>OY757017.1:123333819-124533819 GCA_963580285.1 Lucinisca nassula
TCGACGTTGATTACAGCGTTGCTTAAACACCATGTGCCTCTTGGGTCAGAACTTCAACCAAATATATTTTATAGTAAACCCGTATGTCTCTCATTCGCAGTATAATGCTTTGGGGTAAGTTACTTTCGTTTTGGCTTCTTTCAGTTTTTCGACAAAAAATCGACGAAAATTCGACCAAATGTCAATTCGACGATTTTTTTCGACGAAAATTCGACCAATTATTGGTTCTACGAAATGTACTTTTCCACGGACAAGTACATTCGACAAAGTGGTTTTCGACGAAATGTCATGGAAGCGTGTAAAATACACACACAGAATATCTGAAACCTTCTCAATAAGCTTTTAAAACAGATTTAGTCTTAATTAGGGCCCCGCACTGAAAGTGTGGGTGCCCTATAGTAATCACTCTGTCCGTCCATCTGTCTGTCTGTCTGTCTGTCCGTCCACAAATTTCTGATAGCGCTGCCGGGGCCCTAGTCAGTTTCACTGACAGCTCTAGTTTTAGGTGGTCTTAATAGCGGAATTTTACTGTACTTACCATCACGAAAACACGCCTGTATAGTTTTGACCCCTTAAACCCCACTTTTATATAGTAAAACTGGGGTTTACAGGGGTATACGTTTTTTCTTATTTCTGCTCAAGTTTTGAGCAGAATTATGAGAAATATCAGAATTTTTTATCAGAATATTTTCATTTTTGGTGCTAAAATTCTCAATATATAGGCGTGTTTTTGTGATGAAAAGTGTATGTCTCTATAGAGGGTCCATACATCATGTAAATACCAGTATATGAATTTTCTTGGAAGGTTGTCCATATTCCTGTATGTAGGAGACCTGTATGTTCATATGCCTAGGAAAACTATGCATATGAGGCAAGCCTGCATTATGAACATGTTTCTACTATGACAAAATATGTTTAACTCTTCAACAGCCAACCCAGACAGTTGGAGATGTGATTTTCAAATAGTTTTCTTTGAATTTTTCAGAGAAAATCAGACTTGATATTTTGTGTGAATGTGTCTGCTTGCAAGCCTGATATTCTCTAAAAAGTACCAAAAATATTGACTGACATCTGCAATGCAGTTTTGGTTAGACATCACATATGCATGTTCACCTAATAAAACATACTCGTATTCTGTTTAACACACATTTATGAAAAATAAATAATTCCTTAACCCTTGTCCTGCTGAACCCGGATATGCCTTTTCTTTGAAACAATGTAGATCCAGATCAGATGGCTTCTGAAGAAGCCATCTGATCAGGATCTACATTGTTTGTCTTTCAGATTGTGAATTTGTTGTAATAATTTGCCACAGATAATCTGATTGGTTGATAATCGGTAGTGGGTGTGGCATATATGAATATTCAGCAGGACAAGGGTTAAGAAACATTTTGTCTTCTTCAGGTGATGACCCCCCAGCGAAAAGAAGATATGTTTGTCTATGAGCAGCCCAGACCAGGGCAAGATTATGATGTTCCTCCAACCAGATACCCAGAGGCAGTTCCTGGAAGCCTGTACAATACACCTAGCAGTGCTAAATCATCTCGTGAAGAGCTTGATCAGTCAAGTTTTGAACAGTCACTCTACGATACCCCACCACAGAGTCGCAGTATTAGATCTCCAGACAGTAGCATGTATGATACTCCACCATCACAACTTCATCTTGATCCTTTCAATATTCCATCCAGTTCTGTAAGAACAAGTCTAGCATCAAAACTATCTGATGAATCAATCATGAGTTTTTCTAGTGGAATATCTAACGGAAATTCAAAGTCAAATTCTGCGAGCATGTGTGACTCTGCCCGTTCTAGTCTCGATATATCGCCATTGGATATGTATGATGTTCCTCCAACACAAAAAGAGAGAGAAATGAGAGCTTTGTATCAAATACGAAACTCTAAAGACTCTGGTTTAGATATGTATGATTCTCCACCAAAGTTAAAATCCCCACCATCAATGGTTGAAGATTATGATGTGCCTAAGTTATCAGCATTAGAAACCGAAAGAGCTAAAAAGTTAAATGATATAAGAATGCCTCTTTCAGAACCATCATCTCCGGGTTCTTTCCTAGAAGACTATGATGTTCCCAGGCATAACAGCAGACCATTTGATAACTTTATTCATAAAACAGTTCAGAATGAAGCTAATTCATCAGCACTGGATGAATATGATGTACCAAAATCACACGGCAAGCCAGTTGAGAATGTTGCTATATCCACATTACCAAAGAGACAAAGGTCTTTAGATACATTACTTGATTATGATACCCCTAAATCGAACCCTCAAGCATCACGGTTATCAATGGATGATAATCTTTGTTCTAAAAATGTGCCTTCAGGTTGTTTATTTTTAACAAAAGAACAACAGTTGGAAATATCTGATGATGAAAATTCCTACGATGAACCAGATGCAGCACCATTTGTTAAAAAGGTTCTGGATGTTAAGCCAAAGTTAGAAAAACAGGAAAATGCTGTGGATGATATGTATGATTCTCCTAAAAGCAATGCTCCTGTAAAGAGCATGTCAAAAGAATTCACATCTATGTCAATAGAAAAACCAAATGAACCAAGAGGTGTATATGACATTCCTCCTCAAGTAACAAGAGATTCTATGGTTTCTTCAAAGTCAGATTCTTCAATATTATCCTATAGATCAGACTCTTCAGAAGGAACTGAAGGACAAAGGTTATCTCAATGTAGCATTGATTCAAGGGACTTGGAATTACCACTTTATGATGAATTGCCTCTAGATCTTGATGCTGCAAATGATCTTGTAATAAAACTTCAGCAAGACATCCAGAGAGCTACAAGTAGACTGAGTTCATTTGTAACTGGTTCATGGAGAAAAAGAGACAATCTAACACAAAAATTAGATGACATAAGGTGTGCTGTAGTAGGTGTGGAACATGCTCTTGGTGAATTTGTTGACTTTGGCCAAGGAACTTTGGCTAACTCAGCTAAGCTTTCAGAAAGAAAGTTGATCAGTAAATTAAGCAAGTATCTCATACCATTACAGCAAGCTTTGCAACAGATAAGAGTGTGTATTAAACATTTAGATGATGCAGATTGGCAGATTTCAAAATTAATTCCACAGGAATCTGTGAGAAGGGATGATCTAGGACAAATCTGGTCATGTGCAAAAGATTTAAATCATGATGTGAAAAAGCTTGCAGGTTTTATTCAGGGTAATTCATCATTATTGTTTAAACGTGCCAAGGATTTCCAGCAGAGCTCACGTAACAGTGGAACATTAACTCCTTCTGGTAAACCCCCAATTAGTCGTAAACCACCTGCATTGCCAACTAAGACCCTTCAGACTCGCCCATTACCTGCTCCTCCACCAACAGAACGTCCCCTACCACCCACACCAACAGAGAAGAAAACTCAGGACTTCAGTTTCAGTGGACCAGATACAAAACGTTTTTCAGGGGAGTTTAAGAGACATTCTGGTGAGTTTAAACATTGGTCAGGAGAATTTCAAGTGAGGAGGTTGTCACGTGACAGTGTTATATCTGATAAAGAGACTGAGGCTGTTTTGCCAGAGTATGATTACGTTCAGTTGGATGATGATAAAGAGGAGGAGAATGGGAGTTCTAAAAAGCAAGTGACAGAGGCTGATAAGAAAAATGTTACTGAAAAGAAAGTTCACACTGGTTCACATGAAAGTCTGTTAGAAAAAGTTGATGAAGTCAATGAAAAAGATGACAAAGAAGTTTCTAGTAGTAGTGAGCTAAATAGAATAAAAGAGAATGTAAATGAAAAGCTTTCAGACTCGCAGCTGGAGAATGATAAAACTGTGATGAAAGAAGAAATCAATGTTAATATTCCTGAACGAGATGTAGAAACAAAAAGTGTGTTAGCCTTGGGCCCCAGTGACAGACAGGTGTTACTGTTTTATTCAGAGCAAATGGAGACCCATTCAACTTTATTAACAAACTCAATTGATGCTTTTTTCAGCTGTATTGAGAGCAACCAGGGTCCAAAAGTGTTCATTTCTAACAGTAAATTTGTGGTAGTTTCTGCACACAAACTTGTATATATAGGTGACAGTTTGCATCATAATTTACAAAATGATGAGGTTCGAACTCAGATAATACAGAGTGCCAACAACTTGTGTGACTGTTTGAAATTGACAGTAATGGCAACAAAGACAGCTGCCCTGCAGTATCCGTCAGTGCCAGCAGTACAGGAGATGGTCGACAGAGTGGTAGACGTCTCGCATTCTTCGCAAATTCTAAAACAGCTTGTGGTTCAAGCTGCTAAACTGTAATAGTGCTATGTTCTCATATTATTCATAAGGTCGGCATAGGGAAATCTGTTCTATTGCCATGTTTAAGTGATGATGGTGTCGGGTGAAAGTCCCACAAAATTGGAAGCAACGTCTCCAAGATGACCTGTACAGTGTTGACGGGGACGTTAAACCTCAAATCAAACAAACAAACAATGTTTAAGTGATGAAAACTGATTAGGAACATCCAGATAAGGAGAAGTATTTACAATATTGTTTTGGGGAAAGTTGTTCTTTTTATTCTTCCCACTTTGTGGGTACTTGTTAAAATCAACTTGATTGTAAAAATCACATCATCAAGGTGACTAACAAGTACCCACGATATTCATGAAGGTTTTCAACAAGAAAAAAGGAAAATCATCCCTTAACCCTTATCTTGCTGAATACTCATCTAAGCCACACTCATTTGGATATATCAACCAATCAAATTAATTGAAGTAATTTATTGCTACAAATTCATAAACTAAATACCAAACAGTGTAGATCCTGATCAGATGGCTTCTTCAGAAGCCATCTGATCTGGATCTACACTGTTTCCAAAGATAGGGGTTGTCGTGAACAGCAAGATAAGGGTTAATTTATCCTCATTACTTCTCCTTATTTGAAGTCGGTTTTGGGATATGCCATTGTATCCATTTACCTTCGCCCATTTTGTACCAGAAACCCCAAAGGGGGTATCTTGGCAAACATTGCAGGCCCAGATGAGACATTCTGCGGTATCTCATCAGGGTCTACACTTTTTGCAGGAAGTTCAGCCATTTTCATAATCAATTTTGAAGGTATATGTACCACCTGTCACCCCTAAATTTTGAAATGGACTCCTGCTATATATAAGGAGGAAGATTCCATTTGGTACAAAAAGGGTTATATATATAGAGAGAGAGAAAGAAGCAACATTTAACCCTTATCCCGCTGAATAATTAATTTAGCCACACCCATTTCTGACTTTCTGGATGTAATTTATTCCTGCAAATTCACAATCTGAATGCAAACAGTGTTGATACTGATCAGATGCCATCTGATCTTGATCTATATTGTTAGCTTTAGGTAGTGGTTGTCATGTTCAGCAGGGGTTAAACATGCATTCTAAATGTCAGAACTTGTCTTCTGGAAAACCATGGAAGTACCATTACAGGAAATTACAGGTCCCAACCATTTGCCGTTGTTAGAGCTATCAATTGTATACTAGATACATTTAAGTCCTTTTGTAACATTTTTTGATGCAAGAAAATGATGTTAACCCTCATCTTGCTGTTCACGACAACCCCTATCTTTGCAAACAGTGTAGATCCAGATCAGATGGCTTCTGAAGAAGCCATCTGATCAGGATCTACACTATTTGGCATTCAGTTTATGAATTTGTAGCAATAAATTACATCAAGTAATTTGATTGGTTGATAGACAGATGGTTGATAGACAGAAATGGGTGTGGCTTAAATGAATATTCAGCAAGATCAGGGTTAACCCTTAACCCTTTTTGTACCAAATGGAATCTTTCACCTTGTATAGAGCAGGAGTCAATTTCACAATTTAGGGGTGTCAGGTTGAATTTTCTTCAAAAACTATGTGGAAATTGGCTGAACATTTTGCAAACAGTGTAGGCCCTGATCAGACGTGGCTTCTGGTCTGGGGTTGCGCTGTTTGCCAACTAGCTGCTTTGGGGTTTATGGTTCTAAATGGGTTAAGGTGCCATGAAAAAAATGCACCTGAAAATATTGTTTGCTTATGTCATCTGCTGCATCTTCTTGCAAACTTTCTTTAAATATTTTGGCATATAAAGTGTGGATCCTGATCAGTCTGCTCCTACAGTCTGATAGGAGTCTGATCTGGGTCCAAACTGTTTGCCAAAATGACTTATAAAATTACAAGCAGATGATAAAACAGACATCCGTTGTTGGCCCCCGCCCAATGGGGCTTGAAGAAATATATGGGCTGCATGATGCTTCCACGCAGAGCTGAATCCGGCCAGCACACTAGTACTGGTAAACCACTTAGAGGATCTAAGCCTGTCCAGGAACGGTGGTGCGAGGCGGACCGTCCATGCTAATAAACCCTATTGGTTTCATTAGGCGACAGGGCTTGAGATGTCATTTCATCGCAATGTTGGGTAAAAGTCCGAAAAAATTGGAAGCAAAATCTCCAAAATGACCTTTACAGTGTTGACGGGGATGTTAAACCTCAAATCAAACAAACAAACAAACAAACAAACATCTGTTGTGATTGGCATCTTATAGGGTAAATGTAACATCAAAGAATCTGTAAGCCATCATAAAGTAGAGGCACTTTGTGTCATGCTTTCCACCCAGTGACTTATGGAATAAAACCATATTCCTTTCTATTGCCTAAATGTGAGCTTTGTGTTAGAATCTGAACAGTCGAACTTCAACGGCTCGAACACCTTTGGGACCTCGAAAATCTGTTCGAGACAGGGGTAGTTCGAGCCACTGAGGGTTACTGTTAGAAGCATAATGATAAACATTGGGACATCTTTTCAGTGTTCTAGAATAAAAATGTATGTAAATAAAAATGTATGCTGTGTGTACTCATTAGAATCGCCTCATTGAGGCGATTCTAATGAGTACACAAGCATACATTTGCAAGATAAAAAACTATAATCTCCTAAATTATCACCCACTGTTTCTTATGTAGAGGAATTTCCTAGGTGCTCAAGAACGGATTCGACTCGGCCATGGTAAACGAGCCATCGGTGTTCGAGGCATCGAAGTTCTACTGTATTTAGTTTGACTAACAGTAATTTGCAGAATCAGAGTTTGAGATAACAAGCGTCAACTGTATATGGAATAAAACAGATTTCCTTGTGTTGTAAATTCATTTATCATTGATATGTCTTACATATAAAAAATCAAAAACTTGACTAATTGCTCAGAAATTTAGTTTCTCGAATTTTCGAATTTCGGAGAAATTAAGAAAGTCTCATGTGGATTTAGATGATATTCGGTTACGGCTATAAATGTGATGTTAAACTGTAGAATCAAAATTCCAGACAGGATAAAATTCTTGTATAAAATGAAAGTTATAAAATATTTTATTTTAGTGCCTGTCTTTTAGCCAGCTTGTACAAAAACAATCTGTGATCGCAAATCTTAAAGCACCAGGTAAGTTTTTAGAGCGGATCGGCAGTTGCATATTTTAACTCTTATCCTGCTGTTCACGACAACCATTTTCTTTGCAAACAGTGTAAATCCAGATCAGATGGATCTACACTGTTTGACATTCATTTTATGAATTTGCAGGAATAAATTACATAAAGTAATCTGATTGGTTCAAAGTCAGAAATGGATGTGGCTAAATTGAATATTCAGCAAGAGAAGGGTTAAATTTTTTTTCAGGGAAAATTAAGGCATAACATTACATGTGAATAGTTTTGTCTGAAAAATTATTTACCTTGCCTCATAGAATTGCTGTCTCTAAAAATTTGATGGTGCTTTAAGAGTTAAGAATTACTGGAATAATTGTTGGCAAATATGTGCTGTGTATCCGTTCACTTGAAGGTTTCAAAACCTTGCGAGTAAATATTGTTCACTACAACCTCTTTATAACACTGTTTATTATAACATGGTTTTGGAAATAACAGGGTGTTTTGATGGATCCCAAAAAGATATGGCTTACAGAAAAATTCCTATATTAAAAGACAACCTTTGGACTGTTAAAGAGTGGTCTTTAAGACCACTTTTGAACAGTCCCAAGGGTGGAACTTTTCTTTAAGACCACTTTTTAACTGTTACAAAGGTTGTCTCCTATTAGGAGACACTGGGTGTAGAAAACACGAAGAAAGAATAACTGAAACCTTCTCAATTAGCTTATTTGTTTGATTTGAGGTGTAACATCCCTGTCAACACTGTAAAGGTCATTTTGGAGACATTGCTTCCAATTTTGTGGGATTTTTACCCGACACTGAGATGAAATGACAACTCAAGCCCTGCCGCCCAATGAAACCAATAGGGTTTATAAGCATGGACGGGCCCACTCACACCGCTTTGCCTGGGCAAGCTTAGATCCTCTAAGCAGTTTACCAGTATTCGGTTTCAGCTCTGCGTGGAAGCATCATGCAGCCCATCTATTTCTTAAGCCCCGATGGGCAGGGGCGACTCAATAAGCAGACTTAAACTTAATTTTGGTGGTTTTAGTAGTGGAATTTTACTGTATATGGGAAAATGTCCATAAATGGTTTTGCTGTGGAACCCAATGATAGTGTTATATATAAAGACGTTGTGGTGTATATAGGATTATTATTCATGTTCATGATTGATAAAGTTATTATATTAAAGAATGTACACAAAACTAGATGTGCACAAAAATAGAGCCAAATTTGTAGGGTAGGTTGCAAGATTTGCACCAAATGTGCCTGGCTTATGAAATATATAATATATTGCTATATCTGAGCTTTCTGTTTCACATTTGTATATAATTTGTTAAGAAGAAATATTTATAAGCTGGCTGTAATATTGTGTTCAAGGCAAAGGTTATAATTCAGATACATGTACATTTAATTGCTGGTATTAACCCTTGTTCTGCTGAATATTTATATATGCCACACCCACTACTGATTATCAGACAATCAGATTACTTGATTCAAATTATTGCAACAAATTCACATCATGTGAACAAGTCCGTGAAATGAAGACCCTCCACCCCCCCTATACCCCGCATTATATAGAGAAAACTGGGGTTTACGGGGGTAAACATTATTTTTCTTATTTTTGCTCCAAGACATAGGTTGTGGGTACTTGTTAGAACCGCCTCTAACGAGCACCCACAACCTATGTTTGCAGTATTTATAAGAAAAATATCACGGATTTTCATCAGAAAAATAGCCATTTTGGAGATGTGAAAAAATGCACTATGTCGCACGGGTGTGTTATCGTAATGACAATCTGAATGATAAACAATGTAGATCCTGATCAGATGGCTTCTTCAGAAACCATCTGATCTGGATCTACATTGTTTTAAAGGTAAGGCATATCCGGGCTCAGCAGGACAAGGGTTAAAGAGGAATACTGTTATTTACGTAAATCGTGAGACACCAAATCACACTTGCATATTTTATATCTCTAGAGCAAGCATTTTTTAAGCGGAAAACTTCTGATTTTTTGCTTATTTCTCCTCAATAGCATAGATTATGTGTGCTCATTAGAACCGCGTCAGAAGAATCCACAATCTCTGTTGCTGGGCAGAATTAATTAATCCTTATCCTGCTGAACATGACATCCGCTACCTTTGCAAACAGTGTAGATCCAGAAGCCATCTGATCAGGATCTACACTGACATTCAGTTTGTGAATTTGCAGGAATAGATTACATCAAGTAATCTGATTGGTTCACAATCAGAAATGTAAGTGGCTAAATTAATTATTCAGCTGGATAAAGGGTTAGAATAATGTTTCTTGCACACCAGACAAGGAAATCCGTGATTTTACCCTGGGATAGAAATTTATATTCTGTCCCTGGTGTTCCGACCCCAAATCGAATATAATCGCGTGTTTGATAAATGCACTGGTTGATTATGACCTCGTATGTGCCGTCGTTAAGGTTGACGTCACAGCAATGTCACTAAACATTCCTGCAGTGTCGACACAATATGGCGGACGTTGGTAGCCGAAGTGACTGCAGCATTAAAAATCCGCTTTAAGAAATGGAAGGTATGCAAGAAAAAGAATCCAATATGAGTGTGAGGGGTGGATGGAAAAATCCGTCCCTCGGGATCACTGTCCAGCATCACTCAGCAAGCCTCGTGATGCCTGACAGTGTCCCTCGGGACGGATTTTTCCATCCACCCCTCACACCCATATAAGATTCTTATAATACCTTTGTAAACCCCAGTTTTCTCTGCAACAAATGGGGTCTAAAAGGGCATCATTTACAGACCTGTTAACACAATTATTACAGTATAGACCAGAACAGAATTTGCTAAGATTTATATAGTTTGATTATATGTGCTACACAGTTTAAGGTAAATGGACACACCTTCATGGGAAGCATCTCTTTGTAAAACATTTTTATCTCCCTTATCATCAGGGGTCTACTCTGAAAGGATTTGATAGGAATTAATGACCCAGTCAACACAATTTAGATCTTATTGAGCCAGTCTGTTTGTATAACAACACTTTTTTCTGGAGAGGCTTACATATTTAATAGTAGATAACAGTGCAGTTCATATTCTTTCTCCAGAAACAGACAGGTGTCCCTCTTGAATCAGCAGAAGAATGAGAATGACTAGAAGATTTCATTATCAGCGTTGCTGACTCAGAAGGTAGCAAACCCATGATCTTCTGATCGCCAGTCAGACATGCAACCAATTGAGCTACCGAGGCAGGCCATTCTTAAAGGAAAGGGGCGGTGACATTTAAAAAAAATAAAACTTTTTGTCCCATTTATCAGTAGGGGTCTACTCTTGAAGGAAAAAAATCTCCTCAGTGGCAAATTTTTGGATTGATAGTAATTGACCTAACATTACTAATGACAGAAGCTTCACGTCTGCTCTTGGCGACATTACTATCACTGACCCTGTATAATATAATCCAGGTACCGATTATTTATAGCATTGCTGGTCTTCTCCTTGTGACCAGTCCCCGCCCATAGGGGCTTGAAGAAATATATGGGCTGCATGATGCTTCCACGCAGAGCTGAATCCAGCCCGCACACTAGTACTGGTAAACCGCTTAGAGGATCTAAGCCTGTCCAGGAACCGTGGTGCGAGGCGGACCGTCCATGCTAATAAACCCTATTGGTTTCATTGGGCGACAGCGCTTGAGATGTCATTTCATCTCAATGTCGGGTAAAAGTCCCACAAAATTGGAAGCAATGCCTCCAAAATGACCTTTACAGTATTGATCAGGACGTTAAACCTCAAATTAAACAAACAAACAAATCTCCTAGTGACATCAGAGCGATGTGTAAAAAGTAAAATCTGGACTGGGATCATGTTCTGAGTCATTGGCGTCTGATCAGGGTTTACCGGTCTCAATAGCTCAGTTGGTAGAGTGTCAGCTTCGGGGAACGGGAGGTCACAACATACCAAAGTCGATAAGAATGGTACTAGCTGCTCCTCACTTGGCACTCAGATTTACGGGGTAGAGCTAGGACTGGTCGACCAAGTGTCAGGATAATGTGACTGGGTGTGGTATCATGTAGTGTGTCTGGGACATGATACTTCAGTGAGGCAGCACTATAAAAGTGAGCATTGAGCTCCCTGTCACCAGACACCATCGTGATATGACTGAAAAATTGTTGAAAGCGACTTTAAACCCGAATTCACACACACACACTGATCAGGGTTTACACCATTTGCTTAAAATGCTAGAATGGAAGGGTTAAACGAAACAGTTCTAGTCTGAGTTCAGGACTATTTTCCAAGCCTACATTCAGAGAGGTTACCCACCAGTGCTTGATTTCCTTTGAGAGCAGATCCCTTTCCCATAAGGACTCGGTTTATAGGAGTGCAAACAGGAAGTCAAGAAAAGTTACCTCCCTTGTTAGCATGGTGGAAAAAGGTGTATTCATTCACATTGAATATGAATCCAAGATTTATATAATTATATTCTGTTACAGCTTAATTTGCTTATTTATCCCTTTTATTCTCATTGTTTTGTATATACATGACAAAAATCTTGAGCTGAGAGTTCAGATTGATTCAATAGTCCACATGTAATCATGCCTTTTCATTCGCCTGCCTGTATAAAATAAAGGTTGTATTTCATTTCATTGTACATGCATATCTGTTATTTGTTTTGCATACAATTATTGCCTTGCTGAAATAGAACACTAGTGCTTTTTCCAGTTGTATACTGAGCCGTCTCGCAGTACTAGAAGCCGTCTTACAGCGAAATTTGTCTTACACAGTGCAAGAGTATCAGGAGTGTGATGATGTTGCTTGAATCTAAGCAAACCCCCGTAAAGCTATGTGACAAGAAAACCTGTGTTGTGACCAACGGTGATTTTGTGTCTACACCTACATGGGAGGCAACTCTCTCAAAAACTTATCTCCCTAATCGATAGGGGTCTACTCCTAAAGGAAAGAATTTGCTTCTATGAAGCAAATCCTTTCCTTTAAGAATAGACCCCATTTTCAGAGGGGCTAGGTTGACAGGAATTGAAGTGCTTTCTCCCTTGTAAAAATGACCAAAAATGTACAGTGTGTATCCATTCCACTTAAAAGAAGTCTGAGGCAATCCTTCCAAACTGTTTGAATCTCCTTTATACAGTAGTGGCATCCCCTTGAAAGAAAAAATTTACGCCTGAGGAAATCTGTTCCTTTAAAAGTAGACCCATTTTGTGCAGGGGATTTGTTAACAGGACGGCAAACTGGAAGCCATGAAAATTGTCTCTTTGGTAAAAACAAACATGAAAACATGTTTTTTTTTTTTGTATCAGAGAGTCAGTTAAGTTCTAACCATGCTGAATTGGGATACTTGTACATGTATATCCTTTTTATCGCCCCTGCTTTAGGCATGGCGCACCATGGGAATCCAGTTTTCTGTATGTTCATCAAGCCGTCAACATTTACGACCACCCAAACTTTCACCCTAATCTCAAGAACTATAAGAGCTACATTAATGACACTTGGTACAAACTTGCATCTAGGGATGGCAGCTTTAGTGCAAGAAATCCACACTTGACCTGGACCTATATTTCATGGTTCACTGACTTTGTGAACTATTGCAACAACTCTATAGCTTCCACCCTAATGTTTAAGTACATTTCTTAAGAACTACAAGAGCTATTTACCATTACTTTGTTTCAAACATCTTTCTTTGACCTAGGCCTGAAATCATGACCTTCCATACATTACGCTGAGATGCATGACATAGTTGATAAAGGATCAAGGGTCTTGTTTTACAGGACTATATTTGAAGTTGACCTACATTTCATGGTTCATTGGATTTGTAAACTATTGTGTGAACCCTAGCATTGTTCAAGTCAATGATACTTGGTACAAACTTGCATCAAGGGATGTTGACTATAATGTAAATGTCCATTCATTACCTTGACCTACATTTCATGGTCCACTGACATAGTGAAGATTTTGCCCCCCGACAGGTGCGAGATTGCCTTCGGCAGAATTCTTGTTGAAAACAGTATAGATTAAGATCAGCTGGCTGCTGACTTCTCGGAAGCCAGCTGATCTGGATCTATACTGTTTTCCATTCTGCTTTTGTGTCTTTGGTAAAAATTGAAATCATAAAACACAAATGGCTGAAAATTAGGGAGGAGTGTAGCATATTGAAATATTATTATTAACCCTTGTCCTGCTGAATATTCATATATGTCACACCCACTACCGATTATCAACCAATCAGATTACTTGATGCAAATTATTGCAACAAATTCATAATCTGAATGGCAAACAATGTAGATCCTGATCAGATGGCTTCTTCAGAAGCCATCTGATCTGGATCTACATTGTTTCAAAGATAAGGCATATCCGGGATTAGCAGGACAAGGGTTAAAGTATGATAGGATACAGTGTTTACCGTATCCACAGAAGCCACAGTGTTTACTGTTAAAGGAAGAATGCTATAAGCCTAAAGAGATGTACTGTTTGTCAATTTTTCCTGGCTTCACAGTGTAGAATAGGTTTTGTTTTCTTGTGACACAGTTTGTCTGCACAGAATTGGGTATTAACAGAGAAAAACTACATCTGAAAATGTCGTCTGCTTCTGTTGTCTGCCGAATTTTTTTCGCAAACTTTTTAAAAATATTTTTGCAAACAGGCAGACATTGTGGGCCCAGACCAGACTGCTCAGCAGTCTGATCCGGGTCCACACTGTTTGCAAAAAATTACTTTTAAGGTAACCAACAGAGTGAGTGAGTGTTTGGGTTTTACGTCCCACCAACAGCTAAGGTCATACGGAGATGGGACCTCGGTTTAAAGACTCATCTGAAAGTCTGGAGAAGCCCGGGGTCGATCCTGCGACCCCTGGTTTACAAGGCGAGTAGCGTAACCACTGCACCACGGAGGTTTCTAAGGTAACTGACAGACGGCAAGGCAGACGACAATTGTCGTGATTGGCATTTTATGGGTTAAACATGAAAATATATATTTTTGATAAATTACATACCTTATTCTCTCCAGTCACAATATTCATTTGTTTGTCAATTAGACCTATGCAAAAACTGTACAAGACCAGAAAACTAAAACTGTTGGCTTTACCACAGAATTTAACCGTTATGCAGACGACAAGTTGATACTTTTCCTATTTTTCCCTGAAAACAGGATTTGACATCTCATGCAAATTGTGTTCATAGGAGACAGTTTGCATGAGATGTCAAATCCTGATTGCTGGAAAAAAATAAGACAAATATTTCCAAAATGTTGTCTGCTGAAAAAATACCCAGCATGCAGAGCACCTGTTTGAATGAGATAATCCTTAAAAACACATCCTGGTGTTAGTTGTTTGAGTATCCACATGTAAATTTATCTTTTAACCCATAGCATGTGGGAAACCCCTAAAGGGGTACCTTGGCAAACAGTGCAGGCCCAGATCAGACGCTGTTGATCAGGGCCAACACTATTTGCTAACAGAATTTTCTTTCAAAAATAGAATAAGACCAAAAAAAAAATCGACCTGGCACCCCTTAAATGACAAATGGACTTGTCCGACATATAGCAGTAGCAATAGAAGAGTCTACTAGTATACAGTGGGTTAAAAATGTCATCCAGACATAGGCATTCTTTGGATAGGCCAGCAGTTTTGGTTAAATTATTAAAAATTACTACACGTATTTTCTTCACCATTTCTTCTTTATATGTTAAAAGATTAAACAGTAATTCATGTATTCTTTGTGTTTCTTGTTCTTACGAAAACCTGCTCTTGTTCTTACGAAAACCTGCAGTGCTTTTGAGTTTATGTGTCAAGCTAGCAGTGCTTTTGAGTTTATTTAGCTGACTTCAGTCGACCTCGGTAGCTCAGTCAGATGCGCGTCTGACTCGTGATTAGGAGGACACTGGTTCGATACCAGCCGGGGTCGGCAACATTCTTTTGTAGAAATTGGTCATGAAATCTTTTCTACGGTCATTCTCTCCCTCCGCTGATTCAAGAAGGGCAATTGTAATTTTCTGGCGAAAGAATGTGCCCTGTACTCACACGGGGTATTCGACTACCTGGAACGCAGACGGATACCAAAAACGCCGACGGAAAAACAACAACAAACATTCGCGGTGAGTTGAACAAATCGCATTTTACGGGCATATATCAAATAGATGCCCACAGATGTTGATAGCAATCTGTTTCGCAGTGTCTTGGAATACTTTCCACGAACTGTGGCTGCAAGTCCTTCTGTCACTGACGAATTATGACCTATTTTATTCGGCAAAATATAGATGCTTGATTCAAGTCGACAGTTTTTTTTAATTTTACAGCAATAATTCGTATATAATTTCCAATGTTTCCTGAATAGCATAAAATACTAATGTATTGAGTACCTGCCATGCGTTATTAGAATTAGCAAAAAGCAGGATTTTAGAATTATAGATGTGAATTTCTTGATGAGGGTGTTCGAATAAGGATACCAGTGACGACCCGCACAGATACCACGCAATGCAGACGGCACAAAGTTATGGTTACCATTGACGTGGAAACCACAATCGTGGAAAAATAAAAAAAAGGAGTGAAATACATTCTGTTTTCGTTTAATTGGAAAGTTAATCTAGACAATGAGTCTTACCAGAGTGTACCTCGACCAAAGAGGGTATTCTCGATGTAGAAGGGAAGGCAATGACCAGGAATCGATACGATTGCCTTTCGCTTTTCCCAAAAAGACACCAACGTGACGGTTTGTCTTAATACCACATGTGGGCCATATTCGCGCAAATGACTTTATGTAGCGCACATGACCCGTCAATTCTTATTAGGTGTCATAAATCTGTGATTTCATAATGTAAGATACTTTTACGATCAAATAGGCGTGATTTGTAAATTTCCTTCGGTATATTAATAGCGTAGTCCCACAAAACAACCACGGACATGAATTCAATCCTTCTCGCTACCTTCAGTCCACGCAGTACTTTTAAATTCTTTACTTTGACAGATAAATATGAACATACAGTCGAACTTCAATGGCTCGAACACTTTTGAGGACAAGAAAATTTGTTCGAGACCACGGTGGTTCGAGCCACAGGGGGTTGATCTTGGAGCTAGGGGAGGAGGCCGAATACGGACATATTTTCAGTTTTCTTCAAAATAAATGCATGTTGTGTGTACTCATTAGAATCGCCTCATCGAGGCGATTCTTGTAAGTACACAAAACATACATTTTCAAGATCAAATTAGACAATTATACAAACTATATTTATATCTGCAGTTATGGCATTTTCTTTCTAGGGACTCAAGAAAGAGTTCGACTCGGCCGTAGTAAATGGGCCATCAGTGTTTGAGCCATCGAAGTTTCACTGTACATTAAATTTCAAAACAGATCGTTTTTTTTTTTTTGTTTTGTTTTGTTTTGGTTTTACGACCCTTTCAAGATTATTTCACTCATGTCGAGCCGATCGTTAATCAGAGGTGGGCGTAAACCGGAGAAAAACGACCTGACCTTCCGTTGCAGAACTTGGCGTCTCACATGTGACCCGAGCCAGGCTCGAACTCAAAACAGATCGTATTAGAACTGTACGAGTTTGTTTCATTATTTTGACAGATAAATATGAGTATACATTATTGCAATGCCCATAGGGGCTTGAAGAAATATATGGGCTGCATGATGAGTCCACGCAGAGCTGAATCCGGTCCGCACACGAGTACTGGTAAACTGCTTAGTGGATCTAAGCCTGCCCAGGCAAAGCGGTGCTAGTCGGACTGTCCATGCTTATAAACCCTATTGGTTTCATTGGGCGACAGGGCTTGAGATGTCATTTCATCTCAATGTCGGGTAGCAGTCCCACAAAATTAGAAGCAACGTCTCCAAAATGACCTTTACAGTGTTGACATGGACGTGAAACCTCAAATGAAACAAACATTATTGCAACGACGTTGATATGGCGTTCCAGTGTGTGGTACGTGTTGGTAGGATCGGGTCCTACGAAATTACGAATCGGTCTTATTAGATAAACAATGTGAAATTTATAGAAAAAAAATTCGGGAAAGAATGACGCACCTGAACGAATGGCAATATAATTAACCCATATATGCCCTCTTCTGGGATATTAGCAAACAGTGCCAATCCAGATCAGACACGGCGTCTGATCTGGGTCTACATTGTTTGCTAAAAGAAAATTCATTTTTGTAAAATTTGCCACAAATAAAAACAAACCTGACACTCTAATAATAGGAAGTGACAACTCCAAACTTACTAGGTGGAAGACTCCATGTCACATATGGATTAAAACATACGAAGAATAGTTTGTTTGCCTCACCCCACCCCCTTTAGCAGAAAAGAATGAATGCCCAAACAGTTGTCCAAAAATTAATATTGCCAGGATATTTGTTTGTTTGAATTGAGGTTTAAGGTTCCCGTCAACACTATTTAGGTCATTTTGGAGATGCTGCTTCCAATGTTTTGGAACTTTTACCCGACATTGAGATGAAATGGCAACTCAAGCCCTGTCGCCCAATGAAACCAATTGGGTTTATAAGCATGGAAGGTCCGACTTGCATCACTTTGCCTGGGCATGCTTAGATCCTCTAAGCGGTTTACCAGTGCTCGTGTGCGGTCGGTTTCAGCTCTGCGTGGATGCATCATGCAGCCCATCTATCTCTTCAAACCCAGATAGGCGATTGCGTTTGAGTTTTACATCCCCACCAACAACAAGATAATATGGAGACGGAACCTCTGTTTAAAGACTCACCCGAAAGTCGGGTGAAGCCCGGAATCGATCCCACGACCAATGGTTTGCGAGGCAAGTAGATTATCCTCTGCACCACGGAGGCTTCTAATTGACATATATGGGATATAATACCGAAACGGAATAGATACAAAGTACCTGCATGTAAAACATGGTGTTTTTACAGATGCCTATGCACAGTATGCCGAGATGAGACCTCTCATTGGGAGCTGTCTATATCTCGCATTTTGATGATTTTAATTGAAGCATCTTGACGGAACCCGGGAAGGGACATGATTTGTTTTAATATGTTTTGCGAACAAGATATTATCTTGTGCGAACAAGATAATATGTGCGCACAAGATATTATCTTGTGTAGACAACATAATTTATCTTGTGTGGACAACATAATTTATCTTGTGCAGACAACATATTATCTTGTGCGCACAAGATAATATCTTGTTCGCACAACATATTATCTTGTTTGCACAACATAGAGCTTGGGAAGTTGTGCGAACAAAATATTATCTTGTGCGCACAACTTATAAAATAATAAAAAAATCATGTCCCTTCCAGGGTTCCGTACATCTAACATAATAGCAACTATGCATTTTTTTTGGGAAGTGGCTATTGACAGCCGGCTGTCGATAGCGAATTCGCTATCGACAGCCAGCTAAAATATTGGATATATAAACTTATATATAAATTAATATAATCTGATAAAAAAACATGAACGCATAAATAAAAATGAAATAATATAGAATATTAAAGTGAACTATTAAACTTTTTTCATGCAAATGAAAATTTTTTTATCAGAATAATATGAACTATTAAAGTGTTCATTACACTTAAGGCATAAATGGTTGGAACTCTACAAGATGTAACTCCATGCTCTGGCTCAAATAAATAAATAAATAAATAAATAAATATTTTGTTTTATAGATTATTAAGAATCTCAATAAATATAGAGCTATTGTTGTCACCTCGGTCGTCTGTATGCACGTTTGCGTTCCCGTCACACTGTGTTAAAGTTTTTCAAATGTTATATCTCAACAGTCACTCATCACAGAGCACTCATATTTGGAACTTAAGTACATGTACCTGGGAGGGTCTTCTGATGACGTCAAAATATATCTAGGCCACTGTGACCTATATTTCATGGTTCAGTGATTCTGCCTATTATCTTGAATACTATTTGATGGAGAAATGTCATACCTGGATTATTAGTTCCATGTGACCCGATAATTGACCTTAAAATATATCTAGGTCTGTGTGACCTATATTTCATAGTTCAGTGATTTTGCCTATTATCTTGAATACTTTTTGATGGAGAAGTGTTATACCTGGGTTATTAGTTCCATGTGACCCCATGATTGACGTCAAAATATATCTAGGTCACTGTGACCTATATTTCATGGTTCAGTGATTTTGCCTACTATCTTGAATGCTATTTGATGTAGAAATGTCTCACCTGGATTATTAGTTTCATGTGATCTGATAATTGACCTCAAAATATATCCAGGTCACTGTGACCTATATTTCATGGTTCAGTGATTTGGCCTGTTATCTTGAATACTATTTGATGGAGAAATGTCTCACATGGATTATGAGTTCTGTGTGATCCGATGATTTACCTCAAAGTATATCTAGGTCATTGTAGCCAATATTTCATGGGTCAGTGATTTTGCTTATTATCTTGAATACTATTTTGAGGGAGAAATGTTAAACCTGGGATATTACTTCAATGTAACCAGATGACTGACCACAAAATACACATAGGTCAATGTGACCTATATTTCATGATTCAGTGAGTCTGCCAAATATTTTGAATACTATTTTCTGGAGAAACTTCAATCCTGAATTATAAGTTTCATGTGACCAGATGATTGACATAGAAATATATCTAGGTCAATGTGACCTATTTTCATGGTTCATTGATTTTGCATTATATTTGCTGAAATGTAATATCTGGAATAAATGTTCCATGTGACCTGATCATTGACCTCAAAATATATCTAGCTGAGTGTGACCTATATTTCATGGTTCATTAGTTTTACCTTATATCTTGAAGGCACGAAACAGGTGAGCTATGCTGTCATGTGACAGCTCTTGTTACTGTACAAGTTAGCAGATCACTTTTAAAATTTTGGATGTTGGCTATCGACAGCCAGCTGTCAATAACGACCGCCTTTCTTTTAATTCCAAAATTGGATAGATATACTAGGAGCTGCTAATCTGGAGCAATGTGTACAGCTGAGTATACGTGCTGAAACGAAAAGACATTTTCATGTCACACATGAGCCTTATCCCAACATAGGAGAAGGCACATTAGAGCTCTGGAGAAGGAGTAACGAGATTACTTCTGGCATTAAAATATGTTATGGGTACGTGTTAGACAGTTCAGTTTCACATCAGGCTTTTGTAACAGTTTACTTAGCATTTAGTCTGGGATACATTTAAGACCTCTAAGCCCACCTTAGCATAAGACTGATGTCCACACCAAGACCCAGTTGTCTGATTCTCAGTAGACTTGTATTTGTTCTTTAACCACTGACTAGACAAAATGGGTCTAGAGCTCTGAAGGAACGTTAAATGGACTGGAAACAAATGACATTGTTTTGTTTGTTTGATTTGAAGTTTAACGTCCCCATCAACACTGTAAAGGTCATTTTGGAGACGTTGCTTCCAATTTTGTGGGACTTTTATCGGATATTGAGATGAAATGACACCTCAAGCCCTGCCGCCCAATGAAACCAATAGGGTTTATAAGCATGAGTGTGTGCACCGCATTGTCTTGGCAGGCTTAGATCCTCTAAGAGGTTTACCAGTACTTGTGTGCGGATCAGTTTCAGCTTTGTGGGAAGCATCATGCAGCCCATCTCTTTCTTCAAGCCCCGATTGGCGGGAGCTAAAATAACTGTGGATTGTCATATCTACATTCCAACAGATCACTATTTACCATTGTTCTGATGATCACGACAACCCCTACCTTTTGAAAACAGTGTAGATCCAGATCAGATGGCTTCTGAATAAGTCAACTGATCAGGATCTAAATGTTTTTTATTCAGTTTGTGAACTGGACAAATACATTATACATTGGTTATTCTGCAATTTATTTGGTTAATAGACAGAAATGGGTTTGGCAAGATTAATTAATTCAGCAGGACAATGGTTAATTGTTGTGGACCTTGGAGTTTTACCATGTCAGTTTGTCCTATAAAACTGTTCGCTTTCTATATGCATGACTGGCCATGATATGATGCATAGATAACTTGTGAAACAAGAGGGCCCACAGGGCCCTGAATCGCTCACCTGAGTATCAGTGTCTCTATTACATTCTTGGTCCAAGGGCTATAATTTGAACAAACATGGTAGCGGTCCACTAGATGAAGCTTCATACCAAATATCAAAGACCTGGGCCTTCTTGTTTCAGACAATAAGATTTTAAAGGTTTTCCCTATATAAGCCTATGTAAAACCATTAGCCATGGCACATGGGCATTTTTGGCACCAGGGCTATAATTTGAACAATCTCAGTAGAGGCCCACTAGACCAAGCTTCATACCAAACATCAAAGACATTGGCCTTCTGGTTTCAGTAAAGAAGATTTTTAAAAGTTTTTTTCCTATATAAGCCTATGTAAAACTAGTGTGTCCCGGCACAGGGACATTTTTGGCCCCAAGGATATTATTTGAACAATCTTGGTAGAGGTCCATTAGATGAAGCCTCATATCAAAGACCTGGGCCTTCTGGTTTCAGACAAGAAGGTTTTCCCTATATAAGTCTATGTGTAACTGGTGGGCCCTGGCGCGGGGGCATTTTGGCCCTAGGGCTATAATTTGAACAATATTGGTAGAGGTCCACTAGTGGAAGCTTCATACCAAATATCAAAGACCTGGGCCTTCTTGTTTCAAACAAGAAGATTTTTAAAGGTTTTCCCTATATATGCCTATGTGAAACCAGTGGGCCCTGGGGCGGGGGCATTTTTGGCCCCAGGACTATATTTTGAACAGTCTTGGTAGAGGTCCACTAGATGAAGCTTCATACCAAATATCAATGACCTGGGCCTTCTGGTTTCAGACAAGAAGATATTTAAATGTTTTCCCTATACAAGTCTATGCAAAACTGGTGGGCCCGATGCGAGGGCATTTTTGGCCCCAGGGCTATAATTTGAACAATCTTTGTAGAGGTCTACTAGATGAAGCTTCATACCAAATATCAAAGACCTTGCCCATGCGGTTTCAGAGAAGATTTTCAAAGTTTCAGTAAAAAAAAAATCTATTTTTAGCTTCTGTGACCTAGATGTGCAACGGACCGGAACGATTTGAACAACTTTGAAAGGGGACCACCTAAAGATCATTCCTGTGAAGTTTGGTCAAAATACGATCAGTGGTTTAGGAGATGTTGTTCGAAGAAAATGTTTGGGATGGACCAACGGACGCACACACTCACGGACACACGACAGGCAAAAAGTGATCCCAAAAGCTCACCTCGTCACTACGTGACAGGTGAGCTAAAAATACACAGTTTTGACTTTTTCCGCATACAAAAGTCTATGCGACCAAATTTGACCTTGGCCTATAATAGGTCAAGGTCATTCAGGAGTCATCATCTGAATAAATTTTGATGGGCCCCGAGTCCCCAATGCCACATACCAAGTTACATGATAATCGGCCCACTGGTTCCAGAGAATTTCTGAAGGGTTTTTACCTTATATGGGCATGACGGCCATATTAGTCATGTGACCAAATTAATATTGATTAATTGTCATTTCCTTGTTCTTAAAAACTTTCATATGAAATTTCGTTACAAATGCCTTTGTTGTTTCTGAGAAAAAATCACCAAAAGGTAAACCGGGTTGTTGTTTCTGAGAAAAAATCACCAAAAGGTAAACCGGGACGCGGACTCCCGCACGGACATCGCTATTCTAAAGGACGGAATTTTTCCTTGAAAAATCTGTCCAATAAGTTTTAATTCTTATATCTGAATGACCTTGAACAAAGGTCAAAGAATGACCTTGACCTTGAATACTCATGTAGTTTCATCCACCCATTTAGCTTACTGTATCTACTAATTTTCAGATCACAGGCTGCAATAGTTTCCAAAAAATACACGGTTTTGACTTTTCCCCATACAAAAGTCTATGCGATCAAATTTGACCTTGGCCTAAAATTGGTCAAGGTCATCCAAGGGTCATCATTTGAACAAAATATGATGGACCCGAGTCCCTAATGCTACATCCAAAGTTTCAGGCAGGCCAATGGGCCCACTGGTTTTGGAGAAGAAGATTTTTGAAGGGCTTTTACCTTAAATGGGCATGGCGGCCATCTTGGTCATGTGACCTGGACCGTGCGAACAAACTTTCGTTCCCCCATCTCATGGATGCTCCACATGAAATATGACTCCAATTGGCCTTGGGGTTTCAGAGGAGAATATGTTTGAAAATGTTGACAGACAACAGACGACAGACAGACAATGGAGCCTTACCATACTATAAGCTCACCGGAATCGAGACAATTCATCGACAAGACAATTCATCGACACGGTTTTTGGAGACAATTCATCGACACAATTGAAGACAACTCATCGACACTTTTTGAAGACAATTCATCGACACATTATGTTGAAATTATACACAAGCTGATAAAATGATAAAATGAAGACAATGTTTTGAAAATAAAATTATCTATTATCACGTTTATGATCAAAATTACGAATTTAGAAAAAATTAATTCAATATTTTGCCTTATTGACCATTTTAACCGCAATAGTTTGCCTCGTCTGATTTGATGTCGCAAAAAAGTGACTGTCGGGGAGCTGTCTCAAAGTAATTGAGGATAGCAAGTAGCTTTTAGGATGCTGATTGCTATGTAGTGGCAGTATTGATAGTACGACCACTGGAGTTGAAGGATAATTTAGCCTCGAGATTTGTACAATTCGCATTTAGATACCTAATTCTGATCATGAGATATAAACCATGTCGGTGAATTATCATCTAGATAATAAGCCCATGCGATGGACCTTGATTAATCCCACTTCAGGGGTAAAAGTTCAGTTTAACCCTTTTTGTACCAAATGGAATCCTCCTCCTTATATATAGCATGAGTCCATTTAAAAATGTAGGGTTTTCAGGTTGTGTTTTCAACTAAATTGTTTGGGATAATAGCTGAACTTTTTGCAAACAGTGTAGGCCCTATTCAGACGCCGCGTTCTGCTCATTGTGATTAACAGTCCAATTCCCTATTATTATCAAAATTCGAATTACAAAAATTTAGGGAAAAAAGCAAACATACATGTAACTCACAATCCAGCTTCACTTTCCATCTTTTTTATTTTGATTATGTAAGTTTTGAATAATATTTGACCAAGTTCCGTATACATTTTCTTTTATGTGGTTAAAATGGTCAATAAGCCAAAATATTGAATTTTTAACAAAAAAAAATATTCTAAATTCGTTATTTTGATCATAAACGTGATCATAGATAATTTTATTTTCAAAACAGTGTCTTCATTTTATCAACTTGTCTATAATTTCAACATAATAATGTGTCGATGAATTGTCTTCAAAAAGTGTCGATGAGTTGTCTTCAATTGTGTCGATGAATTGTCTCCAAAAACCGTGTCGATGAATTGTCTTGTCGATGAATTGTCTTGTCACAGGCAAAACAGTAAATATTTGTTTGCATTAAGAAAATTAATAAGGCTTCGCAATATTCTTAGTCATAGAAATGATATGTATCAGAAGATAGACAGTCACCAAATCATTGGAACAGCTGGTAATATCACTACTTTAGCAGGTTCCATGGTAAAGACCAACTGACGGGATAATCACAGTACCTGAAGCCATTATATAATAAATTATATTAAATAACCTGTCCATAAATGTTTATAAAGTAAAACATACAATAGATTTGCAATAACCCATTTTCATCAATTTAGTTTGCTGGCTGTCAATAGTGAATTCGCTATCGACAGCCGGCTGTCAATAGCGAAATCGCTATGGACAGCCGGCTGTCAATAGCGATCGCTTTTTTTTTCGCAAAATTCAAAGATGAAAGAGGCAGAAACTCAGGGCGTAAGTGTAAATATTTGGTCAGCTGTCTGAGCGATGAAGCTGTGTAGTATGATATCAATATTTGTCAAATATGACAATGCAGATCAAGTTGAGACGCCGCAAAATCGGTGATTTGTCTACGTACACCGTTTGCTTAAACGGCCAGTCTATTTGAGAAAAACTTACAACAAATAAAACAAAGGAGAAACCCGCCTGTCAAGTATTGTTATGTGGAAGATTCTGGTTGTCATATATGGGTACATGCATCATGAAAGGCGCCTGCGACCAGGTAAGAATCATATCAACATGTGTAGCTGTACAATCTGATGGCTTTCAGATGCATCTCGGTGCAGAAATGATTTAATATGATATGTGATGGAATGAATGCGCAACATGTCTAAATATTTCGAACAAACAGTGTCATGAATGTCTGGAGTTTGCTAAGAATGACAGAAATTAAGAAGTATCATGCATTTTGTGCAATGGCCTGCAGATGCACAACAGTTTTAAAACATGAACAGGTTGGAGCAACATATATCCGTCAGCAGTTGAAACCTGCTTTCTCACGAACAGTTTTGACGGATTGCATTCACATTTCCTATACACGATCGTCTCGGATGAAATCCGTCACTTTTATTTGTGTAGCGGTTCTTCTTCTTTTTCTTCTTACTACTACTACCACTGACAATCCGTTGCAGAACTTGGCGTCTCAAATGTGACCCACGCGAGGTTAGAACCCACAGCAGTGAGAGACGATATTGTTAAGATAGTCTATCTGAACGAAACCGCCAACAAATGCGGACCTTTAGAAGTTTAAATGCGCATATACATATATTTGCACAAGAACCACCACTGTCGACCAGACTTTTTTTAGTTTCCTGCCTCTTCAGTTTCCTGCCCTTCACAAACATCCGAAGAAAAAACTTGCTTGGGTCTAGAGATAGACTTCTAAATAGAATAACGGAATGAAACGTCAAACATTAGAATACTTGCATGAAACCTCGAACATTTATCAGCCGAGTTGTGGTCTATCTGGAAAATCCTCTATGAATGATTTACCTGGAAAATCCTCTGTGAGTTGTAATTTCTCTTTTTATCTCCCGACCGAATAGGTTCGGGGGATATAGCGATCAGCCTGGCGTCCGTCCGTCCGTCTGTCCGTCCGTCCGTCCGTAGACGCAACCTTGTGATGGCCATAACTCCATTACCCTTTGCGAGTCATTGATGGTTCTTGGCACAATTGTTCACAAGGCTGAGACGGCGTGTCATGCGCAAGAACCAGAACTCTGGATGCCATACGTTTTGAGTTATCTCCCTTTTTAATAAAATAGAATGATTACTTTGTGGTGGCCATAACTCCAATATCCTTTGAGATATATTGATGACACCTGGCACAGCTGTTCACAAGGCTGAGACAGCGTGTCATGCACAAGAACCACAACTCTGGTTGCCATGGTTTTTGAGTTATCTCCCCTTCCAATAAAATAGAGTGAATACCTTGTGATGGCCATAACTCCAATACCCTTTAAGATATATTAATGATACCTGGCACAGTTGTTCACAAGGCCGAAACGGTGTGTCATGCATAAGAACCACAACTCTGGGTGCCATGGTTTTTGAGTTATCTCCCCTTCCAATAATATAGAATCACTACCTTGTGATGGCCACATATTGATGGTACTTGGTACAGTTATAAATGAGTTTAAGCAGGTGTGTCACGTGTCAGAACCACAATTCTGGGTGCCCTGGTTTTTTAATTATCTCCCCTGACAATATAACCTTGTGATGGCCACTTGTATGCAAGGTTGAGACGGCGTTTCATGCCTAAGAACCACAACTCTGGGTGCTATGATATTTGAGTTATCTCCCCTTCCAATATAACAGTCTCATTACCTTGTGATCACCGTACCTCCAATACCATTTGACATATATTGGTGGTACTTGATGCAGATGTACATGAGGTTAAGCAAGTGTGTCATGCTCAAGAATTACAACTCTGGGTGCTCTGGCTTTTGAGTATTCTCCCCTGCCAATACAACCTTGTGATGACCATAGCTCCAACCCCCTTTGAGATATATTCAAGGAACTTGGCGCAATTGTATACAAGGTACAGAAGGGGTGTCATGTGCAAGAAACACAACTGTTGGTGCTGTGGTGTTTGAGTTACCTACCTTTCCAATATAACAGTATGACCAGCTTCTGATCATCATATCTCAAATACCCTTTGAGATATATTGACGGTACTTTGTAAAGAAATACATGAGCTTAAGCAGGCATGTCATGCGCAAGAACCACAATTCTGAGTGCCCTGGTTTTTTAGTTATCTCACCTGACAGTATAATCTTGTGAATGCCATAACTGCAGTAACTTTTGTGATATATTGCTGGTTTAATTCTGGTGCACTTTCCATTGGTGAACAATCTTCTGAAGGCGATATTGGCTTTTGGTCGGGGGGATTTGCCATCTTTTCGATGGCTATTTTTTTATTATTTTATTCAATAAAATGTGGAACTGTTATAGTAAAAAAATATTAGAACCAAGGAAAGGCTCTCTGACTGTTCCTATTCATCAGTTATCTTCTGAAGACACTTATGTAAGTATAGGAAACATGAACTATCCAAACATTTCCTGAAATGGAAGTCGTTAAAATTCATAATCCCTATACCAGACACATGCAGAGAGAGAGAGAGAGAGAGAGAGAGAGAGAGAGAGAGAAGGAGAGAGAGAGAGTGAGAGAGAGAGAGAGTAATCGTTTACTCGTCTTACTCTATTTTCACCATCGTTGTTTATATACGGCATGGGAAATATTCAACACTGTTCATAACCGTGCTTTTTGGACCTCAAAATTAAGGAGATGTGGAAGTAGGCATTGATTTAGCCATTAATTGTAAATCCGTCATTGGTATCCATCGTCTGCGTTTCATGGTAACATCAAAGAAATCCGTCTGTCGTAAATATTATCTTCTTTCAGCATGGTGCACTCAAGTCCATGCTTATTGCTGCCCGAGCAACGTATGGCACAAGTATATAGGAGTTTATTTCTCTTTCAAGCTACAATGACATCTTTGGATAAATCGGTTTCATTTCTGGTACTTACACTAATTCTTTTAGAAATTGTACATGTTTTGCATTTTAGTTGTCTATAAAGACGCTTTCATGTAATCTATCGAAGCTAAAAGCACCATTACGAAACAGCTGT
Organism: Lucinisca nassula; assembly: GCA_963580285.1. Lineage (NCBI taxonomy): Eukaryota > Metazoa > Mollusca > Bivalvia > Lucinida > Lucinidae > Lucinisca > Lucinisca nassula. Next base: position 123,362,135 of record OY757017.1, read on the forward strand.
GACAGTTCCAGAAGAATACAGCAAACAATCAAAACTGATTTTCTTAATAGGGTCGCAAAAAACATGATTTTATCGACTCACCCTCTTTCAAATCCAAGGTAAACAGTCGGCGTTTTAGTATCCGTCTGCGTTCCAAGTAGTCGAATACCCCGTGTGTGTACTGGTTAACCGCTTACTATAAGCCTGCCCAGGAAAAGTGTTGATAGGTAAACTGACTGGCTCAAAAATGACTGGCTCTAAATAGTGTTGACTGGGCCTTTAAACTACAATACAAACAAACAAAAAGCTGACTTCAGAGCAAACTATTGTAACCGGTATTTACAGTGTGTATTCAAACAGACAGGCCTTAGCAAACAGTGAAAACTCCGATGAGATGCCACAAAATTTGACATTCTATCAGTGTCTGTACACTGTTTGTCTCTCCTTCAGCTATTTTTAGACACATCTGATAGCAAATTGTACTTGTTCAACTTTTGGAAGAAATGTGGTAAGGAATCCAATACTTTGGGTAATTTTTTTTTTTTTTTTTTTTGGTTTTGGTTTTACGGCCCTTTCAAGATCATTTCACTCATATCGAGCCGATCGTTTATATGAGGTTGGCGAAAACCGGAGTACCCGGAGAAAAACCACCTGACCTTCCGTTGCAGAACTTGGCGTCTCACATGTGACCCGAGCGAGGCTCGAACCACAGCGGTGAGAGACCTAATGATCAAGAGTCAGCGCTCTTAACCACTAGGCCACGTAAGCCCGTTCACTTTGGGTAAATACAGAACACAGTACAAAAATTAAACAGGTTTGATTGTAAGGTGCATTGACACATTACGTTCATTTGTGAAGACCGATCGGGAAATATTTTCTACTGTCTTTCTCTCCCTGCCACTGATTCAAGAAAAGCAGTTGTCAGTTTCTGGCAAAAGAATGTGCACTGTACTGGCCAATCCCTTAACCCATTCCAAAACAGTAACTGGCAAACAGTACAGGCCCAGATCAGGCACCGCAGAATGCGGCTCTGATCAGGACCTATACTGTATGAAAAAAGGTCAGCCATTTTTGTGTAAATTTTTGAAGAAAACACAACCTGTGGCCCATAAATTTGAAATGGATAAGGAGGAAGATTCCATTTGGTACAAAAAGGGTCAAGTAATAAGCCTGGTTAAATAAAAGTATGACTGGGTAAACTAACGGGCTTGATATGTCCGGTCTGCCCCCACCCGTAGGGGCTTGAAGAAATATGGGCTGCATGATGCTTCCACGCAGAGCTGAATCCGACCTGCACACTAGTACTGGTAAACCGCTTTGACGATCAAAGCCTGTCCAGGAACTCGAACTGGGGTGCGAGGCGGGCCGTCCATTGAAATAAACCCTATTGGTTTCATTGGGCGATCGGGCTTGAGATGTCATTTCATCTCAATGTCAGGTAAAAGTCCGACAAAATTGGAAGCAATATCTCCAAAATGACCTTTACAGTGTTGACGGGGACGTTAAACCTGAAATCAAACAAACAAAATGTCTTTAACTAAAATTGCTTCTGTTACTATAGCTACTACAGATGAAAACTGCACAACGTTTGTTATGTTTTGATAAGAAGACTCATGATTCCGTGCAAAAGCACCATTCGTTTTTGTTTTCGTAAACACATCATCATAGACTATTGCTTTAAACACCCAAGGGGTCACTGTGTCATTTTCGTAGAGAAAATCATTATACCCCAACAAATAAAATTTGGGGGGGGGGGGGGGTGTATATAGGGGTGAGCTTGTCGGTCGGTCGGTCTGTTGACTTGGTTTCCAGACGATAACTCAAAAAGCGCTTCACCGATTTTTATAATTTTTGGTACACTGATGTAACATCATAAAATACAGGTCAAGTTCGATTTCCACTACAATTCGTCAATTTTCGACATAGTTATGGCCCCTTTCAAGTGAAAAAATTGCAAAATGCCGCTGTTGTACTATCAATGCAGTTTTTGTGGGGGTATTCATCACCTTTAGTGATAGCTCTAGTTAAAACATGCTATGATTTAAAATCACAAAATTTCCCTGTATCCTACATTTCTAAAATTTGATACATTGTGACATTTCTTTAGATACCATTTGCGTCTATTCACAAAAGATTTGGAACTTAAGTTGCATCAGCTACGAGAAACAGGCTATCACATATTGACCTCCAATTCTTAAAAGTTGTGTGCAAATGCTGCTTTCAATGGGAACCTCATAGAAAAACGCAATCGATAGTGCTACATGCTACATGAATTTTCTGTATTTTTTACCATCATGATGAAAAGCAATGGTGGACACAAAGCATTTTTTGAAAAAATGGCAAAAATTGATTGACAGGAATAAAAATTACAGAAGTTCGAAAATTGCTATATTTTTAATTGCAAGGGAGATAATTTGATAACAAATTGAAACCTCGCTTAAAATGCGAGATCATGAGATATTGTAAAAGTAAAGTGTTATCCAATGTTCAGAGAATATCGTCTTCCATCTTAGACAAAAAAGAAATTTCTGCGCATGCGCAATGTCCATTTTCTACCAAAATCTTTCTAGGCACATATTGGAAGACAACTCAGGAGCATAAAGGTATGGATAAATGGAAGTTTGAGCATTCTCTAGCTAAACGTCCGATTTAATTGTCTACAGCCAAATTTATTCCAATAACTGCCAGATATCTCGTGAGTTTCACCCGAAAGTTGGTATAGTTACTTTTTTTACTACCGTATTCAACCTATTTACCGCACATGCTCCTATAAGCGCACACCAAAGCTTTTTCTGGAAAAAATTCACAAGCGTACACTTTACAGTAACCTCCCAACAAATTCATATTGAGTTTTGCTGCATCTTTGACCAAGACAATCATATGTATATGTGGTGAATCCCTATGCTGAAATTCAACTCTATAAAATAATCATATCGGAAGCTTTTTTTTTCGTATTGAGTGTGCGCTTATTAGGTAGATTTTTCACCACAATATTTTCATACAATTTTGAAAAAAATAAGCGCACGGTGCGGCAAATAGGTCGAATATGGTAAGTATATTTTTGTTTGGATATAACATGGTTGTTTCACTAACACAATTTATGTTTTGGTCTCCAACAATAATGTAATAAAGAGGTGGTGGTGTAGTAAACCCCTAAGCAGGCCAAGGCTGCCCACAAAAGTGTGAAGCAATCAACTGACCAGCTCAATATGACCTTAACCCTTATCTTGCTGAATATTCATTTAAGCCACACCCATTTCTGTTTATCAACCAATCAAATTACTTGATGTAATTTATTGCTACAAATTCATAAACTGAATGCCAAACAGTGTAGATCCTGATCAGATGGCTTCTTCAGAAGCCATCTGATCTGGATCTATACTGTTTGCAAAGATAGGGGTTGTCGTGAACAGCAAGATAAGGGTTAACAATTATGACTGGACTATGAGTACTGGTAAACTACTTACCGGTAGGAGGTCTAAGCCTGTCCAGGTCAAATGGTGCGAGTTAGACCGTCCATGCATATAGACACTATTGGTTTCATTGGGCGGCAGGGCTTGAGATGTCCAGTAATAGCAAACTCTACTCATCTTTTTTTCCAGCAAAAAATAACAGAATAGTCTATATTTACCAGAATAGCTATATCAATTCGACTGCTAAAGAGCTTGTTGTAGGTCTGATTCTGCACCTAATGTTAAGTTACTTAGTAGTGCCCTAGTGGATAAGATCTCTCTCTTAATCATTAGGTCTATCAAGCCTTGCCCAGGCCACGTGTGAGACGCCAAGTTCTGCAACGGAAGGTCAGGTGGTTTTTCTCCGGGTACTCCGGTTTTCGCCCACCTCTGATTAACGATTGGCTCGATATGAGTGAAATAATCTTGAAAGGGCCGTAAAACCCAAACAAACAAACAAAGCCTTGCCCAGGCCACATTATGAGAGTATTTCAAATATCAATGGAAGGTGAAGTGATTTTTCTCCAGGTACTCAAGATTTCACCTGCCATCCCCTGATAAATGATTGGCTCAATATAAGAAATAATCATGAATTGGCCATGAAACCTTAATAATAATAATAATAATAAAAAAAAAATCCCCTTGAAAAGAGTGTGCTTTCTGAGAAGCAAATTCTTTCCTTAAAGTGTAGACCCCTATTAGTAAGGAAGACAAAAATATATTTTGAAAAAGTTACTGCCTTTAACTCTTATCATGCTGTTCACGACAACCCTTTTCTTTGGAAACAGTATAGATCCAGATCAGATGGCTTCTGAAGAAGCCATCTGATCAGGATCTACACTGTTTTACACGCAGTTTATGAATTTGCAGGAATAAATTACATGAAGTAATCTGATTGGTTCAAAGTCAGAGATGGGTGTGGCTAAAATGAATATTCAGCAAGAGAAGGGTTTAAACTTGTATCCATAGCAGACAAACCGATATATGGGCCTCCATGGCCTAGGGTATAAGAGCGCTGATTGTAGGATTGACTGAAAGACAGAAATGGGTGTGGCTAGATTAACATATTCTGCCTGATGAGGGTTGACTAGTTCAGAATAGTCTGCAACTTTGAGCTATCAACTATTTGACAAATTCGCATCAAGTGTTATAACTATGAGCAACTTTCAGTTCTGAAGAAGCCCGGAATCAAACACATGACCCCTACTCATTAGAACTGCCTAACGAGCACCCACAACCTATGTTTACAGTATAAATCGGAAAAATTTCACAGATTTTCATCAGAAAAGTAGCCATTTTGTAGATGTGAAAAATGCAATATGTTGCATGGGTGTGTTATATAATGACTGTGCCATTTATCCAAAACTGTGTTACGATGAACAGTGTTATAAAGTGGTTTTCATATATTATTACGCCTATTCAAATATATTGGAAATTTAACCACCCAAAAATGAGAATTTTCAGATAAAAAAAATCTGTTTTTCTTATTTTCTGCTCAAAACAAAGATTGTAGGTAATCATTAGAACCGCCTCGTTCTAACCATTACCTACAATCTTTGTTTTTGAGCAGAAATAAGAAAAGTAATATATACCCCTCAGCCTTGTAAACCCAAGTTTTACTATATAAAAGTGGGGTTAAAAAGGGGTCAAAATTATATAGGTATGTTTACTTGGGTTCCGCAGGTCATCACTGTGAAAGACACAAAGTTTAGCTGCACAGACCGGTCTCTCATCACTTTAACTAGTAGACAAACTGACACCAATTATGCAGCAACTTGTAGGTGTCTATAATCGGAAGAATTCAAAGTTATAACATCAAATGAAAAACAGAAGCATCAACCTTTTCAGCACAGTCTCTCCTCCATCACTGAACCTACAGATACATTCTATCTTGTAAATAAGGGTATTAGTCAAAATCATGAAGTTAACAAAATCCTAAATTCTGATAAGGCCCCGGCCTGTTGGGGTTTGAAGATATAGATTGGGCTACATGGTGCTTCCAGGCAGAGACGAAACTGACTGCACGAGTACTGCTATATTGCTAAAAGGTCTAACCCTGCAAAGGCAAAGTGATGCAGGTCTGGAAATCCCTGCCTATAAACACTCCTCAGATCATTGGTTTGTTTGGTGGTAGGGCTTGAGATGTCATTTCATCTAATGTCGGGTAAAATAGAAGTGAACTGAAGGCAATGATCTGGAATTAACCCCACACCTCCCATCAGAGACACCAAAGGGAAATAATTATGGAACACAAACATGAAATAAATAAAAGGACAGTTACTTTGCCACAAAATGGCCAATTAGCTTTCCAAAACGAAAAACGATACACACATTCGAAGACAAACTATATAAAAATAAACCGCGACAGAAGAAATGCCTTGTGTGTGTGTAAGGGGAGGGGGGGGAGGGGCTCTTAAATCCATTTTATGCGGCCCCAATCCTTGACCTAATATTTCTGTCGTGATTTTAGACAAATAAAAATTGGAAGCAACGTCTCCTCCCAAATGGCCTAAACAGTGTTGATGGGGGTAGCTTTGTAAGGGAATTAACTCGATTAGATTTTACTGTAGATATCATCGTTATTACTTCCCTTACATTTTTTTTTTTTTTTGCCGGATAATTTTACTTTGCATATGTTAATACATCGACACCCTTCTGGAGAATGTAGACGCTTGAATAATTTAGAAATTGAAAGCGCTTATGATTAAGAAATATAAATTTTCTGACAATTCTGAAAAATGAGTGCTAGTGATGTTGATGAAGAGACAGATGGTGAAATACAGATAGAGAATGGTAAAAACAAGCACGAGATATATTGTAAAAGATGTCCTTCAGTTATTCTTCTGCAACAAAAGGCGGAATTGACAAAGAAAGAGGTGAGGTTGGATGTTCTAAACTCTAAGACAAATTCAATTCATACTTGCATCGATGTTGCATACCAGTCCAAAGATTTCATTGATGCATAACCCACCCTGCTGCTTCAGTAACATTGATACCCCCACTTCTTCAGTAACTTTGATGCCCTCACTCCCTTGGTCCATTTAGACATTTTATGTTTAGTTTAGCTTTTACAAGCACATTTATAGATTCTTATAGCTTCTTGACATCTTCATTCATATTACATACAAGCTTGAAAGCTATATCAGAGTATAGCCCTGGCCGGGAGTATACTGGTCCCTTGTTCTAGTTATCTGCATAATATTGCATTTAACTGGCTGAAATCTCATTTGCAAGGATGAATGTCATAAAATGCAACATTAACAGGATCTCTGGGATTAAATGTCGATACATATGGGACGATTTTATCATTATTTGTTGTTTTTACCGTGCGAAGTATGTTCTTGTCTAGCGACATCGCCTTTTGCAAACCATGTTCAACAATAGGTGTCGGATAGTTTTGTTTAATGAGATATGTTTTTAGTTCTTGCATGTGTGTTTGTAAAATTTGTTCTTCCGACACAATAGTTCTAAGGTGGCGCACCAGGTTATAAGGGATATATATTGTTGCACTCCATCCTGCAAAGAGACAATTATTATTATTATTATTATTTTTGTTTTTTAAAATGTTATGGGGATACTCATGTAATCATATCACATTTCCACCTTCTTTTGACTCCGCAGCATCTGCACCTCTCCTGGGCTTCATCAGTAACCATCCAGGCACAACTGCAATCTGAGGAGAAAAATTTGTAAAGAAAAATACCAAGTTCCCCGACCGGGGACTGAGTCCACGAACCTGGGGTCAAAAAGCGAGTGAGTAAAACACCAGGCCAAAAGGTTCAGGCCAGCCAGACCGGTCAGTTATGCACTCCAAATACAACAGGCCAACCGGCAACTTAGCAGTGTGACATATCCCGTCGGTTCATTAAAGAGCAGATACATAAAAAAACACTGATACGCTACACAAGAATATGCATTACCAATGTCAAGTATGTCAAGGTAACCGCAATCCAACAGAAGAGGGCGGAGCTAAGCGATTGTCAAAAATCTACTGCAGTCCCGCCTTCAGATTCGTACTGCAATATTATTTAATATTTTTTTTTTATATAAAAATTCACTTGTGCAAGTCGCTGTGAGGTCAGTCTTGCATAGAGGTTTATCTATAGAGCCTGGGCTGGAGTCGTGGGTTGGGCATGGTAAACATTGACTACCCAGATCAGGAGCCACAGAATGGGGCTTATGATCGGGGTCAACACTGTTTGCATAAAAGTGGAATTTGAGGGTTGAACGAAACAGTTTGGATCTCAGTCCGGGACTCATCACAAAAATAGGCCTATATAATTTTGACCCCCTTGAACCCCACTTTTATATAGTAAAACTCGAATTTACAGGGGTTAACTCTTATTTTTATTATTTCTGCTCTAAAGTATTAATTGAGGGTACCTGTTAGAACCACCTCGTAGGCCCCTGCCCATCGGGGTTTGAAGAAATATATGGGCTGCATGATGCTTCCATGCAGAGCTGAAACCGGCCCGCACACGAGTAGTGGTAAACCGCTTAGAGGATCTATGCCTGCCAAGGAAAAGCCGTGCGTGTCGGCCCTTCCATGCTTATAAACCCTATTGGTTTCATTGGGCGGCAGGGCTTGAGATGTCATTTCATCTCAATGTCGGGTAAAAGTCCCACAAAATTGGAAGCAACGTCTCCAAAATGACCTTTACAGTGCTGACGGGGACGTTAAACCTCAAATCAAACAAACAAAGAACCACCTCGACGAGATGGCACAATCTATATTTTAAGCAGAAATAAGAAAAATATCACACTTTTTCACTGTAAAAGTTTCTTCTTCTTTTTTTCAGCGCTTAAGTTTACAATGCATTTGTATAGGCATGTTTTCGTAATGTATTTTCCCAGCCTACACTCCGTGACAATAGATCACGGGTACGTCATGGTCGGAGCGCTGGATACGGTAAGCGGCTGCCTTGATTGTCATATTCACTGACCACTTCTCATCAGGGCAATTTGGGCAGTCGGGGACGCTTCCCCTTTCCACTGACTGCCGACGACTGTCCTGTCTGATTACATACATGTTGACAATTTACACCTCTGCATCTCGCCTTGATGGTTTCAGCTTATCATAGTAAGATCTGACAGCTTGATGAGAAGAATGTTTTTTAAAAGAGTATATTACTTAATATTTTAAACCTCCACGAACTAATAGAATCAAACTTTCACAAAACAACTTCTTTATATTTTTGACACAAGTCCTTGTAATTTATAATGTAAAGAGTGAGGACCGTACAATTGCAATACATACAGAAATGGACACAACAGGAGGCTCAGTTATAAGGTGGGTGAAGTGTACGCTGAACACAGCAACCCCTACTTTTGCAAACAGTGTAGATCAAGATCAGCTGGTTTTTGAAGAAGCAGTGTGATCAGGTTCTACACTGTCATGCAGTTTGTGAATTGTGTTAAGAAATTTGAATGTTTGATAGTCAGCAATGGTCATGGCTTAATTAATTTATTCAGCAGGATAAGTGTAAGTCTCCAAAACCAGACTTATTAGTTTTTCTGGGTTTCTTCTCTTTTCCGCCCAATTTTTGTCCAGACAAGTTCTCAGTAACCACTAGACAAATTGTTCTGAAATTATATGAAGATTTAAAAGTGTGGACCAAACAGGTCTCCTGGGGGCACACAAAAATCCGCCCAAATCTTTTACGGATGAGTTCTCAGTAACCGTCAAGTCGAGCAATTAAGTGACAAATATTTTTTTTTTATTTATTTATTTTCTGTCAACAGTGGCCAACTCTTAAAGGAAGAATTTGCTCCTGAGGAGCAAATTCTTTCCTTGAAGAGCAGATCCCTTTTGTCGTGGGACAGAGCAAACAGGAAGTCCCGAAAGTTGTCCCCTTTTGAAAAAATGGTGGAAAATGCCAGGTGTTGCCATTCCCCTTAAGAAACCATTACATCTGTGGACAAAAAAGCGTTCAAACTTTGATGCGGCGCCCAAACATACTCCACCAGCACCACCTGCAATGATGTATCACATTTCCAGATTCCTTTGACTCCGCTGCATCTGCCTCCACACCCAGATTCATGGGTAATCATCCTGGCACCAGATACCACTGCAATCTGAGGAGGACAAACTGTAAAGAAAACTTCAGTCGAGTGCCCTGAAAATAATGATTGCAATATATATCAAAGAATATGTAGTAATTAAAACTCAACCACACTCAGTCCCATAATGTATGATGAATTTATGTACATGTATATCCTCAGGCCAGGTACAGCCATGTCCGCCACTTCCTGCCCTTCAGATATAACCATGAATATAGATAATGATTACAATATATCAAAGAATATGTAGTACTTAATTAAATGTGAACCACACTCATTCCCATAACGTTTGATGAATTTTGAAGCCCAGGTACAGCCGTGTCGGCCACTTCCTGTCCTCCAGATATAATCATGAAAACATGAACCTCACTCATTCCCAAAATGTTTGATGAATTTTGAAGGCCAGGTACAGCCATGTCGGCCACTCCCTGTCCTCCAGATATAACCATGAAAACATGAACCACACTCATTCCAATAATGTTTAACAAATTTTGAAGGCCAGGTACAGTGGTGTCGGCCACTTCCTGTCCTCCAGATATAACCATGAAAACTTGAACCACACTCATTCCCATAATGTTTGATGAATTTTGAAGGCCAGGTACAGCCGTGTGGGCCACTTCCTGTCCTCCAGATATAACCATGAAAACATGAACCACACTCATTCCCATAATGTTTGACGAATTTTGAAGGCCAGGTACAGCTGTGTCGGCCACTTCCTGTCCTCCAGATATAACCATGAAAACATGAACCACACTCATTTCCATAATGTTTGATGAATTTTGAAGGCCAGGTACAGCCGTGTTGGCCACTTCCTGTCCTCCAGATATAACCATGAAAACATGAACCACACTCATTCCCATAATGTTTTATAAATTTTGAAGGCCAGGTACAGCTGTGTCGGCCACTTCCTGTCCTCCAGATATACATGTAACCATGAAAACATGAACCACACTCATTCCAGTAATGTTTGACAAATTTTGAAGGCCAGGTACAGCTGTGTCGGCCACTTCCTGTCCTCCAGATATAACCCTGAAAACATGAATCACACTCATTCCCATAATGTTTGATGAATTTTGAAGGCCAGGTACAGCCGTGTCGGCCACTTCCTGTCCTCCAGATATAACCATGAAAACATGAACCACACTCATTCCCATAATGTTTGACGAATTTTGAAGGCCAGGTACAGCCATGTCGGCCACTTCCTGTCCTCCAGATATAACCATGAAAACATGAACCACACTCATTCCCATAATGTTTGACGAATTTTGAAGGCCAGGTACAGCTGTGTCGGCCACTTCCTGTCCTCAAGATATAACCATGAAAACATGAACCACACTCATTCCAATAATGTTGGATGAATTTTGAAGGCCAGGTACAGCCGTGTTGGCCACTTCCTGTCCTCCAGATATAACCATGAAAACATGAACCACACTCATTCCCATAATGTTTGACGAATTTTGAAGGCCAGGTACAGCTGTGTCGGCCACTTCCTGTCCTCCAGATATAACCATGAAAACACGAACCACACTCATTCTTATAATGTTTGACGAATTTTGAAGGCCAGGTACAGCTGTGTCGGCCACTTCCTGTCCTCCAGATATAACCATGAAAACAAATAATGATTACAATATTTCAAAGAATACATGTATGTAGTATTTAAATGTGAGCCACACCCATTACCAAAATGTATCGGCCACTTCCTGCCCTTCAGAAGAAATAATGATTGCATCACTCTTATGTCATCCTGCAAACCTAGAGTGTATGTAATGTACACCTGCTGTTTTGTTTTGTTTGATTTGAGGTTTAACGTCCCCGTCAGCACTGTAAAGGTCATTTTGGAAAAATTGCTTCCAATTTTGTGGGACTTTTACCCGACATTGAGATGAAATGACATCTCAAGCCCTGTCGCCCAATGAAACCAATAGGGTTTATTAGCATGGACGGTCCGCCTCACACCGCGGTTCCTGGACAGGCTTAGATCCTCTTAACGGTTTGGTTTACCAGTACTAGTGTGTGGGCCGGATTCAGCTCTGCGTGGAAGCATCATGCAGCCCATATATTTCTTCAAGCCCCTATGGGGGGTGGGGGTATTACACCTGCGGTAATGGTCAAATGTGACTGACGCAGTATCAGTAGATAGATAGATAGATAGATACCGTATTCGCCCTATTTACCGCACATGCTCCTATAAGCGCACACCCAAGTTTTTTTCTGGAAAAAATACACAAGCGCACACTTTACAGTAACCTCCCAACAAATTCATATTGAGTTTTGCTGCATCTTTGACCCAGACAATCATATGTATATGTGGTGAACCCCTATGCTGAAATTCAACTCTATAAAATAATCATATCGGAAGCTTTTTATTCGTATTTTTTTCGTATTGAGTGTGCGCTTATTAGGTAGATTTTTCACCACAATATTTTCATACAATTTTGAAAAAACTAAGCGCACGGTGCGGTAAATGGGTCGAATACGGTAGATAGATAGATCGGTAGATAGATAGATAGATAGATAGCATGTCCAGGCCAAGCGGTGCGAGTGAGACCGTCCATGCCAGGGGCACAGACTAAGCATTTTGCTTTAGGCGCCCAGACTGCCATAGATCCAGATTTATTCGCTTGGGTCACATGTGAGATGCCAAGTTCTGCAATAGAAGGTCAGGTGGTTTTTCTCCGTCCGGTTTTCGGCTACCTCTGATTAACGATCGGTTAGATATAAGTGAAATAATCCATATCTTTCCATACTGAGTCGGTCATATTTGGCCATTACCTCAGTTACATGAAGGTGGGCGGCTAAATTTAGAATTTAGCATAAAATTTTTTTTAAAAAAAATTATCACTGGATGAGCCCTTAAAACTATTTACAATCCGAACAGAGGTATCCTAAAACGCATACCTCTGAGTCTCAATCTTATACCGTGCGGGCTTTGAACTATTCTGCGGTCTGGAATGGAAAGATTGAAAGGGCTGTATAACAAAACAAAACAAAAAATAAATAAAAAAATGCAAATAGGCAATAGCATTTTTATTCTAAACTTAAGCGCCCAGGCAAAAATTTAGGCGACTGGGTGCCTGTTAGTCTGTATCCCTGCATGCTAATAAACCCTATTGGTTTCATTGGGCAGCAGGATGCCAATGGAGTGAGTTTGAGATGTCATTTCAGCTCAGTGTCATGTAAAATTCCCACAAAATTGGAAGCAGTGCCTCCAAAGGGTCTCACTTTTAAGCAACAAGAAACGCCAAGATGCGACAAGAACGTTCTTAAACATTTTTGCTGCAGCTGCTTGTAGCAGGGTGCGACATAGGCGTCTGATTTTCGGTCCGTTCGTCCGCACCAACAAATGTATAGTTAGGTGGTTATGTAAATGGACAGAATCAATGTATGTCTATGGGATTTATTCCGTTAGACACCGAAAATACTTCTTTTCTGTGGCTCCACTTAAGTATCAATCCTGCCAAAAATAGCCACATAAGTATACATCCGTGAGAAAGTCTGTGCATCCGTTCGTCCGTCTGTCTGTTAACATTTACATCGAAGTTTGACATTTACGTCAAAGTTTTTTATTTTACGAACCTCAGCTACCATCACTTTGACCAGGTGAACTTGACCCATATTATGCGCTCTACTGACTTTAACACATTTGACTTCCAGGGTCCTGCTAGAAGCCTCCGTGGTGTAGTGGTTACGCTACTCGCCTTGTAAACCAGGGATCGCAGGATCGATCCCGGGCTTCTCCAGACTTTCGGATGAGTCTTTAAAAAACTGAGGTCCCGTCTCCGTATGACCTTAGCTGTTGGTGGGACGTAAAACTAAAACTCACTCACTCACTCCAGGGTCCTGAGCTGAAGGTCAATGTCATGATGGCTATTTTTAGAAAAACTTTATAATCGCTCTAGTGCCTACATTTATTGATGAATTTACAATTGGATATAATATCTTGAGTAAGTTTTACTTTCATGACCCTGGGCTCAGGGTCACGGTCACTGTGACTATTTTTAGAAAACTAAGTCATCACATTAGAACCTACATGTATTGATGGATTTACACGTAACTTCCTACAAAAGTTGGATATGATAATATCTTGAGTAAGTTTGACTTTCATGACCCTGGGCTAAAGGTCAAGGTCACTGACTATTTTTAGCTCACCTGTCACGTAGTGACAAGGTGAGCTTTTGTGATCACATTTTGTCCGTCGTCTGTCGTCCGTGCGTCCGTCCGTCCGTGCGTCTGTGCGTCCGTAAACAATTTCTTGTCCGCACGATAGCATCTTCATTTATGATTTGATTTTAACCAGACTTGCACACAACTTGTACCACCATGAGATCTTGGTTCCTTTCTTGAACCAGCCATATCCCATCATGTGTTACGGAGTTACGGCCCCTGAAAGGGCAAAAATTGCCTATTTTGGTCTTGTCCGCACGATAGCATCTTCATTTATGATTTGATTTTAACCAGACTTGCACACAATTTGTACCACCATGAGATCTGAGGTCCTTTCTTGAACCAGCCATATCCCGTCATGTGTTACAGAGTTACGGCCCCTGAAAGGGCAAAAATTGCCTATTTTGGTCTTGTCTGCATGATAGATGTTTCATTTATGATTTGATTTTAACTAAACTTGCACACCATTTGTACCATCACAAAATCTCGGTCAAGTTCGAATATGGGTCATGTCGGGTCAAAAAGTAGGTCAGTAGGTCAAATCAGAAAAAAACCTTGTGAAGTCACGAGAGGCCACAGTTTTGGTCCGATCATCATCAAACTTGCCCAGAATGATCATCTTGACAATATCTCAGTCAAGTTCGAATATGGGTGTTGTCGGGTCAAAAAGTAGGTCAGTAGGTCAAATCATAGAAAAACCTTCTGAACACACTAGAGGCCACAATTTATGTGCAATCATCATCAAACTTGCTCAGAATGATCATCTTGATAATATCTTGGTGACATTCGATTAAGAGTCATGCCGGGTCAAAAAGTAGGTCAGTAGGTCAAATCATAGAAAAACCTTGTGTATACACTAGAGGCCGCAGTTTTGGTCCAATCATTATCAAACCTGCCCAGAATGATCATCTTGACAATATCTCGGTCATGTTTGAATACAGGTCATGTTGGGTCAAAAAGTAGGTCAGTAGGTCAAATCATAGAAAAACCTTGTGAACACACCAGAGGCCACAGTTTTGGTCTGATCATTATCAAACTTGCTCAGAATGATAGTCTTGACAATATCTCAGTCAAGTTCGAATATGGGTCTTGTCGGGTCAAAAAGTAGGTCAGTAGGTCAAATCATAGAAAAACCTTCTGAACACACTAGAGGCCACAGTTTAGGTCCGATCATCATTAAACTTGCCCAGAATGATCATATTGACAGTATCCGGGTCAAGTTTGAATACGGGTCATGTCTGGTTCAAATCATAGAAAAAGCTTGTGAACACACTAGAGGCCACAGTTTTGGTCCGATCATCATCAAACTTGCCCAGATTGATCATCTTGACAATATCTCAGTCAAGTTCAAATATGGGTCATGTTGGGTAAAAAAGTAGGTCAGTAGGTCAAATCATAGAAAAACCTTCTGAACACTCTGGTGGCTACAGTTTTGGTCCGATCATCATCAAACTTGCTCAAAATGATTATTTGACAATATCTATGTTAATTTCGAAAATGAGTCATGTCTGCTCAATATGTAGGTCAGTAGGTCAGATTGTTGCAAAAACCTTGTGAACACACTAGAGGCCCAAGTTTTGGTCCGATCATCATCAAACTTGCTCAGAATGATCATCTTGACAATATCTGTGTCAAGTTTGAATATGGGTCATGTCGGGTCAAAAAGTAGGTCAGCAGGTCAAATCATAGAAAAATGTTTTGAACACTCTAAAAGGCCACAGTTTCAGTCAAATCATCATAAAACTTGCTCAGAATGATCATCTGGACAATATCTCAGTTAAGTTCGAATATGGGTCATGTCAAATCAAAAAGCAGATCAGTAGGTTATTTTGTCATAACTTTTGAACCGTTTGAGATGGAGCCTTCATATTTGGCATGTAGGTTCTTTCTGACAAGGGTTTCCCACTCATCAAGATTTGACCTGTGACCTTGACCTGTGGCCTACTATATCATACCTTTTGAACCATATGAGATAGAGCCTTCATATTTGGCAAGCATGTTTCTTGTGACAAAGGTTTTCTCAGCCATTCAAAACTTTTGACCCATGACCTTGACCTTTGATCTACTTTGTCATAACTTTTAAAGCATTTGAGATACAGCCTTCATATTTAGAATGTAGAATCCTTGCGACAATGTTGCTTAGATGATCCTCTACCAAAAAGGCTAAAAGAATCCCACTCAGATGAACAAAATGGCCACCGGAGGTAAACATATTGTAAATTTGATTCAAACAGAAACTCCTCCTAAACCCTAAGGCCAATTTGATTCAAAGTTCCCATGAATGATGCCTAGGTTACTCCCTACCAAATAAGCTAAAATCACTCTGCTGATGAACAAGATGGCCACAAGAGCTAAAAATAAAATGTACCCGAGACAGTGACACACAGGTGAGCAAACCAGGGCCCTCTGGGCCCTCTTGTTAGAAAAACTTTGTCATTGAAGAGAAGTATCTGGCAGCCAACAAGAGACTACATGGCTTTCTTAGACCTGGAGAAGGCATTTTGATAAAGTGCCTGAGAAAGTCATCTGGTGAGCACTGAGAAAATTTGGAGTGGATGAGTGGATTGTGCGACTAGTCCAGGCGATGTATGCTAATGCTCGGAGCCGTGTCCGTTTGGTGATGGTTATAGTGCAGAGTTCGAAGTGAAGGTTGGTGTTCATTAAGGCTCTGTTCTCAGCCCACTGCTTTTCATCATTGTGCTTGAAGCCTTGTCACGCGGTACCTCGCTGGAGTTCCCTGGGAACACCTGTATGCCGATGACCTTGTCTTCATAGCTGAATCATGCGAGGAATGTGTCAGGAGGCTCTTTAATTTGGAAAGAAGCAATGGAGGAAAAAGAGCTGAGAGTAAATGCAGGAAAGACAAAGATCATGAATTTATTCATGATCTGTGGTACAGGCCTGGACCTCCTGCAGAGTACAGGTCAGTTCCCATGTACTGTAAGTTGCACTGGAGTGGGCAGCAACAGTACTTTTTGCAATGGCTGCAAGTTCTGGGTGCACAAGAAATGCAGTGGACTCAAGCACTTGACATAGGACCCTGATTACAGGTGTACATAGTGCCAAGGAACTGCATGCCCCTTAGGTGGCAGACCACAGAGGGAAGTCCAAGTCGGACATGACCAGCTGGAAGTGGTAGCTTCCTTTCCCTACTTAGGTGACAAGCTCTCAGCAGCAGGTGGCTGTGATCTATCGTCCGCATCACATGTGAAAACATCCTGGAAGAAATTCAAGGAGCTGCTACCAGTTCTCTGTCCCCCCCCCCCCTCCCATTCAAGACACTCGGCCGTGTGTACATCTTTTGTGTGTGGAACACAATATTTATGTCAGTGAGACTTGGCCATTGACAAAACCAAACCTCCAGCATCTGCAGCGTAATGACAAGGTAAGGATCAGACAGATCTGCAATGTCAAGCCACAGAACACGGTCACCATCAGCTACTTGCATGGCTTGGCATTGAGAACCAGAACCTCATCCTGAAAGAGAGCAGGCTCCGCTGGTATCGACATGTGGGACGCTCCAACGGTGAAGTCAAGACTGCCTGTGACATACAGGTAGATGGAAGGCATGGGCCTGGTAGGCCCAACATGACCTGGAAGCAGCTGACAGAGAGAGATCACAGAGAGTGGAAGCTCTCAGCTATCGACCCTCATGATAGACAACCTGGAGATCTGATGTTGTAGCTTTGCTGGCTCTAAAGCTGTACTGAAAAACCGTCATTAATGCCATTAGGCATTTTTCTTGTTTTCTTTTCCGTTGGGACTTGGCATAGTGGAGTTGATCTGGCATTTTATATTATTGGATAGTTATGCCTCATAAATCAACTTTCCTC
This sequence comes from Lucinisca nassula, assembly GCA_963580285.1. Lineage (NCBI taxonomy): Eukaryota > Metazoa > Mollusca > Bivalvia > Lucinida > Lucinidae > Lucinisca > Lucinisca nassula. Next base: position 123,379,623 of record OY757017.1, read on the forward strand.
AGCACTTTGATTATTATTATTATCATTATTTTTTATTTTTTTTTTTTTTGCACAGGAATGCCATTCAGACCGAACTTCAAATTCCAGTGAGAGTAGTGATAGAACTACTGTAAAACACTTAAATTTTGCGGCAGCAAATTTTGGCGGTTTTTATGAGTGGACTTTTTCGCAGATTTTTATTTTGGCGGATTTTCAATTTCAGAAATAAAAAACAAAATCTGTGACATTTGACGTATCCCTGTGTGTCTGCATTCGGATCCTACACGGTGATTTGCAAATCATACACTGTGATTTTAAAACTGTTTTTCACACTGCACTGTTCTTGTTACTTGAGTGAAACAAATCAGTCCTAATGCTATTTAATTACACAATAAACAAGTTATAATTAGTTGTAGTTTTCCTTCATGCATTGGTGTACACAGACAAATCAGTTACGAATTATACATGCAATTTTGACAATTACTGTGAAGATGGCCCTGTTGATCACGTTAAACGGCTTCATATTTGACATGTTAAGCAATGAGAAAAACTTGATAAATTGTCTTTATCTCTGGTAGAATAGAATAACTTTTAGCTACGCTCCTTAACAGTACGCTTTACTTCTAAAAAGTAAATGCATTTCTTTGTTCGTAACGGATAATGCCCTTGGCTGATTAACGTTTTATTTCCCTATATCATACATGTATATTGGGAATAGAATTTCCGCCATTTTGTTATACGCTGTTTGATCTTTATTGGCGGTTTTAAATTTTAGCGTTTTTTTCCTTGACCGCCAATAGCGCAAAAATAAAATGACCACAAAATATAAGTGTTTTACAGTAACGAGGGCCCAGTTGTTCAAATTATTGTTAAATTTTTTTGGACACCTTGAGAACTTGCTGTGATTCTGCTAGAAGTTTTTTTTTGCGATCTAGCAATGTGTCAGAATAGTTGAGATGGAATGGCAAACATTGAAGACCCTGATCAGACTGCTCTGATCTGGGTCTGCATTGTTTTCTTAGGCCTGTCTGTCCCAATACTTAGGATCATTACGGCACGTTTGATTCATTGATAGGCAGAAATGGGTGTGACATACTTATTTATTCAGCAGAGCAGGACAAGGGCTAAAGATAGTTCACTCATACATGTACTTTTATCTTCATATTTTCCAGTTTTATTTACCTCATATGAAAAAGAAATCTGATGGCTCAGCAATGGAAGGGGAGACTCTGACAGATTACTGGATAGTCGATGATATGTTCACATTCGAAAACGTAGGATTTTCTAATACTGTTGATGGTATAAAGTACTTAATATGTGCAGACTGTGAAGTGGGACCAATTGGCTGGCATGACACAACGGATAAAAAGGCGTTCTATATATCTACCACACGAGTAACTTACAAAAATACATAGATATTTTGCTAACTCTAGTTTACAAGGGATCAGTTCATTCCATAGCTACAGAGTGTTGACGGGGATGTAAACCTCAATTCTTATGCAATGACGTATGTTACACCATGGTTGATTCGATAACGTCAAAAATGGTACATATGTTTCCTGCGATATACTGTCGGAAACCCAACGTCATCATCCAACTTTGTTTTCCATTGACTGGTATTTGCTTTTATGCAGCTCACAGCGCTGGCAGCTTCGTGCAAAATAGCACACTTTGAGCAAAACTTTGAAAGAAAATAACCAAAAAAGTGCATTACAATGGGGATAACTGTATTGAAAATGGTCATTTGGGGAGGTAAATCATCGGTTTTACAGTCGCAAATTACATTTTATGGCTCCGCTAACGCATCAACATGAAAGGAAATTTTCAACAATAAAACCGGCAATTTACCTCCTCAAATGACAATTTTCAAAACCGTTATCCCCTAATTCAAACAAACAAAAAAAAGCATAGTTTCAGATAAAGAGGAGTAATGTACCTATAAGGGCCACAACTTACGTTTTAACCCTTAACCTGCCAAGAAAAAAAACACATCAGAAAATGTTGTATGTTCATGTCATCTGCTGTATCTTCTTGCAAACTTTTTCAAATATTTTTGCCTACAGCAGTGTGGACCCTGATCAGAGTGGTCCTCCAAGAGCAGTCGGATCTGGGTCCACACTGTTTGCAAAAATGACTTTTAAAGTCCTCAGCAGATGACAATTGTTGTGATTGGTTTTTCACAACCTCCTTTGGCTGGCATCCGGCCATCAACCCATGGAGGGGGTTAATCACTGTATTTTTAGCTCACCTGAGCCTTTAGACTCATAGGTGAGCTTATAGTATAGCCATGGTCTGTCTTCCGTCCGTCCGTCGTCCGTCCGTCCACCATTTTCAAAGATCTTCTCCTATACTGCAGGGCCAATCAAAGCCAAATTTCATATGGAGCCTCAGTGGGATGGGGGAACGAAAGTTTGTTCGCGGGGTCTGGATCACATGACCAAGATGGCCGCCATGCCCATATATGGTAAAAAGCCTTCAAAAATCTTCTTCTCCAGAACCATAAGGCCAGTGGCCTTGAAACTTGGCATGTAGCATATGGTACTCTGGCCCATCATGGTTTGTACAAATGGTGACCCCGGGTTGACCTTTACCTATTTTACAGCAATGTCAAATTTGCCGAAGTAGGCTTTTGCATGGGGCAAAGTGAAAATAATGGATTTATAGGAAAACCATTGAAGACAGTGTCACCAAAATTTGTAGATCAGGTAAAGTAACTGAATACATGAAGATCTATGGGTCAGAAAGGTCAAGGTCATTCATTGGCCTTAGACCAAGGTCATTCAGGATCCATATTTCAAACATTTTTTTCTCCAAAACTGCTGAGCCAATTTAAGTGAAATTTAATATGGAGCCTTTGTGAGTTGAACAAATGAAAAAATGCCAATACGGTCTAGATCACATGACCAAGATGGCCGTCACGCCTATATATATATGGTAAAAAGCCTTAAAAATTCTTCTTCTCCAGAACCGTAAGGCCAATGGCCTTGAAACTTGGCATGTAGCATATGGTACTCAGGCCCATCATAGTTTGTACAAATGGTGACCCCGAGTTGACCTTGACCTATTTTACAGCAATCTCAAATTTGCCGACTTAGGCTTTTGCATGGGAAAAAGTGAAAATAATGGATTTTTAGGAAACCATTGAAGACAGTGTCACCAAAATTAGTAGATAAGGTAAAGTAGCTGAATACATGAAGATCTATGTGTAAGAAAGGTCAAGGTCATTAATTGGTACTCTGGCCCATCATGGTTTGTACAAATGGTGACCCCGGGTTGACCTTGACCTATTTTACAGCAATGTCAAATTTGCCGAAGTAGGCTTAATTGACCTTAGACCAAGGTCACGCAGGTTCCATATTTCAAACATTTTTTCTCAGAAACTACTGAGCCAATTGAAGTGAAATTCAATATGGAGCCTTTGGGAGTTGAACAAATGAAAAGCTGCCAACATGGATTAGATCACATGACCAAGATGGCCACCACGCCCATATATGGTAAAGAAACTTCGAAATTCTTCTTCTCAAGAACCGTAAGGCCAATGGCCTTGAAACTTGGCATGTAGCATATGGTACTCGGGCCTATCATAATTTGTTCAAATGGTGACCCTGGGTTGATCTTGACCTATTTTACAGTAATGTCAAATTTGCTGACTTAGGCTTTTGCATAGGAAAAAGTGAAAATAATGGATATTTAGGGAAACCATTGAAGACAGTGTCACCAAAATTTGTAGATTAGGTAAATTTAGCACTTTGAAACCAAATTTACACAAAAACACTACTATGTAACACCTTATGGGATAATGAAGAAATGAGAAAAAATTATACCCAAATTATTATCCTAGTTACTCCTTATATGGAGCTGCGGTTTGTATGACATGATTATGTCCTGGCATGAATACTAATGTCAGATTGAACTAAAATTGTTCAAAGAACAAAAATACGTTTTATGCAAAAATCCACAAGACAGAAGATGATTTGTCTCGTGTGTAGCCTCATAGCGCCAGATAAGGTGCTTTTTTCGTCCAAAAAGTACTGATATTTTTCTTATTTCTGCATGAAAACATATGTTGTGGGTATTCATTAGAAGTGCCTCTGAAGGCGCTTCTAATGAGTACCAACAACATATTGTTTCATGCAGAAATAAGAAAAATAATACGTTGATACCCCCTCTTATCTGGGCTATGTTAAGCTTTATGCTACTTCCATGCAGCATTGACAACCTGGAATAAACTGTTTGTAGTCTGGTTGACATCAGGATCTTCTTGATAATATTTATCCTATACATGTACAGTCGACCTTCAATGGCTCGAACACCTTTGAGACCTCGAAAATCTGTTCGAGTCAGGGTTAGTTTGAGTCACTGAGGGTTACTGCCAGAAGGCATAAGGGGGTAAACTTTGGGACATCCTTTCAATTTCTATAATTAAAAATGTATATTGTGTGTACTCATTAGAATCACCTCATCAAGGCAATTCTAATGAGTACACACAGCATACATTGGCAAGATAAAAGTCGAAAATCTCCTCAATTATCCCGCACTTTTTCTAATGAAGATGATTTCCCTAGGGACGTAAGATCGGGTTCGACGCAGCCATGGTAAACGAGCCATCGGTGTTCGAGCCACTGAAGTTCTACTGTAGTTAACTTTAAGGACATGCATGTTGTTCATTCACTGTTGTATGTCAATGAATACATTTTCTTGTTTTTATTATAGCCCTCAAATTATATGTTTTCTTCTGAAAATGAATGGAAACTAACATGGAAACCAACATAAGCAATAAATATAATTTGTTTAACCCTTGTCCTGCTGAATATTTAAATATGTCACACCCACTACTGATTATCAGCCAATCAGATTACTTGATGCAAATTTTTGCAACAAATTCATAAACTGGATGGCAAACAATGAAGATCCTGATCAGATGGCTTCTTCAGAAGCCATCTGATCTGGATCTACATTGTTTCAAAGATAAGGCATATCCAGGCTCAGCAGAACAAGGGTTAATGTTCATTGGTATATGAACAACATTGGGTCATATAGAAGCCTCCGTGGTGTATTGGTTACTCTACTCGCCTTGTAAACCAGGGGTTGCAGGATCCCGGGCTTCTCTAGACTTTCAGGTGAGTCTTGAAACGGACGTCCAGTCTTCGTATGACCTTAGCTGTTGCAGGGGTGTAAAACTCAAAACACTCATTCATTCACATCGGGTTACAAGCGAAGTTACATGATTAGGGGTGAGTATTTTCCAGTCTGGTAAATACGGTAAATGCCATAGGTAGATGCCGGGGGTTGAATTTGCCGCTGGTCCATTTAATGCTTATATTCCAGTATTAAGCAAACACTGTAGACCCTTGTCATACATCACATTATGCTGGTTTGCCAAACTGAATGCATTATTCCAGTACAGAGTCTATTGATAACCCTCTTATGCAACACTCTGACCTCACAGTGGTAAGAGTAGTGTGTCAATTTTCTATAAATAACCATAACATGTACCTTGATTTTGTCTCCATGTTGGTTCTGATGTTTCCTCAAGCTTTTCTGTAAAACTTATGCTCGTTTTTGGAGGAGTTCACCACAACTAAGGCTGCCACGATCAAATCAATCAATAATCTCCATAAAAATGATTATCATTACTGATTTGCTTGTAATCAATTATTTTAATAAGTACAATAATTATTTACTGCCCAGAGTTGTGCCTAAAATAGCTGGATGAGTGGCAAACAGTGCAGACCCTCATGAGATGCCATGTTCTGTGGCATCTCATCTGGTTCTACACTGTTTGCTCAGGCCGGTCTATTCAAATACATATGGTGAAGGACAACATATAGTTAAAGAGTCATTATTACCAACTCTTCAGTGATTAATAATCGATTATTGATCACAATGGCATGACTGATAATCGATTATCTTTCAGCTCCGATTAGCCAGCCCTAACCACAACCACTTTATAACATTGTGCATTGGTTTTGGATATAACATGTAAAGATGCATCCTGAAATGTAAAGATTATATTTAACTCTTGTTCTGCTGAGCCCGGATATGCCTTTTCTTTGAAACAATGTAGATCCAGATCAGATGGCTTCTGAAGAAGCCATCTGATCAGGATCTACATTGTCATTCAGATTGTGAATTTGTTGTAATAATTTGCTACAGGTAATCTGATTGGTTGATAATCGGTAGTGGGTGTAGCATATATGAATATTCAGCAGGACAAGGGTTAAAGAATGAGAATACCAGTAAATGGACATTTTTAGCTCACCTGTCACGTAGTGACGAGGTGAGCTTTTGGGATCATTTTTTGTTCGTCGTCCACCATGCGTGCATGTGTGTGTGCGTGCATCCGTAAACTTTTTCTTCAAACGACATCTCCTCCAAAACCACTGATTGGAATTTGACCAAACTTCACAGGAATGATCCTTAGGCGGTCTCCTTTCATTGTTCAAATGGTTCCGGTCCGCTGCACATCTAGGTCACAGGAGCGAAAAATAGATTTTTTTTTACCAAAAACTTAAAAACTCTTCTCTGAAACCGCATGGCCCAGGTCTTTGATGTTTGGTATGAAGCTTCATCTAGTGGACCTCTATCAAGTTTGTTCAAATAATAGCCCAGGGGCCAAAAAATTGGGAAATTAAACGAGACTTACCTTCGAAGAAGGAAAGGCGATGTTTAGTTGAAATTTCATCGACCACAAACTCCCTAAGGGGGTCATACAGAGTTGGCGCAGCATGCAACCCGGAGCAAATCAGTCTTCAGAGACAGTCAAGATGTTGCCCGTGCTATTTCACAAAGGCAACATCCTGACGAATTATGAAGAAGCAAACCCAGTCATGGTTGGGCGGGAGGGTGTGTGACCCCCTTAGGGAGTTTGTGGTTGATGAAATTTCAACTAAACATCGCCTTTCCTTCTTCGAAGGTAAGTCTCGTTTAATTTCCCAATTTCATCTCACACTTAACTCCCTAATGGGGGCCTCACAGAGATTTTAGAGGTGGTTCTCCATAATCTCAAAAGAAATATCCAAGAATGAAATTTAACCAAACCCAAATCTATAAGAACTGATTACAACACCTTTACTGTAACCAAAGAAGTGATTAACTTTGAAATATCTAAAGCTCATGATTAACTGCAAAGTACATGAATGTAAACCTCATGAAATGCGTTTCAAGATTGTCTTTCTAATCTAACACATGTTTATTTGCTTTTCAAGCTTGTCCTTCCAAAATTGCATCTTGCACAGTTTTACCTTCCTCTTTGATAGTTTGTCATAGAATCTGGCAAAAACTTTTGCGTTTGCCCATCCAGCAGTTTTCATAATTGTTTGTAAAGGAACACCTTGTAAACAAGCTTTGGAAGAGGAGGCTGCTCTAGTGCTATGTGGTTTAAAAGGGGTGTCTATCCCTGCATTTAACATAACCAATTTTATCCAACGTGACACTGTACTCTGTGAAATTGACTTGTGTGGTTTCAATGTGCTTATTAACAGTTTTTCCTCTGTCCTAAGACTCTTTGTTCTAGCAATGTAGTCTGAAATAACTTTGACAATGCATATGTTTTCATCACCTGAATATGCTTTGAATGTCAGTATATCTAAGTGTTGTCCAGGTTTGGATTGTTTAAACAGGTGATTCGGAAAGATCATTACTTTGTCTTTACTTAATTTGATATCATTAAGTTCAATTAGGTGCAATGTTTGACATCTCTGAGGAGACATAAGTAGAAAAAGCATACATAATTTGCAACTTAGTTGAAAAAGGGTTGTATTCTTTAGCGATTGGAGATATTTTAATACAATATTTACATCCCAAACTGAAGAATAATGCGGAAGAGCTGGGCGTGATAGGAATACTCCTTTCATAAAACGTGTAATTTCATCGTAAGAATTGATGTCAATGTTACTACAAATCTTAAGAAAAACACTGAGCGCTGATCTTGCTAATCCTAGGGATCTATATTGTAAGCCACTTTCATAGAGTTTTGCAAGAAATGCTAACACTTGGTTAGTAGAGGGTTGAAAGGGATCAGTTTGTTTTCCGCAGAAATTGAGCCACTTGGAGATGTAACTGTTGTATTGTTTCTTAGTTGATTCACGCCATGAGTTGAGGATGAGGGTCCGGGCAGACTTTGGTATGCCATGACTTTTGGGGGCTCTCCTGATATGATGAAAACACCCAGTTTCAGCTTTTTTATTGGATGTCTTTTGTCTGGTTTGTGTGGCAAGAACAGGTTGTTTGACGTTTGAGGCACTTGGAAACTCGGACCGCATATTAACTGTATTAGGCTGGGCCACCAGCTCTGTGTTTCCCAGATCGGTGCAACCAACACTGCTTCTGTTGTGTCTTCTTCGATCTTATGGAGTATGCATGCGATCAAACTGAAAGGAGGGAAAATGTAAAAGCATTCATTTGTCCATGTTAATGAAAATGCATCGATGGCTGTGGCACCTGGATCTGGTCTACGTGTAACATATCTTTCCAATTTATGGTTTAATCTTGATGCAAATAAGTCAGTTGACAAGTTGGGATGTATGTCTTTAATCATGTCAAACACTTTTTGAGTCAGTGACCATTCAGTGTCATCATTGATTGTTCTGCTTTCTTCATCGGCCTCACAATTATCTAAACCAGGTACATGGGCTGCACTCAAATGAATATTTATTTGGAAACACCAAGCCCAGATTTCTCTAGCCAATGTATCTAATAGTCGTTTTTTACCCCAGAATTTGTTGACATATGCACAACTTGTGGTGTTGTCCATGTAAATTTTGACATGTTCATTGAAAACTGTTTTACAGAAAGATTTAAGAGCAAACTGACAAGCTTTCAGCTCAAGGACATTTATGTGGCAGTCTTGTTCAGTCAGTGACCATTCACCTCCAGACTCCAGTGCGGATATTGTGTGTTTGATCGAATGCACCCCATCCTTTAGTTGATGCATCAGAGAATAAGATAATTTTGGCCGGTCCATGTGAAATAGGTTTAAAGCTTGTGCTGATATTTTCAATCCACCAATCTATGGTAGGTATTGCAGCTTTGGGAATGGTCATGAAGCTGTCAAAATTACCGTGATGCACTTTCAGTTCGTGTTCTTTAATTTTCTCCAACGGCTTATAATAGAAAGGGGCATATTCCACCCCAGGTTCTGCCGCCACCAGTTTGCCTATAAGTTTTGAAAACTTTCGTATTGTCATACGTTTTTCGGTTAGAACTTCTTGACATAAGTTGGTAATATCTTTGCACCTTTCAGGAGTAAGTCTAATTGTCATTGTTATTGAACAGAGTAAAAAAACCTAGGAAAACAATCTGTTGTGTGGGTTCCAGAACAGATTTTTCAGGTTGTACTGTCAAACCGAGCGAGTCCATAAGGTGGACTGTGTCCTTAATGTTGCTAAGGCATTTTTCATATGTGGAGCCCTGTAAACATGAACCATCTATATATGCTGCACTGATATGTCCTATAGATCTGAAATGAGCAAATACTGGCTTAAGGAGTTTTGTGAAGACCCGAGGTGAGTGGGTTAGACCCATGATTAGTGAAGTAAATTGGTATTTTGTGCTGTTGTGCCAAAATCTAAAATACTTCCCGTCAGTTTCAGCAATTGGAATAGAATAAAAGGCCTCAGATAAGTCGACAGATCCAAAGAAACAGTTTTTACGCATGGCATTAATAGCTGCTTGTAAAGTTTCCATTTTGAAATGTCTTTTTTCCAGGAAATGTAAATTGAATGTTTTCAGATTTAAAATTATTCTGACTCTTCCGTCTTTCTCAGGTCGAAAAAAGATGTTAGAAATATATTCATCGTCATCTTGTCCCTCTACTTTTTCAATGATCTTACATTTAAGAAATATGTCAATCTCACTGTTAATTTTCCCCTGCTCCTGTGGTGAAAGCTTTAATGGTTGTGGAAGGAAAGTTTGTGTTGGCACCTCTGCTAATTCAACTTTGTAACCTGAAATTGTGTCTCTTATCCACCTATCAATAGTTAGTTTGAACCAGTTCTCCTTAAATAACTTAGTTTTGCCTGCTATGAAATTTTCTGGCGTATTAGTAAGATAAAATGACTTGTAATTTAATGAATAGCTACCTACTGTATTTATTTCCGGGTTTGATTGCCGTGGTTTGTTTTCTTCTTGTATGCAAACTGGCTTTTCTTGTTGTAGGTTTGTTGGGAGGCAGCTTTGTGATGGTGCTTGTTGTAATGTTGGTTCTGTCTGTTGCCTCCCTTCTTTCCTAAAAAATTTGTCGGTTGTGTAGTAGTCAGTGAAGATTTTGTTCCTTCAAGCTTTTTTATTTGTTCATTGAAATTGTCACCAAACAAGTTGGTGGCAGATGCCTCCTGTTGACATATGGCTCGGAATTTGGGTTGAAGTTCCCTTTTTATTCGTTCAGTTCTGGCAATGTTAGTCTGCTTTATGGTAAGACCAAGGATCTTGTATGCATCCATAACATTCTCAATCGCCATGTCTTGCTGATTTGTTTTGAAAAGATCCAGCGCCTTGACCAGTGGGGTGAGAACCAGAGAAGAAAGTGCTTTCTGTTGTAGAAAATCACATGTCCTGTTTTCTCTTTTAAGTTGACACCATAGAACCTCATCTACTTTGGGGATCTGCATATTCGGGACATTCTTTGGCCTTTTATGTTTTTTCTTGAGTGCCTGAAGTTTTTCGTCGTCCGTTTTGTCTTTACTCCCCCCCCCCTAAGTGCCCTGTCCGTAACTTTAGCTATCCTTTCGCTAACATCGGGGCCTGTTTCACCTTGACCTTGAAAAAACTCCTCGAGGTCGTCGAGCGTGGTGTCCCCTTCGTCGGTCCCCATGTCCTCTTTTTCATTCATGAAGGCATTGATGCTCTCATCTTCACTCTCGTCACTATCCGCCGACTCTGTCTGGGTGTCGAAAATCGGCGCCGATGGCTGATCGAGGGTTTGTGAGTCCTGCCTATTCTCAATCCTCGATTTTTTGGAGGAAGGTCCACATGATGGGTCATTTTCTACAACCCCTTGTCGCTTCAGGGAATTAACATCTGTCCTTAATGTGGCGACGGCCTCTGCGAGAGTTTTGATGTTTTTGGTGGCTTGTGAAAATTGTTCAAGCTGTGACTGTAGCGTGGATACCACTTGATCAATCCTCGTTGTCATTCCGGGGCCTGTGTTGGACTGCGCATGCGTCCCTGCGTGGCTTTCAGCCAGCTCTGAGTCGGACATTTCCTGTTCAATTTCCCGACTCTGCAATGAATGAAAAGTTCACGTTTATGTACACCCCATTATAAAATCAAGGTTGCAGCAAGATATTCTAATAATATGCGCTCAGAAACCTTTAAATGTCTTAGTGCGCAGACAAAAAATACCTGGTTTTAATTTTGTAAAAATCCTGTCACATGATCATTCCCGGATTGACCGGCAGAAACTGGGTCAGTCCCTGTTGACATTCAGTCGATGTTTGGCTAAGTTAGCCATGCGTTTCACGCCAATGATATAATTTACCGTTTGACTTTCAGTACACGCTCTAGTTTTATAAGCTCACCTGAGCCGAAGGCTCATGTGAGGTATTAGTATACCACGAGCCGGCGTCCGTCGTCGTCCGTCGTCGTCGTCCGTCGTCGTCGTCCACACTTTCAAAGAAGTATATCTCCGGAACCAGTGGGCCAATCTTGATCAAATTTCATGTGAAGCATTATCAGGTAGGGGGAAAGGCTGCATACTGTTTTTGGGCAGATCGGATTGGAACTCTGGTTGCCATGGCAACAAATAGCTCCCATAGACTTAACATAGGAAAAAGTTTGTCATCACTGTAGCTCCGTCAATTTTTTTCTGATTGTCTTCATTCTTGCAGATAACGAGGACAGGCATGAAATCTCGATCAAGTTCGATTTTGGGCTGAATCGGATTATTCACTCAGGAGTTACGTGCCCTTGAGCGTTAGGAAAAAGCTTGTCATCACTCTAGCTCCGTCAATTTTTTTCTGATCGACTTCATTCTTGCAGATAACGAGGACAGGCATGAAATCTCGATCAAGTTCGATTTTGGGCTGAATCGGATTATTCACTCAGGAGTTACGTGCCCTTGAGCGTTGAAAAAATTGCCTATTGACTTAACATGGGGAGAATGTTGTCATCACCGTAGCTGCTTCAATTATTTTCAGATTGGCTTTATTCTTGCAGATAACCAGCACAGCCATGAAATCTCGGTCAAGTTAGATAACTGGCAGAATCGGATCATTCACTTAGGAGTTACCTGCCCTTGCGTGTTTTTGCATTAGGGTTAATGGGAATTTCAAAAATGTATATCTTAAAGACTACTTGGCCAACTTTGATCAAATTTCATGTGTCGCATTATTGGGCAAGTGGAAAGGCTTCATTAGGTTTTCAGGCAGATCTGAGTGGAACTCTGGTTGCCATGGCAACATCTAGCTCCCATAGACTTCACATAGGAAAAAGCTTGTCATCACTCTAGCTCCGTCAATTTTTTTCTGATCGACTCCATTCTTGCAGATAACCAGTACAGGCATAAAATCTCGGTCAAGTTCGATTTTGGGCCGAATCAGATAATTCACTCAAGAGTTACGTCCCCTTGAGCGCCCGAAAAATTGCCTATCGACTTAACATGGGGAAAATGTTGTCATCACTGTAGCTGCTTCAATTTTGTTCGGATTGGCTTCATTCTTACAGATAACCAGCACAGCCATGAAATCTCGGTCAAGTTCGATATTTGGCAGAATCGGATCATACACTTAGGAGTTACCTGCCCTTGTGCATTTTTGCATAAGGGTTAATGTGAATTTCAAGAATGTATATCTTAAAGACTACTTGGCCAACTTTGATCAAATTTCATGTGTAACATTATTGGGCAAGTGGAAAGACTGCATAAGGTTTTCATGCAGATCTGAGTGGAACTCTGGTTACCATGGCAACATATAGCTCCCATAGACTTAACATAGGAAAAAGCTTGTCATCACTGTAGCTCAGTCAATTTTTTTCTGATCGACTTCATTCTAGCAGATAATAAGGGCAGGCATAAAATCTCGGTTAAGTTCGATTTTGGGCAGAATCGGAATATTGACCTCGGAGTTACTTGACCTTGAGCGACAAAAAATTTGCCCATAGACTTAACATAGGGAAAATGTTGGGACTACGATAGCGACTTGAATTTTTTTCAGATCAGCTTCAAACTTGCAGGTAACGAGGACAGACATAAAATCACGGTTAAGTTCGATTTTGGGCCGAATCGGATTATTTGCCTTGGAGTTACCTGCCCTTGAGCATGAAAAAATACGTTGTGACCACGATAGCAACTTTATTTTTATTCAGATCAGCTTCAAACTTGCAGGTAACGAGGACAGGCATAAAATACCGGTTAAGTTCGATTTTGGGCTGAATCGGAATATTGACCTCGGAGTTACGTGACCTTGAGCGACAAAAAATTTGCCCATAGACTTAACATAGGGAAAATGTTGTGACTACGATAGCGACTTGAATTTTTTTCAGATCAGCTTCAAACTTGCAGGGAACGAGGACAGACATAAAATCTCGGTTAAGTTAGATTTTGGGCCGAATCGGATTATTTGCCTTGGAGTTACCTGCCCTTGAGCATAAAAAAATACGTTGTGACCAAGATAGCAACTTTATTTTTATTCAGATCAGCTTCAAACTTGCAGGTAACGTGGACAGGCATAAAATCTCAGTTAAGTTCGAATCGGAATATTGACCTCGGAGTTACATGACCTTGAGTGACAAAAAATTTGCCCATAGACTTTACATAGGGAAAATGTTGTGACTACGATAGCGACTTGAATTTTTTTCAGATCAGCTTCAAACTTGCAGGTAACGAGGACAGACATAAAATCTTGGTTAGGTTCGATTTTGGGCCGAATCGGAATATTTGCCTTGGAGTTACCTGCCCTTGAGCATAAAAAAATACGTTGTGACCACGATAGCAACTTTATTTTTATTCATATCAGCTTCAAACTTGCAGGTAACGAGGACAGGCATAAAATCTCGGTTAAGTTCGATTTTGGGCCGAATCGGAATATTGACCTCGGAGTTACGTGACCTTGAGAGACAAAAAAATTTGCCCATAGACTTAACGTAGGGAAAATGTTGTGACAGAAATAGCGACTTGAATTTTTAGCTCACCTGAGCCAAAGGCTCCAGTGAGCTGATAGTATACCAAGGCTCCGGAGTCCGTCGTCTGTCGTCCGTCCATCCGTCGTCCACACTTTCAATGAAGCATATCTCAGAAGGCAGTCGACCAATCTTGTTTAAATTTTATGTGTAGCACCATTGGGCAAGGGGAAAGGCTGCATTAGGTTTTGGAGCTAGTCTGGTTCATTTGTTCCTTCATTCTTCTTTCTCTCCATATAGAGTTAATAGACCAATGTTAAATTTTTAATCAAAGATTTCTCAGGAACTATAAAAGCTAGAAGCATCAAATTTGGTATTCAATAGAATAATGATGACTTATTTTGTGTAAGAGACATTGGGCTTTCTCAGCTTATTTGTTCATCTGTTCTTTCATTCTTCTTTCTCTCCATTTTGACCAATGTTAAATTTTCGTCAAAGATTTCTCAGGAACTATAGAAGCTAGAAGTCTCAAACTTGGAATGCAAAGCAATAATCATGACTTATATCCTGTAAGGGTCAATGGGCTGGATTCTATTAGCAGATTTAGTAGTCAAGTCTGTGAATTGTTAAAACTTAAGTTCCTCAGGTGAGCGGTTTAGGCTCATTGAGCCTCTTGTACAATAATCCCGTCATTTCGTCAAGAGCGAAATGCTTAGTGGCGAAAAATTCGGCCTTCTGTGTTCTATTTTGAGAACGTAAACAAAACCATGCTCCACTTCCGTTCTTAATAAACGGAATGTTGCTTTGAAGTTTATAGAAAACAAGTGACTTTCAGTTGAATCGAACTATTTGTCCGAAACTAATTAACATTCTAGAATTATGTTTATGCACCAATAATTCCGTAGTTGGAATGGTTGTGGGACAACTCGGCACATAGCAAACTCGGCACATAACAAACTCGGCACATAGCAAACTCGGCACATAACAAACTCGGCACATAGCAAACTCGGCACATGACAAACTCGGCACATAATTAGCTGTTTGGGTCAATTATCTAGTGTTCACTTGGTAATGATAATTACATAACCAAACAAACAATCAAATTAAAGTTACCTGTGAAATAGGGACCAACTAAATAGGGACTAAACATCAATATTTAATGGAGTAGATCTTTATTAAAAAAAAAAAAATACGAAGATTTTTTTTCAACAAAATTTCAACTATTTAAGTTTCAAATATTTAAGTTGTTTTCGTAAATTTACCAGCGAATAAATCTTAAAAAAAAAAAGACAGAGGTTGTGGGTACTCGTTAGAACCGCCTCAATGGGGTGGTTCTAACAAGCACCCACAATCTATTTTTACTGAAAACATGGAAAAATATTGTTTGACAAGATGCCCATCAACTCGGCTGGGCAATCTCTTGTTTGACAATACGCCCATCAACTCGGCTGGACAATCATGGGTGGCAGTGAGTCCCAAATATCATATTCACAGCTTTAGTCATCGCCTGATTAATCAGATAATTAGTGTAGCAACTAAGTCATATCCAGAGCTTATTGATTTAGATGATTTTTTTTTTAAATGCAAAAAATAAAAATAAACTAGAAACTTTTTTTATTTAATAAGCATTATAATAATAATAATAATAATAATAATAATAAAACAGGCAAATAAAGTATTAATGAGCATTATAACTATTGTGGGCCGTGTTTGCTATGTGCCGAGTTTGTAGGGGCCGAGTTGGTTATGTGCCGAGTTGGCTATGTGCCGTGTTTGCAATGTGCCGAGTTGTCCCGATACCGTTGGAATATATATGGAACAATAACCGTTGTTCAAAATGCAAGATGGCTGGCAGGCGCAGTGCAGGCAGTTCTGGGAAAGTTAATATCCGAAAATGGTGAGTAAATGCACTTACCCTAATTAATAAATTAGTTCTTCCTAAACTATCGTTGAATCTATCTAGTTTGAGTAATATTGACTTAGAAATTAAAGGAATTCCCGCAAAATATGTTTATAAAACTGTCTCCGAAATTTCTTTGCTGATAAGCTCCTGGCTGTAGCCTCGTTCTAATTTGCTCCAGGTTGCATGCTGCGTCAACTCTATGAGGCCCCATTAGGGAGTTAAGTGGGAGATGAAATGCCCCAATACTGGGGCCTTTTGGTTTTACATAGACTTATATAAGGAAAATCTTTTAAAATCTTCTTCTCTTAAACTGCAAGGCCCAGGCCTTTGATTTGGTGTGAAGCTTCATCTAGTTGACCGCTACCAAGATTGTTCAAATTATAGCCCTGGGGCCAAAAATGCCCACACCCCGGGGCCCTATCATTTTACATTGACTTACCGGTATATAGGGAAATCTTAGAAAATCTTCTTCTCTGAAACTGCAAGGCCCAGGCCTTTGATATTTGGTGTGAAGCTTCATCTAGTGGACCTATATGAAGTTTGTTAAAATAATAGCCCTGGGGCCAAAAATGCCCCCGCCCCGGGGCCCTTTTGTTTTACATAGACTTATATAGGGAAAATCTTTTTAAATATTCTTCTCTGAAATCGCAAGACCCAGGTCTTCGATGTTTGGTGTGAAGCTTCATCTAGTTGACCTCTCTCAAGATTGTTCAAATTA
The DNA here is from genome assembly GCA_963580285.1 of Lucinisca nassula. Lineage (NCBI taxonomy): Eukaryota > Metazoa > Mollusca > Bivalvia > Lucinida > Lucinidae > Lucinisca > Lucinisca nassula. The sequence continues at coordinate 123,396,278 of OY757017.1, forward strand.
TAGCCTTTGGTCCAAAAATGCCCCCGCCCTGGGCCCTTTGATTTTACATAGACTTTTTAGCTCACCTGACCGAAGGTCATGGTGAGCTTTTGTGACAGTAAGATGTCCGGCGTCGTCGTGCGTCGTCCGTCGTCCGTCGTGCGTAAACTTTTTCTTGTGAACAAACTAGAGGCCACAGTTTTGGTCCAATCATCATCAAACTTGCTCAGAATGATCATCATGACAATATCTCGGTCAAGTTCGAATATGGGTCATGTCGGGTGAAAAAGTAGGTCAGTAGGTCAAATCATAGAAAAACCTTGTGAACACTCTAGAGGGCACAGTTTTGGTCCAATCATCATCAAACTTGCTCAGAATAATTATCATGACAATATCTCGGTCAGGTTCGAATATGGATCATGTAGGGTCAAAAAGTAGGTCAGTAGGTCAAACCATAGATAGTCCTTGTGAACACTCTAGAGGGCACAGTTATGGTTCAATTATCATCAAACTTGCTCAGAATGATCATTGTGACAATATCTCGGTCAAGTTTGAATATGGGTCATGTCGGGTCAAAAAGTAGGTCAGTAGGTCAATTCATAGAAAAACCTTGTGAACACTCTAGAGGGCACAGTTTTGGTCCAATTATCATGAAACTTGCTCAGAATGACCATTGTGACAATATTTCAGTCCAGTTCGAATATGGGTCATATCGGGTTAAAAAGTAGGTCAGCGGGTCAAATCATATAAAAACCTTGTGAACACCCTAGGGGCCACAATTTTGGTCCAATCTTAATCAAACTTGCTCAGAATGATCATCATGACAATATCTCGGTCAAGTTTGAATATGGGTCAAATGGTTCCGGTCCGTTGCACATCTAGGTCACAGGAGCCAAAAACAGATTTTTTTCACCAAAAACTTAAAAAATCTTCTTCTCTGAAACCACAAGGCCCAGGTCTTTGTTATTTGGTATGAAGCTTCATCTAGTGGACCCCTACCAAGATTGTTCAAATTATAGTGCTGGGGCCAAAAATGCCCCCGCACGGGGGCCCTTTGGTTTTACATAGGCTTATATAGGGAAAATCTTTAAAAATCTTCTTCTCTGAAACCACAAGGCCCAGGACTTTGATATTTGGTATGAAGCTTCATCTAGTGGACCCCTACCAAGATTGTTCAAATTTGAGTGCTGGGACGAAAAATGCCCCCGCCACGGGGCCCTTTGGTTTTACATTGGCTTATATAGGGAAAATCTTTAAAAATCTTCTTCTCTGAAACCACAAGGCCCAGGTCTTTGATATTTGGTATGAAGCTTCATCTAGTGGACCCCTACCAAGATTGTTCAAATTATAGTGCTGGGGCCAAAAATGCCCCCGCCCCAGGGCCCTTTGGTTTTACATAGGCTTACCGGTATATAGGGAAAATCTTCAAAAATCTTCTACTCTGAAACCACAAGGCCCAGGACTTTGATATTTGGTATGAAGCTTCATCTAGTGGACCCCTACCAAGATTGTTCAAATTATAGTGCTGGGACAAAAAATGCCCCCGCCACGGGGCCCTTTGGTTTTACATTGGCTTATATAGGGAAAATCTTTAAAAATCTTCTTCTCTGAAACCACAAGGCCCAGGTCTTTGATATTTGGTATGAAGCTTCATCTAGTTGACCCCTACCAAGATTGTTCAAATTACAGTGCTGGGGCCAAAAATGCCCCCGCCCCGGGGCCCTTTGGTTTTACATAGGCTTATATAGGGAAAATCTTAAAAAATCTTCTTCTCTGAACCACAAGGCCCAGGTCGTTGATATTTGGTATGAAGCTTCATCTAGTGGACCCCTACCAAGATTGTTCAAATTTTAGTGCTGGGACAAAAAATGCCCCCGCCACGGGGCCCTTTGGTTTTACATGGGCTTATATAGGGAAAATCTTTAAAAATTTTCTTTTCTGAAACCACAAGGCCCAGGACTTTGATATTTGGTATGAAGCTTCATCTAGTGGACCCCTACCAAGATTGTTCAAATTTTAGTGCTGGGACAAAAATGCCCCCGCCACGGGGCCCTTTGCTTTTACATTGGCTTATATAGGGAAAATTTTTAAAAATCTTCTTCTCTGAAACCACAAGGCCCAGGTCTTATATATTTGGTATGAAGCTTCATCTAGTGGACCCCTACCAAGATTGTTCAAATTATAGTGCTGGGGCCAAAAATGCCCCCGCCACGGGGCCCTTTGGTTTTACATAGGCTTATATAGGGAAAATCTTTAAAAATTTTCTTCTCTAAAACCACAAGGCCCAGGACTTTGATATTTGGTATGAAGCTTCATCTAGTGGACCCCTACCAAGATTGTTCCAATTTTAGTGCTGGGGCCAAAAATGCCCCTGCCCCGGGGCCCTTTGGTTTTACATAGGCTTATATAGGGAAAATCTTTAAAAATCTTCTTCTCTGAAACCACAAGGCCCAGGACTTTGATATTTGGTATGAAGCTTCGTCTAGTGGACCCCTACCAAGATTGTTCAAATTATAGTGCTGGGACAAAAAATCCCCCCCTGCCACGGGGCCCTTTGGTTTTACATAGGCTTATATAGGGAAAATCTTTAAAAATCTTCTTCTCTGAAACCACAAGGCCCAGAACTTTGATATTTGGTATGAAGCTTCATCTAGTGGACCCCTACCAAGATTGTTCAAACTATAGTGCTGGGGCAAAAAATGCCCCTGTCCCGGGGCCCTTTGATTTTACATAGGCTTATATAGGCAAAATCTTTAAAAATCTTCTTCTCTGAAACCGCTAGGCCCAGGTCTTTGATATTTGATGTGTAGCTTCATCTAGTGGACCTTTGACAAGATTGTTCAAATTTTAGCCTTTGTTGATGTTTGGTATGAAGCTTCACCTTTAAGACCTCCCTCAACATTATGTACATTAAAGCCCTGGGGCCAATAATGGCCCTCTCTGGGGCCCACTTGTTACACTATGGATCAGGTGAGCGATCCAGGGCCATCATGGCCCTCTTGTTTAGGGAAAACCTTTAAAAATCTTCTCTGAAACCGCAAGGCCCAGGTCTTTGCTATTTGATGTGAAGCTTCATCTAGTGGACCTCTATCAAGTTTGTTCAAATAATAGCCCTGGGGCCAAAAAAGGCTCCCGCCCCTGGTCCCTTTGGTTTTACATAGACTTATATAGGGAAAATCTTTTAAGTTCTTCTTCACTGAAACTGCAAGGCCCAGGTCTTTGATATTTGGTGTGAAGCTTTATCTAGTTGACCTCTATCAAGATTGTTCAAATTATAGCCATGGGTCCAAAAAGGCCCCCGTCCCGGGCCCCTTTGGTTTTACATAGACTTATATAGGGAAAATATTTAAAAATCTTCTTCTCTGAAACCGCAAGGCCTAGGTCTTTGATATTTGATGTGAAGCTTCATCTAGTGGACCTCTATCAAGCTTATATAAATTATAGCCCTGGGGTCAAAAATGCCCACGCCCCGGGGCCCTTTGGTTTTGCATAAACTAATATAGGGAAAATCTTAAAAATCTTTTTCTTTGAAACCAGAAGGCTCAGGTCTTTGATATTTGATATGAAGCTTTTCTAGTGGTCCGCTATCAAGATTGTTCAAACTATAGCCTGGGGCCAAAAATGCCCCCTCCTGGCGGCCCACTGGTTTTACATAGACTTAATATATAGGGAAAAACTGTATTAATCTTCTTGTGTGAAACCATAAGGCACACTTCCTTGATATTTGGTATGAAATTTTGTCTAGTAGATCTCTACCAAGATTGTTCAAATTACAGCCCTGGGGCCAAGAATGGGCCCACCCCAGAGCCCACTGGTTTTACGTAGACTTATATAGGGAAAATATTTGAAAATGTTCTTGTCTGAAACCAGAAGGCTGAGGTCTTTGATATTTGGTTCAAATTATAGCCCTGGGACCAAAAATGGGCCCACTTGTTTTACATAGACTTATAGTGGGAAAACCTTTGAAACTCTTCTTGTCTGATATTTGACATGAAGCTTCGTCTTGTGGATTTCTACCGAGATTGTTCTAATTGTAGCCCTGGGACCAAAAATGGCCCTGCCCTGGGCCCATAGGTTTTATATAGACTTATAGAAGGAAAACCTGTATAAATATTCTTGTCTGAAGCTAGAAGGCTCTTTGATTTTTGGTATGAAGCTTTACCTTTTAGGCCTCCCTCAAGATTATGCAAATTATAGCTCTCGGGCCAATAATGGCCCTCCCCGGGCCCATTTGTTGCACTCAAGAACAGGTGAGCGATCCAGAGCCATCATGGCCCTCTTGTTTCTATATAATCCATACAGTTTCTGTTTTTGAGGGGGTGATATAACATGGTTGTTTGCACAGCTTTTAGGTTGGATATATCAAAATACAGAAGTACCCCAGGGTCCAGTTTGTTCAAAACTAACGTCGTTTAATATGGCAACAATACTAATATTTTTTTCTGAAAAAATGTGAACATCTTTTGCAAATGCAAAAGCTGCTCACATTTTTTCAGCAAAAATACCACCGTATTACATATGTAACTTACTACGACAGTTATCTTTTTGCCCACTAATGAGCTTGTTAAGTTAATGATGCTTTGAACAACTGGGCCCAGAACCACTTTATAACCAAAAGCAAAAAACCAGTGTCAATCAAACAGTGTACCATATCATATCCAAACAAACCAAAATGTGTAGATTATATAGAAATGACCATTTATGATCATTTTTCTATATATGCTATACATTTTTGTTAAACATCTTTGAGCGGTGTTATATATCATATTCAAAACTGTGTTAAAATTGAACAATATTACGAAGAGGTTTTTGTCTAATTTTAACATCTGTAGAAGTATTCAAGACCACATGTGTGACAGTCTTGACAATTTCTGTAGCATCCTATTACCAGTTCAGTGTGAAATTTAAAAAAAATGCAGATTTTATAACATGAAATGTCCAGATTTTATAATATGAATTTGTAGGGAACCTTGCCATTGCAAGATGTAGAAGGTCCTATTAAGCAGTTGTTAGTGCATGTACATTCTTTTCTTTTAAATTATGTGTTATACTGTTGTTAATAAACAACTAAAATGTACATGTATATAGTAGCTTATTTCTCCCTTTTTTTGTGCAGATAATGCCAGGCCTCATGGAACAGTCTGACTGCGGACAGGGTTTTGGGTTCTATTCCTACAAGATCCAGTTTTGTTTGTTTGATTTGAGGCTTAGCGTCCCCGTCAACACTGTGAAGGTCATTTTGGAGATGTTGCTTCCAATTTTGTGGGACTTTTACCCGACATTGAGATGAAATGACATCTCAAGCCCTGTCGCCCAATGAAACCAATAGGGTTTATTAGCATGGACGGTCCGCCTCACACCGCGGTCACTGGACAGGCTTAGATCCACTAAGCGGTTTACCAGTACTAGTGTGCGGGCCGGATTCAGCTCTGCATAGAAGCATCATGCAGCCCATATATTTCTTCAAGCCCCTATGGGCGGGGGCCCTACAAGATCCAGTATTAACCTATTTTGTACCAAATGGAATCTTCCACCTTATATATAGCATGAGTCCATTTCAAAATTTAGGGGTGTTAGGTTGTGTTTTCTTCAAAATTTATTTGGAAAATAGCTGAACTTTTGGCAGACAGTGTAGGCCCTGATCAGATGCCGCATTCTGCGGCGTCTGATCTGGGCCTGCACCATTTGCCAGGATACCCATTTTGGGGTTTCCAGTACAAAATGGTTTAAACATACTTACATGGAGATGGGCCTCCATGGCCTAGTGGGTAAGAGTGCTGTGTCTTAGACATCAGGTCTCTCGTCGCTGCAGATTCGAGCCTCATTTGGGTCACAAGACTCCAAGTTCTGCAACGGAACGTTAAGTGGATTATCTCTGGGTGAAAGGACTGTAAAATCAAACTAGAATTCTGCCAGAGGCTATGTTGCACCTGCAGTAAATTTGGCCATTGGGTGAAAGCTAGGGTTGTCACAAATGTTGACAGGTTGACAAACAAACAGATGGAAAATTGGATGCCATCACACCATGCTAACCAGAAGCCCCCGTGGTGTAGTGGTTATGCTACTCGCCTTGTAAACCAGGGGCCGCAGGATCGATTCCGGGCTTCCCCAGACTTCTGGATGAGTCTTTAAACTGAGGTCCCGTCTCCGTATAACCCTAGTTGTTGGTGAGACGTAAAACTCAGACACTCACTCACTCACCATGCTAACCGTAGGTGAGACAAAAATAAAAAAAGAATCAACCAAAGATATCTTATGACATGTTCTTTGAACAATAATCAAATCAGCTGGCACATACAATGATCTAATTGAGATCATCACTGAAAAATGCACAGCTTGTTTGTCCAACTTTTGTGCATCAGAGAATCTGCATGCATAATGAACACTGCCTATGTGCATGCTAGTACAAACAACATGCCTCCAGCACCATTTTGAGCCTGTCACCAGAAATCCTGTTTTTGGGATTTGCAGCCATGTAAAATACAAATGGGTCCACTCAGCTACTCGGGCTAGCAAAGAGTCTGGAAATTTTGGACATAGAAACTTTAAGTATACGAGGACTGTTCAAATATGAATGCAACTAAGCACATAAAAATGATTCCTTGATAGATTTCGATGAAAAATTTATTTTGTCCCCTCAAAGTATTCCCCTTTAACAGATATACAAACTTTCAGTCTTCTGATCCAATCATTGAACGCATTTTGGTAGTCTTTTCAAGGTGTACTATGAAGGCACTGGAATATTGCAGAACCGAGGTGTTTGCGCTGTACAAATTTTCGACCAGAAAGGTATTTTTTCAGCCGCGGGAACAAAAAAAAGTCACACTGGGCAAGGTCAGGGGAATATGGGGTGAGGGAGTTCAACAACCTTTTCCTGCTTCAGATAGTCTTGCACAATGAACGCCTTTTGCGATGACGCATTGTCATGTAGCAATCTGACATTGGCCAAACCAGTTGCGGGTCTACGTTCTTTGAAATATTTCTTCAATTTTCGAAGAACTTTATTCTTGTAAAACTTCGCATTTACAGCTTTGCCTTTAGGCACAGAAACCTGAATAGCAGGGCCCTGATTTGAAAAGAATATGGCATACATTACCTTCTTGACGCTCATGGTCAGCTTTGCCCATATTTTGTTCTGAATCTTTCGTTTTGGCTCAAAAAAGTGAACCCATATCTCGTCACCTGTGACGACATTAGCGAAAGACCGTGCATTGTAATTTGGAAACTTTTTAAGCAACTTCTTGGCGCACTGAACGTGTGTCTTTTTCTGCTCATCGGTCAACAGATGGGGATTCCATCTAGCACAGATCTTTCTCATTTTCAAATCCCGTTTCAGAATTGTATGAGCTGCTCCTAATGAAATGCCAACCATACTAGCTATTTGCCTAGTGGTGTATCGTACATCGGTAGCAACTATTTCTTTCACTTTTGCAACCAGCTTGGCAGATGTTGCTCTTTTCGGCCGACGATCATGTGGTGCATCTTCTGTTGAGCCTATCCCACAGCTGAATTTCTTACACCAACGAAAAACTGATGGAAAAGACATATCATTATGCCCATAAACCGAACATATTTCATCAAAAATGTCTTTGCACCGTATACCAAGAATACAACGATTCTTAATATAGGACCGTATTTCAACGGCATACTCTGACCTCCTTCCAACCATGTTTTGTATTAGCATACAAGAGTAGACAGTGTTTATTGAACGATATACATGGCTAAAGTGCACAGATTTTAACATGTTTGGTATCAATGTATAGGTAAAATGTTTTTTCTACGCTGTGATATTTATTTCCAGGTGATTTTCGCATTAGTGCATGAGAAAACGTTCTACTTGCATTCATATTTGAACAGTCCTCGTAGTACTATCCTCACAGCTTTGTTGTTCGCAAATGGTACATTTCGAAAACAGGTCTATACAAATACATTGTAAACTTTACCGTCGAACAAAAAATTTCAGATGAAAAATTGTGATATTTTTATCCCAGGACCGAATAGGTTCGGGGGATATTACGATCAGCCTGGCGTCCTTCTGTCCATCCATTCATCCGTCCGTAGATGCAACATTGTAATGGCCATAACTCCTATACCCTTTGAGATTCATTGATGGTTCTTGGCACAATTGTTCACAAGGTTAAGACGGCATGTCATGCACAAGAACCACAACTCTGGGTGTCATGGTTTTTGAGTTATCTCCCCTTCCAATAAAATAAAGTGACTACCTTGTGATGGCCATAACTTCAATACCTTTTAAGATATATTGATGATAACCTGGCACAGTTCTTCACAAGACAGAGATGGTGTGTCATGCACAAGAACCACAACTCTGGGTGCGATGTTTTTTTAGTTATCTCCCCTTCCAATAATATAGAATCACTACCTTGTGATGGCCACATCACCAATACTCTGAGATATATTGATGGTACTTGGTACAGTTGTACATGAGGTTAAGCAGGTGTGTCACGTGCAAGTCCCACAACTTCATAACTTCAATACCCTTTGAGATATATTGATGGTACTTGGTACAATTGAATACAAGGTTGAGACGGCACTTCATGCCTAAGAATCACAACTCTGGGTGCTTTGATATCCAAGTTTTTCTCCCCTTCCAATATAACAGTATGACCACCTTGTGATCAGCGTACCTTTTTTTTAGTTATCTCCCCTGACAGTATAATCTTGTGATGGCCATAACTGCAGTACTTTTGTGATATATTGCTGATTTAATTCTGGTGCACTTCATCACGAAAACACGCCTATATAATTTTGACCCCCTTGAACCCCACTTTTATATAGCAAAACTGGGGTTTACATGGAAGAAAAAATATTGCAATATTTCATCTGAAATTTTTCATTTTTAGCTCACCTGAACCGAAGGCTCCAGGGGAGCTATTGTGATCGGTCAGTCGTCCGTCCGGATGTCCGTCCACATTTCCTTTAAACTACATCTCCTCCTAAACCACTGAACAGATTTTGACCAAACTTGGCAGAAATGATCTTTGGGTGGTCCTCTCTCAAAGTTGTTCAAAGAATTCCATGCCATGCAAAACTCTGGTTGCCATGGCAACGAAAGGGGAAAATAAGAAAAAAACCTTTAAAAATCTTTTTGTCTGAAACCACAAGGCCCAGGTCATTGATATTTGGTATGAAGCTTCATCTAGTCGACCTTCTACCAAGATTGTTCAAATTATTGCCCTGGGGCAAAAAATGGCCCCGCCCCAGGGCGTACTGGTTTTACATAGGCTTATATAGGGAAAATCTTTAAAAATCTTCTTCTCTGAAACCACAAGGCACAGGTCTTTGATATTTGGTATGAAGCTTCATCTAGTGGACCTCTACCAAGATTGTTCAAATTATAGCCCTGGGGCCAAAAATATCCCCGTGCCAGAGCCCACTGGTTTTACATAGGCTTATACATGTACATGTATAGGGAAATCCTTTGAAAATCTTCTTGTCCGAAACCAGAAGGCCCAGGTCTTTGATATTTGGTATGAAGCTTCATCTACTGGACCTCTACCAAGATTGTTCAAATTATAGCCCTGGGGCTGAAAATGCCCCTGCCCCGGGGCCCCTTGATTTTACATAGGCTTATATAGCGAAAATCTTTAAAAATATTCTTCTCTGAAACCGCAAGACCCAGGTTTTTGATATTTGGTATGAAGCTTTATCTAGTGGACCCCTACCAAGATTGTTCAAATTATTGCCTTGAGGCCAAAAATGGTCCCGCCCCGGAGCCAACTGGTATTACATAGGCTTATATAGGGAAAACCTTTAAAAATCTTCTTGTCTGAAACCGGAAGGCCCAGGTCATTGATATTTGGTATGAAGCTTCATCTAGTGGACCTCTACCAAGATTGTTCAAATTATAGCCCTGGGGCCGAAAATGCCCCCGCCCTGGGGCCCTTTGGTTTTATATAGGCTTATATAGGGAAAATCTTTAAAAATCTTCTTCTCTGAAACCGCAAGGCCCAGGTCTTTGATATTTGGTTTGAAGCTTCATCTAGTGGACGTCTTCCAAGATTGTTCAAATTATTGCCTTGAGGCGTAAAATGGGCCCGCCCTGGAGCCCACTGGCTTTACATAGGCTTATATAGGGAAAATCTTCTTGTCTACAACCAGAAGACCCAGGCCTTTGATATTTGGTATGAAACTTCATCTAGTGGACCTCTACAAAGATTGTTCAAATTATAGCACTGGGACCGAAAATGCCCCTGATCCAGGGCCTTTTGGTTTTACATAGGCTTATATATGGAAAAATCTTTAAAAATCTTCTTCTCTGAAACCGCAAGGCCCAGGTCTTTGATATTTGGTATGAAGCTTCATCTGGTGGACCTCTACCAAGATTGTTCAAATTATAGCCCTGGGGCCAAAAATGTCCCTGCGCCAGGGCCCACTGGGAAATCCATTGAAAATCTTCATGTCTGAAACCAGCAGGCCCAGGTCTTTGATATTTGGTATGAAGCTTCATCTAGTGGACCGCTATGAAGATTGTTCAAATTACAACCCTGGGGCCAAAAATAGCCCCACTGGTTTTACATAGGCTTATATAGGGAAAACCTTTTAAATTAAATCTTCCTGTCTGAAACCAGAAGGCCCAGGTCTTTGATATTTGGTATGAAGCTTCTACCAAGATTGTTCGAATTATAGCCCTGGGGCCAAAAATGCCCCCGCACCGGGGCCCACTGGTTTTACATTGGCTTATACAGGGAAATCCTTTGAAAATCTTCTTGTCTGAAACCAGGAGGCCCAGGTCTTTGATATTTGGTATGAAGCTTTATCTAGTGGACCGCTACGAAGATTGTTCAAATTGTAGCCCTGGGGCTAAAAATGGCCCCACATGGGGCCCACTTGTTTTACATAGGCTTATATACGGAAAACCTTTAAAAATCTTATCTGAAACCATGAGGCCCAGGTCTTTGATATTTGGTATGAAGCTTCAACTAGAGGACATCTACCAAGGTTGTTCAGTTATAGCCCTGGGGGCAAAAATACCCCACGCTGGTGCGCACTGGTTTTATGCAGGCTTATGATAGGGAAATCCTTTAAAAATCGTCTTGTCTGAAACCGCAAGGCCCAGGTCTTTGATATTTAGTATGAAGCTTCATCTAGTTGATCTCTACCAAGATTGTTCAAATTATATCCCTGGGGCCAAAACTGCCCCTGCGCTGGGGCCCACTGGTTTTACATAGTCTTATATAGGGAAATCCTTTGAAAATCTTCTTGTCTGAAACCAGAAGGCCCAGGTCTTTGATATTTGGTATGAAGCTTCATCTAGTGGACCGCTATGCAGATTGTGTGGGGCCAAAAATGGCCCACTGGTTTAACATGGGCTTATACAGGGATCGAAAATCTTTAAAATCTTCTTGTCTGAAACCAGAAGGCCCAGGTCTTTGATATTTGATATGAAGCTTCATCTAGTTGACCTCTACAAAGATTGTTCAATTTATAGCTCTGGGGCCAAAAATGGCCCCGTGCCGGGGCCCACTGGTTTTATGCAGAAAGCTTTAAAAATCTTCTTGTCTGAAACCAGAAGGGACAGGTCTTTGATATTTAGTATGAAGCTTCATCTAGTTGACCTCTACCAAGATTGTTCAAATTGTAGCCCTGGTCCAGCCCGGGCCCACTCGCTTTACATAGACTTATTTGGGAAAAACCTTTAGTCTTGTCTCAAACAGGACACTGGGGCACATGCAAAACTCTTAGCTCTTAGCTCAGGTGAGCAATATAGGACCATCATGGTCCTCTTGTTTGGAGGTAAAATTTGATATGTATTTATATAGGCGTGTTTTCGTTATGTTCTATTGGTGGACAATCTTCTGAAGGCCATATTGGCTTTTGGTTGGGGGATTTGCCATCTCTTCCGATGGCGATTTTTAGCTCATCTGTCAGGTAGTGACGAGGTGAGCTTTTGGGATCACTTTTTGTCTGTCGTGTGTGTGTGAGGGCATAAACTTTTTTCTTCAAATGACATCTCCTCCTAAACCACTGATCGGATTTGACCAAACTTCACAGGAATGATCCTTAGGTGGTCCCCTTTAAAAGTTGTTCAAATGGTTCCGGTCCATTGCACATCTAGGTCACAGGAGCTAAAAAAAGATTTTTTAAATGAAAACTTTAAAAATCTTCTTCTCTGAAACCACAAGGCCCAGGGCTTCGATATTTGGTATGAAGCTTCACCTAGTGGACCTCTACCAAGATTGTTCAAGTTAAAGCCCTGGGACCAAAAATGCCCCCGCCCTTGGGGCCTTTGGTTTTACATAGGCTTATATAAGGAAAAGCTTTAAAAATCTTCTTCTCTGAAACTGCAAGGCCCAGCTCTTTGATATTTGGCGTGAAGCTTCATCTAGTGGACCTCTTTCAAGAATTATAGTACTGGGGCCAATATTGCCCCCACCCCGGGCCCTTTGGTTTTTCATAGGTTTATATAGGAAAAATATTTAAAAATCTTCTTCTCTGAAACCACAGACCCAGGTCTTTGGTATGAAGCTTCACCTAATGGACCTCTACCAAGATTTTTAAAATTATAGCCCTGGGGCCATAAATGCCCCCGCCCCGGGGGGCCTTTGGTTTTACATATGCTGATATAGGGAAAATCTTTAAAAATCTTCTTCTCTGAAAACTACAGGGCCCAGGTCTTTGATATTTGGTGTGAAGCTTCACCTAGTGGACCTCTTCCAAGATTGTTCAAATTATAGTCCTGGGGCCAAAATGCTCCTGCCCTTGGGCCCTTTGGTTTTACATAGACTTATATTGGGAAAATCTTTAAAAATCTTATTCTCTGAAACCGCAAGGCCCAGTTCTTTGATATTTGGTGTGAAGCTTCATCTTGTGGACTTCTATCAAGATTGTTCAAATTATAGGCCTAGCGCGAAAAATGGGGCGGTTCTCGATTAGGCAGTTCTAACGATATCCACAATCTATATTTTAGAGCAGAAATAAGAAAAACAAGGTTTACCCCAGTTTTACTATGTAATAAAAGTGGGGTTCATGGGGGTCAAAATTATATAGGCGTATTTTTATGATGAAGGTGGTTTTCACATAATGAGGCTTATGATGTTGGCAGGGGCCTAAATGTACAGTCAGCTTCTATCTCTAACATTTAATCTGATTATGGGAGAAAGAGGATCTTTCACTCATGGTCATTTCATATGAAATTTATGAAACAAGCCTTTGGCCAGTTTCATAAATTTCATATGAAATGACCACGAGTGTAAGATTCTGTTTATCGTATAATGGTTTGAAATTGGATTTTATCATTTTATTGCAGAAGAAGTTCAAAGGAAAACAGAGTTGTCATGGACGCGTCACGATGTTACGCCCCTGTAACCGTATGTTATTACACGTGTGGTCATATGATTTTAAGGACATGACTTTATCCACTAAATAACAGCGATGTTATATAATATAAGAATCTTATATGGGTGTGAGGGGTGGATGGAAAAATCCGTCCCGAGGATCACTGTCCGGCATCACGAGGCTTGCCGAGTGATGCCGGACATGATCCCGAGGGACGGATTTTTCTATCCACCCCTCACACCCATATAGGATTCTTTTTCTTGTATACCTTCCAGTTCTATTGCGAATTTTTAAAGCTGCTGTCACTTCGGTTACCGACGTCCACCATTTTGTGATGACACAACAGGAATGTTTAGTGACGCCGCGCATGAGATTGTAATCAACCAGTGCATTTATCAAATGCGCGATTATATTCGATTTGGGTTCGGAACACCAGGGTCAGAACATAAATTTCTATCCCAGGGTAAAATCACGGATTTCCTTGTCTGGTGTGCAAGAAAGTGATTTCCAGCCTTTGCAAACAATGTCTACATAATTTGGAGAAAGAAGGTTGCAAAGGAGGAGAAAACAACCAACCCTATGCAGACATGTACAAGAGAGTAGTGATCAAATAACAACTTATTCTTTCTGGACTTATTCCTTCTGGACTACTCAGGCCACTGGTCTTCACAGGCCAGCCAGTTTATACCCAATGGGATATGTGAGCTAGACTATATAACACATACCAAGGTTTCTTCCTTGTTGTAGCATGGTAATCATATCATGGCATAACGGGCCTCCGTGGCCTAGTGGATAAGAGCGCTGACTCTTAGTCATTAGGTCTCTCACCGCCGTAGGTTCGAGCCTCGCTCGGGCCACGTGTGAGACGCCAAGTTCTGCAACAGAAGGTCAGGTGGTTTTTCTCCGGGTACTCCGGTTTTCGCCCACCTCTGATTAACGATCAGCTCGATATGAGTGAAATAATCTTGAAAGGGCCGTAAAACCCAAACCAAAAAAAAAAAAAAATATCATGGCATAACATAGTTAATATCAGGAAGAAACAAACATGGAACAAATAAATTGTAGTTTTATTCACAAAACACTATTAGGTGAAATGAATTGCACTAACTGACAAAAATATGTGGAATGAATATGGCACAGTGTTAGAAAAAAACATTGATCACAGTATCATTGATATGAGTTAAAAGCACATATATGTAAAAGTGGATATATGAGGTAGACATAATGTTGTTCCTCAGCTTGATGGTCATATAAGAATGTGAACAAATGGGGCCAAATCCTCACCTTGTACTTGTAGCTCCAAATGAAGAGTTCTAGGGTTAATTCTGAGATATTTTTCTTAGTTCTCCATTAAAACACAAACACTTTTGCGGGTACTGCTAGAGTCTCATCTAGCAATGATGAGGCAGTTTGAACAAGTACCCACATACAGTCAAACTTCAAAGGCTCGAACCCCTCTGGGACCATGAAGACTTGTTCCAGGCGAGGGTAGTTTGAGCCTCTGGGGATTACATATAGGTAGAATGGGGATGAATTTTTGGTATCTTTTCAGTGTACTATATTATAAATGTATCCTGTGTGTACTCATTAGAATCGCCTCACCAAGGCGATTCTAATGAGTACACACAGCATTTCACCGAAGCAACACGAAAAGACGAATTTTCACGAGTGGCAAAGCCATGAGTGAAAATACGTCTTTTGGTGTTCATGAGTGAAATAATAATTTATCTTACACTGAAAAATCAAATATCCTCTATTTTCTCTGCCCGGGTACTCAGTTTATTTCTGGAAAGGCAAGAGCCTAGTTAAATGGATTGACATTACAAATGACTTGTCCGCCCAACAGACGATTCACATGTAATGTCAAGCAAACTACTCTTGAAAAGAAAAAAAAAATTATACTACCATCTGCTCTAGAACTTGCCTAGCATTTCAAGGGTTTACTTGAATATCATTAACCCTTAAGATACCGAGAAAAACTGCATCTAAAAATGCTGTCTGCTTGTGTCGTCTGCTAATTTTTTTGCAAACCTTTTTAAAATATTTTTGTTGATAGGCAAACATTGTGGACCAAAATAAGACTGCTCCTCTAGGAGCAGTCTGATTTGGGTCTACACTGTTTGCAAAAATGACTTATAGCAAAGCAGATGACAATTGTCCTGATTGATATTTTATGGGTTAAGAAAACAAGCCTATTTAAATAAATTGAAAATTTTACCACCAAAAATGAAAATTTTCAGATATAAAATTCTGATATTTTTGCTAGAAAACATAGATATGATTGTAGGTACTCATTAGAACTGCCTCAGCGAGGCATTTCTAACGAGTACTCACAGTCTATGTTTTTGAGCAGAAATAAGAAAAATAAAGTACACTCCTGCAAACCCCAATTTTACTAGACAACAAGAGGACCAAGATGGTCCTGTATCGCTCACCTGAGCTAACAGATTCAAAGTTTCAGGAAATGCCAACCTTTACTGAAGGATTTACGGGAGTACAAAGTGATGACAGGGTAAGCATTTTCTGCAAATCAAGTAGAATGTAACTCTATGATAAATAGACTGACCTCACCAGTTTTCAAACTCATTCAAGCTTTTATTCCTGACTTGCTTAGAAGATCCGATATAAACTGAAGGGGTTATGGTGATGACAAGTTCAAAAATAAGCAATTAACTGCTGCAATCAAAGGGATGTTACTCTATGATAAATCGGCAAACCTCACAAGTTTTCAAACTACTCCAAGCTTTTCTGCCTGACTCACTTGTTTGTTAGTTTCATGAAGATCAAATCATAACTGAAGGGGCAGCAGTGATGACAAGGTCGAAAATGGGCATTTTCAGCAATCAAAGGCACGTAACTCTATGATAAATGTGCCGACTTGGCCTGTATTCGAACTCATCCGAGGTTTTATTTCCAGCCACCTTACATATAAGTTTCAGAAAGATCTGATCAAAAGTGAAGGGGCTTCGGTGATGACAAGGTCAAAATTTGGCCTTTTCAGCAATCAAAGGGATGTTTCTCTATGATAAATGGGCCGACTTGGCCCGTTTTCGAACTTATCCAAGATTTTATCCCCAGCCACCTTACATATAAGTTTCAGAAAGATCTGATCAAAACTGAAGGGGCTACGTTGATGACAAGGTAAAGAATCAGCATTTTCAGCAATCAAAGGGACGTAACTCTATGATAAATGGGCTAACTTGGCCGGTATTCGAATTCATCCGAGGTTTTATCCGCAGCAACCTTACATATAAGTTTCAAAACTGAAGGCACTACAGGGATGACAAGGTAAAAAAATCGGCATTTTCAACAATCATAGGGACGTTACTCTATGGTAAATGGGCTGACTTGGCTGGTTTTCGAACTCATCCGAGATTTTATCCCCAGCCACCTTACATATAAGTTTCAGAAAGATCCGATCAAAACTGAAGGCGCTACGGTGATGACAAGCATTTTCCCATTGTAAGTTTATGGGAACTTGTGGTTGCCATAGCAACCAAAGTTTTTGTGCGATTTCAAAAAAAACTTATGTCATCAATGCCCCACCAGAGGCATGCTACAGATGAGAATTGATTGAGATCATCCTGCAGGCTGCAGAGATATAGCTGCTTAAAAGTGTGGACGGAAGGATGGATGGACGACGGAGGACCCACTATGCTATAAGCTCCCCTGGAGCCTTCAGCCCAGGTGAGCTAAATATGTGGTGTAAGGGGGGTCAAAGTTATATAGGTGTGCTTTCGTGATGATAACATTAAAGGTTCAAGTGATACTGGCATAGGCTTGCATGAATTTTCAGTTTTCATACAAATGCAATTTTTAACAGCAGTTGACACAAATGTATTTGTACTATTGAAGTAGTAGGACCCCGCTTCCTGTGGCTGGGAGAAATAGATAGGGCTGCTTCCACACTGAGCTGAAACCGTCAGCGCATGAGTACTGCTCAACTGATTAGAAGGTCTAAGCCTACCCAGGCAAAGTGATGTGAGCCGGGCCGCCCATGCATATAACCTTTATTGGTTTCATTGGGTAGCAGGGCTTCATTTCATCTCAATGTCGGGTAAAGTCCCATTCAAAATTGGAATTAACATCTCCAAAATGACCTAAATAGTGATAATGGGGATGCTAAACCTCAATTCATACAAACAAAAAAACTATTAAAGTAGTCCTACTTTAAATAGTTTAATCACACAAAAACCTTGTTAATTCTTACTCCTGAAGAACAGGAATGAGCTCAAATAACAGTTTCATAAAAATCACCATAAATATTTAATTTATTAAATATTATATATTAAATATTAACATACATGTAGCTTCTAAGATTTTTGATAGTCATTGCAGGATAAAAACTATCACAGACATAACAAAATAACTGCAAAATGCAACAGAAAAGGATAAAAGAAAACGTAATAGTACACACTCGGCTAAAATAGATAGAAGACTTAACATAGTTTAACAAAGACAAAAAGTATACAGCAAACCTAAGTATGTCTAATGACAATTTCCAGGTTTCAGAAGAAACTTGAATCCAGGGCCCAGTTGTTCAAAGCCATGATGTCATGAGATGACATACACCACAACCTCGTTATAACATGGTTTGGATATAACGGTTTCAAGATGGATCCCAAAAGTTTATAAATTATGTAGAAAAATGACCATAAATGGTCATTTTTCTACATAATCTATACACTTTTGTTTGGATATAACAACTGTTGTTTAACTTACACAGTTTCTGCTTCGGACCCCATTAATAGTGTTATAAAGAGGTTGTGGTGTAGTATAAAAACTCTGATCACTTAATATGGCTAATATACTTATATTTTTGCTGAAAAACAGTGAGTAACAAAAGCTACAATTTTTGAGCAAAAAATACCACACTATTAAATATTTTCCTTACTAGAACAGTTAACAATTTGACAACTAACAAGCTTGTTAAGCTACCGATGCGTCTGTAGCTTAATGAGTTTGTTTGTGGTCAAAATGTTAAATGGTGTAGAAATTATAATATTTAATACAAAGGTATTTTTCTGACAAATACTTTTAATGTATCTGCCAGTCTAAATGATGCAATTTTTAACGATTGTTACTTACGACTCAGTTAGCTTTGCACAACTGGGCACAGACTAATTTCTTTTTAACATTATAAGGATCTATTTAGAGATTTTCAACCCAGTAAGTGACTGGAAGATCGGATCTTTGTCATCCTCGGGGGTTGAAAACTCATTTAACCCTTTTTGTACCGAATGGAATCTTCCTCCTTATATATAGCAGGAGTCCATTTCAAAATTTATGGGTGTCAGGTTGTGTTTTCTTCATAATTTAATTGGAAATTGGCTGAACTTTTTGCAAACATTGTAGGCCCTGATCAGACGCCGCGTTCTGCGGCTTCTGATCTGGGCCTACACTGTTTGCCAAGGTACCGGTTTTGGGGTTTCCGGTACAAAATGGGTTAAAAGCACTCGGAATGATGCTGAAGACCTCATGGAAATGGAGGCATTTAGATCATTTCTTTCATTAAACTTCTCAGAAATGTAAGTACGTAATATCTCATTAACGCATGATTGTGTCTAGAACAGCAGTATACAAGTCATAGCTGCCAATATAGGCAATATTCAGAATGAGATTTGTTCACTGATGACACATCCCACAACATTCACCAGGAGAGTAGAAGAAATCCTAGAACATTACTTTTACAATACAACATCTGTGTCTATATGGAATGGGCCTCACTAAACACATTAATATTAGCCACTGGTATTAAACATACTATACTGCAAAGACCATTTTTGTTTCCCCATATTGCAGAATGCATATATTCTTTCTGGGAATGTATATACAAGATGATATACAGTAAAATTCCTATATTAAGACTACCTTTGGAACTGTTTCAAACAGTCCCAAAGGTGGCCTCTGACCAGAGGACCCTGTATGCAGAAAACACAAAGAAAAAATAACTGCAAGCTACCAAATAAGATTTTTAAAGAAGAATTTGTCTTAATTTTAGGTGGTCTTAATAGCGGAATTTCACTTTATACAATAAAATGACGATGAATGCTGCCTTTGAGATCTTAAAAGATACTGACAACTGCAGTAATGATTCTGTCAACTGCTAACATGAATGGTAGATGTCCTAAAACTTCAAGCCTTTCAGTGTAAATTCCAATGTTTTATTGGTTGATTTTACAAAACATCTTGAGCAATGACAAAGAGTATAGACCCTGATTACACTGTTTACGGTCTACACTGTTTGTCTATGCCATTTTGTCAGAAATATTAGTATTGGAGGAAATTTTAGAACAATTACCATACTTCTACATGTAACTGCAGATCTAAGGATCGTGCACATCTAAGGGTCGTCTACTGCTGTTGTTACTACTCCCTCTGCATCTTTTGGTTCTGTTAGGTCTATTCTTATTCCTGCAAAGAAGAAAACTGAACATGAGTATAACGTATCCTACTCGAACAAATTTTCATGGTCCCAAGGTATTCTAGCTGTTACTATTTTAGCTAGCTACTGTACTTAATATGAAATCTACACTGTTGGCTGAGACAACTTTCCAAACTATTAAAAGGAGCGTATATTGCTTACCGTAAGGATCCTAAGTATAATCTTAAGTATTTGGACAGACAGGCCTAAGCAAACAGTGCAGACCCAGATCAGACTGCTCCCAAAGGAGCAGTCTGATCAGTGTCTACAATGTTTGCCATTCTGTCTGCACTTTTTGGACTCCTTGCTGGATCATGAAACAAATTTGTTAAATTGTTAAGAATTTGGTAAGTCCTCAAGGTGTCCGAAGTTTTAGGAGTTTTACAGTAAATTTTGTGTTTTCTCTATTTCATGATTCTATCATGGAGGCTTTTCTGTTGGGTAAATGAAATTTTTGTGAGGTGTGATCTTTAATTTAACATTTACTAGAAAATAGAAGTTTTTGCATAATTGACAATAACAATGGTATTTCAACCATATTACATTTTCAATACTATCACATGGGCCCATTTGGTGTATGAGCCATAGAAAAAAGCCATAGCCTCGTGAAAGCCGTAGCAGCTGTATCCCATCTGACATCTGCACAACTTATGTGCGGTCAATATCATCAACAAAAATTCACATGTAATGTCAAGCCTTAGTTTCTCAATAAAATAAGAAATTTTATTTGAAACTGACATCTGCTAATGTTGTGATTTGCAGTTTAACCCTTTTGGTACCAAATGGAATCTTCCTTCTGATATATAGCAGGAGTCCACTTCATAATTGAGGGAAGTCAGGTTGTGTTTTCTTCAAAATTTATTTGAAAAATGACTGAACTTTTTGCAAACAGTGTAGGCCCTGGTCAGACGCTGCATTCTGCATCGTCTGATCTGGGGCTGCACTGTTTGCCAAATCCCCATTTTGGGGTTTCTGGTACAAAGTGGGTTAAGTGTAAAATATTTAGTTACATACCAACATAAGTAGGAAATCTTGGTGTCCCTGAGTTTGTGTACTCTTGAAACTTATAAGTAATGATGGTTCCTTTCTTGGGAGGACTTCTCCTGTCTTTGTTATTCAACCTGTAAAAGACAAATGAGACCTTTCATGGGAAAACCTGTACACCTGGGTCCAGTTATTCAAAGCATTGTTAGCTTTACAAGCTCGTTAGTGGTCATATTGTTAACAGGTCTAGCAAGAACAATATCTAATATACATGTACATGTAGTGTTATTTTTGCTGAAAAATGAGAGCAGCTTTTGCATTTGCAAAAGCTGCTCACATTTTTCAGCAAGAATGTTGGCATATTTGCCATATCAAATGATCAAAGTTTTAACAATATGATAACCAACAATGTTGTCAGTTTTGAACAACTGGCCCCTGGGTGTACCACAAGGTAAGACAAACTACACAGAACAGCTAGATTTGAAACTTCAGACATAGAATCGAGAGTTATTGTTTTTGGTTTGAATTGAGGTTTAACATCCCCGTTAATATTATTTAGGTCATTTTGGAGACATTGCTTCCAATTTTGTGGGACTTTTACCAAACATTGAGATGAAATGACATCTCAAGCCCTGCTGCCCAATGAAACCAATAGCTAGAGGTATTATACGGGCCCCGTCAAGCGATTTTGGTACTTATCGCCTATGCGAGCAGCAAAGGTTCAGGCGAGCCTGCGCATCCGCGCAGTCTCGCCAGAACCTTCGCTGCTCGCTCATACAAGCAGTGAATCAAGAGGAACCTTCAGACAGAAAGCCATATCCCTGGCCCTTCTGAATGGCTGGGCATGCGCAGTTAAATTTTGTCATGACAGAATGCTCGAAGACACAAATTCGCTTGGAGGGGCTCATACGATCAATGCATTGAACATAAGTGCTGTATTGTGAAACAAATTTGTTAATAATTCAGGAGAATTACAGTGTTATCTATCTATCTTCTTATACTGAGTCGGTCATATCTGGCCATTACCTCAGTTGATTGGGTGGCTAAATTTAGAATTTAGCTGAAAAAAAAAAAAAAAAAAAAAAAAAAGAGAGGCACTGGATGCGTCCTTAAAACTATTTACAATCTGCATAACAGAGGTATCCTAAAACGCATACCTCTGAGACCCAATCTTACACTGTGCGGGCTTTGAACTCTTCTGCGGACTTGGCATTCACCGCAGAGGAGCGAAGACTATTCCATTCGGGAATAGTTCTAGGAAAAAACGAGTTCTTCAGGGCATCACTATAGGACTGGTATCTACGATATTGTGAGTCGTTTACTTTTGATGCCCTTGTTTGAGTTGACAGTGTTACAGGGGTCAAGTACCTATCTTTATCAATAGACACTGAATCAGAGTGTATCTTGTAGAAGAAGGTTAAAGAGGACTGCTCACGACGGGCCTCCAGGGACGGCCACTCTAGCTCATTAAGCATGTCACCGACGCTACTTCTATTTCGCCATCGCCTACAGGTCCATCGAGCAGCTGTCCTCTGCACCTTCTCCACCTGCTGAGTCTGAGTTTTAACATAGGGGTGCCAAATGGGTGATGCATATTCGAGTTGAGGGCGAACCAATGTTTTATATGCAACATCCTTTGTCTGCCTAGGTGCAAAAGCCAAGTTCCGTCTAAGGAATCCCAAAGTCCTAGTTGCTTTAGATGTAATCTCTGAGATATGTTGACCCCAATCAAGATTGTCAGTGATGGTGATACCAAGATATTTGGCGGATTGAACATGCTCCAAAACTTGCTGGTGAAGAGTATAGTCAAACTTAATTTGCTTGTCCGGAGGGTGTCGTGACACTCTCATTGAGTGACATTTGGCCACATTGAACTTCATTTGCCAATCGGCCTCCCACTGTGCAAGTTGATCCAGGTCATCTTGTAAAATAAGACAGTCAGAAGGAGAATATATGTTCCTATACAGGACACAATCATCAGCAAACAAACGGACCAATGACCTGATATTATCGGGGAGATCATTAATGAAAACCAAGAAAAGGACCGGTCCAAGGACCGAACCTTGGGGGACTCCAGATAAAACAGGGACTGGATCAGACGCTTGGCCATCAAGTACAACTTGTGTTCTCAAGGTGTCCAAATTTTTAGGATTTTTATGGTTTTAGATGGATTAGTTGGTTTTCTGATTATCATGATTTTGGCATGCAGCTCAGCAGAAGTGGGGAACCATATCTAGGCAGCTCAGACAGAAATGTAAAAAACAATATTGGAATAATGCCTGTATGGTGAATTGGGTAATAAAACGGTTATTTTATGATTGTTTAAATGATAGTCAAAACTATTGCCCGGAGATGTTGTGAACAACATGATGCACTATTGCCCTTGGTCATCAGCCCTCGGAAAGAGTGCTTCAAATTTCCACACCAGCTTTGGACAACAGTATAGGCTTGTCCAAACAGTCATCAAATGACTGTATATTATCATTATCTGATCTATAAACATAATGGCTCTCGTTTTTGTAGTATGAGTCTAGTGCTATGTGGTAATGCATCCTTAAATATATTTTTTTTCAGAAGTAGTTGAAATACTTTTGGGCAATACTACTTTTATTGATAAATAATTTCTGTCACCTTTTAGAAAATACAGGAAATGTTACCAAACAAATTACACTGAGGATCTTCATAAGTGTTCATGTATTATTGATTTCATTAAACTCATTGAGGAAAAGATATAAAATGCTCGGCTTTTCATGTATTATTGAATTTTTTAAACGAGTTGAGGAAAAGGGATAAAATATGAGGCTTTGCCGAGCATTTTATATCTTTTCCTCTACGAGTTTAATAAAATCAATAATACATGAGCACAAACATAAGATTTTATTTATCATTTTATATGACATTTAAAACGCATTTTGCTCACGATTGTTTAACAAAAATGTCAATATTCCACCATTAGTAAATGTGGTGTCGTTTAGGACAACGTACATGTAATATTACTGGGCTAATCTAACTTATTTGCATATTTAATCCACTAGTGGAATATCTAATTTATTACATGGTGTTATTACATTCTTAGTTGCGACGTCATATAATAAATGTATTTATAAACCTGCAGATATTTTAATAACCATTGATAACTGATCCAAGGTACTTACCCTGAACCGACTTTGAATTTCTTGCCATTAGCCATTTTTACCCACAATGCACCAGTCAGACCTGGATTACTTTTGCTTGGTTCATAACCAACAACAACTGCCTGAAAAGTAATAAAAATTATGGGATATAATCAAAGAGGTAGTTTGAAAGTCAATCCTGTGTAAAGTTTTGCATTTTTTTAACTCACACAACCTTTCATTGAAGCTGAATTTGACAATTAAAACGACAGTCAAAATTGCAAAGCAATCGAAGCTAAACTGAATTTTAGGAAGATGTCATTCCATTTTTTTTTACCTTTTTTCAGATGAAACTGGATTCGATCAGCAGATGATTAACATCATTTTCAAGCCTTATTTCCCCTGAAAATATTTCTTTAAGTGTCTTTTGCTTAGTCCTGACTGCTTAAAGAATTAAAACCTGAAAAACAGGCAGAAACCAAGTTATATCTTAACAAAAATGTATAGATCATACAGAAAAATGACCTAATATGGTAATTTTCTGTAAAATCTATCCATTTTGGGGGGTCTTTCTTTCAGCTACCCTGTTATATTGCACTGTGTTATAGAGAGGTTGTGATGTCTTGTACACACAGAGGAGGCAAGAGGTTTTTTTTTTCAAGGAGTGGTAAAATCTGGAGCTTCCTCTGTAAAAGTCACTCTCAACTTACCAGTATATGCAAATAAGAGCACCAACACTTCTCAAAGGGAGACAACTTTAAAATTTATTTCATTGTTCTGATGATAAAATCTTCTTAAATGGATACTCTAACAGGAAAGAATACCATATTTGCCAGAAATTGGAGCCCAGTGTAATTACTATAGACATTTCATTCTAACCGTAAAAACAAATCCTAGGAAGTCTTCATTAAGAGCATATTAAGGTGCAGCCAAGTGCTCATTTTCGGACATGTTTGAGAAGTAAAATGTATACTGAAGCACATTAAGTTCCTTAATAAATATAGGTTAGCAATTTTTCCCACTTTATCACATAAGCACAACTGAGGCAATTCTAACTGCATGTAGTATACATA
Organism: Lucinisca nassula; assembly: GCA_963580285.1. Taxonomy (NCBI): domain Eukaryota; kingdom Metazoa; phylum Mollusca; class Bivalvia; order Lucinida; family Lucinidae; genus Lucinisca; species Lucinisca nassula. The sequence continues at coordinate 123,421,150 of OY757017.1, forward strand.
ACATACGCTTCTAACAAGAAATAAGAAAAATTATCCCTTTATTTATTACCGTAACGTTCCTAAGTATTGGGACAGACAGGCCTAAGCAAACAGTGCAGACCCAGATCAGACTGCTCCTGAAGAAGCAGTCTGATCAGGGTCTACACTGTTTGCTGTGCAGACCAAGATCAGAGTCTGATCAGGGCCTACACTGTTTGCTATTCCATCAGCACTTTTTGGACTCCTTTCTGGATCGTTTAACAAATTTTTTATAATTTTAGGAGAATTACAGCAAGTCCTCTATGTGTCCAAATTTTTAGGATTTTTTCAATAGTCTCATTTCTCCTTATTTGAAGCTATTGTCAAGGTTATATACCTCTGCATCATGAAACTTCTTGATTTTGAGCAGTGTCTTTGACCTTGTTCTCTCGTATTTTGACCCTGGCTGTCTTATCATCAGTCCTTCCCCGCCCAGCGCTATTATTCGTTTCAATTCTTTGTCCACTTGGTCAGTGCCGGTACATTTCACATGCTCAACAAACTTTGCATATTGTGGCCTGAAGTAGGAGAAAATGTAATTGTACAAACAGTGAAACAGTTCGAACATATACCATGGCTAATTCAAACTCGCTCTTGAATCTCAGGAGAATTCTTCCCATAGCTCTAGCTGTGGGTAATTTCACGTTAATTAACCCTTTTTGTACCAAATAGAATCTTCCTCCTTATAATTAGCAGGAGTCCATTCCAAAATTTAGGGGTGTCTGGTTGTGTTTTCTTCAAATTTTATTTGAAAAAATGGCTTAACTTTTTGCAAACAGTGCAGGCCCTGATCAGATGACTGGTTTAGTGAAACTGGGCTTGAGATGTCATTTCATCTCAATGTCAGGTAAAAGTCCCACAAAATTGGAAGCAACATCTCCAAAATGATCTATACAGTGTTGATGGGAACGTTAAACCTCAAATCAAACAAACAAACAAAACTTACTTTGCTTTCTCAAAGTATTCCTGGACAGCCTTCATTCTCTTCTCAAATGGTTCTTTCTCCATGTGTGGAGCATCAAATACCTGTAAGATGATAAATGGTAACTAAATGAAACTAGTCATTGTGGCAAGAGACAAGTTTAATTTTGTTACACTATTATTTTTGGCTTATAAACTTTACATAAACCATTACAATAACACACCTGTGCGACAAAGTGCATCTTTTACATCTCCAAAATAGCTACTTTTCTGATGAAAATCTGCGAAATTTTTCTTACATAGGTTTTGAGTACTTGTTAGAACCGCCTCATCAAGGCCGTTCTAACGTGTACCCACGTTCCATGTCTAGAAGCAGAAATAAGCAAAATAATGTATACCCCTTTAACTCCAGTTTTCTCTATATAAAGTGGGGTATAGGGGGTTGTTCATTTCATGGACTTGTTCACATGATATGAACAGAAAACAGAAGAAAAATAAACATCTATTTTTTTTTTTTTTTTTTTTTTTTACTTTCAACAGGGTAGTTTACTGCTAAGAATGAACACCATGTAAACAGCTGTTGGACAATACAGTGTCTGTATGTCCTATATGAAGGGAATTCCAAATATTTCTGCTAGATTGATCTCCCTTTGACAATACAGAGGCAATGTCTTTTAGATGAAATCTGGTGAGATCTGCCATGCATGCAGCAGGCCAGCTACCTGGAAGGGTGCCCACTTATGTGGCTGTTACCATTTTACCTGCATGTTAATCATTAATTCGATGATGATGATGAGTTAAGTATGAAATTCAAGATGAATGTTTTGGGATAAGTCCAGCTGAAGGCAGTGACAGAAAACTGTCCATGCACTGGTAGTTACTGAATGGTCACTCATTTGGTATTAAACCTGAGCCGGTATAAATCGCATGTTAAATTGCATCCACCATTGTAACATTGAAATGATTTGTTGGGATTTAACCCTTCTCTTGCTGAATATTCATTTAAGCCACACCCATTTCTATCTACCAACCAATCAAATTACTTGATTCAATTTATTGCTACAAAATCATAAACTGAATGCCAAACAGTGTAGATCCTGATCAGATGGCTTCTTCAGAAGCCATCTGATCTGATCTACACTGTTTGCAAAGATAGGGGTTGTCGTGAACAGCAAGATAAGGGTTAACAATACCCCAGTTTTTTTATGTCCAACATTTTAAGACTTTTGTTGATCTGTGTGGCTGAGAATGCTGGTCTGTGTCTAACCTGGTCATAAAACCCGAAGACAATTTTTTTAGTGATGGGGCTCACTTCATTTCAGAGAAGATTATAAGAGGACTGGACCCTGCTTTATTAAACTTTGTGCAGAAGACTACCATTTGTCCCAACTGCTACCAGTCCATAGGGGACCTTAATCTTTTGTTTTCGTTTGTACCCATTCAGTTAAAAATGTTTGTAAGCAGAATGTTTGCCTACAAGACTTATCAGTGAAGTTCAACATCTGCAAAGCCTGGCATTTTATCCCTTTTCCTCCACTCGTTTAATAAAGTCAATAATACATGAATGCTCATGTAAGATCCTCTATATAATGAGGTTTAGGTGAATATGTACATGCACTTACATTATATGAAACTTTGTTCCACAATGCATGTCCTGGAGTTTTTACAATACTAACAGTGGACTGGAACTTTTTTCTACCACCAAACAGTTCACCATCCAGGTGCATGTGTCGGGGAAGATCCTGTGCAAAAATAAAGTACATGTATCTTGGTATTAAATGAACTTGTAATATTTACATTCCCATTGCATTTACAGAAACAAAATCCTACAGTTAACTATTTAGATGTAATTTTTTTCATAATTTCATAAATACATTGACTCACATGACATTCAATAAACCATGGTTCTCTCCATTATGATTGGACAATGATGGTGTTATAAGAGCAAAGACACGGGTTCCCCTGTTTATTGGAAAACTGTGCAACTATTTACTTGTTCCAATTTTATCTGTCAAACCAGAATTTTTCGTCAAAAAATGGAGGGAAAATAACATAAATATAAGTTTATTGAACATTCATTCAAATATGAACAACATCGGGTCACGAGCTAATTTTGAATGAAACCGTTCTGGCACACCCTGGGGATTATACATTCCAAAATCCCAATGTACTTTGATCTGAGGTACTTTAAAATTCTTTAAGAAATAAAGTGCTAATTATCATGCGATTCTAGGGAATTATTGACAAAAAATTGTGGGCTATGATTTGGAAATTACTCAACCAACGACCACATGTTCAAAGCATCGTTAGCTTAACAAGCTTGTTAGTGGTCAAAATGTTACCTGCTCTAACAAGTACCGTATCTAATACGGTGTTTATTTTGCTGTAAAAATGCAAAAGCTACTCACAATTTTGTAGCAAAAGTACAGTAGAACTTCCATGGCTTGTTTACCATGGCTGAGTCGAACACGTTTTTGAGCCCCTAGAGAAGTCCTCTACATAAGAAATGGTGCGAGATAATTTAGGAGATTTTCGTCTTTTATCTTGCAAATGTATGCTGTGTGTACTCATTAGAATCGCCTCAATGAGGCGATTCTAATGAGTACACACAGCATACATTTTCATTACAGACACCGAAAATATGTCCAAAAGTACCTCGTTATGCCTCCTGGCAGTAAGCCTCAGTGGCTTGAACTACCCCTGTCTTGAACAGATTTTCGAGGTCCCAAAGGTGTTTGAGCCATTGAAGTTCGCCTGTATTAGCATATTGGCCAATGAATGATCAACGTTTTGATGGTATGTTATTAAACTAATGCCATCATTAGTTTTGAACAACTGGGCCGTCTACCTTATTGTAATTCTCCTCTGTAATCCCGCGATCCCACTTCTAAGGAAAAAGATTGCTGGGTGCATAAATTTAATACCCATGGATCCCAAACAATGTACATCTATACATGAATTGATAAAGTATCATCTAATAAATGAAAGGGTCTTTACCTGTGTAAACCAGGATGGAGCAAAGAAGGCATTTCCCAGCCGAGAGTAGAAACATCTGCAAAGATAAAGGATAATTGAGTAGAATATCCCTGTCCCTTTGCTCTGTGTTAATCAGTTACCATGATCACATTTCATTCAATATCTCTTGTCATGTCTGAAAAGGTATTTTTCAATGTGGTGCTGTAGTGCATAGCCCCTAAACTGACTTAAGTCAAGACTAGAATATGATTCACATGAAATGTCATGCCTCATTTTCCTTAAAAAGAACAACAACAACAAAAACACACACACACACACAAATGAAAATCAAGATTCAAGGGTGAATAGGATGACAACTTATTGCACTGTTTGCCATTTCTCTAACAGTTGTTGATATTCAATATGCATGTAGTTGCGATAACTTTTTTATGTCTAGGATAAGGTTTGAGTTTTAGACCCAGCAACAGCGAAGGTCAGATGGAGACAGGACCTTGGCTTACAGACTCATCTGAAAGTCTTGAGAAGCCCAGATCAAACCCACAACCCCTGGTGTATGAGGCCAGTATCTTAACCAGTACATCACATAGGCTTCTGACATGTCTGATAAGGTTAATAATAATATGACTCACTTGCCATTCCAGTAGGCTCTCACTCCATCTAATTTCTCACTCATCCACCAGCCTGTTGGATTTGTGACACTGAAAATAAATGAGTTAACACATGAGAGAAAGGGCCCTATAACTGAATAAATTACTGTAGCCACACCCATTTCTGACTTTCAGCCAATCAGGTTATTTGGTGTAATTTATCCCAATAAATTAACAAAATGAATGTCAAACAGTGTAGATACTGATCATATGGCTTCATATGATCATATGGCAGAGCAAATCCTGAATAAATCAATGAAGCCACACCCATTTCTGCTTTTCAGCAAATCAGGTTATTTGATGTAATTTATCCCAATAAAATCATACACTGAATGTCAAATGCTGTAGATACTGATCAGATGGCTTCTTCTGAAACCATTTGATCTGTATCTACACCGTTTGCAAAGGCAGAGCAAATCCTGAATAAATCAATGTAGCCACACCCATTTCTGACTTTCGCCAATCAGGTTATTTGATGTAATTTATCCCAATAAATTCACAAACTAAATGTCAAACAGTGTGGATACTGATCAGAGGGCTTCTTCAGAAGCCATCTGATCTGTATCTTCACTGTTTTCAAAGGCAGAGCATATCTTGGTTCAGCAGGACAAGGGTTTACATACTCCAGTTTATGTTCTTTACCTATGTACAGCGAATTAACCCATTTGATACCAGAAATCCCCAACAGGATAATTGGCAAACAGTGCAGGCACAGATCAGAAGACGCAGAATTTTGAAAAACTAAACAAAAAAAAAAAAAAAACACACCCTGACACCACTAAATTTTGAAATGGACTCCCGCTATATATGAGGAATTCCTTTTGGTACAAAATAGATCAATAGACACATCCAAAGTCTACGTCACACAAGGTCAAAGGTCATTAGCCTCGTTTTAACTGGTGGGCAAAAAAACTTCTGGTTCCATACTCTACCGTTGATGTAGCATGAATTATTTTCTGTAAAAACTATTGTTAAATCGTCTTTCTATCAAAACTGTTTGCCACAAACCATTTTTGACATTAAACTGATTCTTTTTCGTATGAAATTGGATAGAAAATATACATGCTTTAATCTTATTTCCATTCGTTAAATAAATCGCATTGACTACGTTTTGGCATGATGGTGGGTAGTTTTATAACGCTTTTTAGGCAACAAAATGTGCGATAAAATGTCAGAAGAGACTGGCTCAATATCATTTATTACTCCAAAAGCACAAACTGTCAATGATCAGTTAATTTTGTGGAGATAAAATGAGTTCAATTACACAATAAATATTTGAAATTCTCATTGACACCGTAGGGCAACAGTCATGTTTTGCCAACCAGATAAAACAGTACCTCTTCAGGGGAGATAAATGGGGCATGCGCAGTGAAAAGTAAACAAGGTCACGTGTCAAAACATTGGATCCGTCTGTAGGGCTAGATGCAGGGCTTCTTGTATATGCACATAAGTGCAGGCTCTCCTAAGCTTTTGCTGTTCAGCTATGTGATAAGTAATCTTTTCTCATGAGCTGGCTCAAATGCTGATTATACACTCTAGTCATTCCAGACAATAATTGCTAAGGTTCCTTATTAGTAGATAGTGTATTTCTGAGAATAACTCAACAAGTGTTATTTATGATTTCAAAGTGCTTTTTTTTATTATTCATAGAAAACAAATTACATGTGAATAAATTTTTGTCTCATCAGAGTCTACAGTGTTTGCCACTCATCCCTTTATTCACCATATTTGCATTATTTGCTGGCTCCCAGCTTGTACATTGTCAATATTGGAAAAACAGGTAGCCAGACCCCCCCAACCTTTCAAGGTCAGGGGGTCTGGTTACCTGTTTTTCCAACACTGATAACCTTCAGACTAGGAACCAGCAGATAATGCAAATAAGGTGAATACTTAGACACAACAATGGGTAGTAAATTGTACTTGTTCAAATTTTGGAACAAGTATGGTAAGGAGTTTAGGTGTCTGAATACTTAGAATAAATACGGTATCTAGCATTCAACAATGTTGACTGGGCAGTTAAACTCCGATACAAACAGACAAACAACAATGGAAGAGTCTAGTAGCAGACGATGGGTTAACACTTAACCCTTGTCCTGCTGAATATTCATATATGCCACACCCACTACCGATTTCCAACCAATCTGATTATTTGATGCAAATTATTGCAACAAATTCACAATCTGAATGGCAAACAATGTAGATCCTGATCAGATGGCTTCATCTGATCTGGATCTTCATTGTTTGGAAAATAAGGCATATCCGGGCTCAGCAGGACAAGGGTTAAAATACCTACCCATCCTGGTATTTATGAGCCAATAAGACGCTGATGTTGATATGACTGGCTATCTTCTCTTTCTTCCCTTTCTCTGGTAGATTACACCTCGCTATCTCAAATTCTTCCCCGAGATATTTCTTTAGATGACCGCAAGTCTTCTGGTTACTTGCTTTACCAAAATTCTTTGCACCGCTGAAACTAGCACACCTGGAAAAGTAATGATAAAGACTTACCACATACACCACAACTTCATTATAACACAGTTCGTTATAACTCTGTTTTGAATATAACACGGTTTCAAGATGGATACCAAAAATGAGAAGATTATATAGAAAAATGACCGATTATGGTCATTTTTCTGTATAATCTTCACATTTTTGTTTGGATACATGTATAACATGGTTGTTTAACAAGCATAGTTTCTGCTTTGAACCCCGACAATAGTGTTATAAAGAGGTTGTTGTGTACAATCGTTTTAACACTATTTATTGCAATATGGTTTCTGACATTATCACATAACATTAAAGAAGTATACAAATGTGTTGGATAAATGCCAGTTTCAATAAATGTAAGATCAACACACTTTTATTTGGACAGAATGCAGTTGGTTTTGGATAAATAAGGTTGTTTACCTAACACATGTTTAATTATGGGTTACCCACAATTATCCATCCCAAAATAGTTCACAAAGTGTAATGAAAATTAGTACAGACTATGACCAGTGTGTTAAGGATCATTCTGATCTGTAAAAGCTGTAATTTTTTCTGTTGCTTTGCTCCGTTATTTAACACAGAAATAGATTAAAAATTTGGCAAATGATAAATTATCGTAATTATTTTTTTTACTTTTCCATAAAAACCAATATTGTTGGTACTTGCTACAGAACTGCATAGGCTAGTGCCCACATTTTATGGGACTGGTTGCAGCTATCCATCTTAAAGGAACTCAACTTACGTGCATTCATATTTGCTGCCTGTGCGTTTGAGAGTAAATCCTCCAACTTCTACCGAGTCTACACTGTCCATATGGTTCAGTGGTTTAGGTCTGGTACTAGAACGAGTTCTCCCTGCTAAAAAATCAAAATCAGACAAGAATTTAACCCTTTTTGTACCAAATGGAATCTTCCTCCTTATTGTAGGAGTCCGTTTCAAAATTTAGAGGTGCCAGGTTGTGTTTTCTCCTTAACTGATTTGGAAAATGGCTGAACTTTCTTCAAACAGTGAAGGCCCTGATCAGATGCCGTGTTCTGCGGCGTCTGATCTGGGCCTGCACTGTTTGCCAGGGTACCTATTTTGGGATTTCTGGTACAAAATGAGTTAAATTCTGCATCCCAACCTGTTTATAGAACTGTTGTTGATGGTCAAAAGCCAAAACTGTCTTTTTATAAACAACTATGTATGTTATATCCAATCAAAAATGTATAGATTATTTAGAAATGACCATTTACAGTCATTTTTCAAAATAAAGTAAAATTCCATTATTATTAAAGACCGCCTAAAAATAAGACTAAATCTGATTTTAAAAGCTTGTTGAGAAGGTTTCAGTTCTTCTATCTTTGTCTTTTCTACAGCCAGTGTCTCCTAATAAGAGACCACCTTTGGAACTATTCAAAAGTGGTCTTAAAAATCACTTTTGAACAGTCCCAATGGTGGTCTAAATATAGCAATTTTACTCTAATCTATCCTTTTTGGGGATCCATCTTTATACTTTGTTATATCCCGAACAACGCTATAAAAACTATGTTACAAAGAGTTTTATGTGTACAGCTATGTAAAAATACCAATTTGGCATCTCCTCTTTTACGCTTATGTAACTACCCACAAATTTGTCAGTTGTTTCAAACATTCCTTTTTTTTATGTACCTAATTCCCATGCTCAGGCTAAAATACAACCTAGCTAATATATATGTAATCTTAGTATTATTATATAACGGGCCTCTGTGGCCTAGTGGATAAGAGCACTGACTCTTAAATATTAGGTCTCTCGCCGCTGTGGGTTCGAGCCTCGCTCGGGTCACATGTGAGACGCCAAGTTCTGCAACGGAAGGTCAGGTGGTTTTTCTCTGGGTACTCCAGTTTTTGCCCTCCTCTGATTATCGATCGGCTCGAGATAAGTGAAGTAAAACCAAAATCCCCCCCCCAAAATCTTAGTATTATTCTAAATATAATCAAAATACATGTAGTAATTTTTTTCTGTGTCTTAACTGAGTTACGTATTTGGTTGTCTATAACTTTATTTGGGCATCCATTTTTAACTGTTAAGTTGCCAATCACAACAATTGTCGGCTACTTTCTCATCTGCCAGTTACTTTAAAAGTCATTGTCCCAAACAGTGTGGAACCAGATCAGACTGCTCTTCAATGGGTCCACACTGTTTGCCTGCATGTAAAACTATGTGAGAAAAGTTTAAAAACAGATTCATCATTGTTGCAAACAGTGTAGACCCAGATCAGACTGCTCCTCTAGGAGCAGTCTGATCTGGGTCCACACTGTTTACCTGTTTGAAAAGTTTAAAAACAAATTCAGCAGATAACCTAAACAGACGACATTTTCAGATGCAGTTTTTCTCGCCATTTTAAGGGTTAACCATGTTTTATCCAAAACTGGACTATAATGTGCATTGTTATAAAAAGGATGGTTGCAAAAGATGTGGCTGACCTTCAACTGCTTTATTCTCATCAGGATCACCCGGATGCACATAAAGCTTCTTATGCCCTGCATCTTTTCGATAGCACTTGCCCCAGTATTTACATTTTTCTCTCCGCTTCCCTGTGGCGGCTGGTTTTGTCTCACTTGTGTCCATTTCTTTATCTTCTAAAATAACATTAAGAAAAAAACAGTTGCTACTGTAGCAGGAACAGCAGTGCATTACGATAACTCGCCCGTACCACATTGCATTTTTCACATCTCCAAAATGGCTACTTTTCTGATGAAATTCTTTCATAATTTTCCTATTAATGCTCAACACATAGGATGTGGGGGGCTCGTTAGAACCACATCATTGAGGCGGTTCTAACGAGTACCCACAACCTATGTCTTGGAGCAGAAATAAGAAAAATAATGAATAACCCCATAAACCCCAGTTTTCTCTATATAAAGTGGGGTTTAGGAGGTCTTCATTTCACGGACTTGTTCACGTGATGGCATGAGCAAACTGACAGTGAAGATCCAGCTCAAACTGTTCCTGGTTTGCCATTCAACCAATACTGTTACTAGGGCTGGCTAATCGGAGCTGAAATGATAATCGATAATCAGTCCTGTCATTGCGATCGATAATCGATTAGTAAACACTTTTTTTTTTTTGTCATAATTTTACCTGTCTGGCTTTCTGTCTGAGCATGACTCTTACCATATGTTGCACTTTACAATATGTATATTTGAACAGACAGGCCTGAGCAAACAGTGTAGACCCAGATGAGATGCCGCAGAATGCGGCATCTCATCAGGGTCTGCACTGTTTGCCACTCATCCAGCTATTTAAGACATAACTTTGGGTAGTAAATTGTACCCATCAAGTAATGGATTAAGAGCAAATCAGAAATGATAATCATTTTTGTGGAATTTATCAATCGATTAATCGATTATACGATTAATCCCGTCAGCCTTAACTGTTACTCTGGACAGTTTTCAGAGACACCTTTTTCAAATGTTGTGACATAACAAAATATAACACAGCATAACATACATTTAGCCTCTATGTACTACAAGCATCTGATCATCTACTGGTAAACCAATTACAGGAACTAAGCCTGCCCAGGCAAAGTGGTGGGAGTCGGATTGTCTATGCTTATAAACCCTGTTGGTTTTATTGGGAGACAAGGCTTGAGATGTCATTTCATCTCAATGCCCGGTAAAAATCCCACAAAATTGGAAGCAATGTCTCCAAAATGACATTTATAGTGTTGACGGGGACGTTAAACATCAAATCAAACAAACAAATCAGCATGAGAACAAATGAAATCGTACATTTGTTCAAGAAATGAGTGTAATAAATTTAACGTTCATCGAAGAATGAACCACATTGGGTCATGAGCAAAGTAAAGGGGTTCCCTTAACTTTGGTCCTCACCCAATGTACTTCATGATTCGATGAATGTTGAATACCATCAGGAAAACACACCTATATAATTTTGACCCCCTTGAACCCCACTTTTATATAGTAAAACTGGGGTTGCCGGGGGTATACCTTATTTTTCTTATTTCTGCTCTAAAATATAGATTGTGGGTACTCGTTATAACCGCCTCAACGAAGCGGTTCTAACAAGTGCCTACAAGCTATATTTTGAGCAGAAATAAAAAAAATATCACAATTTTTCATCATAAAATTTTCATTTTTTTTGCGTTAAAGGTGGCAATGTATATGCATGTTTGCGTAATGTTAACATTATTTTCCATCCATTATTTGTCGAAAACCTAGTTTGAGTGCTGAAGCTGAATCAAGAAAGCACCTGCACACAGCTTTCCCACTGCTAGCGAAACAGCGTCATTGGTGCCATGACATGGCCATCGTCCAATCATATTGGAGAGAACCATTATTTATTTTGACGTCACAGACGCTGCGTGAGTCAAATCTATTCATCGACATTTGAACGACATTGTTCCCAATAGTTAACTACAGAGATTTCTGCAAATGCAACGGGAATGTGAATATAATGTATAGTGTATGAGCGTGATGGGTCATTGCAATATTAATACTTCAAATAGCAAACAGTGCTTGCCCCAGTTGTTCAAAGCATCGTTAGCTTAACTAGCTTGTTAGTGGTCATATTGTTAACAGTTACTGTTCTAGCAAGTTTAATTTTTATAATTTTGGAATTTTTGCTGAAAATTTTTTAGCATATTTGCCATATTTAATGATCAAAGTTTTAACGATTTGTTAACTAATGACATCGTTAGTTTTGAACAACTGGCCCCTGGTCTATTTTTAATGCATCATCTGATCAGAATCCTCACTGTTTACAAAAGGTTGAGCTAGTTTTTAATAAATTTCTAAAAGCAACTCAACTCGGATTGGCTGGTGTTTGAAAGGAACTCCAGCTATATATTAACCCTTGTCCTGCTGAACCCGGATATGCCTTTTCTTTGAAACAATGTAGATCCAGATCAGATGGCTTCTGAAGAAGCCATCTGATCAGGATCTACATTGTTTGTCATTCAGGTTGTGAATTTGTTGTAATAATTTGCATCAAGTAATCTGATTGGTTGATAATCGGTAGTGGGTGTGGAATATATGAATATTCAGCAGGACAAGGGTTAAGCGGAGGATTCCATTCAGTACAAATGTGATTTACCCTTATCCTGTTAAATAAGTTAATTTAGCGCACCTATGTCTGATTAGCAACCAATCAAATGAGTTGATATCTTATATCCATTGAAATTCACAAACAGAGTGACAAACAGTGTAGATCCTGATCAAAAGGCTTCAGAAGTCATCTGATCTCGATCTACACTGTTTGCAAATTAATGAAGGAGTTGTCATGAACAGAAGGATAAGGGTTTTCTCTTATGCAGTTCCTCATAAATTCTAACCTTCTTTCTTTTCTTCTTTCTTTTCTTCTTTTTTCTTCTTTACATCTATACTTGGCTCATCAACAAAACTTATTTCATGAGTTTTGCCTCTCCTTAAAGATGGTTTGATTTCTGTTTCCTCTGTAACAAATGCAGGAAAATCATGACTTATCACTGATAGATTTAAAAGGGGTCCTGGAGGTTTGGTTGCACCTTACTTTGTGTCAAAATTATGGTATTTTATGGGGATTCATAAAAAAGATAACTCTTATCATGCTGTTCACGACAACCCCTATCTTTGGATACGTGTAGATCCAGATCAGATGGCTTCTGAAGAAGCCATCTGATCAGGATTTACACTATTTGACATTCAATTTATGAATTTGTAGGAATAAATTACATCAAGTAATCTGATTGGTTCAAAGTCAGAAATGGGTGTGGCTAATCTGAATATTCAGCAAGAGAAGGGTTAAAGCTGAGCAATTTGAATTCCCTTTAGAAATGTTGAACCCCCAATTCAAAATCTTCAGTCCACTCCTGCTCACACAAATTAGACTATCATGACTTAGTGGTTTGCAGTAATTTCTCAAAGAAAGGTCATCTCCTTTGTCCTCCTGAACACAACTACCCCTACCTTTGCAAACTATATTGATCCAGATCAGATGGCTTCTGAAGGCGGATCTACGCTGTGTGACAGGCAGTTTGTGAATTGAACAACATTGTGTCAAATAATTTCCATCACGAAAACACGCCTATATGATTTTGACCCCCTTGAACCCCACATTTATATAGTAAAACTGGGGTTTAAGGGGGTATACATTATTTTACTTATTTCTGCTCCAAGACATAGGTTGTGGGTACTCATTAGAACCGCCTCAATGCGGCGGTTCTAACGAGTACCCATAATCTATGTTTTGAGCAGAAATAAGAAAAATATCACAATTTTTCATCTTAAAATTTTCATTTTTTTCGGCGATAACGGTTTCAATGTATTTGTATAGGCATGTTTTCGTAATGATTGGCTGATAGTCAGGAAATGGTGTGGCTAAATTAATTTATTCAGCAGGACAAGGGTAAACACCTTCAAATTTGACAAGACTAATCAAGGGGACAGGTGACTGAATAAACTTTTCATCAAAAGATAGGTGGAAAAATCGCAATTGAGTTTCGTACTGTGGATACTTTTGTTTGTCTGTTTGGAGTTAAACCCTTTTTGCACCAAATGGAATCTTCATCTTTATATATAGCAATTGTCCATTTCAAAATTTAGGGGTGTCCAGTTGTGTTTTCTTCAAAATCTATTAGGAAATTGGCTGAAAGTTTTGCAAACAGTGGTCGCCCCCACCCATAGGGGCTTGAAGAAATATATGGGCTGCATGATGCTTCAACCCAGAGCTGAATCTGGCCCGCACACTAGTACTGGTAAACCGCTTAGAGGATCTAAGCCTATCCAGGAACTGCGGTGCGAGGCGGACGGTCCATGCTAATAAACCCTATTGGTTTCATTGGGCGACAGGGCTTGAGATGTCATTTCATCTAAATGTCGGGTAAAAGTCCCGCATAATTGAATGCAACGTCTTCAAAATGACCTTTACAGTGTTGACTGGGATGTTAAATCTCAAATCAATCAAATCATATTTGCAAACAGTGGAGGCCATGATCAGAGGCCGCGTTCTGCGGCATCTGATCTGGGCCTGCACTGTTTGCCAGGGTACCCGTTTTGGGGTTTCTGGAACTGAATGGGTTAATGGCCTAGTAAACATTATTTTGGTCAATATACCTAACCACACTTTTACTGGGCTCACTTATATTTGGGCCCCGTCAAGCGATTTTAATACTTATTGCCTATGCGAGCAGCAAAGGTTCAGACGAGCCTGCGCATCCGCGCAGTCTCGCCAGAACCTTTGCTGCTCGCTCATACAAGGAGTGAATCGAGAGGAACCTTCAGACAGAAAGACATATCCCTGGCCCCTCTGAATGGCTGGGCATGCGCAGTTAAAATTTGTCATGACGGAATGCTCGAAGACACAAATTGACTTGACTTGACTTGATAGATTTTGTAAGGTAACCGGGCGCTAAAAGCACATAGGGGCTACCCCCATCTCACTAAATGGGATTAGTTTATGAACTGCTCTTCCCAGGGCCTCCAATGTGCTGGCACTTGCCAATTCGACAGGTGTCAGCTGACCAATGGGAATATACTGAACTCTTAATCGGAGGAAGGCACAAATCGCACCCAAGGAACAGCGTTTGTCCTAAGACACAAATTCGCTTGGCGGGGCTCATTTAATGGTTAACCAGGACAGGGCATATTCTTTGCCAGAAACTGACAACTGCCCTTCTTGAGAAAGGACAAGGGAAAGAAGGACCACAGAAACTAGAGCTGCCGCCTAACGGGCGCCAATTATACCCCCGCATGCGTTGTCCGACAAATTTTTACAAGTATTTGACCTTGAGGAAGGTCAACATAAAGGTCAAGGTCAGGTTTGTGTATATCAATCTTAAGTACTAGTGGCAAGGTGTGTGATGTGTGAATATTAAAGAAATCGGTCAAAGAATAAGGAAGTTATGAGCAATGTTAAAGTTTTTTGTAACGGACCGACGACAGACACCGACGACAGACGACAAGCTGACTCCTATATACCCCCTTCAAACTTCGTTTGCGGGGGTATAAAGATTTCATGATCAATCTCATGCCAGATTGCACATGTTGCTGACCCAGCAAGTCTCAAACTCATAACCTGCTGATCACCAGTCCTATGCCAATTCTACTGAGCTACAGTGAGGCTGGCATATGGACACACTTGATTTGAATCCAAGTGTTGAATTCAACAGCATCAAAATTGAAAGTGTTAAATTCAAGAGTATCAAATTAAACCTGAAGATGCCAAGAAAAACTAAATCTGAAAATGCCGTCTGCTTATGTCCTCTGCTGAATCTTCTTGCAAACTTCTTAGAAATATTTTTTCATACAGGTAAACAGTGTGGACCCAGATCAGACTGCTCCTAGAGGAGCAGTCTGCTCTGGGTCCAGATTGTTTGCAAAAACTAATGTTAAAGTAACCAGCAGACGACAAAGCAGATGACAGTTGTCGTGATTAGCATTTTATGGGTTAAGATGACAAAGATTGATCATGTGATCCCAGTAGGATGCCTGATCAGACATCTGATCTACTTCTGAGGGAGTGTTCTGTTCAAGTCTACACTATTTGCCCTTCGAACACCAGGGGCTGTCATTACCAAAACATACTGCAATTAACCTTTTGAACACAAAGCACATTTTAACCCTTCTCTTGCTGAATATTCATTTAAGTCACACCCATTTCTGTCTATCAACCAATCAAATTACTTGATGTAATTTATTGCAACAAATTCATAAATTGAATGCCAAGCAGTGTAGATCCTGATCAGATGGCTTCTTCAGAACCCATCTGATCTGGATTTACACTGATTGCAAAGATAGGGGTTGTCATGAACAGCATGATAAGGGTTAAAGACAGCAATTTTGAAGTATTTTTTTTCTCATTTTTCAGCAGAAATAAGGCTTGACATTACATATGAATTGTCTTCTGGAGCGACCATTAACATGACATGTCATGTCTTAACCTTTAACCCCTGTCCTGCTGAATATTCATATATGCCACACCCACTACCAATTATCAACCAATCAGATTACTTGATGCAAATTATTGCAACACATTCACAATCTGAATGGCAAACAATGTAGATCCTGATCATATGGCTTCATCAGAAGCCATCTGATCTGGATCTTCATTGTTTGGAAAATAAAGCATATCCGGACTCAGCAGGACAAGGGTTAAGACACTGAGAAAAAGTACATCTGAAAATGTCCTCTGCTTATGTTGTCTGCTATGTTTTTTGCAATTTTTTTAAATACTTTTGCCAACAAAGTGGCAAACAAAGTGGGCCAAGATCAGACTGTCTGATCTCGGTCCACACTGTTTGCAAAAAATTACTTTTAAGATAACCGGGCAGACTGCAAAGCATACGACAATGGTCGTGATTGTTACATGTGGGTTTACGGCGTCCCGCAAACCCCCATGCTGACAAGACAACCGAGCGTGATCTCTGACAGGTGTACGGGCAGCTGTGGGGTAAGGCACAAGAAAGATGTTACATGAATGACATGAATTATTTACAGTATCTACATACAACACTTACTAACACAAAACATCACAAATTGTTGCTTCTGTAGCCAACTCACGACGTCCGCTCCGAAGGCAAAACACTGTTCTGTGCTCGGAACGGGTGACGTGAATACCTACAGAAGCAAACAACAAAAACAAGAAAAACAAAAAAAAAGAATCAACACAAGACGCGACTGGCCAGTTTATAACTTAGGGTGAATCCCCCACTCGCGTGACACTTCCTCTCGCGAACTAGTAAAACTAGTCTATCAACATAGTTGATAATCCTAGGATTAGCGATCACGTTTGCTGATCAGACGTTTAGTGATCGTCCAAATAAGGTAAGTTGACCTCTTCGATGATCACATTTGTTTACAACGAACAATGATTTAGAAGAATCTGCTTCTATCCTGGTAGGCGCTGATTACGGCGGTCTGTCCGCCCTTGCTGGACCCTAACGCCTAGCGTCGTACCAGTACCAGTACCTGCTGCTATGAAGCAGGGAGCAGCAGGTCACACATTGTTGTGCCTGCAAATTACGATAACGGGACTAGAAACGAGTCACAAAACATACATGCTATATCATGATCCCCCTCCCGGAGAAGTAAGAATATGTTCATGCATATACCGTTATTGCGCATGCGCCGACCAGACATACAGGCTGATTAGTGCATGCGACAAATAACCGTACAGCAGAACTCAACTTGACTGTGCATCAAATTATCAGCACCCAGCGCTTGACACAATAATACTCAAAGTTAATGTTTCCTTACTGAGCACTACAGAAATCAATTAATGCTCACTACTACTGAGCATAATACTCATCAAATTTGTGCTCACTACATTATCACAAGTAAGAGGCAATTGAACAGACCACGCCTTTGCGCTACCTGGTCAGCTGCCAATTACAGGAAACATAACAATCTCTATTTCATGTCCTTCTCCGCGACGCGGCTCACAAATATAGCTATTCACAAAACACTGTTTGCCGTAAATTCTCTCTATTTGGTAGGCACCCCGTCACAACCGTCCTCGCGACGCCGATGACGCAGCTGACGTCATCCCCGCCGCTCAGGCCGTTATGACGTGTGGCGACCAAATACTCCTACTTATCATCATCACGTTCTTTATATGTACATACATGCACAAATTGAGTCATCAGACAAAAACGGCATCATTACAAAATGAACTCTTAATTCTTCTTGAACAAAATTATTTCTAATCAACGTGAACATGCTTGTAAAATAAAATTCATTACGGTTCATCATCACGGATAACCCAACCGGCTCTTGTATGAGTTTGCCCTGATGATGAAGATGTGGTTAAACCCGTCTTAAGTTTACGTCCCCTCTACACCTAATATCATATTGGGACGGAACCACGGTTTTCTAACCACAGCTAGTCACAAGTCACGGATCAAACAAGTGACCCGGCGTTTATTAATTACATTCTACAAAAGGGGTCTAAAAGCCTAAATGAATCCAGAATGAGCGGGTGTCCAAACTTTACGTCTCACCAACATCTAGGGTCAGCATGAGACAGGACCTCACTTAGAAAGACTCATTCTACTACTGGAGAAGCCTGGGATCAATTCTGCGACGTCTAGCTGGCAAAGCTAGTAGCCTAATCACTACAGGCCACAACAGTGAATTCAGAATAGGCTTCAGAAAGTTGGGGTATACTAGAAGTAAACCCCTCCAAAACCTACAAGCATGTTCATACAAAAATAATACTAAACATAGATTTAACATACCTTTCAATATACTTTCTATTTCCCCGTCACAATGTTGTGTTCACTCTTACAACTTGACCTGCTGCTAAAGTGTCCGCTTTTTTCAGGGTTTATATATCTATGAATACTACCAGAAAATCATGCCTACTCGTATTACCTTGCTCAATTCGTGGCGAGGTGGAGATACCGGCCACAAACAAAGCCAGATAGCAAAAATCGAGTAGATAATGGATTTGCGTTCAAATAGTATATTTCCCATAGGAAAAATTGATAAAACGACCCTATAATCAATGACATGACTCCTGTCAAAACGAACACCCACACAACACGTGACGGGAATAAAAATCATATATGGCACAATTTGGCGGTTGGCGATTTTTAGGCAAATTCTATAGGACTCGGCCTTTTAGCGGCCCCCTGGTTTGTAAAAACAGCTCTCTATAAACCACTCATGCATACATCGTATGATATGTGCATGACTTGTTCATGGAGCCGCACAGTTTGCGTACCATATTTCACCTAAAATATTTCACTCGCACCGCCCTACCATATATCTACTAAAATAATTTAGATGTGCATAAGCACCAGAGAGGTTTCCTATTCCATCTCGTAACAGTGATTGGCATTTTGTGGGTTCATTTTGGAGAAATATGAAAAATAAATAGATTGCCATCTTTTGTAGAACTTTTTTGCAGCGCTTGAAGAGTTGAACCTAATGTTACCCCCACAAAAAAAGAAATATGAAAAGTATAAATGTCACAGATATATACCTTTTTCCTCTTTCTTGCTCTCTTTTTTGCTCTCCTTATCATCTGCTGGGTGAAGAAACTCAGAGTGATGCGTTGGATCCTTACGATAGCATTTCTCCCAGTATTTACACTTGGCTTTTGAAGACATTGTTTATGAATTCTGCAAAATGTACAAAATATATGAAAGTTTGAGGAGAATTTAATGCACCTGTTACATTGTCCATTATGCTTTTAATCTATGCATAACCATTTTACCCGGCCTCTGTGGCCTAGTGGATTTTTTTTTTTTTTTTTTTTTTTTTTTTTGGTTTGGGTTTTACGGCCCTTTCAAGATTATTTCACTCATATCGAGCCGATCGTTAATCAGAGGTGGGCGAAAACCGGAGTACCCGGAGGAAAACCACCTGACCTTCCGTTGCAGAACTTGGCGTCTCACACGTGGCCCGAGCGAGGCTCGAACCTACGGCTGTGGCCTAGTGGATAAGAGCCCTGACTCTTTATCATTAGGTCTCTCACTGCTGTGGATTCGAGCCTCCCTCGGATCACATGTGAGACGCCAAGTTCTGCAACGGAAGGTAAGGTGGTTTTTCTCCGGGTACTCCGGTTTTTGCCCACCTCTGATTAACAATCTGCTGGGTATGAGTGAAATAACCTTGAAAGGGCCGTAAAACAACCCCCCACCAAATAACCATTTTACCATGTATTTTAACATGACTCACTGTAGAGCTAGAAAGCCTTCATGCAGATCAATTTGTTATTGTTATTATGTTTGATACTGTACTGGAACTGAGGGCCAGGGTTGAAATTTCATAAACTCTGGAGTCGAATTTTACTACTGACTGTCCGAAGGCGATCACTCTTTTGCAGTGTCTTAACTGTTATTTGGCTTTGTGTCATTGTTTCATGTTTTGTCTGTTTTTGTGTGCGTCTCCGTGTCACTTTCTAGAGATGACTTGAGACGGGGCTGCGTTCTTGGATTGTGGCCTTTCCTGATTGACCTTTTCTTACTAGTTTTGCTAGGGAGACAACTTCCAGGACTTCCTGTTCACATTACCATAAACTGGTCCTCTCTGAGGGAATGGGTCTACTCTTAAAGGAAAGAATTTGCTCCTCAGGAGCAAATTCTTTCCTTTAAGAGTAGACCCCAATTGGTAAGGGAAAGATTTGTTTGAAAGAATTGCCTGCCCAGAATGTACATCATTACGCCAACAAGCCTATACAAATATATTGCCACCTTTTTCGCCAAAAAAAAAATGAAAATTTTATGATGAAAAATTGTAATATGTTTCTTATTTCTGCTCAAAATATAGATTGTGGGCACCCTTTAGAACCGCCTCAATCTATATTTTAGAGCAGAAATAAGAAAAATAAGGTATACCCCCGGAAACCCCAGTTTTACTATATAAAATTAGGGTTCAAGGGGGTGAAAATTATATAGGCATGTTTCCATGATGTGAATTCCCCATTATAGGCTTATCATGGAAGTTACAGAGTGTCATCTTCAATGGAGGGAGTTTTTTTTCAGACAAATACGAGAAACCAATGTGGCATAATACTAAGCCAAGGATTTTGAGTGCAATCCAAAATGTCCCATAATTATCTATACTACCTAAACTGTTGACAGATTTTTCCACGTACTATAGACGGATCCAATGTTTTGACATGTGACCTTGTTTACTTGTCACTGCGCATGTGCAAAACTACCTTTCCTTTTGATAACGATCTTTCGTGGTTGGCAAAAAGCCGCTGGTTCCAAATAAACAGATTGTAAATAGGTTTAATATTGCGGGCATATTTTAGTTGACTGTTACAGAAAATCCATCGAATTACACTTTAAATGAGTAGCTAACTATATTCTAGACTTCATTCCTGCATCTTCCGCATTTTTAGTTATTCATTTTGCACATTTTTATCACAAATAATTATGACCATCCCGCCTCGTTATCTGCTTAAGTTTAACAGGTAATTATCATCAAAACATCCTCAAATATTCTAGAAACCAATAAAAACTAGCTAAGGCATGTCTATTTAAAAGTTTAAAGGTCAATTTTGTCGTTTTGATTCCAAACATAATACAAAAAAAACAACAGAAAATAACATCGTATTTACAATGGCGACAAACGGCCAAAGACGTTTTTTGCCCGCCACCGGCAAGTTCCGGCAAATAGTATTATTGAGTGATGACATAGTGTTTGGATGTGTCTATTACATGTGCTTTTAATTAGTGTGTGTGCACGCAAGCTTGTGTGCGCCAAACTTGAAAAATCTTTTGCTCAAGTCCAAAAATAAGCTTGGTAAGGGAGTTTTGATTTCACATACATTGATTTAATAGTCTCAAACAGTGGTTGCTCGAGTGTGTTTAAATTAACCCTTGTCCTGCTGAATATTTAAATATGTCACACCCACTACTAATTATCAGCCAACCAGATTACTTGATGCAAATTATTGCAACAAATTCATAAACTGGATGGCAAACAATGAAGATCCTGATCAGATGCTTCAAAGATAAGGCATATCCGGGCTCAGCAGGACAACGGCTAAAGTGTAACTACATTGACAATACATGGCTGAAGCATTAAAAGTAAATGCATTTAAAATTCAAGGATCAGAAGAAAGTAGGTTTACCTCCTTGTAGGTCAGTCTGTCTATTGATCTAATTCTCCATTTGTTAGTATAAATAGGCTGATATGGACACATTTAGTAGACAAGTATTGACCTGCCTGAATTATGTTGTTTCAGCATGTTTACAGACACGCCCACTCTCTGTGCTGGACTGTTACCCATTGCCATTGCTTTTGTGTTCAAACTGGTGTTGTAATTGTCATGTGCCAGTCTGGAAAACAGATAACTATAAAAATAGATTATTTTTCTAATAATAAACCTATGTTATTTATAGAACATTAGGTCACAGAAAGCTTTGAGGCCACTGAAGGGGATTCATGTCGAAACACCATAGTTTTTAGATGAAAAAATCCTTATCCCACTGCATAAATTAATTAAGCCACACAACCAATCAAATTACTTGATGTAATTTTTTTCTTTCAAATTGCAAACTTGGTCCCCGCCCATAGGGGCTTGAAGAAATATATGGGCTGCATGATGGTTCCACGCAGAGCTGAATCTGGCCCGCGCACTAGTACTGGTAAACCGCTTAGAGGATCTAAGCCTGTCCAGGAACTGCGGTGCGACGCGGACCGTCCATGCTAATAAACCCTATTGGTTTCTTTGGGCGACAGGGCTTGAGATGTCATTTCATCTCAATGTCGGGTAAAAGTCCCACAAAGTTGGAAGCAACGTCTCCAAAATGACCTTTACTATGTTGACGGGGACGTTAAACCTCAAATCAACCAACCAACCAAATTGCAAACAGAATGACAAACAGTGTAGATCCTGATCAGATGGATTCTTCAGCCATCTGATCTAGATCTACACTGTTTGCAAAAGTAGGGGTTGTTGTGTTTGTTTTTTGTTTGATTTAAGGTTTAACATCTCTGTCAACACTGTATAGGTCATTCTGGAGACATCTCAAGCCCTGTCGCCCAATGAAACCACATGGATGGTCCGACTCACACAGCTTTGGGTGGTCAGGCTTAGATCCTCTAGGTGGTTTACCAGTACTTGTGTGCGGTCAGATTCAGCTCTGTGTTGAAGCATCTATTTCTTCAAGCCCTGATGGGCGGGGCTGTGGGATTTTTGTGAACAGTAGGATAAATGAATATTTATTCAAACTGCACCAAGACAGAACTACCTAAATAAGGCAAATGTATGCTAATGGGGTTGGCCAAGGGCACTGAGTATACATGGACATATTGACACATATTAGTCAGCATCCCATTTTGCAATCATTTGTAGAACATGGCATCAGAGTCTTCACTGTTTGCTTGAAGTACATGTATTTTTTGGGTAAAACTTAAAACAAACTAGAGAAAGCGACCAGTGGGTCATGTATACCCCCGGCCAGTGCCACCCTCTGATATATCTTTCGAGCTTGTATGTAATATGAATGAAGTCAAGAAGCTATTAGAATCTATAAATGTGCTTGTAAAAGCTAAACCAAACATAAAATTTCTAAATGGACCAAGGGAGTGAGGGATCAAAGTTTGTGAGGCAGCAGGGTGGGGTATGCATCAATGAAATCTTTGGACTGGTATGCAACATTGATGCAAGTATCAATTGATTTTTCTTAGAGTTTAGAACATACAGGCATCTATAAACTTTGTCATAAAACTTAAACCAAATGTAAAATTTCTAAGTCCGTGACAAGGTCACCATGGGTGGGGGGCAGGGACATGCATCACGAAATCATTTATCAAACATGAAGAGAATCTAACATGTGGTTACAGAGATATCAGCAATGAAAAA
The DNA here is from genome assembly GCA_963580285.1 of Lucinisca nassula. Lineage (NCBI taxonomy): Eukaryota > Metazoa > Mollusca > Bivalvia > Lucinida > Lucinidae > Lucinisca > Lucinisca nassula. Next base: position 123,444,484 of record OY757017.1, read on the forward strand.
GGTTGAACACAAAACTTTGACGTAAAGGTAGATGAACAGACAGACGGCCTACCCAGGGGCTTGAACCAGGGGCTTAGATATTCCATATGAATGGTAATGCTATAGAGATATACTTTACCAAACATGAAGAGAATCTAACATGCGGTTACAGAGATATCAGCAATGAAAAAGGTTTAACACAAAACTCTGACGTAAAAGTAGATGAACAGACAGACGGACAGACAGCCCACCCAGGGGCTTGACCCAGGGGCTTAGAAATTCCATATGAAAAGTAATGGTATAGAGATATACTTTACCAAACATGAAGAGAATCTAACATGTGGTTACAGAGATATCAGCAATGAAAAAGGTTTAACACAAAACTTTGACATAAAAGTAGATGAACAGACAGAGGGACAGACAGCCCACCCAGGGGCTTGACCCAGGGGCTTAGATATTCCATATGAAAGGTAATGGTATAGAGATATACTTTACTAAACATGAAGAGAATCTAACTTGTGGTTACAGAGATATCAGCAATGAAAAAGGTTTAACACAAAACTTTGACGTAAAAGTAGATGAACAGACAGATGGGCAGACAGACAGCCCACCCAGGGGCTTAGATATTCCATATGAAAGGTAATGCTATAGAGATATCCTTTACCAAACATGAAGAGAATCTAACATGTGGTTACAGAGATATGAGCTGTCAAAAAGGTTTAACACAAAACTTTGACGCAAAGGTTGACGAACGGTGGGACGGACGGAAGTACGAACGAACGAACGAACGGACAAACGAACAAACGGACGAATGGACGGAAAGACGAAAACTATATACCCCCTGACATACTTCGTATGCCGGGGGTATAATTAATCCAATCTGACAAATGGTCCTAATTAAGCCACTCGACTGATGATTCTCTGTATTAAGTGGTTTATATATGATGCAAAACTAAACTTTTTTTACATTGATTTTAGGTTTAACATCCCCATCAACACTATATAGGTCATTTTGGAGTCATGGCTTCCAATTCTGGTGGAGGTTTACCCGACATTGAAATGAAATGACATCTCAAGCCCTGCCATAAAATGAAACCAATAGGGTTTATATGGATGGACGGTCCGACTCACACTACTGGGCAAGCTTAGAACCTCTAAGCAGTTTACCAGTACACATGTGCGGTCAGTTTCAGCTCTGCATGAAAGTATCAAGCAGCCCAATCTATTTCTTCAAGCCCTGATGGGTGGGGGTCAATTACATGTATGTTAAATATCATATATGTTAAATATCATGCTGTTAACCCACTGCATGTGGGAACCCCTAAATGGGTACCTTGGCAAACAGTGCAGGCATCTGATCAGGCCCTGCACTATTTGCTAACAGAATTTTCTGTCAAATAAATGTAATCAAAGCACTGAGAGCACTGGTGGGTCGATTGTCTCCGAGTGTAGATTTGGAACGAGGACTTACACTTATACATTTAACCCTTAAATTCCTGTGCAGTAAGCAACACATGTAGACCCTGATCAGAGGCTGCATTTTTTTTTTGGTTGCTCACCCTTAAATTCCTGTACTGTAAGCAAACAGTGTATAGACCCTGATCAGATGTCGCATTCTGCGGCATCTGATCTGGGTCTACACTGTTTGCCAAGCCCAAACCATGATTCCAGCCCACATTTTACAGATAACCCTTTTACGCAACACGCTGAACTTACTCTGCTATTTTCTATAAATAAGTTACATTGATTTTGATAGTCACGTGGACAACAGCACAAATTCAGTTTCTGTCCTTTATAACATTGGGTCGATTGTAAACCAATCGACCCAAAAATGAAAAAAATGAGCGTGATACCCCTTACATGACAACTGAACTTGTCCAACATATAGCAATGGAAGAGTCATTTTGACTATCAACCAATCAAATTACTTGATATATAATGCACTCCTTCAAAACCTGCATGACAAACGATCCTGATCAGATGGCTTATTCAGAAGCCATCTGATCTGGATCTACTCTGTTTGCAAAGGAAGCTCTGTAGCTATCTTATGTGTTCAGTAGGATAAGGGTCAATGTGTCAGGACGCCAGGCTGTTCAAAAATACAGCTTGCATAAAATAAATTTCTTAAACCCTGGTCCTGCTGAATAAATTGATTTTGCCATGTCCATTTCTGACTACAAACCGATCAAACTACTTGATATAATGCATTTGTTTTCCGCTGATTCAAGAAGGACAGTTGTCAGTTTCTGGTGAAAGAATGTGCACTACGTATAAGCCTGCCCAGGAAAATTGTGGATAGGTAAACTGACCGGCTCAAAAATGACCTAACATAGTGTTGACTGGGCTGTTAAACATCTGACTAGGAGCTACACTGTATGCAGAGGTAAAGGTTATTGACAGTTAGCAGGACAAGGGTTAAATGTTATATAATATGAGTGATCAGGAGGACGCTGGTTCGACTCCTGCCGGGGTCGGCAACATTCTTTCGTGGAGATTGATCATGAAATCTTTTCTACGGTCATTCTCTCCCTTCCGCTGATCAAGAAGGGCAGTTGTCAGTTTCTGGCGAAAGAATGTGCACTGTACTGGTTAACCGCTTACGTATAAGCCTGCCCAAGAAAGTGTTGATAGGAAAACTGACCGGCTCAAAAATGACCTAAATAGTGTTGACTGGGCCGTAAAACTCCAATACAAACAAAAACATACAATATGACTGCATGCTTGCACTTACTTTACTTGTAATACTGTACTTTACACTTTATACTTTACTTGAAATACCTTACTTAACTTTACTTACTTACTTATGGTATAAGCCTTTAATTTACACCCTTCCATATACTTATGGTATAATGAAATTATATACAGCACAATTGGTTCCTTAAATTTGATTATGGATATATAACACAGTTGCAAAATGGATTCCAAAAATGAATATATTATACAGAAAAATGACCATAAATGGTTGTTTTTTTCTATATGTTTAGATAAAACATGGTTGCTTAGCTAACAGACACCAAAAATAGTGCTATAAAAGAGGTTGTGGTACATTTCCAAATATACCGGGTATGTTACTGTCGTAATTATCCCCTCGCACAACATAGTTGTGAGGGGGGATTATAGCATTTGTCCCGTACGTACGTATGTACGTACTTTTGTCATCGCTCTAGCGCCTACATTTCTTGACCGATTTTGATATAACTTCACATGAACGTTCCTTATGACAATATCTCGAGCGAGTTCGACTTTCAAGGTCATGACCTTGAGGTCAAGGTCACTGTGGCTATTTTTAGAAAAACTTTGTCATCGCTCTAGCGCCTACATTTCTTCATCAATTTCAATATAACTTCACACAAATGATCCTTATAAAAATATCTCGAGCCAGTTCGACATTGAAGGTCATGACCTCAAGGTCAAGGTCACTGTGGATATTTTTAGAAAAACTTTTGTCATCGCTCTAGCGCCTACATTTCTTTACCAATTTCAATATAACTTCACACAAATGATCCTTATAAAATATCTTGAGCGAGTTCAACTTTCAAGGTCATGACCTCAAGGTCAAGGTCACTGTGGCTATTTTTAGAAAAACTTTGTCATCGCTCTAGCGCATACATTTCTTCACCAATTTCAATATAACTTCACATAAATGTTCCTTATAAAAATATCTCGAACGAGTTAGACTTTCAAGGTCATGACCTCAAGGTCAAGGTCACAGTGGCTATTTTTAGAAAAACTTTGTCATCGCTCTAGCGCCTACATTTCTCCACTGATTTCAATATAATTTCACACAAATGTTCCTTATGACAATATCTCGAGCGAGTTCGACTTATAAGGTCATGACCTCAAGGTCAAGGTCACTGTGTCTATTTTTAGAAAAACTTGTCATCGCTCTAGCGCCTACATTTCTTCACCAATTTCAATATAACTTCACACAAATGTTCCTTATAAAAATATCTCGAACGAGTTAGACTTTCAAGGTCATGACCTCAAGGTCAAGGTCACAGTGCCTATTTTTAGAAAAACTTTGTCATCGCTCTAGCGCCTACATTTCTCCACTGATTTCAATATAATTTCACACAAATGTTCCTTATAAAAATATCTCGAGCGAGTTCAACTTTCAAGGTCATGGCCTGAAGGTCAAGGTCACTGTGGCTATTTTTCGAAAAACTTTGTCATCGCTCTAGCGCCTATATTTCTTCACTGATATCAATATAACTTTACACAAATGTTCCTTATGACAATATCTCGAGCGAGTTCGACATTTCAAGGTCATGACCTCAAAGTGAAGGTCACTGTGGCTATTTTTAGAAAAACTTTGTCATCGCTTTAGCGCCTACATTTCTTTTCCAATTTCAATATAACTTCACACAAATGTTCCTTATAAAAATACCTCGAGCGGGTTTGAGACTTTCAAGGTCAAGGCCTCAAGGTCAAGGTCACTGTGGCTATTTTTAGAAAAACTTTGTCATCGCTCTAGCGCTTATATTTTTTCACCAATTTCAATATAACTTCACACAAATGTTCCTTATGACAATATCTCTAGCGAGTTCCACTTTCAAGGTCAAGGTCACTGTGGCTATTTTTAGAAAAACTTTGTCATCCCTCTAGCGCTTACATTTCTTCACCGATTTCAATATAACTTCACACAAATGTTCCTTATGACAATATCTCGAGCCATTTCGACTTTCAATGTCAAGGTCACTGTGGCTATTTTTAGAAAAACTTTGTCATCGCTCTAGCGCTTACATTTTTTCTTTGATTTCAATATAACTTCACACAAATGTTCCTTATGACAATACCTCGAACGAGTTCGACTTTCAAGGTCAAGGTCACTGTGGCTATTTTTAGAAAAACTTTGTCGTTGCTCTAGCGCTTACATTTTTTCACCAATTTCAATATAACTTCACACAAATGTTCCTTTTAACAATATCTCTAGCGAGTTCCACTTTCAAGGTCAAGGTCACTGTGGCTATTTTTAGAAAAACTTTGTCATGGCTCTAGTGCTTACATTTCTTCACTGATTTCAATGTAACTTCACACAAATGTTCCTTATGACAATATCTCCAGTGATTTCGACTTTCAAGGTCAAGGTTACTGTGGCTATTTTTAGAAATACTTTGTCATCGCCCTTAGCGACTACATTTCTTCACTGATTTCAATATAACTTCAAACAAATGTTCCTTATGACAATACCTTGAGCAAGTTTGACCTTCAAGGTCAAGGTCTGGTCAATGTGGCTATTTTTAGAAAAACTTTGTCATCGCTCTAGCCCCTACATTTATTGATGGATTTTAATAGAACTTCACACAAATGTTGATTATGATAATATCTCAAGTTGCTTTGACTTTCAAGGTCATGACCTCAAGGTCAAGGTCACTGTGGCTATTTTTAGAAAAACTTTGTCATCACTCTATTGCCTACATTTATTAACAGATTTTAATATAACTTTACACAAAAGATGCTTATGATAATATCTTGAGCAAGATCTACATTCGTGGTCATGTCCTCAAGTCAAGGTCACTATGGCTTTTTTTAGAGAAACATTGTCATCACTCTAGAATGTACAATTATTGATGGATTTTTAAACAAACTTTACACAAATGTTGCATATGATAATATCTCAAGCAAGTTGGACGTTTGCCATTTCAGTGTTTTCCACACACGAAGTTGTCTAGTGCAAGGGGATTTGTATCGCATGCGATGCCTTGTTATCCTATGTATTGGGACAAATAGACCTAAGCAAACAGTGCAAACCAGTTCAGACTGCTCCTGAATGAGCAATCGAAGCAGGGTCAACACTGTTTGCCATTCTGTCTGCACATTTTGGACTCCTTTAAATTCTGGATCATGAAACTGTTAAAATTTTAGGAGAATTTCAGCGGTAGTCAAACTTCAGTGGCTCAAACATCTTTGTAACTTTATCCTGATCATTATGATAACACACCCGTGCAACATAGTGCATTTTTCACACCTCCAAAATGGCTACTTTTCTGATGAAAATCCGTGATATTTTTCTTATTTATACTGCAAACATAGGATGTGGGTGCTCGTTAGAACCGCCTCATTGAGTATCCACAACCTATGTCTTAGAGTGAGTGAGTGTTTCAGTTTTACGTCCCACCAACAGCTAAGGACATATGGAGATGGGACCTCGGTTTAAAGACTCATCCTAAAGTCTGGAGAAGCCCGGGATCTATCCTGCGACACCTAGTTTTCAAGGCGAGTAGCGTAACCACTACATCACGGAAGCTTCTACCTATGTCTTGGAGCAGAAATAAGAAAACTAATGTATACCCCCTTAAACCCCAGTTTTCTCCATATACAGACTTGTTCACATGATGTCCTGCTGAACATGACCACTGACTTAGCAAACAGTGTAGATCCAGAGCTGATGGCTTCAAGATCTACACTGTTTGTCATGTAGCCTGTGTAATTATTATTCTAAAATTTTACCAAATTTGTTTCACAATCCTGCAAGGATTCCAAAAGATGCTAACGGAATGGCAAGCCTTCAGGAGCAGGCTGTTCTGGGTATAGGCCCATACTTAGGATCGTTATGTTAACCCTTATCTTGCTGTTCACGGCAACCCCTATCTTTGCAAACAGTGTAGATCCAGATCAGATGGCTTCTGAAGAAGCCATCTGATCAGGATCTACACTGTTTGGTATTCAGTGTATGAATTTGTAGCAATAAATTACATCAAGTAATTTGATTGGTTGATAGACAGAAATGGGTGTGGCTTAAATGAATATTAAGCAAGATAAGGGTTGAGTCTGATTGGTCATAGTTTGAAATTGGTTTGGCTAAATTAATTTATTCTTTTTTTTTCATATGTTATTGTACTTTTCTTTGCTAGAAAGTTGATTATAATAACCCCTTGAGCATCCCAAAATACAGTTAACTGGCATCACCTTGCCAGCAGAGGGTTGCGTTTTCAAATTCTTTGGCCTTGGAGACCCCGGCCCTACCCACTGGCGACTGAGTTTTATTCTCTGGCTCATAATAATGGACCCAGGTCTCATCTACAGTCCCCAGACGCGAAAGAAAATCATCTTCCTTTGATCTAAACCTCTTCAACAATGCGCTGCATACTGATGCTCTGGTTGCCATTTGCTCATCGGTAAGGGATTTTGGAACCCAACAGCTTGTGCATACCCAAGCCATCATGTAAGATTGTTGAAACGTTACCATGTGAAGTGTGTAATGCATTGGCTATTTCTTCCACCTTAATTCTCCTATCAGAGTACATCAGATCACAAACTTTGTTACATATTTCTTTATTGGGGCCCTCTGCTGGGCGTCCAGACCTGGTTTCGTCTTCTAAAGACATTACTACCCATCCCAGAATTTAATTTGTGCATACGATAGTGCAGAGGACCCATAAACATTGGTCAACTCACAATGTATTTCCTGACCTGTTTTCCCTTTCAAATAAAAGTACCAAGTTACAGCATGGTACTCAACTTTTGACCAAAAGCTTACTTTTGCATGGTTAGCCATGTTTGACCTTCAATATCTTATCAGTGAATGACACGATAAGGGTGAAATTTTGCCCTCATGTCTAAAACCTGTATTGAAACAAGGCAAGAAAATCTTGGTTGTCTCGGTCAACTGGAAATACATATTGACTTGAATTCATGATATTGTACTATCTTATGCACTTCATACCATAATGATCCTAAGTATTGGGACAGACAATACTATAATGTTATTAATCAAGTAATTTCGTATTGGCCCAGTTACAGGTCCGAGGTCTGCTGTATTGGCACGAGGCCGAAGGCCGAGGCCAATACAGCTGACCGAGGGCCTGTGACTGGGACAATACGAAATTACTTGATTAATGACAATTTTATTAATTGACACAATTAAAAACATGATTTATGATTTTTGAATAATGGTTGACCTTGTGTAATATAGGATAATCAATTAATAAAGACCCATATCAGACTGCTCCTGTAGTCAGATATGGGTCTGCACTGTTTGTCATTCTGTCTGCACCTTTTGATTGTCAAACAAATTTGTTAGTATTTACGTAGAATTACAGCAAGTCCTCAAGAAGTCTGAATTTTTAGGATTTTTACGGTAAACCAACTTAACCCATTTTGTACCGGAAACCCCTAAATGGATACCCTGGCATGCAGTGCAGAATGCGACATCTGCTCAGGGCCTATACTATTTGCAAAAAGTTCAGCTATTTTCCAAACCAATTTTGAAGAAAACACAGCCTGACACCTCTCAATTTTGAAATGGACTCCTGCTTTATATTATGAGGAGGAAGAATTTCCATTTGGTACAAAAGGGTTAACATGTTTGATTTGTTTTTTTTTGTTTGATTTGATGTTTAACGTCCCTGTCAACCCTATAAAGCACATTTTTGAGACGTTGCTTCCAATTTTGTGGGACTTTTACCTGACATTGAGATGAAATGACAACTCATGCCCTGTTGCCCAATGAAACCAATAGGGTTTATAAGCATGGACGGTCCGACTCCCATCACTTTGCCTGGGCAGGCTTAGATCCTCCAAGTGGTTTACCAGTAGTCATGTGCGGTCGGATACAGCTCTGCATGGAAGCATCATGCAGCCCATTTATTTCTTCAAGCCCCAATGGCCGGGGGCCGAGCATGTTTGATAATTTACAATAATATTGTTGGGGTCTTAAGCTGAAACGACCATGTTATAGCCAAATAAAAGTGTGTGGTCATTTTTATCCCCCGACCGAATAGGTTCGGGGGATATAGCGATCAGTGGGGCATCCGTCCGTCCATAGACGCAACCTTGTGATGGACATAACTCCTATACCTTTGAGATTCATGGATGGTTCTTGGCACAATTGTTCACAAAGCTAACGACTTGAACCAGAACTCTGGATGCCATACTTTTTGAGTTATCTCCCCTTTTAATAAATTAGAATGACTTCTTTGTGATGGCCATAACTCCAATACCCTTTGAGATATATTGATGGTACCTGGCACAGTTTTTCACAAGGCTGAGACAGTGTGTCCTGCACAAGAACCACAACTCTGGTTGCCATGGTTTTGGAGTTATCTCCCCTTCCAATAAAATAGGGTGACTTCCTTGTGATGGCCATAACTCCAGTACCCTTTAAGATACAATGTATATTGATGATACCTTGCACAGTTGTTCACAAGGCAGAGACAGTATGTCATGCACAAGAACCACAACTCTGGGTGCCATGGTTTTTGAGTTATCTCCCCTTCCCATAAAATAGAGTGACTACCTTGTGATGGCCATAACTCCAGTACCCTTTAAGATATATTGATGATACCTGGCACAGTTGTTCACAAGGCAGAGACAGTGTGTCATGCACAAGAACCACAACTCTGGGTGCCATTGTTGTTTAGTTATCTCCCCTTCCAATAATATAGAATCACTACTTTGTGATGGCCACATCTCCAATACTCGTTGAGATATATTGATGATACTTGGTACAGTTGTACATGAGGTTAAGCATGTGTGTCACCTGCAAGAACCACAACTCTGGTTGCCCTGGTTTTTTATTATCTCCCCTGACAATATAACCTTGTGATGTTCATAACGCCGATACCCTTTGAGATATATTGATGGTACTTGGCACAATTGTATACAAAGCTGAGACGTTGCTTCATGCCTAAGAACCACAACTTTGGGTGCTATGATATTTGAGTTATCTCCCCTTCCAATATAACAGTATGACCGCCTTGTGATCAACATACCTTCAATACCCTTTGAGACATATTGGTGATTCTTGATGCAGATGTATAGTACGAACTATTTAACCTAAAACTGACCTTTATGCAAGGAATACATTAGTAAATTTTATCGCCTAATACGTCGGCTTTCGTAAACTTCTCGTGAATTTTCAGCATCAAGTGAATAGCTGTCCATTTACCGACCTCTATGTATTGTATAACAATATTGACAAATACGGAAAACGACGAGGACAAATATATGCATTCAGTCGGGTGTGAAATTATGTTAATAGATTTCACCAGTCTCAAGTCAATTTGTTAGCACTATACAGGAGGTTAAGCAGGTGTGTCATGCTCAAGAATTACAACTCTGGGTGCTCTGGTTTTTTAGTTATCTCCCCTGACAATGTAACCTTGTGATGGCCATAACTCCAACACCCTTTGAGATATAGCGAAGGAACTTGGCGCAACTGTATACTAGAGCGCGCAGTCGATGGCAAGCCATCGCAAATCCCCACGTTTTCTCCACAGTAGCCAAGTACCAGATAACATATTTCTCATGTATATATATTTCCTGCCATAAAACACAAACAAAAAATAAAAAAATTGACCTTTTGACCCCTCCCCAGGGCCCCTGGGGTCGGGGACAAAAAAAAATGTGCTCTTGCGCAAGCCATTCATGTAAGCAACTCGCATACCAAATTTGGTTGAATTCCGGCTAACGGTTTTGGAGGAGATAGCCGGACAGACGGACAGACGGACGGACGGAGGCGATAACAATATCCCCACTTTTTCGTTGAAAAACGTGGGGATAACAAGGTACAGAAGGGGTGTCATGTGCAAGAACCACAACTGTTGGTGCTGTGGTATTTGAGTTATCAACCCTTCTAATATAACAGTATGACCAGCTTGTGATCACCATATCTCCAATACCATTTAACATATTGATGGTACTTTGTACAGAAATACATGAGCTTAAGCAGGCATGTCATGTGCAAGAACCACGATTCTGAGCGCCCTGGTTTTTAGTTATCTCCCCTGACAGTATATCTTGTGATGGCCATAACTGCAATACTTTAGTGATATACTGTTAATTTAATTCTGGTGCACTTTCTATTGGTGAACAATCTTCTGAAGGCCATATTGGCTTTTGGTCGGGGAATTTGCCATCTCTTCTGATGGCTATTTTTCTATATAACATCATGTGAACAAGTCTGTGAAATGAACATCCCTCTAAACCTCATTTTATATTGAGAAAACTGGGGTTTTCAGGGGTATACATTATTTTTTTTTATTTCTGCTCCAAGATATAGGTTGTGGGTACTTGTTAGAACCCCCTCAATGAGGCAGTTCTAATGTGTTCCCAAAAGCTATGTTTGCAGTATAAATAAAAAAAACAATATCACAGATTTTCATCAGAACAGTTGCCGTTTTGGAGATGTGATGCACTATGTTGTATGGGTGTGTTATCGTAATGATCTAAACCTTTTTTGGAGCCATCCATGTTATATTCAAAAACCATGTCATAAGGAACAGTGTGATGTGAGATGCCTAGTTCTGTAATTATTGATGAATTTTAACCCTTCTCTTGCTGAATATTCATTTTAGCCACATCTATCTCTGACTTTGAACCAATCAGATTATTCCTGCAAATTCATAAACTGAATGTCAAACAGTGTAGATCCAGATCAGATGGCTTCTTCAAAAGCCAACTGATCTGGATCTACACTGTTTGAACAGCCAGATAACGGTTAATTTTATACAATGTATATACTTTGCATGATATGTACCTATATGGATTCTGAATTGGAGGAGGTGCCGACAAAAAAAAAGTTCTGTAATGGAAGGTCGGGTGGTTTTTCTACAGGTACTTGATGGCTTTCAGCTTTTGTTGATCCTGAGAAACCTTTGACTGGCCAATAAAGAGGGAAGGAAGATTGAACTAGAGCCAGTGTTAATGAAACGCTATACCCCCAACTTCTTGACCCTAACACTGCTTGATCCTAACACTACTTGCCCCTAACAGTAATTGAGATACCGTATTCGCCATAATTACCGCACCGTGCGCTTAGTTTTTTCAAAATTGGGTAAAAAAATCGTGGTGAAAAATCGACCTATTAAGCACACACAAATCATTTTGGGTAACTGTCTTGGCAGTTGAACCGTCTTGTTTCCCCCTTCGCAAGTTTCGTAAACGAGGAATTAAAGTGTGTATTAGAGCTGTTGAATGAATTTGACAGAAATGCAGTTGCTTTGCCTTCACTGTTGAAGAAATAACGGTAAGTTTTTTTTATAGATTTCCTGTGAAAGCTTCAATGGGAGGTTACTGTAAGGTGTGCGCTTATGCATTTTTTTTTATTTCAAAAATAGCTTTGGTGTGCGCTTATAGGAGCATGTGCGGTAATTAGGGCAAATACGGTATCTTGTTTGTACTTGGTTGCAATGCTGAAATTTTCAAAGCGCCATGACACAAGAAAAACAAAACTTAACCCTTGTCCTGCTGAATATTTATATATGCCACACCCACTAGCGATTTTCAACCAATCAGATTATTTGATGCAAATTATTGCAACAAATTCACAATCTGAATGGCAAACAATGTAGATCTGATCTGGATCTACATTGTTTGAAAGATAAGGCATATCCGGGCTCAGCAGGACAAGGGTTAATCAGGCCATCTACTTTTCATCCCATATCAGCGTTTGAAGTTACAGGACAATTAGAGATATTTGGATAGCCCAAATTTTCAAAGGGCCAAAATGCCTATGTCCACAAAGGGGCATACATGTAATCTGGTAAATTTTTAATTAAATTAATTAAATTATACCAAAATTTAATCAGATCATCTTCAGATTAGTTCCAAACAGCATGCAAAATTTCAAGAGACTAGCTTAAGTGGCTCTTGAGATATTTTGCTTACAAGCTTTTCCAAAATGCATGGGTCTACAAAGGGGAATAATTTAGTCAATTGTTAATCAAATTACATCAAAATTTAATTCTTCACATTAGTTCTATACAGTCTGCCAAGTTTTATAAGCCTAGCCTTATCAGTTCTTGAGACATTTTGCTTGCAAAACATTCTGCCAATTTCCAAATAAATTTTGAAGAAAACACAACCTGACATCCCTAAATTTTTAAATAGACTTGTGCTGTATACAGGCCTCATACCGAGTAAACTTTTCAAAGCCTGAAAGACCTGATTTTGCAGCCTAAACCCTCACCCTGCTGTACATGACAACCATTACCTTTGCAAACAGTGTAGATCCAGATCAGATGGCTTCTGAAGAAGCCATCTGATCAGGATCTACACTGTTTGTAATGCAGTTTGTGACTTGATTGGTGAATAGGCAGAAATGGGTGTAGCAAAATCATTGTATTCAGAGGATAAGTGTTCAATAGCCATTTAAAACAGATTATAGGAGGAAAATATAAATCTAAAAAGCCTAAAATCAAGCAAAAAATCAAGAAACAATCAAGCCCTAAAAGCCTGAAATCCTGCATATGCCTGAAAAATATGAGGCCTGTGTATATAAGGTGCAAAATTCCATTTGGTACAAAAAGGGGTAAAGACCATTTCCCTTTTATCAAGCTACTCCTTATTCAGAGGTCTGTGAAAACTGGAGTACCAGGAGAAAAAAAAATGACCTTTTGTTGCACAGCTAAATGTCGCACGTGACCTCACTGAGGCTAAAACCACAGCATTGAGAGATCGGATAACAAAGCAAAAGTTTTGGTAAATTTATTTGTCATTATTTGGAATTCTACATCATGCACATTTTTAATCAGAGCATAAATATGGGGTCATGGACTGAGTGAAATGTGGGCTCGACATTTATTGCAGTGCAATCTATTTCTCCAAGATGGGTGGGGCCAGTAATAATCAGGGTATCTATTGTTTATAGCCATGCTAGTCTTGTCACAGTGACCACAGAGTGCCGTGTAAAGAGGGTTGCCTCTAAAACTTGGAAACAGCTCATGTGCTGAAACCATTACGAAAACATGCCTATAAAATTTGACCCCATTGAACCCCACATTTATATAGTAAAACTGGGGTTTTCAGAGGTAACTTTATTTTTCTTATTTCTGCTCTAAGATATAGATTGTGGGTACATGTGAGAACTGCCTCTGCTCATCGAGGCATAGAGATTGAAGATTGAAGCAAAAATCGTGGCCTCTAGAAGCTGTACAAGGTTTTCAAGGAATTTGACCTAGTGACCCAGTTTCTGACCTGACATGATCAATATTCGAACTTGACCCAGATATCATCAAGACAAACATTCTGGTAAAGTTTCATGAAGATTGAAATGAAATTGAAGTCTCTAGAGGGTGAACAAGGTTTTCAAGGAATTTGACCTAGTGACCTAGTTTTTGACCTGACATGACCCCTATTCAAACCTGACTCAGATATCATCAAGTCAAACATTTTGGTAAAATTTCATGAAGTTTGACGCAAAGCTACTGTCTCTAGAGGGTGAACAAGGATTTCAAGGAATTTAACCTAGTGACCTAGTTTTTACCTGATATGACCCATATTCGAACTTAATCCAGATATCATCAAGACAAACATTCTGGTAAAGTTTCATGAAGATTGAAGCAAAACTGTGGTCTCTAGAGGATGAACAAGGTAAATGTTGATGATGCAAGTCACATGATGAATGATGCACGACACACTTACAATGGACAAAAGGTGATCACAAAAGCTCACTTTGACCTTTGCTCAGGTGAGCTAAAAATTGAGGTCTCTTGAGTGTAAACAAGGTTTTTCTATGATATGACTTACTGACCTGCTTTCTGAACCCACAGGACCTATATTCGAACTTGAACTAGATATTGTAGTGATGATGATTCTGAGCAAGTTTGATGATGATTGGACCAAAACTGTGGCCTCTAGAGTGTTAACAAGGTTTTCCTATGATTTGACCTACTGACCTACTTTTTAAACCCACATGACCCATATTCCAACTTGACCTACCGTAATGATCCGGCTATAAGACGATTTGGCTATAAGACGGGGGGTATTTTTTGGCTTTTCTTTGGGTGATTTTTGCTTAGTCTCGGCTATAAGACGGGTATAAATTCTAACAATCTGACGAGGGTTGCGCGGATGTAGAAAGTGCCGAACATTTCAGAGTGAGACACTGGTTGATCAATTTCGCTCAGTGTTTTGCGGTCCCGAAATCTAATGACAATGACGACTTTACTAAAATAAAATTTATATTAGACCGACTTCAATGATAAACAGATAGTTGTAGGTACCTAGCAAGTCCCTGAATAAATTTTCTTACCTAGAATTTGTAATCACTTATATTTTGTGTCTGAAATTTGAGTTTATTAATGTCACAACTTTCGCCTCATTAATATTCATGAACTCATTATCATAAACCAATGAAGAAAGAAAAGTAAAATGATTGACAGTAACTAAGGGAAGCAACTACGCATAACTGGCATTTTCTACAGTTTAATACATGTGCGTCGGCATACATTTGATATCTCCCGATTTCATCGAAATAACAGGATTTCGAACCCTATCTCCCGGTCTTCCACCCGATGGCCCCAATCTCCTGACAAGACAATTTTCCTTAAGAAATATTTCGCCGCCCGACCATTCTAGTATTTACGGCAGTAAAATACCTATGCGGTTGACAGATTTACACCTGTGGTGAACTGCTGACGCGTGTAAACATTATCGGACAGTTAATAAGGTGATTAACTCTGCAGGGAGTTATTGGATAATTGGTGTGTTTATATAAGAGATTAAATAGATTAAAAAAAACAACAGGCCATTGCTAATCAAGAGTGATATAGGAAGAGACAGAATAGCCTGTGCATCCATAATGTTTAATACACATGCGGTAATGGTCAAAATGTGACTGACGCAGTATCTGTAGATAGATAGATAGATAGATAGATAGATAGACCGGAGATATATTTTGCTGCATTGGGCTTTTATGGAAAAATATAATAACAATAATAAAAAAAAAACCTAAGGCATCATCAACTTATTTTCTTATGCAAATGGAGTGAAACTTCAGCCTCATTAATATTTATGAACTCATTATCATAAACCAATGAAAATTCGCGCGTGCTTATTACGTTCCGTGGCACCTTCCGGGGAATGTATCCATTGAAAACGCATGGGAATAAATCCAATTATGATAAAAAAAAACAAACACTTTAGGCTTGAATTATAACTGTTCTTCACGATCTTTTGGTTTCTTTTACCGATGTTTATTATTATTTATTTGGAATCACGCTCCCGCTCATCACTTCACAGACCCATAGTTACGCAACAGGTATACACAAGTACTTACCGCACGTGATTTTCCTTCCGTTCTTTGCGGAAAATTTCAAGGATGCCCGAGATCTCGGTTATAAGACGGGTGTAAAAATTAGGGGGTATTCTGGCGGTAAAAAACCCCGTCTTATAGCCGGATCATTACGGTAGATATTGTAGAGATGAGCATTCTGAGCAAGTTTGATGCTGATTGGAGCAAAACTGTGACCTCTAGAGTGTTAACAAGGTTTTTCTATGATTTGACATGCTGACCTACTTTTTGATCCCACATGACCTATATTTGAACTTGACCGAGATATTGTCATGATGATCATTCTTAGCAAATTTAAGGATGATTGGACCAAAACTATAGCCTCTAGTGTGTTAACAAAGTTTATCTATAGTTTGAACTACTGACCTACTTTTTGATCCCACATGACCCATATTTGAACTTCACCGAGATATTGTCAGGATGATCATTCTGAGCAAGTTTCAGGATGATTGGACCAAAACTGTGGCCTCTATAGAGTCTTAACAAGGTTTTTCTATGATTTGACCTACTGACCTACTTTTTGACCCGACATGACCAATATTTGTACATGACCAAGATATTGACAGGATAATCATTCTGAGCAAGTTCGAGGTTGATTGAACCAAAACTGTGGCCTCTAGCGTATTAACAGTGTTTTTCTATGATTGACCTATTTTTTGACCCAAAATGACCCGAATTTGAAATTGACCGAGATATTGTCAGGATGATCATTCTGAGCAAATTTCAGGACGATTTGACCAAAACTGTGGCCTCTACAGCGTTAACAAGGTTTTTCTATGATTAGACCTGCTGACCTATTTTTTTGACCCGACATGACCCATATTTGAACTTGACCGAAATATTGTCAGGATGATCATTCTGAGCAAGTTTCAGGATGATTGGACCAAAACTGGGGCCTCTAGAGTCATAACAAAAGTTTTTCTATGATTTGACCTGCTGACCTACTTTTTAACCTGACATGACCCATATTCGAACCTGACCGAGATATTGTCAGGATGATCATTCTGAGCAAGTTTCAGGATGATTGGACCAAAACTGTGGCCTCTAGAGTCTTAACAAGGTTTTTCTATGATTTGACCTACTGACCTACATTTTGACCTGACATAATCCATAGTCGAACTTGACCCAGATATCATTAAGACAAACATTCTGGTAAAGTTTCATGAAGACTGGAGCAAAATTGTGGTCTCTAGAGTCTTAACAAGGTAAATGTTGATGACACACGACGCACGTCAAACAAAATGTGACCAAAAAAGCTCACCTCGAGAGGTGAGCTAAAAAAGATAACAATTTTTCATCATAAAATCTTCATTTTTCTGGCGAAAAAATTTACTATGTATTTGTATAGGTGTGTTTCATAATGCAATGGAAAACAGTGGCAATCCAAATCAGACACACCAGAAAGCTCAATACTGGTCTGTTTCAAATCACAGGATGTCAGGTTTGTCACCTTATCTGGAAAGTAACCCCTGAGACAGAACACTTCTTGCAGGTCTGATGTGTGTGTCTGCATACTCATGTAATAGTTCAATTAAATGCATGTTAAATAGCTGGTGGATGACCTCGGTTAGGCGAGCAGCTAAATTTACAATTTAGCAAAATAATATAAGTTTAGGCTTCAAGTTGTCTTTGGAAGAACTTTCAAAACTTATCGAATGGGACAGCTCTTATTCATACTGCATGATATGAGCTATGCAACCTGTATTTCTTTTTATGAATTTCTGTCCCGCAGCCCACACTTTAGTCACTTTGGCTAGAATAAGGCAAAATAATGTACATGTATATGCTTGTAAACCTCTGACTAAGTCCCTATATGAAACAGAGTCTGCTTGGGGATTCCTGACGGACATGTTTACACAGAATGAGATGTTTCTTTTTCTTCCCCAAACCATGCAGTTATCAAAGTGAAGGTTTTATTTTCCATAATGAAACCAAGGACTTGAGATCATGAACACCTTTGTGTGTATTGTCTTTGGTAACAATCACACCATCCACAAAGCAGAACTGTTTATCTGACTGGAAGGCTATTACAGCCACCAAAACACAGTGTGCTGCTGTAAAACCCCACGTATCAACTTCCTCACCATTGACTGAATCTAGAAAATGATAAATGTGGAATAGCTTCTGTTTCATAAAGTCCATTTTGAAGTCTCTGATTTGTCTTCTTTCAGCACTCAAAAATCTCTTTAATGGTAGGTCAAATATGATAGCAACTTCCCTGTCATTCTTTACTGGTACAAAGTCTGGAGAAATAATTCCAATTACAGGAGTGATAATAGTAAGTGGACTGCTAACAAAACTTGGACTCAAGACAGCTATGACTTCAACATCACTTGCCTTTAGACCAATTTCTTCTTCTGACTCCCTCAAAGCAGTTTCAATATCATCTTTGTCAGTGTCATCTTTCTTTCCCCCTGGAAAAGCTATATATCCTGCATGGTATGTCAAATCACTGGACCTTTTTGTCAGTATCACATGTAGCTCCCCTTCCTTAAAGAACAGTGGAATCAAAACACTTGCCCTTCTTGTGTAAGAGGCAACACCATCTAGCCAGTTCAGAGATGATTCATTCAGAGAATGTCTTTTAAAAAGCTCTTTCAGTTTCGAAACAGAATCGGGTGTTTCAATCTGTGCCATCTTGGACTTTGTCCAGAATATTTGTTGTACTGTAACCTTAAAGTGTTGTAAGTAATGTGTATTTTGTTTCCACGTTGTTGATTGGCAAAATGTCTTGATTGGGTTATCACTTCGGCTTGACGGTGTTGCGTTTCGATTGTGCGCTCAGAGACTGACAAAACAAATGCAATCGGCTGTAAACCGATCTTGAGTTGCTTGACCGACTTTTACATTTGACCAATCAAAGATAACGTTACAATATGAACCTGGGTAAATTATGTTGTAGTTAAGCCAAAAAACCCCGACAAAAATGTCTCATATTCTGTCGCGAAAAAGATTTGTTTTTGAACCTGACAGTTGATAAAATTAATTCATTTTTATCACAGAGTGTGTGTTTCAATACCTCGAACTATTCTGGCATTGAACTGTTAAGGGATTTTTGGGGAAATGTGAAATGCAAGTGACTAAAGGTAGGGCATCGTGATCTTATTGACAAAAAACGGTATCACTAAAATACGAAATGGACATTTTCGGCGAAATGGGGGCGAAATGGGCTTTTGGTGGCGAAATGGGCATAAAAAGAGTGAATTTTGACTGTTAACTTCTTAATAATTAGTTTTTTGTTTGGAAATGATTTTGACAAACATAAATATGCAAACCTGAATTTAAATTTAACACCATGCATAAACTTTGGGAACTATGTATGGTGCGACGTGAGTGAAGATGATCGCGAAATGGTTATCCATTAAGGGTTTAATGTCTCCACATACACCTCTATCCTGTGAAGATTTTAACTCTTCCACATATATAATTTTACTTTCAAATGTAATCCAGTCTCGCAATTTTGAAACAACATCACCATTCCTATGCACAATTTTCGGCGAAAAGGGCTAATAAACGAAATGGGCTTCTTCGGCGAAATGGGCTTTTTAGGGGGGCGAAATGGTCATAAAAAGAGTGAACTGTGACTATTTTATTTTTAATCGTGCGGTTTTGGGGTAAATGATTTTGACAAACATAAAGTCGAGAGACCTGAAAACCTGAATTTAAATTTAACACCATACATATACTTTTGTGAAATATGTAGGGGCCTATGGTGCGACCTGAGTGAAGATGATGGTGAGTAAAGCGAAATGGTTATCCAGTAAGGGTTTATAATGTTTCCGAATTCATCTCTATCATGTGAAGAGTTATAACTCTTCCATATATATAACTTTACTTTCAAATGTAATCCATTCTAGCAATTTTGAAAGAACATCGTCAATTCATTGCATATTTTTTGGCGATATGGGGCAAGAAAACGAAATGGGCTGTTTCGGCGAAATGGGCTTTTTGGCATAAACAGAGTGAATTGTGACTATTAATTTTCTTTTCAATAATGTTTTTTTTTTAAATGATATTGATAGACCTAAAGCCGGAATCGATACATGGAAACCTGAATTTAAATTTAACACCATACTTAAACTTTTGTGAACTATGTATGGTGTGACCTGAGTGAAGATGTTTGTGAAATGGTTATCCAGTAAGGATTTAATGTCTCCAAATACATCTCTATCATGTGAAGATTCTTAACTCTTCCATGTAATTTACTTTCAGTTATAATCTATTATAGCAATTAAAAAAAATAATAAAAAACATCGTCATTTCTGTGCACAATTTTCGGCGAAATGGGCTAAAAAATGAAATGGGCTTTTTTGGCGAAATGGTTTTTTTTGGGTAAATGGTCATATGACTATTTTCTTTTTAATAATGAGGTTTTGGGGGGGAAAATGATTTTGACAGACATGTGTGGGCTTTTTCGGCGAAATGGGCTTAAAGGGGCAAAATGGGCAAACTGGGTCTTTGAAATGATCAATTAGGGAGACCTAGGGAAAATACTTGGCAAATTAGTTTTGAGAAATGAAATAAGTCAAACGGTTTTAGGAAATGACATTCAAAGAGCGAAATGGTTATTATTGTGTTTTGAAATGGCGGATGATTGTGTAGCACAGAATTTCTACCAGATCGCATATCTACCAAGCAATCCCCGAAAAAAAAAAGAATATAGCAAAAAATCCACTCATTACGAAAACACGCCTATACAAATTCAATGTCAAATTTACCGCCGAAAATACATGAATTTTATGCTGAAAAATGTTGATATTTTTCTTATTTCTGCTCAAAATATAGATTGTGGCACACGTTAGAACCGCCTCATCGAGGCGGTTCTAACGAGTACCACAATCTATATTTTCATCTTAAAAATTTCGGTTTTTAGGCGGTAAAGTTTACAATGTATTTGTATAGGTGAGTTTTCGTAATGCAATCTTACGTTGCCGTGTACTAAAATTAGCACGGTACAGAAGTGGTTTACCCATATATGCCTAGCGGCCCTTTTGGGGGGACAATGACATACAGTGCAGACCCAGATCAGATGCCGAAACTGGATCGATTGCAAAAAGTTAACTATAGGCACGTATGTTGTTCATACTTCGATCAATACATTGACTCACGCAACGTCAGTGACATCAAAATAAACAGTGGTTCTCTCCAATATGATAACCGTGTGTTATAACACGTGTGGTCATATGATATGATATTGGTGAAATAATGACATTGTTAAAGCTGTTTGAAATAAATAAATAAATAAATAAATACATTTTTTTTTGTTCTGGTTTTGTTTCGGAGTTTAACGGCCCAGCCAACACTATTTAGGTCATTTAGAACCAGTCAGTTAACTTATCAACACTTTTGCTGGGCAAGCGTATACATAAGCGGTTAACCAGTACAGTTCATATTCTTTTGCCAGAAACTGACAACTGCCCTTCTTGAATCAGTGGAAGGGAGAGAATGACCATAAAAAAGATTTCATGATCAATCTACACTAAATAATTAAATAAATAAATAACGTGTAAATCTATTTGCTCCCCTGAGCCCAGCACACTGGTCACACGACGTGAATGCAACGTCGTATCAACGTAATGCTAATGTGGTGTTGCTTAAACGTCGTGTGTCCGCTGGGAAGGGTCCGGGGAGCTTATAGGATGATAAGGTACGTCATCCGTCCACGTTAACGAAGGACTTATGAAAGAATTGAACCAATGTCAATAATGTTTCATGTGCAGCCTCCGAGAAAAGGAGAAACGAAAGTTTGGTCAAGTGATTTATTTGTTTGTTTGTATTGGTGTTTAACGTCCCAGTCAACACTATTTAGGTCATTTTTGAGCCGGTCAGTTTACCTATCCAGACTTTTCCTGGACAGGCTTAAACGTAAGCGGCTAACCAGTACAATGCACATTCTTTTGCCAGAAACTAACAACTGTCCTTCTTGAATCAGCGGATGGGAAAAGAATGACCGTGGAAAAGATTCCATGATCAATCTCCGCGAAAGAATGCTGCCGACCCTGGTAGGTATCGAACCCGCGTCCTTCTGATCACCAGACAGACGCGCATCCGACTGAGCTACCGAGGCCTGACAAAATTGTTAGAATGGACTACATTTGAAAGTAAAACTATGTGGTAGAATTAAAAATCTTCAGGTTTTCAGGTCTCCCGTCTTAAAGTTATGTCTGTCAAAATCAAAAAGAAAATAGTTACAATTTTCATGACCATTTCGCCCAAAAAAGCCCATTTCGCAAAAAAAGAGCATTTTGTTTATTAGCCCATTTCGCCAAAAAATTTGTATAGAAATGCATTTTTTTTTTTTTTTTTTTTTTTTTCAAAATTGCTAGAATGGATTACAATAGAAAGTAAAATAATATGGAATAGTTAAAAATCATCACAGGATAGAGATGTATGTGGAGACATTAAATCCTTACTGGATAACCATTTCGCAATCTACTTCACTCACGTCGCACCATACATAGTTCACAATAGTTTATGCATGGTGTTAATTAAAATTCAGGTATTAATTTCTTGTCTCGATCCCGGCTTTATGTCTGTCAAAATCATTTCAAAAAAATAAAAAACTCATTGCTAAAATGGAATGGTCACAATTCACCCTTTTTATGCCCATTTCGCCAAAAAAAAGTCCATTTCGCCGAAAAAGCTCATTTCGTTTTTAGCCCATTTCGCCCAAAATTATGCATATAAATGACAATGTTGTTTCAAAATTGCTAGAATGGATCACAATTGAAAGTGAAATTATATGGAAGAGTTAAAAATCTTCACATGATAGCTTTAGATGTATGTGGAGACATTAAATCCTTACTGGATAACCATTTCGCTCATCTTCACTCAGGTCGCACAAAATACATATTTCACAGAAGTAGATTATGGTGTTAAATTAAAATTCAGGTTTTCAGGTCTCCCAGCTTTATGTCTGTCAAAATCATTTCCAACAAACCTCATTATTAAAAAGGAATTAGTCACAATTCACTCTTTTTATGACCCCCCCCCCCCCCACACCTAAAAAAAAAAACCCATTTCGCCGAAAAACCCATTTCGTTAATTAGCCCATTTCGCCAAAAAATGTGCATAGAAATGACGATGTTGTTTCAAAATTGGCTGGAATGGATTACAATTGAATGTCAAATTATATATATGGAAGAGTTAATATATATAGATTATGCTCCAACGGCGATATATTCATTGTCCGTATAGACATACCTCACTTTCTTCCGCTATATCATCAATTGGAGCATATATTATTATACCACAATTTTCCGACGGCGATACAAACTATATCGCCGACTTGAGCATAAAAAAATTAAATTATCGCCCTCTCAATAACACCTGAATCATCCTCAACACTCTATCATACTCAATCTTGCAATTTCCTGCTTAAAAGGTTTTATAGAGTTAAAATATCTCTGTTTTTCTCTAAAATTCTTTCCACCACACTTATCACAGATTTGATATTTTGCTGTAGTACCTTTACCACATTGCAAACATTTCACTACTTTACTTTTGTTATGTTTTATAATAAAATTATGAGCCTTGCAGTATATAGAATGCTTTACTGATTTGTTTTTACATGGTTTATTTGAACCTAACGGCAACATAGCACATATATTTTGCATACTTTGTGTTTCTATACTCATTTTTTATTTTATATTAAAAAAATATTTTTATAGTTTAGAAGAAAACAAAAAATGAGTTCAGTAGAGAGACTATTACAATTACACAGCGAAGGAAGAATTAGTGATGAGGCTTTAGACAAGGGTCTTAAATCCTTAGATATTGAGAAACAGAAGAGTGATGCACTACAACAAACTTCTGCATTAGATAATTTGCGTAAAAGACGTAGAAATAAAAAGAAAAGAAAACGACAGCAACAAAATGCTGTTAAAACAAGTGAAAAAATTAATAATGAAGATATAGATGATGATACTAAAGAAGAGAAAAGTGCTCTGAAATTAGTTGATAAACCATTATGCAACTACTTTAAAACATATGAAATTGATGCTCATAAATATAAAGACCCAAATATTTTGTTTAATGATAAAAAATCTGTCATTATAGATAAAATTAATGAAGACATTAAAGAATACAATGGCATTAAATTTTCAATTGGGTTATCTATAAAGTTTTTTAAAGATGAACTTAATGGTGAAAGAAAAGAAGTTAACGGTGCATCACACGGAGAACAATGTGCAGTTCTTAATGAAAATAATTTAGATGAAAACTATAACAAACAAACAACTTATATACAAACATGGATTGAAAAATTCACAAATACCGCAACAGGTTTAGAAATTGACCATTGTATCAAACTCTATGTTAACATAGCAAAATATGAACCACTCAAAGGTTCTTCATATATTCCTCTTCCAAAAGTAATAGCAAACAAACAAGCAATAATTAATATGAAAAACAACGATAATAGATGTTTAGAATGGGCATTAAAATCTGTCTTATATCCAGCAAAGAATAACTTGAATAATGTATATAGTTATAAAAAATGTCCTAATCTGAATATGGAAGGAATTGACTTTCCCACACCAATCTCACAAATACCAAAAGTTGAGAAACAAAACAATATAGCAATCAATGTTTATGGATATACAATCACAAAAAAGACAGAGAAACTTACTGTATTTCCATATCATATTTCAAATCAATCAAATGATAAAGAAAGAATTAACCTGCTTTTGATAACAGAAGATGTTGAAGAGGAAATTGATGATAATGAAGAAGGAGAAATAGATGAAAATTATAATCCTGATGATTATCCAGATGAAAAACCACAAAAGGAAACAAAATATCACTACTGTTGGATTAAAAGTCTAAATAGATTACTTCGTAATCAGAATAACAAACACGGTGCTACTTACTTTTGTGAAAGATGTCTTCACGGTTTTTCAAGAGAAGACCTACTAATCAAACACAAAGAAGACTGTGAAGGCATAAATAAATCTCCAATGCGAATAGAAATGCCATCAAAAGGTCTTATCAAGTTTAAAAACCATCAAAATCAAATGCCCGTTCCATTTGTAATCTATGCTGACTTTGAAAGCATAATCAAACCCAAATCACAACAAAAAGGAGACAAATCAGAAATAACAAGCGAACACGAAGCGTGTGGATTTGGATATCAAGTTGTTAGATATGATGGTAAAGCAGACAAACCAGTAATATACAGAGGTGAAGATGTTGCAGAGGTTTTTCTAAATCATTTAGAATGTGAAGTAGAAAACATTAACAACGTTTTCAAACATCCCAAAAAAATAATAATGACAGAACAGAACATACAAGATTATGAAGAGGCTACTCATTGTTGGATATGTGAAAAAGAAATTGATGATGAAAAGAATCCAAAAGTAAAAGACCACTGTCATTTCACAGGAGAATATAGAGGACCAGCACACAAATCTTGTAATCTAAAACTTGCAATCAAACCAAATAAAACAAAAATTCCAGTTGTCTTCCACAACTTAAAAGGTTATGATAGCCATCTAATAATGCAGAAAATACACAAAGCAAGTGGAAACATTACTTGTATTGCAAATAATTCAGAGAAATTCATCTCATTCAGTATTGGACAACTTAAATTTTTGGACAGTTTTCAATTTATGGCTTCCTCTCTTGAAAAGTTGGTAGACGCAACAGATAAATCTGATTTTAAAATAACTAAATCTCAATTTGGTGATAAGACTGATTTACTTTTGCGTAAAGGTGTATATCCGTATGAATATATTGACAGTTTTGATAGATTTGATGAAACACAACTACCACCCATAGACAAATTCTACAGCAGTCTTACAGATGAAAGTATCAAACAAAAAGACTATGAACACGCTCAAAAAGTATGGAAACAATTTAACTGTAAAACACTTGGTGATTATCACGACTTATACCTCAAAACAGATGTTCTCTTACTTGCAGATGTTTTTCAAAAGTTTAGAGAAACCTGTATGAATAACTATAAACTTGACCCTCTACATTACTACACTGCACCTGGTCTATCTTGGGATGCTCTTCTAAAATACACAAAAATAGAATTACAACTTTTATCAGATTTGGATATGCATCTTTTCATTGAAAAAGGAATGAGAGGTGGAATAAGTATGGTTTCTAAAAGACACGCAAAAGCAAATAATAAATATGTAGCAGATTATAATCCAGATAAAGAAGACAATTACATAATGTATTTAGATGCAAATAACTTATATGGTCATTCAATGAGTCAAGCACTTCCATATGGTGGTTTCAAATGGATAACTAATAAAGATTTAATAGATGGAAAACTTCCAAAATTACAAAAAGGTAGAGGAAGAATATATGAAGTAGATTTAGAATATCCAAAACATTTACATAAACTACATAATGACTATCCACTTGCACCTGAAAAATTAGCAATTAAAAAAGAATGGTTATCCGACTATCAAAATGAACTAATTGAAAATAGTATGTTAAAAACAGAAAAACTTGTCCCCAATCTATTGGATAAGAAGAAATATGTAGTACATTACAAAAACTTAAGACTATACAAACAACTTGGTATGAAAATAACAAAAATACACAGAATATTAGAATTTGATGAGAAACCTTGGATGGAACCTTACATACGTCTGAATACAGAATTACGTAAAAAAGCAAAGACTACATTTGAAAAAGATTTCTTTAAACTTATGAACAACTCAGTATTTGGCAAAACAATGGAAAACATACGTAAAAGAGTTGATATTAAATTAGTCAAAACAGATGGCAGTGAAAATGAAAAAATCCGCAAGATAATAGCCAAACCAAACTTTAATCGTAGAATAAAGTTCTCTAATGAGTTATCTGCAATTCAAGTGAATAAAACAAGATTAACTCTCAATAAACCAATACATGTTGGCTTCTGTGTTTTAGATTTATCAAAACATCTTATGTATGATTGGTATTATAATACATTGAAAAAGAAGTATGGTAATAACTGCACCTTGTTATACACCGACACAGACAGTTTATTAGTAGATATCAAAACCAAAGATGCTTACAAAGATATGTCTGAAATGAAAGATGAATACGATTTCTCTGATTATCCAAAAGAACATCCACTATACGATGAAACAAACAAGAAGGTCATAGGTAAGATGAAGGATGAATGTGCTGGTGTTCCAATATCAGAATATATTGGTCTTCGTCCTAAACTATATTCAGTATTAAGAACAGATGAACAAGTCATCAAAAAAGCGAAAGGAACAAAAAAATATGTAATCAAAAAACAAATCAATTTTGAAAACTACAGAGATGCATTATTCAACAAAAAGAAATACACACACTCAATGAACATGCTACGCTCAATGCATCACAACATATATGGATTAAAAGTAAATAAGACTACACTTTCTCCTTTAGACACAAAAAGATACATAACTGACGATGGCATTACGACATACGCGTATGGGTATCAGCCGGAACAATAAGTAATTCCTCTTTGACAAACCCTCTCTTAGGTGCAGGAGATTTCAAATAATAAACTCTTATTCCCTGCGTTATAATATGATAGTCAATCTTATGAATATCAACAGACCATACTGGGTCAGTAGCCCTTCTCTTTCCACCACCTTCTAATTCTCCAGGTTGATACAAATATCTAACATTTGCATAAGGACAAATTTCAGCATCAACTTTTCTTGTTATAATTGGAGGAGGTTTTTTCGTCTCCTTATTTAATGCTTTAATAACATCAGGTAATCTCTTAACCCATTCTCTGTTTCGTTTTTTAGTATCAATCTCTTTAGCATACTGATAACCAAACAATCTTTCTGCTAAGGTTCTATTAAATCTTTCTACTATTCCTTGGTCTCTGTGTATTTCTTTTCTACCTCTTCTTATTTTGGTATTATGCTTTTCCATCAAAGTTGAAACGGAACTCATAAATTCTCTACCAGGGTCAACTTGCAATAGTTTAGGATACTTCAAATGTCTTTTATAAATCTTCTCAAAAGCATTTGCAACTTCTTTACTATCTTTCGACGTCAAAGGTTCGGCTTCTTTATATCTTGTTCCAATATCAACCACTGTCAATGCATACTTGTATGTTTTTCTACCAATAGTGTCATGAGGTAAAAACAATAAATCAGCCTGATGAACTTCATTCTCTGCAGACACATCAAATTTTGGTCTTATTATTTTCTTAGGTGCAGGTAAATATATACACCCATAACGTATAAGTTAATGAAAGAATTACCCAATGTCTTAGTCATACTTGCTCCCAATCTTGCTTCATATCTGCGGTAAAGTTTGTTTATTTGTTCTGCTGTCATTGTATCAATGTCTGATAGTTGTAAGTCTTTACCAAGATACTGCTTACTGCCACCACCAGCAACAATGGCTGATAATCGCTCACGTTTTGTTTCTTGTTCATTATTTTCTGTGTTTTCACATTCAATGTCTTGTAATAGTTCTTCAGCGTCCATTTTTATTTTACGAAATATATTTTTTATTTTAAAAAAATAAAACATCACATATCCGATTATTGATAAGATTGCTGTGTTTGTTATGATTATTGATAAGATTGCAGTGATTGTTAATATTTCTAACAGCATTGTTTTTTAGTATTGCTATTTTACATAAACATTGCATAAGCATTACCTAAGATTTGCTACAGCATTACTTAATCATTGCATAAACATTACTTAATCATTGCTATCAATCAACCAACCAATAACCAGTAGGCTGGTCAGTCTTCAAAATTAACTTACGATGCTTCTTTTTTTTCAGTTCTTCTTTTATTCTCTGTCGTTCTTCCAAAGTAGGAATAACATCATTCTCTCTTAAACAATTTTCAAAACTATCTCTATCTTTTGTGTAGAACATGCATAACCATTTTGTTTGTTCTCTTAAATCTTTTAACACAGAATTATATCTCTGCGAAATAACCCACACTGATTGTTCTGCATGCCTACCAGAAAATGCTAATTCTGATAACATATCTTTTTTCTTTGTTAGTTCTTTCGTTGCACTGCAATCATCAATAATGTAGAGAGTAGAATGACCAGCATATTTATTAAAGAACATTCTTAGTAGTTCTTGTAGTTTTTCTTCTCCATTAACAATAGGATTAACAATTGTTATATTTTTTGTTTTAGGTTTCCTAACATCACCAATCCACTCACGATTTTTATAAGCCTTGTTCCATTGAATGGTTGGGCAAAGTATAACAATATGTTTAAATACTTGACGATATTCCTCTTCCAAAAGGTCAAGGACAAACTCTGTTTTCCCGCATCCAGTTTGACCACATATAATAGCACAATGAGGATATTTTGGTAGTTCCATTTTTATTTGTAAAAAAAATATTAATAACTGACTTCTTTAAATCTACCATCTTCGAAGTTGATTTGTGCATCTTGTATAACAAACAAATAAAGATTGATTGGTTCATCTGCTCCTGCTTCTTTCGTTATTTGTATTGTGATACCTTCTGATGCATTTTCAATTCTTCTTCCAGAACCATGAAGTGTATTATCATCAGTTGAACGTAAATCCAATCAGTTGAACGTAAAGCATACCTGTTCGTTAGATATTTTTCTATTGTTGTATCAGTAAAATATAAATCTTTAACGACCATACTTGTTTCTTTGTTTCTTTTTGAATTCAAAGCAAAGAATTTATTTATTTCGTCCCAGTGTTGGTGGGACTTCATTCCTTGACTATACAATTGATTCGGAATCCCTTCTATTGTCATTTCCACTTTTGTAATTTCTGGATTATAATATTCTTCTGTGCTGGCCCTTTCAGGATCTTCGAATAGCATAAGAATTCCTTTCATACTTCTTGCAGGAACATTTAGATTGATATTCCATAGTGTATCAGATTTGTTTTTAGTTATTTTTCTGTGTCTTAGTATTCTGTCATACAAAATAACCATTTTACCATCAACTTGCTGTCTTATTTGTCTTGCTAATTCAGTATCAGAAACAATATCAAATTCCAAACAAATATTTTTGATTGTATAAGTTGAAGTTGCATCGCCTGATTTAATTACTTTATTATAATCATTGAATGTAAGTTCATATTCAAAGTAGAAGTAAAACAAAGATCAGGAATTGATACAATTAACTTACTCCACCCATAAAAGACACCAAAGGGAAAGAAATACAAACATTAAGCGACCAGACCATAATGGAAACCTAAACAATGGAAGGCCACAAGGACAGTTACTTTCCCACAAAATGGCCATATGGCCATCCAAAATTAAAAGACACAAGTGAGACATACAGTCTATCTCCTAATCCTGCTTGATAAAAAGGCATATGGGTTTCCAATAATTCAAAATCAAGTGGGATGCAAAACCTGTTTCCATATGCTTTTGCGATGGCTTGATCTTCTTTATCTGCTGTTGCGTTTCCTGCACCCACTCTATGTTTCAACATGTTCTCTTTGCCAACGCCTTGATATACCATATTTACACGTTCTGTAATAGTCTTCCATAAATCAATATAACAATGATAGATGTCACTATCGTCAATGGACATAACTTCATTTCCACTTATTCTAATTGTTGTTTTCTTAATTATTGCTCTTCCTATGTTTTGAAATATAGTTGCATTTGCATCTTTAGAGGTTAGTTCAATTTCAAATGCTAATCTGACTGTTCCGGGAACAATAACATCATTACTACTTAGATTAGGAAATCTCACTAATAATTGTTGATTTTGGTCAATAGTTGAAGGGTTATTTGTTATTACTACACTTTGGCGGATGCCTCTCACACCTCGTGGTTCTCTTAATTTTCTGTAAGGGTTTAGTTTATCTCCGTAAGCCGACATGTTTTTATTAAAAGATAAAAAATATTTTTAAATAATAAATAAATAATGGCTGAATATGAAAATCCTGAGTATGACAGGGAGGATTATGATAAAGAAGCAGAAACATCTTTTACAGATGAAGAAGAGTTTCAGAGAACATTAAATAGTCAGTTTGTTGGTTTGAATGATTTAACCGGTGATGATTGGAAAACTCTGCGTAATAGCATAGGTCAAAAAATGATAGATAGATTTTACGAAAGGAATGAAGAACCTAAACGTAAAATCAAAGGTTTGTCTCTCAAGAAAGATGATATAGGGAGACCAATGTTATATGTTAAAGATGAAGGTGGAAAGAATATTGCATTAACATATTATCGTTCCAATGCACCAGATGAAATAGCAACATTTTTATCATTTAATACTTTGCAAAGGAAATATGGTGTTGATTTTGTTAGGAATGTATTAGGTGTAGATGATTTTAAACCATCTGCTACAAGACTTAAAGAAGGTAGAGCTGAGCTTACAACTTTAATAGAAAACCAGTTGAGAGAGACACAATCTGATTTATTATCAGAAAAATTCAAGAATCTTGATAATGATGTATCATCACAACAAGAAGCACAAGAACTATTAGAAACTGCAAATAATGCAGAAACATCTGTGAAAACATTAGAGACATCATTCATTGAAAGTGTTAGTAGTGAAGCAGGAACACAAACAGATTGGACAAAAAGAGAGATTGATGGAATAGCAAATGCAATGACAACAGTCAAAGAAGAGATAGCAAATGAATTGGCAAAACTGAATGAAACAAATAAAGACTTAGCAAAAGAAAATACAAAATTAGAACAAGCCAAAGCAGACAATGATGAATTTCAAATAGAAAGGATAAGTAGTCGAATCAAAGAGTTAGAAAGTGAGAGAAGTGCAAGATTGGAAGTTATTAATGTTAATAAAGAAAAACTACGTAGTCAGGTAAATAGAATCAAAGAGACTATAAATAAAGTGTTAAAAGAAGACACTACATTGGGTGAGAGAATTAGAACATTATTCAGAGAACAAGGCATTACAATTGTTAGTATTTTAACCGCTTTTGGAATGATTATTGGAGTTATTGTTGAGGCTGTTATTCCTACTGGTGGTGGTACTACTTCAACCCCTCCTTCTCCACCAAAAGGTGGTGTTAAAGATTGGGTTAAGAAACAATTATCAAATCTTGGTAAATTACTTTCTACCCTTGCAGGAAAAGTAGCTACTGCATTACCAGGTGTTATTGGTTCTATTGTGTCTTGGTTGTTGTCTTCTGCGGGTAAAGTTGTTGGTTGGTTTGGAGAACATTTATGGGCATTAGTTGTATTGGTTGCTGGATTGTTATATGCATCTGCGAGAGAGTTTATAAGAAAAAAAAGAACTTAATAAATTTCATACATAATTAATAGTCCAATTGCAATACTACCAACTATTAATGCTGTTTTGTTGTCTTCGTGTTGTATTGCTTCTTTTTTTTCAACGGGTTCTGGTAGAGATTTGATTTTTGGTTCTGGTAGAGATTTCTTTGTTTCCTGATGTTTTGGTTCTGGTAGAGATTTCTTTGTTTCCTGATGTTTTGGTTCTGGTAGAGATTTCTTTGTTGGTGTGCCTTGTATAGTTGCAGGTTGTGTAGTAGGTGCAACAGGTTTAACATT
Source organism: Lucinisca nassula (assembly GCA_963580285.1). Taxonomy (NCBI): domain Eukaryota; kingdom Metazoa; phylum Mollusca; class Bivalvia; order Lucinida; family Lucinidae; genus Lucinisca; species Lucinisca nassula. The sequence goes on from OY757017.1 coordinate 123,476,940, forward strand.
TACATCACTATTGAAACCAAGTGTTTGATTTTCTGTTGCAATTACAATTTTATTATTATATCCAGCGATAGTGCCAACTTGTAAAACCATATCACTGGGAGACATATATAATCCAATACCATAAACAAAATCTACTTTACTTCTTGCATATTTGAGTGTGTTTTGATATCTTTGTATTTGACTTGGTAAATCAACTGGACTATTAATAGCATCTTCAATGTTAGCAAGAAATTGTTTCTGAGCATCAAATCCTGTGCCTATTTTTAGAATTTCTACACGTGTTTGAGATTGTGCTGCTAATAGTGCCCATACAAACATTCTAATACTTTCGTTAATTCGTTCAATACCTGTTTTTGTTAATCCTTTTGATTTGTCTAATATAAACATTGTCCAGGCGTCACTTATATCTACTGTATGTTCTATTTTATCATTTGGATTAAAGAATGGACCTTCACTTCGATGTTCTTGTCTGTATTTTCCATCTGGTTTAAAATATTGTGTGTAACTCCCTAGACCACTGCATTTAGAACTACTTTCTAATTTTTGACGCCAATCTGTATTAGGTGAAACATTGAATTCATTGCATAACTTTTGATAGGTTGCTTTGTCGTATGGGTTTTTGTAATAACAAAATGATGCATCTGTTGGTAAAGGTGTTTGAAGTTCTTTCAAAATACGAGCAATACAATAATAAACATGAAATGTATATACTGTTTTAGTTAGTCCTGAAGTGTTTTGCAAATGGTCTTGATAACTTACTCCACATCCTGCAGTGGCACACCAGACAGCAAAATTTAATTGACATTGCCACCAGTCAAATGATGAATGAAGCCATGTATTCCACGGTTCATTGGTGTGTAATGTTGGATTTTGATAGTTTTGAAATAAGTCGGGAAACGTTACTGGAAAATGGTCGTCTTTGTTAACATAAATCGTTTGTTTTATAAGTTCAATATTCTTTTCGGTATATTTAGTATTGGGGTTATATGATGCATTGGGATTGTACTTGAATTCTTTAGGTATCATTTTTATTATTGATTATATATAAAAAATAAAAATGTATCATACAATTTCGAATATTGACAAGACAATAAACTTGCAACAATACATTGATAACAGAGATGGGAATAAACGTATTGGTTTGAAATCTATAACATATGGTGTTGGATGGTATAATGTTGTTGATGAATATTTACAGAAGACTAAAGAGAGACCTCATAAGATTATAGATGGTTATTATAGTTTCCAACAAATAGCAGATTTATTTCAAAGTAATAATATTACATTATCTGTAAATGAAACAAATGGAATTGCTTCTTTAATTACACCGGATGAATTGAAGATAAGCAAGGGCTTAAAACAAATGTTGGGGTTTGGAAATAAGCGAAAGTTTGCTGTTAATGAAACTCATTATGGTGAGAGAGCTGTAGATTTTGCTGTTTATAAATCATTGTATGTTCATTTGGAACAGATTAATACTTCAAATAATTATTTAGATGGTATGCCGAGTACTGTGTTGGCTGTTGTTCCAGTGGAAAATAAAGAGTTTGGAGAGATAACAACAGTGAGATTTGAGCATCCAGAATATAAGTGTTTGGTGAATGATGCTATAGCAGAATTGAAATTAGAAATCAGGGATGAAAATAACAACAAGGTAATTAATCATCTACCAATTAATTGCGTTTTGGAAATTATATAATTATAATAAAAAAATGAGTATATTTGGTGCTAAGAGAAAACACGTAGATGCATTTGGGCTGAAACAAGAAATATTTAATATGAGAAGTCAAGCATTTACACAAATAAATACATTGAATGATAGACATACAGGACTTCAAGATAGATTTCGGGATATGTATGTCAATCATCGATTATTATATATTAAGGTTGATAATATGTCAGACAGAAAATTGATAAGCATTTGTGCGGAGAGTAAAGGTTCCTTACAGAAGAATGAAGTGTTTGGCTTTGGAAATGGTGGTAGAGAAGTAGGTGTTGGATATGTGATGAACTTTCCTGGCCAGATAATAGGTGTTGGACTGTCGAGTAAAAGAACAAAAGGCGATGTGTCTGTGGCGATTGCAATTAATGGAAATCCACAAGCAGGATATGATATATCATTGAATAATATTTTAAGAAAACACGATAACTTTGCTACACCGTTAAAGGTTGAGGCTGGTGATGCAATTGATTTTGTTTGTCAGACTAATAATGCTACATGTGTTAATACTGTGGCTTCGATGATAATTGAATTATTTATTGAATAAAAAAAAAATATATGTTATCAAGAAAAAAAAATGAAACAACCTAATGCACCGCTATATCCAGAGTTGCCTATTGAAGATGGGCAGAACTATAGATTACAGAAGATATCTGAGATAGAGAAGACATTAATTAATGAGAGAGATGTGAGAAAAGCATTATACAAGAAATATAAGCGTGGAATAAATATTACTGACGGTGTTGATACAGGTTTGATATCAACAAGTGTTATTTTGGCAGGTGTTGGATTAACTGTTCCAATTATGTTGCCTTTAGAGTTTGTTGCAATTGTGTGTGGAAGTTTGGGTATTTTTGTAAAGTTAGTAAGACGTAGATTACATACAAAAGCACAGAAACATTATGAGATTAAAACTATTGCTGATAGTAAGTTGAATAGTATAAAGGATTTGATTTCTAAGGCTTTGACAGACGGACAGATATCTGAGAATGAATTTAAACTTGTGTTGGATGAGTTGGACAAATATAATAAAATTAAAGACAATATACATTCAAAACAAACAGGATTGAGTGAAAGTGAGAGAAAGAAACTTATTGAGGAAGGCAAGGCTCAAGCAAAGAATGAAATGAAAAAAAAGATAGAAAATGCTTGATTTTATTCAATAAAATTACAATAGTAAATGACCCACCACCGAAATATGAAAGTTAATATTTTTTGCTTCGCTTCCGATTGACCTACAATGTTGAAAATTTATAAGAATGTGCATTTTGTATGTTGAAACATATGTACAAAGTTTGGTGGTAATTGGTTGAACCAATGTTATTTTACAACAATTCAAAGACTTGCAGGAAATTCCAAAATGATGCTAGAACTTTGAAATTTTGTGATAATATGTATATATACAACCCAAATACATATGCAAAAACTGGGACTAATCGGTTGATGGGATTCCACTTTTAGGAAGACTCAAAGACTTTCTGAAATTCCAAAAGTTGCCGTAGGAACTTGGAATTTTAATATGTTATACAGCCTTAAAGTCTTGTTATATGTGCAAAATCTGGTGGTCATTGGATTATGTAAAGGCACTTTCAGGAGGGGCTAAAGTTTTTGCCCCAAAGTGGAATTTTCAAAATTCTTTTTAATATGTTTCTATATAGTGTCTATCTGCGACTTTTGTCGGAGCAGATTTTTAATATCACCTCTAATTATTGTTATCTGAACACTGACTGAGACGCATCACACCTTGTGATAAGGGTTTATCAGTTGTTGACCTATGCGATATCGTTTTGGGGTACATGCTCTAACAGCTTATATATAGTTATGTACAAATGCAAGTTTGTACAAAAGCTTCATTCGAAGGTATCGCCAATAGATTCAGACCAGAATACTCTACCCCTCACCAAGCTATTCTCACCACAGGCTCTCAGGTAGGGATTTTCTTTAGTCTCATCTCATGAATCTGTTTTTCAGACCTTATAGTCAACATTTTTAGAAAAATCATACATTTTTTACCGCCAATTGTTCAAGCCCCACCTCCCCCCCCCCCCCCACGAAAAAAAAATAGCAAAAGCCGTGACTGGTACAGCACTTTTAACCACCCGGCACTGGGCAGAATTCTTTACACACGCACCCCAGCACCGGGTAGTGGTCGCCAGCCCCCTTTCTTAAGGACTCCTGCCTGTAGGCTCACGACAAGCTTTCTGCCCCAGGGTCGCCTTTAACCCCATATTCCCAGCCTAGCCGAAACGAAACACTAGACCGGTCTGAAGTAAGGCGACACAATGCAGGTGAATGGCAACTTCGACAGGGAGAATTCTATTAGTGCGCGCGCAACCCATCAAAGTCACCATTCACCATACATGGCATCCAGCAAGCCATTTACCCTTAAACAGACAGGTGAACGTCATACTCAGAGACAGACAACCATGCTCTAACAGACACGACCAATTACTATAAAAAATCGAAATGTATATATACTAACACTTTTTACAAATCACAAACTTATGGTTTTAAAATTTGCATATTTTCAAGGGAATCAATCCAGATATAAACGGGGAGATATTTACCCTTAAACAGACAGATGAACGTCATACGAAGGGACAGACAACCGTTCATTAACAGACACAACCAAATATTTAATGTGAGCCTCTAATATTCCAATCACTTTTGAAAATTATTGAAAAAAATGCATTAAAAAATTTGCATATTTTCAAGGGAAGCAATCCAGTTTAATCTAAAAATAAAAAGGGATTTCCAGGAAAAACTAAAAATAGAAAATAGATATGTGGATTCCTAGAAAGCTAAAAATAGATATGGGGGATTCCTAGAAAGCTTAAACTATGGGGATTCCTAGAAAGCTAAAATAGTTATGGAGGATTCCTAGAAAGCTAAAAATAGATATGGGGATTTTTATGAAAAATGGTTGAGGCGGGAAATTTAAATTTTACAATGGATATCCCGGCGGTGGTTCATACTCAGAAAAACTGCTACAGCAGTTGAACACGTACTTTTTATGTTCTTTTGAATGACAGCAAGAGCCTCTTGCCTCCCCTGTTCTATTAGCTGTTTTTTTTTTGGTCACTGTTTATCTCTGACTTTTTTTCTTTGATGTCATGTTTTAAAGTGATATATTTATCTAGCTCACACAAAACCATTGTTGTTTTGTTCTGCGGTAAAATATATATGTGGTAAGATGTGTCTATATATAGATAGTACTGGTTTTTGGGTATGTCGCCGTTGGAAGTCGGCGATATAGTTTGTATCGCCGTCGGAAAATTGTGGTATAATAATATATGCTCCAATTGATGATATAGCGGAAGAAAGTGAGGTATGTCTATACGGACAATGAATATATCGCCGTTGGAGCATAATCTATATATATAGTTAAAAATCTTCACATGATAGAGATGTATGTGGAGACATTAAATCCTTACTGGATAACCATTTCGCTCATCTTCACTCAGGTCGCACAAAATACATATTTCACAGAAGTAGATTATGGTGTTAAATTTAAATTCAGGTTTTCAGGTCTCCCAGCTTTATGTCTGTCAAAATCATTTCCAACAAACCTCATTATTAAAAAGAAATTAGTCACAATTCACTCTTTTTATGACCCCCCCCCCCCCCCCCCAACCAAAAAAAAGCCCATTTCGCCGAAAAACCCATTTCGTTTATTAGCCCATTTCGCCAAAAAATGTGCATAGAAATGACGATGTTGTTTCAAAATTTGCTGGAATGGATTACAATTGAATGTCAAATTATATATATGGAAGAGTTAAAAATCTTCACATGATAGAGATGTATGTGGAGACATTAAATCCTTACTGGATCACCATTTCGCAATCATCGTCACTCAAGTCGCACCATACATAGTTCACAAAAGTTTGTGTATGGTGTTAAATTTAAAATTCAGGTTTTCATATCTCGATCCCGGCTTTATGTTTGTCAAAATCATTTTAAAAAAAAAAACTCATTATTAAGAAGTAAACAGTTAAAATTCACTCTTTTTATGCCCATTTCGCCACCAAAAGCCCATTTCGCCCCCATTTCGCCGAAAATGCCCATTTCGTATTTTAGTGATACCCACAAAAAATGGCGGACGTCTAGGAGAGCAATGTTTACAATTGTGAATGACCTTGGAATTTCATTGTTACAGACCATGAGTGAACATGTCTTGAATAATAATAGTAGTTGACAATATAATGTTCTAAAGGTCGCTCCAAATACAAGCAGAAATCATTTTTTAAAGAACTTTGTTTGGCCTTGAAAACGTCTATAGCCTTGACATAATTTTGACTAACCCTGTTGAAACACATGGCACTTGCATGTGATGCTAGAGTCACATTTAATTAGTGTTTCCCCCAGACCTGTTTAGCATGTTGCGGTATAATGCCCCTTTTCTCTAGTGCCGTGCTATTTTTTCCAGCGCCATGCCCTTTTTTCAGATACAGTAAATGTTGCCCTACATTTTGGTACAAAATCACTGTAATTGACCAAAAAATAACAAAGTTATGCCTGTTTAAATGAGGACTATTTCAGACACTTTTTGGCAATAAATTGTTGCCCCTTTAAGGTTGACTGCTAATCCCCTGTTTATTGTACTTAATTATGTCACTTTAAGAAGTCATAACTGTTTTGATAACAAGTTTGAGTGACACCAATTAAACAAATGAAGTGTGAAAGTGTGCCTGACCAGTGCTATGTCAGTTTGGGTGGGTGGTGAGTCCCGATGTCAAGCTGTGGCCCAAACATGTACCAAACTTATCTTCTTTGTATTGGTGATCAGCTTGCTTGCAAAACAGTGTGTATTAGAAAATGGAAGCTGTGGCCCAAAAATGTACCAAACTTATCTTGTTTGTAGTAGTGATCAACTTGCTTGCAAAACATAAACTTCTTGTCCCCAATTGTTAATGTAACATATCTCTACACTTAGCTTAAAAACAGGTAGTATAATTTAGCATTGAAGACAAAGGGTTAGAGAAGGATCTTTTTATATAGTTCGACCAAATTGACCTGAGACTGACCTTTATGCAAAGAATAAATTTGTCATTTATTATCGCCTAATATGTCGGCTTTCGTAAATTTCTCGTGAATTTTCGGCTTCCCGTGAATTGCGAGTTTGCGACCCATTTACTGACCTCTATGTGTATTGAATAACAATATCTCCATTTTAGGGAGACTGCAAAGATAAATACATACATTCAGTCGGGTGTGAAATTATGTTAATAGAGTTCACCAGTCTCAGGTCAATTTGTTCGAACTATATCAACCTGAGATATTTGCCCTTTTAGCAAGGTGCTGCATGTGGTTGTGCCCTTTTTACACAACTGTTCATATTTAAAGTGTCCTTTTTACATAATTTTGTGCGGTGAATGGGCCTTTTTTCCTGACCAGCACTTTTTAGAAGCTGGGGGGAAACACTATAAATTACATACATGTGATATCTCCCGATTTTGTCAGGATATTCTGATTTTGAGCCCCATATTCTGGTATATCTATCTATCTATCTTCTGATACTGCGTCAGTCACATTTGACCATTTCCGCAGGTGTATATTACATACACTCCAGGTTTTGCAGGATGAAAGCCTACACAGTAATCATGTAATTACGGTAGGGATCTTTAACCTGCACAGGGGATGGTTCTCCCTGCACAGGGGGCCTCCAGTTAACGTCCCGATCCGAAGGAAGGTGCACTTTATGACATTCATCCCTGTAAATGATGCCAATGGAGCATGATCGGACACCGAAATTTTATCGCTGCTGCCGGGGATCGAACCCGGGACCTCTAGCATCAGAGGCAAGTGCACTAACCACTGAGCTATCACGCTTCCACCCGATAGCCCTCATCTCCCGACAAGACAGTTTTCCTAAAGTGGTTTATCGTGGGACAACCATTTTAGTGTTTACACATGTACCTTAGTAAAATACCTATGCGGTACTTTTGTATCATGAGAAAAATTCACTTGTCAGTAACAGTAAAGCGACAGATGAGTGCCAAAAATCCTTTAACCTGCTGGCATTTTTCGCGTCAGTATAGTGTCATAAATCTCCGTTGAATCGCATTGATTGCACAATTGTATTTATTGTAATAAACACCAATTAAGATTACACAAGATTATGTAATTTGCAGGTATATCTCCGAAAAGAACAGATAAGCTTTTGAATGGAATTGGGTAATACCCTCTATGTTCTTCTTGTCAGCTTTTGCTGTTTATTTGTACATGCTGTTGTTGCTGCTGGATGCAAGTTTGATGAATATATTGGTTAAATATTTTTCTATGGCCAGTCATGGTAACTCACAGCAGTAGAAAATGCGGCAGAAACTGGTAAAACTCTTGTTAAGACTCTAGAGACCACAATTTTGCTTCAATCTTCATGAAACTTTACCAGAATATCTGGGTCAAGTTCAAATATGGGTTATGTCAGGTCAAAATGGAGGTCAGAAGGTCAAATCATAGAAAAACCTTGGTAAGACTCTAGAGGCCACAGTTTTTGTCCAATCATCCTGAAACTTGCTCAAAATGATCAGCCTGACAATATCTCGGTCAAGTTCGAATATGAGTCTTGTTGGGTCAAAAAGTAGGTGAGCAGGTCAAATCATAGAAAAACCTTGTTAAGACTCTAGAGGCCACAGTTTTGGTCCAATCATTCTCAATCTTGCTCAGAATGATCATCCTGACAATATCTCAGTCAAGATCGAGGATGGGTCATATGGAATCAAAAAATAGGTTAGTAGGTCAAACCATAGCAAAACCTTGTTAACACTCTAGTGGCCACAGTTTTGGTCCAATCATCCCCAAATTTGCTCAGTATGATCATCCTGACAATATATCGGTCAAGTTCGAATACGGGTCATTTCGGGTCAAAAAGTAGGTCAGTAGGTCAAATGATAGAAAAGCATTATTAAGACTCTCGAGGCCACAGTTTTGGTCCAGTCATCCTCAAACTTGCTCAGAATGATTATCCTGTCAATATCTTGGTCATGTACGAATAAGGGTCAGTTCGGGTCAAAAAGTAGGTCAGTAAATCCAATCATAGAAAAACCTTGTTAACACTCTAGAGCCCACAGTTTTGGTCCAGTCATCCTCAAACTTGCTCAGAATGATCATCCTGACAATATCTCGGTGAAGTTCTAATATGGGTCATGTGGGATAAAAAAGGAGGTCAGTAGTTTAAACCATAGAAAAACTTTGTTAACACTCTAGAGGCTATAGTTTTGGTTCAATCATCCTCAAATTTGCTAAGAATGATTATCCTGACAATATCTAGGTCAGGTTTGATTATGGGTCATGTGGGTTCAAAAAGTAGGTCATAGAAAAACCTTGTTTACACTCTAGAGACTGCAATTTTTAGCTCACCTGAGCAAAGCTCAAGTTGAGCTTTTGTGATCACCTTTTGTCCGTCGTAAGTTGGTCGTGCATCATTCATGATGTGACGTGCGTTGTCAACATTTACCTTGTTCATCCTCTAGAGACCACAATTTTTCTTCAATCTTGATGAAACTTTACCAGAATGTTTGTCTTGATACCGGTGTCCCAGTTTATCTTGACCCCTGGGTAGCTTTACCCCCGGGGGTAAAGCTACTCAGGGGTAGCTTTACCCCCGGGGGTAAGGATATCCTGGGATATCCTTACCCCCACCCTGGATATCTTCACCCCCGGGGGTAAAGCTAAACTGGCAGGGATATCTTTACCCCCGGGGGTAAAGCTAAACTGGCCAGGATATCTTTACCCCCACCCCAACTTTTGGGTATAAACTATTTTCTTAATACCCAATTTCATCTTATATGTAAGAGAAGCAAGATAGTGGACTTGATGTTTCACTTTAACATTTTTAGTTTCAATCATGACTCGGACTAATAGAACTACCCTTAGTAAGAAATATGACCACATTATAGAGCAAAATGATTATTTAATAACTGTTTTTGTATATTTTCTTATTCAAAATGTCCTTTATGACAATCTTTCATAATCTTGCATTATCCCTGTCAGTTGAGAAATCGGTGTTGGTGGTGAATGCAAAGGCGGGGGTAAAGATATCCCGGCTGGGATATCTTTACCCCCGGTAAAGCTAAACTGGCCAGGATATCTTTACCCCCACCCCAACTTTTGGGTATAAACTATTTTCTAAATGCCAAATTTCTTCTTAAATGTAAGAGAAGCAAGATAGTGGACTTGATGTTTCACTTTAACATTTTTCGTTTCAATCATGACTCAGACTAATAGAACTACCCTTAGTAAGAAATATGACCATATTATAGAGGCAAATGATTATTTAAGAACTTCTTTTTTGTATATTTTCTTATTCAAAATGTTGCTTATGACAATCTTTCATAATCTCGCATTATCCCTGTCAGTCGTGAAATGGGTGGTGGTGGTGAGTGGCAAGGCGGGGGTAAAGATATCCCGGCTGGGATATATTTACCCCCGGGGGTAAAGCTAAACTGGCCAGGATATCTTTACCCCCACCCCAACTTTTGGGTATAAACTATTTTCTAAATGCCCAATTTCTTCTTATATGTAAGAGAAGCAAGATAATGGACTCGATGTTTCACTTTAACATTTTTCGTTTCAATCGTGACTTGGACTAATAGAACAACCCTTAGTAAGAAATATGAACATACACCACAACCTCGTTATAACACGGTTCATTATAACACGGTTTTGGATATAACACGGTTTCAAGATGGATCCCAAAAATGTATAGATTATATAGAAAAATGACCATAAATGGTCATTTTTCTATATAATCTATACATTTTTTTTTAGATATAACACGGTTGTTTAACTAACACGGTTTCTGCTTTGGACCCCAACAATAGTGTTTTAAAGAGGTTGTGGTGTATTGTAGAGGCAAATGATTATTTAATAACTTCTTTCTGTATATTTTCTTATTCAAAATGTCCTTTATGACAATCTTTCATAATCTTGCATTATCCCTGTCAGTTGTGAAATGGGTGGTGGTGGTGAGTGGAAAGGCGGGGGTAAAGATATCCCTGCTGGGATATCTTTACCCCCGGGGGTAAAGCTAAACTGGGATATCTTTACCCCCGGGGGTAAAGCTAAACTGGCCAGGATATCTTTACCCCCACCCCAACTTTTGGGTATAAACTATTTTCTTAATGCCCAATTTATTATATGTAAGAGAAGCAAGATAGTGGACTCAATGTTTCACTTGAACATTTTTCGTTTCAATCGTGACTCGGACTTATAGAACTATACCCTTAGTAAGAAATATGATCATATTATAGAGGCAAATGATTATTTGATAACTTCTTTTTGTATAGTTTCTTATTCAACATGTCCCTTATGACAATCTTTCATAATCTTGCATTATCCCTGTCAGTTGTGAAATGGGTGGTGGTGAGTGGAAAGGCGGGATATCTTTACCCCCGGGGGTAAAGCTAAACTGGCCAGGATATCTTTACCCCCATCCCCACTTTTGGATATAAACTATTTTCTCAATGCCCAATTTCTTCTTATAAGTAAATGAAGCAAGATAGTGGACTCAATGTTTCACTTGAACATTTTTTGTTTCAGTCATGACACTGATAGAACTACCCTAAGTAAGAAATATGACCATATTATAGAGGCATATGACCATTAATAACTTCATTTTGTTTATTTTCTTAGTCAACACCTTGCTTATGACAAACTTTCTTAATCTTGCATTAACCCTGTCAGTTGTGAGTGGTGGACATCAGTAGTACCTTCCATTGTTGAGAAGTGTGCTTGTCTGGGTTTTCCAAAGTCTTGATTTTTTTGGGGGTGGTGGGTGGGTCACCCTATTCCAGCCATGAAATCTTCACCCCCACCCATGAGCAATGGTATAAGATGTGAAAAAAATATTCTTGCAAGCTGTGTGGTTAAATTATGCTTGTTTTGGGTTTTTTTGCTGCACTTACATATAAGAAGAAATTGGGCATTAAGAAATAGTTTATACCCAAAGTTGGGGTGGGGGTAAAGATATCCTGGCCAGTTTAGCTTTATCCCCGGTGGTAAAGATATCCCAGCCGGGATATCTTTACCCCCGCCTTTCCACTCACCCCCACCACCCATTTCACAACTGAGAGAGATAATGCAAGATTATGAAAGATTGTCATAAGGGACATTTTGAATAAGAATCAAACAAAAAGAAGTTATATAAAAAATCATTCGCCTCTATAATATGGTCATATTTCTTACTAAGGGTAGTTCTAATAGTCTGAGTCACGATTGAAACGAAAAATGTTAAAGTGAAATATCGAGTCCACTATCTTGCTTCTCTTACATATAAGAAGAAATTGGGCATTTAGAAAATAGTTTATACCCAAAAGTTGGGATGGGGGTAAAGATATCCTGGCCAGTTTAGCTTTAACCCCGGGGGTAAAAATATCCCGGCCGGGATATCTTTACCCCCGCCTTTCCACTCACCACCACCACCCATTTCACAACTGACAGGGATAATGCAAGACTATGAAAAATTGTCATAAGGGACATTTTGAACTAGAGCTGCCGCCTAACGGGCGCCAATTATACCCCCGCTACCGACAAATTCTTACAAGTATTTGACCTTGAGGAAGGTCAACGTAAAGGTCAAGGTCAGGTTTGTGTATATCAATCTTAAGTACTAGTGGCAAGGTGTGTGGTGTGTGAATATTAAAGAAATCGGTCAAAGAATAAGGAAGTTATGAGCAATGTTAAAGTTTCTTTGTAACGGACCGACGACAGACGACAGACGACAAGCTGACTCCTATATACCCCCTTCAAACTTCGTTTGCGGGGGTATAATAAGAAAATATATAAAAAGAAGGTATTAAATAATCATTTGCCTCTATAATATGGTCTTATTTCTTTCTAAGGGTGGTTCTATAAGTCCGAGTCACAATTGAAACGAAAAATGTTAAAGTCAAACATCGAGTCCACTATCTTGCTTCTCCTACATATAAGAAGAAATTGGGCATTTAGAAAATAGCTTATACCCAAAAGTTGGGGTGGGGGTAAAGATATCCTGGCCAGTTTAGCTTTACCCCCGGTGGTAAAGATATCCCAGCCGGGATATCTTTACCCCCGCCTTTCCACTCACCCCCACCACCCATTTCACAACTGAGAGGGATAATGCAAGATTATGAAAGATTGTCATAAGGGACATTTTGAATAAGAATCAAACAAAAAGAAGTTATATAAAAAATCATTTGCCTCTATAATATGGTCATATTTCTTACTAAGGGTAGTTCTAATAGTCTGAGTCACGATTGGAACGAAAAATGTTAAAGTGAAATATCGAGTCCACTATCTTGCTTCTCTTACATATAAGAAGAAATTGGGCATTTAGAAAATAGTTTATACCCAAAAGTTGGGATGGGGGTAAAGATATCCTGGCCAGTTTAGCTTTACCCCCGGAGGTAAAAATATCCCGGCCGGGATATCTTTACCCCCGCCTTTCCACTCGCCACCACCACCCATTTCACAACTGACAGGGATAATGCAAGATTATGAAAAATTGTCATAAGGGACATTTTGAACTAGAGCTGCCGCCTAACGGGCGCCAATTATACCCCCGCTACCGACAAATTTTTACAAGTATTTGACCTTGAGGAAGGTCAACATAAAGGTCAAGGTCAGGTTTGTGTATATCAATCTTAAGTACTAGTGGCAAGGTGTGTGGTGTGTGAATATTAAAGAAATCGGTCAAAGAATAAGGAAGTTATGAGCAATGTTAAAGTTTCTTTGTAACGGACCGACGACAGACGACAAGCTGACTCCTATATACCCCCTTCAAACTTCGTTTGCGGGGGTATAATAAGAAAATATATAAAAAGACGTTATTATCCCCCGCCGAAGGCGGAGGGATATAGTTTTGGCGTTGTCCGTCCGTCCTTCCGTCCGTCCGTCCGTCCTTCCGTCCCTCCGTCCGTCCGTCCTTCCGTCCGTCCGTCACACTTTTTTGTCCGGAACCGTTTCTCAGCAACTATTGCATGGAATTAAATGAAACTTGAAATAAATATGTATTATTATGCTGTGGTGATGCACGCGCAATTTTTTTTCGGATTGACTTTTTACATCCAGAGTTATGGCCCCTTGAATGATTGAAATTCTGGATTTTTCGTCGTCTCACTTTGTCCGGAACCGTTTCTCAGCAACTATTGCATGGAATTAAATGAAAATTGAAATAAATATGTATTATAATGCTGCAGTGATGCACGCGCAATTTTTTTTCGGATTTACTTTTTACATCCAGAGTTATGGCCCCTTAAATGATTGAAATTCTGGATTTTTTCGTCATCTCACTTTGTCCGGAACTGTTTCTCAGCAACTATTGCATGGAATTAAATGAAACGTGAAATAAATATGTATTATTATGCTGCGGTGATGCACGCGCAATTTTTTTCTGGATTGACTTTTTACATTCAGAGTTATGGCCCCTTAAATGATCGAAATTCTGGATTTTTCGTCGTCTCACTTTGTCCGGAACCGTTTCTCAGCAACTATTATATGGAATTAAATGAAACTTGAAATAAATATGTATTATTATGCTGTGGTGATGCACGCGCATTTTTTTTCCGGATTTACTTTTTACATCCAGAGTTATGGCCCCTTAAATGATTGAAATTCTGGATTTTTCGTTGCTCACTTTTTTGTCGGGAACTGTTTCTCAGCAACTATTGCATGGAATTAAATGAAACTTGAAATAAATATGTATTATTATGCTGTGGTGATGCACGCACAAATTTTTTTCGGATTGACTTTTTACACCCAGAGTTATGGCCCCTTAAATGATTAAAATTCTGGATTTTTCGTCGTCTCACTTTGTCTGGAACCGCTTCTCAGCAACTATTGCATGGAATAAAATGAAACTTGAAATAAATATGTATTATTATGTTGCCGTGATGCACGCGCAATTTTTTTTTCTCAATTTTGGCCAGATATATTTTCTTGCCATTCTACACGAAAAACCCATTCGGCGGGGGATATCAATTCAACGAATTTGCTTGTTAAATAATCATTTGCCTCTATAATATGGTCATATTTCTTTCTAAGGGTGGTTCTATAAGTCCGAGTCACAATTGAAACGAAAAATGTTAAAGTGAAACATCGAGTCCACTATCTTGCTTCTCTTACGTATAAGAAGAAATTGGGCATTTATAAAATAGTTTACACCCAAAAGTTGGGGTGGGGGTAAAGATATCCTGGCCAGTTTAGCTTTACCCCCGGGGGTAAAGATATCCCAGCCGGGATATCTTTACCCCCGCCTTTCCACTCACCACCACCACCCATTTCACGACTGACAGGGATAATGCAAGTTTATGAAAGATTGTCATAAGCAACATTTTGAATAAGAAAATATACAACAAAAAAGTTATGAAATAATCATTTGCCTCTATTATATGGTCATATTTCTTACTAAGGGTAGTTCTATTAGTCCGAGTCACGATTGAAACGAAAAAATGTTAAAGTGAAACATCGAGTCCACTATCTTGCTTCACTTACATATAAGAAGAAATTGGGCATTAAGAAAATAGTTTGTACCCAAAAGTTGGGGTGGGGGTAAAGATATCCCGGCTGGGATAGCTTTACCCCCGGGGGTAAAGCTATCCCAGCCGGGATATCTTTACCCCCGGGGGTGAAGATATCCAGGGTGGGGGTAAAGATATCCCGGGATATCTTTACCCACGGGGGTAAAGCTACCCAGGGGGTAAAGATAAACTGTTACACCGGCTCCGTTAGCTCAGTTGGTAGAGTGTCCGCTCCGGGGAAAGGGAGGTCACGGGTTCGATCCTGGGGCGCGACATACCAAAGTCGTTAAGAATGGTACTAGCTGCTCCTCGCTTGGCACTCAGATTTACGAGGTAGAGCTAGGACTGGTTGACCCAGTGTCAGGATAATGTGACTAGGTGTGGTATCATGTAATGTGTCTGGGACATGATAACTTCAGTGAGGCAGCACTATAAAAGTGAGCATTGAGCTCCCTGTCACAACTAGACACCGTCGTGATATGACTGAAAAATTGTTGAAAGCGACGTTTAACCCGAATTCACACACACACATACACACACATGTTTGTCTTGATGATATCTGGGTCAAGTTCGAATATTGGTCAAATCAGGTAAAAACTTGGTCAAATTCCTTGAAATCCTTGTTCACCCTCTAGAGACAGTAGTTTTGCTTCAAACTTCATGAAACTTTACCAGGATGTTTGACTTGAAGATATCTTAGTCAGGTTTGAATATGGGTCATGTCAGGTCAAAAACTAGGTCACTTGGTCAAATTCCTTGAAAACCTTGTTCACCCTCTAGAGACTTCACTTCAATCTTCATAAAATTTTACCAGAATGTTTGTTAGGGCTGTCACGACATGCCAAAAGCGTACCGTGATATATTGCGATATACATGTAATCATAAAGTATTGCAATAATACCACAATATATTGCTTCAACAAATCAGGTATTTATTTTCAGCGAGATGACAGGATCAACTTCTTCGTGGCTTGATATAGTTATATCACAGTTTTTGAGGTCCATAAGTTAAACGAATGTGTTACATCCCATTTAAGTGAGGGCTGTTACAGAATAAACTGTAATGGTGGGTGGGGTGTCACCTTTTCCAAAGACTCACCATCCTGATAAAAATAAATTGAACCCCACTGCCAACAAATTTCAATTATAAACCAGACCAAGCACCAAGAAAAAAAGAAAGTGCTAGATTACCCACCTAGCACCTGGCAGAAAAAAAAAACACATTCAGAATACACCCATAGCAAAAAATCTGACATACAGGCGCCAACTAGAAGTGGAGGCAATGATCAGGAATGTTTGTTGTTCTTTTATGACCAATCAAGCGCCCCAAATCAAGGGAACTTACTGCAATAGTCTTGCAGTTTGGATAGCTTAATCTGTAGATCGGGAAACAAAGCTAAAGATCGTGAAGTACGAAGTTTTTTTATTGCCTAGATTTTTTAAATGTCCATGCTTTTTCCATGGCTGCCTTCCCCATTCCTCACAAAACGTGCCTTGTTACTAACAGGCATGCATAATATTTATTGATTTCACTTAAATTGGGGCATATTTCTTTCATAAAAGATCCATTAAAAATACGGCAAAAATATTTTTCTCGCAAGCTAAAAATGAAACGAGTTTGAATAGAAAATGTCACCCTGCAAAACTCGGTTCTATGTTTATTAATAATGAAAAACTGCATACATATGCTTAGAAAATACCAGCGTCTGCTCTGCTCTGTTTTGGTGGGAAAAAAGTATTTAGCGCGTTCACCTGTCGGAGGCCAAAAAGCATGCACGAATTTTCATTGATGTCACGTGGGGCATATTTCTTTCATCCGTTAAAAATGTCAAAAATATTTTTCTCGCAGGCTAATCATGAAATGGGTTTAAATAGAAAATGCCACTTTGTAATACCCCAGTTCTATGGTTAATAAATGTATAACGGTTTACAGACGCGAGGAAAAAAAAAACAGAATCTGCTTTGCTCTGTTTTTGCGGGAATAATGTTTAGCCTCTACATGTGTCAATTACAAAGGGATTAAATAAGTTATAACTGGTATATCTTGATTGACTAGTTTTCACACCTTGTCACATTGTTATTTGTCGGCTTATCAATAAGGCCCGCCACAGGTGTAAACGGTTTAATAGTGTTGACAACTTGAGCAAATCAGCGATCAGGGGAGTAAAATTATTAATAAATGTATGCAAACATCAAAATTCTCCCTTGTATTTGAAACATTATTGAATTTCTCACTTTTTATCACCATGTTTGCGGCTTGTTTGATGGTTGCATTTTAATACCGGTATTTACCAGTACATGTACGTTCTTTTCATATCGCGATATCATACCTGTGCAGGTGTGTATCGCAATTTACCGGTATACCGGTTTATCGTGACAGCACTAATGTTTGTCTTGATGATATCTGGGTCAAGTTCGAATATTTATCATGTCAGGTCAGAAACTAGGTCACTAGGTCAAATTCATTGAAAACATTGTACAGCCTCTAGAGGCCACGATTTTTGCTTCAATCTTCAATATCTGCAAAGATTGTTCAGATAATAGTGTCAAAAAAACCTGTAGCATCTACCGGTACCTTGTCAAACTTAAATATTAAGGATGTAAATCTCTTACCTCAGGTGAGTGATTTAGGAACATCATGGTCCTCTTGTTCATGAATAGACAGCAATTCCTAGTATAATTCAATTTTAATTGAAAAATAGTTATTATTTACCAGTCAGTAATCACTGAAAGTCATGAAAATATCAACTAATATTATGAACCCAATAGGAAGGACCGTCCATGCTAATAAATCCTTTAGGTTTCATTGGGCGACAGGGCTTGTGATGTCATTTCATCTCAGTGTTGGGAAGTAACATCTCCAAAATTACCTATACAGTGTTGATGGGGATGCTAAACCTCGTATAGAAACAAACAAGAACAATGGCATCATTTCATGAATGAAGTATCAAAGAGATGTTACAGATTAATAAGGCATGCCACATTAATTGTATGAAACTTGAAGGCACATACTGGCATAATAAACATGAATAGCGTCTTTATTTTTTGTCTGATTTTCATAAAATTTTCATGAAAATGTGGGGTTTTATGTAAGGAATGGAAATAAGGCACATGGAAGGTGCAGAAGGATGGCAAGAAAGGGCCAGAGGGGGGCTTGCCCCTCTGTATAGGGCTAGCTGGAGTACTGTCAAAAATTTATAGGAAAATGGCCCCCAAAAATTAATGGTTATTTTTCTATACAATCTATATGTTTTTGTTTGGATATAACATGATTGTTAATTAACAAATTTTGATTTGAACCCCAAAACTAGTGTTATAAAGGGATGGGGGTGCAACTTGAAGAACTGCACTATTCTCAGGTGACAAGGCTGTACATCTCTTCAGTTTCTCATATGGATTGCAAATGTTAAAGTTTGTGGCGTGCATTTTTCTGCTTGATTGTTTTAAATCGTAAAGGTCATATTGTACATTATGACTGTTAATACAACCAAACAAATCACATGACAAAATGGCAAAGATTCACTTCCAGAGTACACCACAACCTCTTTATAACACTATTGTTCGGATGCAAAGCAGAAACAATCATGTTATATCCAAACAAAAATACAGTAGAACTACGATGGCTCGAACACCGATGGCTCGTTTACCATGGATGTGTCAAACCCATTATTGAGCCCCTAGCGAAATCCTGTATATAAGAAATAGTGGGGGATAATTAAGGAGATCTTAGTCTTTTATCTTACAAATGTATGCTGTGTGTACTCATTAGAATCGCCTCGATGAGGCGATTCTAATGAGTACATACAGCATACATATTCATTATAGAACACCGAAAAAATGTCTAAAAGTATCTCGTTATGCCTCCTGACAGTATCTTCAGTGACTCGAACTACCCCTGTCTCGAACAGATTTTCGAGGTCCCAAAGGTGTTCGAGCCATTGAAGTTCGACTGTATATAGATTATACAGAAAAATGACCATTTATGGTAATTTTTCTTTACAATCTATGCATTTAGCATAGGCCTCTGTGGCCTAGTGGATAAGAGTGGTGACTTAATCATTCGGACCGATGGTCTCTCACCACTTGATCTGCAACGGAAGGGTCAGGTGGTTTTTCTCAGGGCTCTCAACTTTTAACCCACCTGTGATTTAATATAAGTGAAATAATCTTGAAAGGGCCATTACGGGGATACAGACTAACAGGTGCCCAGTCGCCCAAGGTTTCTAAGTTTTGGCCTGGGCACCTAAGTTTCGAATAAAAATGCCTATTAACTTACTGTAAAATTTAGATTTATGGTAGTTTGGGCACCTAAAGCAAAAGGCTTAGTCTGTATCCCTGCATTAAGCAAAAAAATATATACAGTTTGAAACAGTTTTATGTCCACAACCGAGTTATAACGAACAGTTTTTTAATGAGGTGGTTTTGATAAATTGTGCTGGAGTAAAACAAACCCACAAGAAGACATTGATTCCATTGTGGAATTTTGAAAATATTTGAGGGTCACTGATGAGGCCGAAATGGTCAAAACTAGTTAGTCTGACCCAGAAAACATGGACATGTACACTCCATATTTTCCCGTTCTGTGGTGTAGTCCTTGCTTCCAAAGGATAACCCTTTCTAGAACATATTAATTTTGACGTCACTACAGCTGTTGTCTGGGAATGTGTGGCGGCCATAAAAAGTCTCCCTGCCCTAAATCATAGTGTAGTTTATATTTTCTTGTCCGTTGGGATCATTGATTCGATTGTGGAATTTTGAAAATATTTGAGGGTCACTGATGGTCGAAACGAGCTAGTCTGGCCCAGAAAACATGTACACTCCATATATTTCCTTTCTGTGGTTTAGTACTTGCTTCTTAAGGATAACCCTTTCTAGAACATATTTATAACCAGTAAAAATTATATCAGCCTGTGCATCCATGCAATCTGATAAGACGGGCCTCCGTGACCTAGTGGTTAAGAGCGCTGACTCTTGATCATTAGGTCTCTAACCGCTGTGGTTCAAGCCTCGCTCGGGTCACATGTGAGACGCCAAGTTCTGCAACGGAAGGTCAGGTGGTTTTTCTCCGGGTACTCCGGTTTTCGCCCACCTCTGATTAACAATCGGCTCGATATGAGTGAAATAATCTTGAAAGGGCCGTAAACCCCCCCCCTCCCCCCCCCCCCAAAAAAAATCTGATCAGTTTTTACTATTCATTCATACAGGCCTTCTTTGATCTATAATCTCTGGGCTCTTCAAACAAGCAAAACTTGTCCATGGACACACACACACACATAGCAACAGATAAGGTTGGTATTTTGTGATACTTGAAGGATTGGTTTTGTCATTTCTGCATAAAAGCCTATGGTGTGGGTATTCATTAGAACCGCCTCGACGAGGCGGTTCTAATGAATACCAACACCATAGGTTTATATGGAGAAATAAGGAAAGCTATCCTTCAGTTATCACAAAATACGAACCTTATCTCTTGACTTGCTATGCACATATCTCCACTCCTGTGACTCCAAAGACTCCAAACCTTTTGTTTTGTTTGTTTGCTAGAGTTTAACAGCCCAGGCAACACCATTTAGGTCATATGGCATCTGTCAGTTTGGCTAAGAATACTTTTCCTTAACCCATTGTATGCGGGAAACCCCTTAAAGGTTAGCAGGCCCAGATCAGAACGCAGCATCTGATCAGGGCCAGCACTATTTGCTGACAGAATTTACAGTCAAAAATAGAATAAAAACGAAAAAAATAGGCCTGACATCCCTTATATGACAAATGGACTTGTCCAACATATAGCAATGGAAGAGTCTGCTAGCGTACAATGGGTTAAAGTGGTTTACCAGTACAAGGCACTGACAACTGCCCGTTTTTGAATCAGCAGGAGGGTGATACTGTGTTTACCATAGCGTTCAGACACCTCGGCTCATTGCCATACTTGCTTTAAAAGTTGAACAAGTTTAACCCTTGACCTGCTGAATATTCAAATAAGCCACACCCACCACTGTTCATCAACCAATTGGATTACTTGATGCAAAGTATTACAACAAATTCACAATCTGAATGACAAACAATGTAGATCCTGATCAGATGGCTTCTTCAGAAGCCATCTGATCTGGATCTACATTGTTTGAAAGGTAAGGCATATCCAGGCTCAGCAGGACAAGGGTTAATTTACTACCCAATGTTGTGTCTGAAAATAGTTGGATGAGTAACAAACTGTTTAGACCCTGATGAGACAACACATTTCTGCCGCATCCCATCCAGGTTGCTAAGGCCTGTCTGTCTGAATACATAGCAATACAGTAATGAATGTGAGTGAGTGACTGTTTGAGTTTTACATCCCACCAACAGCTATGGTCATACGGAGATGGGCCTCTGTTTAAAGACTCATCTGAAAGTCTGGAGAAGCCCGGAATCGATCCTGCGACCCCTGGTTTACTAGGCGAGTAGCGTAACCACTACACCACAGAGGCTTCTTAGCCCTTTTTGTACCGAATGAAATCTTCCTCCTTATATATAGCAGGATTCCATTTCAAAATTTAGGGGTGACAGGTGGTGTTTTCTTCAAAATCTATTTGGAAAATGGCTGAACTTTTTGCAAACAGTGTAGGCCATAATCAGACGCTGCATTCTGCGGCATCTGATCTGGGCCTGCACTGTTTGCCACGATACCCGTTTAGGAGTTTCCAGTCTGAAATGGGTAGAATTAAGAATCAATCTTCACAAAAGAATGTTACAGACTAGTTAGGTATCAAACCTGCGACCTCCTGATCACCAGTCACACACGCATGGGCCTGAGCTACAGAGGTCAGCAGGTAGTAGGGTAGAGACCCGAATGAGTAGGTGCACAATGTTTGCTTATCATCCTTTTATGGGTTTCCAGGTAAGAATGGGTGAAAATAACTGGGGAAACAATGGAGATAAGAAATGTTAATCATATTAAGGGGAGTGGGAACACCTGGCAGATTTTTCTGCCATTTTTCTAAGGGAGACAACTTTCGGGACTTCCTGTACGCTTTTCTAAAAGATCTGTCCCGCGGAAAAAGGGGTCAACTCTTAAAGGAAAGAATTTGCTCCCTAGGAGTAAATTCTTTCCTTTAAGAGTTGACCCCTGTTGACATGGGAGACAAAAATACTTTTGCAGGAGTTACCTCCCCTGAAGGTGATCCCATTCCCCTTAAATTCGAAGATTTTGTTTGTTTGATTTGAGGTTCAATGTCCCACGTGAACACTGTATAGGGCATTTTCCTTTAAGAAAAAGTGGGGATCATGTATTACCCCCGTCTGAACATCGGTCTGTCTGTAATATCCCACCATTGCTCCTGTAATATCCCACCATTGCTCCTAGACCATTTAATCTAGAATCTCGCAACTTTCACAGGCAACACTCAACAGCCCTTTGGCTGAGGACTACAGGAACATATTGAGAATTTTGATATGACCACCACAGGCACTGGGTGGGGCCCAACTTTGCCTGAGGGTCAAACATAGACATGTTGCAAAGCAAATCGAAAGTAATGAGTAGAATATGGTGGTTCAAAAATTTTGTCCTGGGTAATGTTGGGGGGTCAACAGAGGTAAAAAAGTTCCCAACTCTTCCTAGGCTTTTTGAGCAACAATCTTGAAACTGTCAAAGTTATAGTAGCCCTATTGATGAGGACTGGAGGAATATATTCAGAATTCTGATGTGACCCAGGATATCATTTCATCTCAATGTCGGGCAATGGGATAATACACCCGTGTGACATAGTTCATTTTTCAGATCTCCAAAGTGGCTACTTTTCTGATGAAAATCTGTGATAATTTTCTAATTAATGCACTTAACATAGGTTGTTTGGCGACTCACTGAGGCGGTTCTTACGAGTACCCACAGCCTATGTCTTGGAACAGAAGAAAAATAATGTATACCCTGTACATCCCATTTTCCCTTTATAAAGTGGGGTTTAAGGGGATGTCAATTTCACGGACTTGTTCACGGGATGTAAAAGTCCCACAAAATTGGAAGCAATGTCTCCAAAATGACAAGTATAGCTTTGAAGGAGACGTTAAACCTCAAATCAAACAAACAAATCATTCCATTCATATATCAAAAATGGCTACCATGGTGGCCATCTTGAAATTCTTTAAACAACATATCCTCCCAAACCAAATGTCTGATTTTTGTTTTGTGCGTTCGATTTGAGGTTTAACATCCCCGTTAACCCTGTAAAGGTCATTTTGGAGGCGTTGCTTCCAATTTTGTGGGACTTTTATTTGGCATAAAGATGAAATGACATCTCAAGCCCTGCCAACCAATAAAACCAATAAGGTTTTTAAGCATGAATGGTCTGCCTCACACCGCATTGCCTTGGCAGGCTTAGATCCTCTAACTGTTCACCAGTACTCGAGTGCGGGTCGGTTTCAGCTCTGCATGGAAGCATCATGCAGCCCATCTACCAAATGTCTGATTGAGCTGAAACTTGATGCAAGGCATTGCGGCGACATGGAGATTCAGAATCGCTAAAATTATTCTGTTCCATTATCCAAGATTGGTGCCATGTTGGTCATCTTGAAAACTTTCAAACCACATCAGGTTGAATTAAGCCAAAACTTGATGGGCATAGGGGTGACATGGAGATTCAGGCTTGTTAAGGTTGGAACCATTCTGCCCTGATCCCAGATGGCTGCCATGGTGGCCATTTTGAATTCAAACCATATCTGCTTGCAAATGGTAAGTGGCATATTGATTTGAAATTTGATAGGCATGGAGAAATAGATGGCTGCATGTTTGGCAGAATATCATGATCCACCTCATCCAGGCCCACTTGGTCCAGTAGTTAAAATTTTGCCAGCTACACCTATGGACACAAAACCGTTCAAACTTTGATGAGCTTCATTTCATTTTGACTTGAAACATCATTCTCCTATCGTGAATAAATTCAAAACACAAGGTGTTGTACATTTCATTGCTGACTCCTGTACTGTCCAATCAAAATACACCTCAAATGTCAATCAGAAAGAGTTTGTCAAACTGAGACCAATCAATTGCTTGATCTAGTTTTGCTTGTCAAACTAACTTGATGCAAAGAGATTCATTGAAAGTTATTTCATGGGAGTTTGAACGGTTTTGTGTCCACAGGTGTAGTAATTTTGCTGTAAAAATGTCAGCAAAAAGGGCAAAAATACCATATCATTAAGCAAATAGACAAAATTTTGCTTACTAGATTGATTGATTATTTTTGGTTAAAGGGACAGAAGAGATAGTAGAGGAGATGAAAGTGAGGGACAGAGGAAAAAGAGCAAAATGAATGGAAGTGTGGAAACAGAAGAAGAAATAACATTCCCCCATCAACCCTTACATGCTGCAAGGACAGCAGGCTTCGTCCAACTGTAAGCCAATATCAGTTGGACCCCCCCAGTGATGCAAGGTGTTTACTTACTAGAACATGTTACATTTCGAACACTAATGTTCTGGGCCCAGTTGTTCAAAGCTTAACAAGCTCGTTATAGGTCATATTGTTAACTGCTCTAACAAGTACAAGATCTAAAATTTTGGTATTTTTGCTGGAAAATTGTAAACAGCTTTTGCATTTGCAAAAGCTGTTCACATTTCTTCAGCAAAAATACTAGCAAATTTTCCAAATTAAATTATCAAAGTTTTAACAATACATTAACTAACATCGTTAGTTTTGAACAACTGGCCCCAGGTTAACGATGTTTTGAACAACTGGGCCCTCAAAAATAATGATTGAATAAACATTTTAGCCTAACTAGGAACATTTCTTCAGAAATGTCAGTGCATTTTTTTCTTCAGAAATGTCACTGCCGGAGTCAGTACAGGCAATTAACGACCACACAGCAGGCACAATGAACACTGATATACCAGGTGGTGGAGGCCAAGAGACCCTGTCAGCAGATACCATGGTGACCAGTATGACCAATCAGCTTTCTGGAAACCTAGGTGGCAAGTCTGAACAAAGTAAGTCATTTGTTAGCTCACCTGAGCATGAAGAGAATCAATGAATGTTGGTCGCGAGTCGTCTGTCGTGTGTTGTCCCGCGTCTTCGTTAACAATATGCTTTAAAGGTGCATTATTGAGCTACCGGCTCTCAAATTTTTTTTTCTGGTTTTTATCTTCAGTGCATAATCCTTTGCCATGTGTACACTTTTGGAGCCAAATACAGCTTCAGAACTTTGTGAAAATGGTCGTTTTCATTCGTGTTTACCCTTCGCTCTGAACATGTGTTCGGAATTTCTGTTCTAAAAATAAATCTGTCACTTTACACATACATGGCGACAGTATCGTCTCTGTGTGTCGTTACTTATGGCATGGTATTCAGCGTCATATTTTTTTCCGATTCAGGCATTGCCTAAGCAAACAAGGCCAAAAATGAATGTCGCATAATGTCATATATGGGGATTCTATTTTTGTCATTAACTAAAAATAGATCTAACTAGTGTTCGAAACCTAGTCAGGGAATCCCTCTCAAACTCGTTTAACTGTCATCATAATTGTTCGCATTTTTGCACAAAATGCATTCATTTGTATTGTTTTAAAGAAAAATACCGGCTATATGTATTTTATTTTTGGAAGCATTTTTTCCAGATAGCTCAATAATGCACCTTTAAAAGACTATTCTTCCCAAACTCTTGGGCCAATTTCATTAATTTTAAACTTCACAGGAATGTTGCCTGGGTGGCTCTCTACCAAAATAGGTAAAATTGTTCTGGTCTGACGAACAAGATGGCCATTACTCCTCCAATAACCCTGGGCCAATTTCATTCAAACTTCATAGGAATTTTGCCCTCAACCAAAATAGCTAAATCTGTTTTGCTCTGATGAACTAGATGGCCCACAGAGCTAAAAATAGAAAAACATCGACAGTTTGCTTAAAATGCGAACTCCTCCTACACCCTTAGCTCAGTTATGCTTAAACTTAACAGGAATGTTGCTTAGGTGGCTCTCTTCTAAAAAAGCTAAAATTGTTGTGCTCAACTGAACAAGATGGCCACCAGAGCTAAAAATAAAAAAAATATCTTTAAACAATTTCTCCCACACCATCTACCAAAATAGCTAAAATTGTTAAGCTCCAATGAACAAGATGGGCACCTGAGCTAAAGATAGAAAAATATCAACAATTTTCTTAAAATGCTAACTGCTCCTAAACCTTTGGCTCAGTTTCACTTAAACTTCACAGGAATGGCCTAGGTGGCTCTCTACCAAAATAGCTAAAATCTTTGCCCTCTGAAACTGATGAACAAAATGGCCACCAGAGTTAAAAATAAAAAATTCTTTAAACGACTACTCCTCCCATACTCGTGGGCCAATTTGATTCAGACTTCATCAGCATGTTGCTCAGGTGACCCTCTCCTAAAATAGCTAAAATTGTTCAGCTCTGATAAACAAGATGGACACCAGAGCTAAAAAACAACAACAACAATTTGCTTATAATGCTAACTCTTCCTAAACCTTGGGACCAATTGCCTAAACTTCACAGAAATAATGCCAAGGTGACTCTCTACCAAAATAGCTAAAATCATTCTGCTCTGATGAATAAGATGGCCACCAGAGCTAAAAAATTATATAAAAAAAATCTTTTAAAGACTGCTCCCCATACCCCTGTGCTAATTTCATTCAAATTTCATAGGAATGTTTCTCAGGTGACTCTTTACCATAACAATTCGGCTATAAGGCGATTCGGCTGTAAGACATCTGGGTCTTCACTGTCCACATACATAACGTTAATACAGTACTCACAACATACAGTAAAATTCCACTATTGAGACCACCTAAAATTAAGACTTAATCTGCTTTCAGGCAGTTTCAGTTATGCTTTTGGCATTTTCAGTTATTCTTTCTTTCTTCCTCCTTATATATAGCAGGAGTCCACTTTAGAATTTAGGGGTGTCAGTTTGTGTATTTGGAAAATGGCTGAATTTTTTGCAAACAGTGTTGGCCATGATCAGACACTACAGAAAGTGGCATCTGATCTGGGCCTGCACTGTTTGCCAATTACATGTTTTGGGGTTTCCAGTACAAAATGCATTTACTGGATAAAAAGGAAAATTCCAGAATTGACATCTCGCCTCCTTATATGTAGGTATGTCCCTGGCTTGCCGCCAGTACATGTAATTTGTTCTTTGTAATGTTCTGCTTTAATTACTTAATGTTTGTAAATTAAGGCAGGTAAAATTATGACATTTTTATGCCCCCAACTTTAAAAAAGTTGGGGGGCATATTGCTTCTGGCTTGTCCGTCCGTTCGTCCGTTAGTCCGTTCGTACGTCACGCTTTCTTGTGCATAGCATATCTTTAGAACCGTGTATGCTAGTGTTTTGAAATTTCATATATGGGTTCCTCATGAAAAAATAGTTGACCCGTATTTTTTTTCTTGTCCAAATTATCTCCCCTTCTTGAATTATTTCCCCTTTAATTAAATAACATAGAATTCTCATTAGCAAGATATCTCAAAAAGTATTTGAGCTACAGCCTTGATATTTGGTATAGTGATTGGGACTAAGGAGGAGATTACCTGATTAAATTTTCAACCAATTCTATAAAATTTTGTTAGAGTTATGGCCCTTTGTAATTTTTTGCCACTCAATTGTGTTGCTTTCTGGTGCATAGCATATCTTTAGAACCGTGTATGCTAGTGTTTTGAAATTTCATATATGGGTTCCTCATGAAAAAATAGTTGACCCGTATTTTTTTTCTTGTCCAAATTATCTCCCCTTCTTGAATTATTTCCCCTTTAATTAAATAACATAGAATTCTCGTTAGCAAGATATCTCAAAAAGTATTTGAGCTACAGCCTTGATATTTGGTATAGTGATTGGGACTAAGGAGGAGACTACCTGATTAAATTTTCAACCAATTCGATAAAATTTTGTTAGAGTTATGGCCCTTTGTAATTTTTTGCTACTCAATTGTGTTGCTTTCTGGTGCATAGCATATCTTCAGAACCATGTATGCTAGTGTTTTGAAATTTCATATATGAGTTCCTCATGAAAAAATAGTTGACCCGTACTTTTTTTTCTTGTCCAAATTATCTCCCCTTCTTGAATTATTTCCCCTTTAATTAAAAAACATAGAATTCTCGTTAAGAGTTTCATTGATGATACTTGGTACATGCTTGGAACTAGGAGTGAAATTTTTATGCAGGCATCCATGTTTGACCTTGACCTAGATTTCATGGTTTGGTGACTTTGCGCCTCCACAGGCGCGACATAGCCTTCGGGGGAATTCTTGTTGTATGTTTTTGAGTCTTTAACAATATTTGTTGAATATTTTGCCATCTAAGGACAAGCAAAGGGGGCATTGTGTTTTACAAACACCATTTCTAGTTCAAGTATGCCTGAATTATAATGTAAAATGACACCCCAGATATTTAGTAAATTTATGAGAAGTGTAAATAAGAGCAGGTCATATATATAATTACATATGATCCGGCACAAGACAGAACCTACAAGATGACCAGTGTGAATAGTCAAGACACTGATTGATCAGCCTATGCTCTGCACAGTCTGATTAACCCATTGCATATGGGAAACCCCTAAAGGGGGTACCTTAGCATTCAGTGCAGGTCCAGATCAGACGCCGCAGAATGCGGCGTCTGATCAGGGCCTGCACTATTTAATTGCTAACAGAATTTTCTGTCAAAAATAGAATAAAAACAAAAAAAATAGGCCTTACACCCCTCATATGACAAAATGGACTTGTCCAACATATTCAGAGGTTGCAGATGACGTCACACACAAACAGTTATTTCCAATTTTTCTTGTTAATAACTTCCTTGTCCCTTGAAAAATTATGACTAAACCTTGGTATTTTTAGACTTACAATAAAAGTCACATAGTAACACCTTCAGAGGGATAATTGGTCAAAAATGAATAAATTTGCGCAAAAAACTGGTGTCTCCAATATGGCGGATCAAGGGAGAGGAATCTTCCAAGAATGCTGTGCCTGCAATCTCTCAGTGGGTTAACCCTTCTCTTGCTGAATATTCAGATTAGACACACCCATTTCGGATTTTGAACCAATCAGATTACTTGATGTAATGTATTCTTGCAAAGCCATAAACTTAATGTCAAACAGTGTAGATCCTGATCAGATGGCTTCTTCAGAAGCCATCTGATCTGGATCTACACTGTTTCCAAAGATAGGGGTTGTCGCGAACTGCATGATAAGAGTTAAAGTGGAGAATTTTATAACCTCGTGGCTATCCAGAGAGCAACAACAAGGCTTTAGCCACACTGACTTCATGCACAGGCTGAACAGGGTTGTTGCAGGTTGCACGGATCTCTTGCAGATTTTTTCATGCTACAGTTGATATATACTATATTTACCTTTACCTTATCCTGCTGAATAAATTAATTTAGCCAAACACGTCCCTGACTATCAACCAATCAAATTACTTGATTAAATACTGGTTAAATACACAAACTGCATGACAAACATTGTAGATCCTGATCGGATGACTTCTTCAGAAGCCTTCACTGTTTGCAAAGGTAGAGGGTTGTCATGTTCAGGAATATTTGAACACATCAGGTCCTTGCCATACTTGTTATGAAATTCATACAAGTACAATTTACTATTTGATGGGTCTAAGAATAGCTAGATGAGTGACAAGTAGACCCTGATGAGATGTCAGGTTCATCAGCATCTCATCTGGGTTTACACTGTTTGCTCAGGCCTGTCTGTCCAAATATATAGAGTAAATTGGTAAATGAGAAATACATTACACCATAATAACTGAGTACCAGAGATAATGGCCAAATCATTCAAGCTGATGAAGTCATTTGTAAAAATTACATGAAATTATGGCAAAAATCCCATACCATTGCTGAAAAAAAAAATATGAGTAGCTTTTATTACTCACATTTTATTATTAGCTCGCCTGTCACATAGGGACAAGATGAGCTTTTGTGATGACATTTTGTCCGCCATCAGTGCATCCGTCCATCCATGTGTATTTATGTCCTTCAGAAACCCTTTTTCTCAAACAACATCGCCTAAACCACTGATCGGATTTTAACCAAGCTTCACAGAAATGATCCTTAGTTGGTCCTCTTTCAAAGTTGTTAAAATGTTTCCGGTCCATTGCACATCTAGGTTACAGGAGCTAAAAATAGATATTTTAAATGAAAACTTAAAAATCTTCTACTCTGAAACCGCAAAGCCCAGGTCTTTGATATTTGGAATGAAGCTTTACCTAGTGGACCTCTATTAAGATTGTTCAAATTTTAGCATTGGGGCCAAAAAAGGCCACACCCTGGGGCCAACATGTTTTACATAGGCTTTGCTTATATGTGGAAAAGCTTAAAAAATCTTCTTGTCTGAAACTAGAAGTCCCAGGTCTTTGATATTTAGTATGAAGCTTTATCTAGTGGACCTCTACCAGGGCCAAAAATGGCTCTGCTCTGGGGCCCACATGTTTTGCATAGACTTATATAGGGAAAACGTTAAAAAAATCTTGTCTGAAACCAGGAGGTCAAGGTCTTGGATATTTGGTATAAAGCTTCATCTAGTGGATCTCTACTTAGATTGTTCAAATTATAGGCTTTGGGCTTAAAATAGCCCCACCCAGGGCCCACATGTTTTACATGGGCACATATAGGGAAAAAATTAAAAAATCTTCTTGTCTGAAACCAGAAGGCCCAGGTCTGTGATATTTGGTATGAAGCTTCATCTAGTACAGCTCTACCAAGATTGTTCAAATTATAGCCTTGGGGGCCAAAAATGGCCCAGCCCCAGGACTCACATGTTTTACATAGACTTACGTAGGGAAAACCTTTAAATATCTTCTTGACTGAATGGCCAGATCTTTGATATTTGATATGAAGCTACATCTAGTGGACCTCTGCCAAGATTTTCAAATTATAGCTTTGAGGGCCAAAAAATGACCCCGGGGCCCACAGGTTTTACATAGACTTATATAGAGCAATTCTTTAAATATTATCTTTTCTGAAACCAGTAGGCCCAGGTCTTTGATATTTGGTGTGAAGCGTCATCTAGTGGACCTCTACCAGCCAACATGTTTAACATAGACTTATATAGGGAAAACCTTTATAAATCTTCTAGTCTGAAACCAGGTTGCCCAGGTCTGTGATATTTGGTATAAAGCTTCACTGCCATTTTTGGTCCCAGGGCTGTAAGTTGAAGAATGCTGCAGAGGTCCACTAGAACTAGAACATTCTTTCGTTGAGATCGATCAAGAAGTCAGTTTCTGGTGATAGAATGTACACTGTACTGGTTTACCGCTTAAGTATAAGCCTGCCAAGTAAAAGTGTGGGTAGGTAAACTGACCGGCTCAAAACTGATCTAAAATAGTGTTGACTGGGCCGTTAAACTCCAATAAAAACAAACAAAAACAAAACCACATTCCTCCCAAGGCCTGTATAACACAGGTCTTAAACCTCCAGTATGTCGTCCAAAAACATTTATTTTCAACAAATTTTAAACATACATAGTCATATGAAGAACTAGATCATGCTGTCGATGGTGCACCATAGCGAATACCCGCTTTTTCTATGAACAACACACTTAACAATGCATCTCTACACTGAATAGAACAATTGAGAACCTTTCCTTGGAAATTTGAGCTTTGACCTATTTTTCGAAAATTTAACTGAAAACCTTAACCTTGACCATATTTCCAAAAGTATTTGGCCTACCGTCATAATACTTCATACACATACTCACCATCACAAGAGCTACATTCCCTACAAGTTTTATAACTCCATCTTGCAATTTGATTGAATTATCTCCCCTTTTCTCTCCGTTTTTTTTAAATTGTTTTTGTCTCTTATTTCAATACTATTCACAACAGAGCCTTCCAACTTCACATGAATGTTCCTTGGGACAAGACCTTTTCAGTCATACCACGCTTTTTGACCTGTGACCTCACCCCGTGACACCAGGATGTCAGGTCGAAATTCCGACACCTTCATGCACATCTGCAGACCCTAAGCAATGTATGTACCAAGTTTGGCCATCCTAGGCCAAGAATTAAAAAAGTAGTTGCATTCACAAGAAACGTGGCAGATGGAAGGATGGACGTCCAGACGGACTTACAGACACCCGTGACGAAACTAATATACCCTTTTTTTTTTTTAGCTCGCCTGTACGAAGTACATGGAGAGCTATTGTTGTCACCTCGGATGGCGTGCGCGTGCGTGTGCGCGTGCGCGTCACACTGTGTTAAAGTTTTTCAAATGCTTATATCTCAACAGTCACTCATCACAGAGCACTCATATTTGGAACTTTAGTACCTGGGAGGGTCTTCTGATGTTCAAAGATAACAGACCCCTGGGGTCATGCCCCCGGGGTGGGGCTTGGGGTCAAAATCTAGAACACCTATGTAATACTGTGTTAAAGTTTTTGAAATGCTTATATCTCAGCAGTCACTCATCACAAAGCATTCATATTTACAACTTGGATACCTGGGAGTGTCTTCTGAGATTCCAAGACAACACCCCCCTGGGTTCATGCCTGGGAGTGGGGATGGGGTGGGGCTAGGGGTCAAAATCTAGGACAACTTTGTAATTTGTTGTATACCTTTCCCTTATGCTAACAAGTTATAGACAATTGGTTATACATCAGCCAGCCAAGTGACATTGGTTCAAGTGTAAAAGAGTGAAGGTCATGGTGACCTATATTTCACGGTCCAGTGATTTTGCCTTTTATCTTGAAGACTATTTGTTGGAGAAATGTCATACCTGGGATAATAGTTCCATGTGACCCCATGATTGACCTCAAAATATATCTAGGTCACTGTGACCTATATTTCATGGTTCAGTGATTTTGACTATTATCTCGAATACTATTTGATGGAGAAATGTGATACCTGGATTATTAGTTCCATGTGACCTGATAATTGACTGCAAAATTATCTAGGTCAGTGTGACCTATATTTCATGGCTCAGTGATTTTGCCTATTATCTCGAATACTATTTGATGCAGAAATGTCATACCTGGATTATAAGTTCCATGTGACCGGATAACTGACCCCAAAATATAACTAGGTCAGTGTGACCTATATTTCATGGTTCAGTGATTTTGTCTTTTATCTCGAATATTTTTTGATGGAGAGATGTTATACCTTGATTATTAGTTCCATGTGACCCCATGATTGACCTCAAAATATAGCTAGGTCAGTGTGACCTATATTTCATGGTTCAGTGATTTTGCCTATTATCTTGAATATTATTTGATGGAGAAATGTCATACCTGGGTTATTAGTCCCATATGACCCCATGCTTGACCTCAAAATATGTCTAGGTCACTGTGACCTATATTTCATGGTTCAGTGATTTTGTCTATTATCTTGAATACTATTTGATGAAGAAATGTTACACCTGGATTATTTATTCCATGTGACCTGATTATTGACCACAAAATAAATCCAGGTCATTGTGACCTATATTTCATGGTTCAGTGATTTTCCCTATTACCTTTATTACTATTTGATGGAGAAATGTCATACCTGGGTTATTAGTTCCATGTGACCCCATGATTTACCTCAAAATATATCTAGGTCACTGTGACCTATATTTCATGGTTCAGTGATTTGCCTATTATCTTTAATAATTTTTCATGAAGAAACATCATGCCTGGATTATTTATTCCATGTGACTCCATGATTGACCTCGAAATTATATCTTGGTCAGTGTGACCTAAATTTCATGATTCAGTGACTCTGCCAAATTGAATACTATTTTTTTTTTTTTTTTTTTTTTTAGAAACTTCAGCCCTGAATTATAAGTTCCATGTGAAGAGATGATAGACATAGAAATATATCTGGGTCAGTGTGACTTATTTTCATGGTTCATTGATTTTGCCTTATAATTCATACACATTGTGATTCTGAAATGTAATATTTGGCATACATGTTCCATGCAACCTGGTCACTGACCTCAAAATGTATCTAGGTGTCTGTGACCTATATTTCATGGTTCAGTAAATTTACCTTCTATGTTGAAGGCGCGAAGCAGGCGAGCTATGCTGTCCGGGGACAGCTCTTGTTCAAAAAATGCGGGTATAAAAATCCTAGTCCTATAGAATATACAGAGACAGTGACACTCAGATGAGCAAATTAGGGTCTCTGGGCCCTTTTGTTAACTCATTATATCCTGAATGAGAGCTAGATCTTCTACTCAACTCAAAATATTTAAAGAGCCCATTTTCAGTATTACGGGTGTCATACTAAGTTACAAGGGTTATTCAGAAAATTTTGAGACAGTCCTTATAAAATATATATAAAAATAAAAACAGTATTTTTTTGCATACTTCTTAGTTTTTCACCTTAAAACAGAAAGATTCGGGCTATCCATGATCTTAAATCTGCAAGGTAGTTTGCCCTTGGTATGCTATTCTACGGCATCTCATCCAGGTCTACACTGTTTGCCACTCATTCAGCTATTTTTAACCCTTATCTTGCTGAATATTCAGTTAAGCCACACCCATTTCTGTCTATCAACCAATCAAATTACTTGATGTAATTTATTGCTACAAATTCATAAACTGAATGCCAAACAGTGAAGATCCTGATCAGATGGCTTCTTCAGAAGCCATCTGATCTGGATCTACACTGTTTGCAAAGATAGGGGTTGTCGTGAACAGCAAGGTAAGGGTTAAGACACAATATCGGGTAATAGATTGTAACTTGTTCAAATTTTAGTACAAGTACGATAAGGAGTTCAGGTGTCTGACTACTTTGGGTAAATACGGAAATACCAATATAATGCCAGTAGTTTCTACAAATGTTGTTCTCAAAACCTTTTGAATTCCCCTCATACAGTAGAACTTTGATGGCTCGAACATCAATGGCTCTTTTATCATGGATGAGTCGAACCCATTCTTGAGCCCCTAGCGAAAACTTCTACATAAGAAATAGTGGGGATAATTAAGGAGATTTTAGTCTTTTATCTTGCAAATGTATGCTGTGTGTACTCATTAGAATCGCCTCGATGAGGCGATTCTAATGAGTACACACAGCATACATTTTCATTATAGAACGCCGAAAAGATGTCTAAAAGTATATCGTTATGCTCCTGATAGTAACCTCAGTGGCTCGAACTACCCCTCTCTCGAACAGATTTTCGTGGTCCCAAAGGTGTTCGAGCCATTGAAGTTTGACTGTATTTAGAAGATGGCTAAATTTTGTTGAACCAAGGCCCTGATCAGATGCCACCTAATGCAGTGGCTGAGCTGGCTGTGCACTGTTTGCAAGGGTCTCTTTTTGTGTGGTTTCTCATCTAAGATGGGTTAAAACTTTTGAAGTAGCATGCAAGAGCAGAAAGTGCAGTAACTGATGATATTTGATCTTGGGAACATACCTGGTAACTGTAAAAATGCTAAAAATTCAGACACCTTGAGGACTTGCTGTAATTCTCCAATAATTTTAACAAATTTGATTCATGATCCAGCAAGGAGTCCAAAAGGTGCAGAGGGAATGTCAAACAGTGTCGACCCTGATCAGACTGCTCCTATAGGAGCAGTCTGATCTGGGTCTGCACTGTTTGCTTAGGCCTGCCTGTCCCAATACTTAGGATCATTGCGGTAAGCTTGTAATATTAACCAATTTTGTTTGATGGAAACCCAAAATGGGATACTCAGGTAAACAGTACAGGCCCAGATCAGATGCTGCAGAGCAGGTCTGATCAGGGCCTACACTGTTTGCAAAAAGTTCAGTCTCTTGAAGATAACACAACCCTTAAATTTTGAAATGGACTCCTGCTGTATATATGGCAGAAGACTGATCAGCCTGTGTGGATGCGCAGGCTGATCTGAGTCTTCGTTGGGCGCATGTGTCTTATTGTAGGTTTTGTCATGTGCTGGCTCATATTCAAGTCTTTCTAAGTTGGACTGTGACGTCATCTTTAATCAAATTGTCGATACACAGGGTGATCTGAGTCCATATGGGTTGCATATGTCATAAACGGTCTTGTCATAACACATATTGTCACATGATGCAGTTTGTATCATATTCTGAAAAAAAAAAAAAAAAAAAAATGACATATTTATGGTGTCTGTCTAGATAAAGAAAATGCAGTAGTCAGCTTCACATGTGACAAATGGGTTACTGTTATAAGTGGAAAGTAAATCATCTTTGATATATTAAAATTCAGAATGATAACAAGGAGAAATTGGAATAATTTATGGATTCATAGATGTTCATAAACCTCTATTATAACAGTTTTGGATATAACATGGTTTAAAGTTCATTATAAAATAATGAACTTTAAACAAACATAACACAGTTTTGGATTTGTTTGTTTGTTTGATTTGTGTTTTCACGTCCCCGTCAGCACTGTTGAGTAGGTCATTTTGGAAAAGTTGCTTCCAATTTTGTGGGAATTTTACCCGACATTGAGCTGAAATGACATCTCAAGCTCTAATGCCCAAACAAACCAGCAGGGTTTATATGCAGGGACGTTCCAACTCGTACCTTTTTTTTTGCCTGAAAGTACCATGCAGCCAAATCTATTTCTCCAAGGTCCCACACAGTTTTGGATATAACATGGTTTAAAGATGGTCATTTTTCTATAAAAACTATACATTTTGTTTGCTTGAAAGAGGATTGTTTCTGCTTTTGGCGTAAACAACAGTATTATAAAGAAGTTGTGGTGAGTATGTTGTTGAGACATATACCGGGGCTGATTGATATGTTGTGAGCCTCATATTGAAGGATTTAAATTTTGTCAGACATTGCACGACCGCAGAAAAAGCAACCGACTGAAGTGGGTTGATTTCTAAGAGTGCCCTAAAATCACCGTGTCATTCTGCCATTCGGTCATTCTGTCAGTCCGTAACACGTTTGTGAAAATTGGTGATAGTGACTTAACCGCTTGGAATATTTAAATAATTTTTGGCAGACTGATAGATATCAATGAGATCTAACCAATGAACTTGCGAAATATTACATTCCATTTAGTATAGCCTCGCCGAGGCAAAAAATGTGAAAATTTTCGAACTGCTTCTCCTCCGAAACCGTTGGGCCTATTGAAGTCTAATTTCATATGGAGCCTCTATGGGATGGGGGAAACCAAAATTTGCTCATGGGGTCCAGGTCACATGACCAAAATGGCCGCCAAGCCATATATGGTAAAAACCCTTCAAAAATAGTCTTCTCCAGAACCACTGGGCAGATTTCCACGAAACTTGATAAATAGCATCTGGGACGTAGGCCCATTGTAAATTGATAAATTGGTGATCCTGGGTTGACCTTGACCTTCTTTGGGTCCGTCCGTAACCCGTTTGTGAAAATTGGTGACAGTGACTTAACCGCTTGGAATATTTAAACAAATTTTGGCATACTGATAGATATCTATGAGATCTAACCAATGAACTTGCGAAATATTACATTCCATTTAGTAAAGCCTCGCTGAGGCGAAAAATGTGAAAATTTTCGAACTGCTTCTCCTCGGAAACCGTTGGGCAGATTGAAATCAAATTTCATATGAAGCCTCTATGGGATGGAAGAAACCAAAATTTGCTAATGGGGTCCAGGTCACATGACCAAAATGGCCACCAAGCCATATATGGTCTGTCTGTCCGTCCATAACCCATTTGTGAAAATTGGTGATAGTGACTTAACCGCTTGGAATATTTAAACAATTTTTGGCATACAGATAGATAACAATGAGATCTTACCATTGAACTTGGAAATATTACATTCCATTTAGTATAGCCTCGCCGAGGCAAAAATGTAAAAATTTTCGAACTGCTTCTCCTCGGAAACCGTTGGGCCGATCGAAGTCAAATTACATATGGAGCCTCTATGGGATGGGGGAAACCAAAATTTGCTCATGGGGTCCAGGTCACATGACCAAAATGGCCGCCAAGCCATATATGGTAAAAACCCTTCAAAAATAGTCTTCTCCAGAACCACTGGGCAGATTTCCACGAAACTTGATAAATAGCATCTGGGACGTAAGCCCATTATAAATTGCTAAAATGGTGACCCTGGGTTGACCTTGACCTTCTTTGTGCCTAGGTCAAACTTTGACACATATGCTTTTGTATTGGAAAAGTGAGAATGCATTTTATCCTGCAAACCATTCAGAATACAGTACTAAAGTGTAAGATATATTTTTGCTTCTTACGATAAGGCGCATTTATGGTGGGAACCATTTTAGGTCCAGGTCACATGACCAAAATGGCCGCCATACCCATATATGGTCACACTCATAAAGCTAAAAGCATCCGGCGGGTCGTGCACTTCAGCCGAAGCACTGGTATTGTATTATTTTCCTACATAATCCCCTTCAGTATCTATACACTTTTGCCAGCAGTGTTTAAGGGCCTTAATGCCCCTTTTATAGAACTCCTTTTCTTTGCTGTTCAGAAAGTCATCCACTGCATATATGACGTCATCATCGGACTGAAAGTGGGTGCCTGAAATAGACGTTTTCAGTTTTGGAAATAGATGAAAAAAAATAAGTTCTGAAGTGAGATCCTTTGGAAGCAAAGAATACACCAAAATAAACGAAAATAGCAGACTCGGTTTTATTGAGTCTGTTCATGACCGGTACTGAAAAGTGCAACACTGGCCACGCCATCTAGCACCGGCTTAAGCAGAACTCTATTTTCAAAATGATTTAAAATGAACTCAATGATCCCAAAGGACCAGAAAATATAATCTGCACTATGATGATGTACGGGGAGACTTTTTACGGCCGCCACACGGCACAACACCAGCTGCAGCGAAGATAAATAAGTTCTGAAGTGAGATCCTTTGGAAGCAAAGAATACACCAAAATAAACGAAAATAGCAGACTCGGTTTTATTGAGTCTGTTCATGACCGGTACTGAAAAGTGCAACACCGGCCACGCCCTCTAGCACCGGCTTAAGCAGAACTCTATTTGATGGAGCGAGATCAGATGAATAAGGTGGATGCTCAATCAGTTTAAAGCCACAATCGTGAATGGCAGCCATAGCAATGACAGACTTGTGAACAGGAGCATTGTCCTGGAAGAACAACACACCATCAGTTAGCTTTCTGCAGCGCTTAAGTTTAATATTTTCCCGTATCTGCATCAGAAGTGAAGCATGTGCCATTGATTGTTTTCCCTTTTGGAGATTATCTATCAGCAGAATACCATCTGCATCCCAGAAAACAGAGGCCCAGCTGATGGAACAGTCTTTGCCTTCTTTAGCGGGGGTTAGCCAGGGTGCTTCCATTATTTCGATTGTTGTTTGGCCTCTGCTTCATCCATAATGACAAATCTCTGAAGAAAGTTGACAGGATCTTCCTCAAAAAGATTAAGGTTAGCACGCAATAATGTGCGCCTAGTGTGCTGTTGATCAACTGTCTGAAGTCTTGGAACCCATTGGGCTGAAAGATTTCTCATTGCAAGATCCTCTGTCAGAATGGCCCCTGCCCATTGGGGCTTGAAGAAATAGATGGGCTGCATGATGCTTCCTCGCAGAGCTGAAACCGACCGCACATTAGTACTGGTAAACCGCTTAGAGGAGCTAAGCCTGCCCAGGTGGGGCGGGGCGGGGCGAGTCGGACCGTCCATGCTTATAAACCCTATTGGTTTCCATGGGTGACAGGGCTTGAGATGTCATTTCATCTCGATGTCGGGTGAAAGTCCCACAAAATTGGAAGCAATGTCTCCAAAATGACCTATGCAATGTTGACGGGGATATTAAACCTCAAATCAAACAAACCTCTGTCAGAATGGAATGTACTCTTTCCTGTGAAATGCCAACTGTACTGGCTATATATATTTCTGTGACTCGTCTGTCAGTCATAACAATGTCATGGGCTTTATTGACCATTTCTGGGGTTGTAACATTGACTGGCCTTCCAGAACGGGGGTCATCCTCAAGCCTCTGTCTGCCACGCTTAAATTCCACCACCCACCTTTTTACTGTAGCATATGTAGGGGCATCTTTCCCTTGTGCTGCTACCATATCATTATGGATATCCTTAGGTGTTAAACCTTTTTATGCAAATATTGGATCACTGCTCTTTCACCGATTTTGTCAATTTTGCAAAAGCTGCTTGTCTTGTTTACTTTAGAGTGCTACCTTGTTGATATAAACTGACCAAATGAGACAAGTCCTTGGGTACATGGCCCTATATAGTCAGAGAATAGTAGGACTTAAAAAGAACATCCCTGCATACCTCCTTCAATACGAGGCTGACACAACATATCAATCAGCCCTCGTACTTGTTTACCCTTATCTTGCTGTTCGCGACAACCCCTATCTTGGCAAACAGTGTAGATCCAGATCAGATGGCTTCTGAAGAAGCCATCTGATCAGGATCTACATTGTTTGGCATTTAGTTTATGAAGTTCTAGCAATTAATTGCATCAAGTAATTTGATTGGTTGATAAGACAGAAATGGGTGTGGCTTAAATGAATATTCAGCAAGATAAGGGTTAAGACTTGATATTCTCAATCTGCACATGATTGGTCATTTTGAAGTAGTATGAGGCCAGTGAACTGCACATCAGTCTCTCAGTCTTAACTGGTCCTATTAACCTTTCTCTTGCTGAATATTCAGTTAAGCCACACCCATTTCTGACTTTGAACCAATCAGATTTCTTCATGTAATTTATTCCTACAAATTCATAAACTGAATGTCAAACAGTGTAGATCCTGATCAGAAGCCATCTGATCTGGATCTACACTGGTTCCAAAGATAGGGGTTGTCGTGAACAGCAAGATAAGGGTTAAGGCTTCTGTAGACACTTAGCTTTTGATTTAATGCTTCCGTCTCATCCAAGGCAGGTCTCTGTCTGGCCCCAGAAGGCAGGTTGCTCATTCACTTTTGTGTGTAAATAAATATATTCTTCTTGGTACATATTGCAAGCTTACATAATATTTAATGCTCTGCATGTTAGGTATTTTTTCAGCAGACAACATTTTGAAATATTTTTTCATATATTTCCAAGAAATAGGATTTGACATTTCATGCAAAAAGGAGACAATTGTTATGTGATATCAAGTCCTGTTTTCTGAGAAAAATAAGCAAAACATCAAAATTTGCCATCAGAGTGACAAGCAAAAGTTAACCCTTATCTTGCTGAATATTCATTTAAGCCACACCAATTTCTGTCTATCAAACAATCAAATGACTTGATGTAATTTATTGCTACAAATTCATAAACTGAATGCCAAACAGTATAGATCCTGATCAGATGGCTTCTTCAGAAGCCTGGATCTACACTGTTTGCAAAGATAGGAGTTGTCGTGAACAGCAAGATAAGGGTTAACCCATTGTATGCGGGGAAACCCCTAAAGTGGTACCTTGGCAAACAGTGCATGCCCAGATCAGACACTGCAGAACGCGGCGTCTGATCAGGGCCTGCACTATTTGCTGACAGAATTTTCTGTCAAAAATAGAATAAAGATGAAAATAGGCCTGATACCCCTTATATGACAAATGGACTTGTCCAACATATAGCAATGGAAGAGTCCACTAGTATACAATTGGTTAACGTAATCCAGATAAGGAGTAATAACTAACAAGGATAATTTTGTGGTAGTTAGTATTATTTCTCCATGGAAAATATGTTTTGGATACTTCTGTCAGAATTGACCTGCCAGGTCGGCAGCATTCTGTTGTGGAGAATGATCATGAAATCTTTTCTATGGTCATTTTCTCTCTTCCGCTGATTCAGGAAGGGTAGTTGTCAAATTCTGGAGAAAGAATGTGCACTGTACTGGTTAACTGCTTATGTATAAGCCTGCCCAGGAAAAGTGTAGATAGGTAATTGACCAGCAAAAATGACCTAAAATATTGTTGACTGGGCCATTAAATTCCAATGCAAACAAACAAACAAAATTCGGCCATTGTAACAAGTACCCATTGCATTTGTTTGTATGTAATGTATTGGAAAAAGTGCAGATCGGATGTCAGTAACTGTTATTAGCCAATATCATTCGACATGTTTCTTGGAGAATGTTACATATTGTACTTGCTAGAACAGTGAACATCAGGGGCCAGTTGTTCAAAACTAACGACGTCGTTAGTTAACATATCTTTAAAACTTTTATCATTTATTATGGCAAATACGCTAATATTTTTGCTGAAAAAATGTGAGCAGCTTTTGCATATGCAAAAGCTGCTCACATTTTTTCATGCAAAAGCTACTCACATTTTTTCAGCAAAAATAACAAAATTTTAGGTATTAAACTTGCTAGAACAGTTAACAGTATGACCACTAACGAGCTCGTTAAGCTAACGATGCTTCAAACATCTGGCCCCTGCTCACAAGAATTTTGATGGGCAGATGATTCACATGTAATGCCAATCCCTATTTTGCCTGAAAAGAAATTCAGAAATGCAATTGTCATCTGCTGTAAAAATTTGCCTTGCACTTTATGGGTTAACCCTTATCTTGCTGAATATTCATTTAAGCCACACCCATTTCTGTCTATCAACCAATCAAATTACTTGATGCAATTTATTGCTACAAATTCATAAACCGAATGCCAAAAGGTGTAGATCCTGATCAGATGGCTTCTCTGATCTGGATCTACACTGTTTGCAAAGATAGGGGTTGTCGTGAACAGCAAGATAAGGGTTAATATTAACTGTTCAACTGTACATAAAATCATGGAGCAGGCGACAATTTGAGTTTTGAAAATATTTTCATTATAATTAAGGTTTGACATTACATGTGAATTGTTTGCTTGGCAAGCTTTGTTTTTGTCATGCCTGCTTTAAGCATGGCTCCATATAGGAGTCCGGTTTTCCTTCCATTCATCTGTCCATTCCTTCGTCAATCTGTCAAATTTTTTTCGACCACTCTAACTTTCACCCTAATGTAAGAGTCCATTTCTAGAGAAATATAAGAGCTTCATGAATAATACTTGGTACAAGCTTGGATCTAGGAATTGCAGCTTCAATGCAAGCATCCATATCTGACCTTGACCTATATTTCATGGTTCACTGACTTTGAGAATTATTGCGACCACCCTAACTTTCACCCTAATGTAAGAGTCCATTTCTAGAGAAATATAAGAGCTTCATTAATTATACGTGCATGTAGGAATTGCAACCCATATCTGACCTTAACCCATATTTCATGGTTCACTGACTGTGTGAATTATTGCCACCATCCTTACTTTCACCCTAATGTAATAGTCCATTTCTGGAGAACTATAAGTGCTTGATTAATAGCACTTGGTACAAACTTGCATCTAGGAATGGCAACTTCAGTGCAAGCATCTATATCTCATCTTGACCTACATTTCATGGTTCACTGACTTTGTAATATTGTGCGACCACCCCTAACTTTCACCCTGTGCAAGAGTTTGATTTAATTTCATTGCATCTAGGAGTGACAACTTTTATGCAGGCATCCATGTTTGACCTCGACCTAGATTTCATGGTTTGGTGACTTTGCGCTCCCACAGGCGCGACATAGCCTTCAGCTGAATTCTTGTTTACTGAAATGCCGTCTGCTATTAAAAGGTTGCCGTTGAAGGCAGCTGTTCTACCATTTGCTCATCTGTGCCAGCTCACATCACCCATCAATTAACCCTTATCTTGCTGAATATTCATTTAAGCCACACCCATTTCTGTCTATCAACCAATCAAATTACTTGATGTAATTTATTGCCACAAATTCATAAACTGAATGCCAAACCGTGTAGATCCTGATCAGATGGCTTCTTCAGAAGCCATCTGATCTGGATCTACACTGTTTGCAAAGATAGGGGTTGTCGTGAACAGCAAGATAAGGGTTAAACACTCAGATCAAAATTCTAAGTTTTATCTGAAGTTGCTTTAACGTCCTTCCATTGGTATTGAGGTCCATTCATGGTTATGGTGCAAACTAAGGCTGACATGATTAATCGTATAATCGATTAATCGATCAATAAATTCCGCAAAAATGATTATCATTTCTGATTTGCTTTTAATCGATTGCTTGATAGGTGCTATTTACTACCCAAAGTTATGCCTAAAATAGCTGGATGGGTGGCAAACAGTGCAGACCCTGCGGCGCCTCATCTGGGTATACACTGTTTGCTCAGGCCTGTCTGTTCAAATCTACATATGGTAAAGTGCAACATATGGTAAGAGTCATGCTCAGACAGAAAGCCAGATAGGTAAAATTATGACAAAAACCTCAGCGATTACTAATCGATTATCGATCGCAATGACAGGACTGATAATCGATTATCTTTTCAGCTCCGATT
This sequence comes from Lucinisca nassula, assembly GCA_963580285.1. Classification (NCBI taxonomy): domain Eukaryota; kingdom Metazoa; phylum Mollusca; class Bivalvia; order Lucinida; family Lucinidae; genus Lucinisca; species Lucinisca nassula. The sequence continues at coordinate 123,521,289 of OY757017.1, forward strand.
AGCCAGCTCTAGTGCAAACAGCAGCACCCTCGGTCTTTGTTGTTTGCGTAAGATTTATGATACCAATAAGCTTGCTTAGAATTTTAGACACGTTTTTCCCTGAAGTTTTTTACTGTAATAAATAGAAATATTGCAAAGGGATTCAACAGACAGAAAACAGTTAATATTGAATTTTAACCCATTTTGTACCAAATGGAATATTTCACCTTATATATAGCAGGGATTCATGTGAAAACTTAGGGGTGTCAGGTTGTGTTTTCATTAAAATCTTTTTGGAAACTGGCTGAAATGTTAGCAAACAGTGGAGGCCCTGATCAGACCCCACGTTCTGCGGCGTCTGATCTGGGCCGGAACTGTTTGCCAGGGTACCCGTTTTGGGGTTTCTGGTACTACATGGGTTAATGCATTATTGAGGGAAATAAATTGTCTGCAAATGATAAAATGCTTTTGCAGGTGCAAAATGATAGATAATTTATTTCTTGCATTTCCAATATCAGTATTGCAGAGATGCACACCACAATCTCTTTACCAGGAGTGGGGTGGGGGGGGGGGGGGGGGGCACCTATCGGGGAGAGGAGAAATAGATTAGGCCGCATGGTGCTTCCATGCAGAGCTGAAACAGACTGCATATGAGTACTGGTAAACCGCTAAGAAGGTCTAAGCCTGCCCAGGTAAACTGATGCAAATCTGACAGTCAACGGTTTTGTTTGTTTGTTTGATTTGAGGTTTAACGTCCCTGTCAACACTGTAAAGGTCATTTTGGAGATGTTGCTTCCAATTTTGTGGGATTTTTACTCAATATTGAGATGAAATGACATCTCAAGCCCTGCCGCCCAATGAAACCGATAGGGTTTATAAGCATGGACGGGCCGACTCGCACCACTTTGCCTGGGCAGGCTTAGATCCTCTAAGCGGTTTACCAGTACCCGTGTGTGGGTCGGTTTCAGCTCTGCATGGAAGCATCATGCAGCCCATTTATTTCTTCAAGCCCTGATGGGGGGGGGGGGGGGGGGGGGCGAATATAAAGTTATAAACCCCATTGGTTTCATTGGGGGGCAGGGCTTGAGACATCTTTCCATCTCAATATCAGGTAAAAGTCCCACAAAATTGGAAGCAATGTCCCCAAAATGATCTAAATAGTGTTGACATGGATGTTAAACCTCAATTCAAACAAAAAATTATAACCTTACAGTTGGGATCCAAAGCATAAACTGTGCTAGTTTACCCATAAAGTGCCATTCACGGCAATGGTCATCTGCTTTTTTGTCTGCTGGTTGCTTTTAAAGTCATTTTTGCAAACAGTGTGGCCCCAAATCAGACTGCTCCTCTAGGAACAGTCTGATTTGGGTCCACACTGTTTGCCTGTAAGCAAAAAATATTTTTTGAAACATTTGCAAAAAAAAATCAGCAGACGATATAAGCAGACGACATTTCCAGACATAGTTTTTAGCTCACCTGTCACGTAGTGACAAGGTGAGCTTTTGTGATCACTTTTCGTCCGTCGTCAATGCGTCCGTGCGTCCGTAAACTTTTTCTTCAAACGACATCTCCTCCTAAACCACTGATCGGATTTTGACCAAACTTCACAGGAATGATCCTTAGGTGGTCCCCTTTCAAAGTTGTTCAAATGGTTCCGGTCCGTTGCACATATAGGTCACAGGAGCCAAAAATAGATTTTTTTCATCGAAAACTTGAAAAAACTTCTTTTCGAAACCGCAAGGCCCAGGTCTTTGATATTTGGTATGAAGCTTCATCTAGTAGACCCCTACCAAGATTGTTCAAATTATAGTGCTGGATCCAAAAATGCCCCCGCCCCGGGGCCCTTTGGTTTTACATGGGCTTATATAGGGAAAATCTTTAAAACTCTTCTTCTCTGAAACCACAAGGCCCAGTTCTTTGATATTTGGTATGAAGCTTCATCTAGTGGACCCCTACCAAGATTGTTCAAATTATAGTGCTGGGGCCAAAAATGCCCCCGCCCCGGGGCCCTTTGGTTTTACATGGGCTTATATAGGGAAAATCTTGAAAAATCTTCTTCTCTGAAACCACAAGGCCCAGGTCTTTCATATTTGGTATGAAGCTTCATCTAGTGGACCCCTACCAAGATTGTTCAAATTATAGTGCTGGGGCCAAAAATGCCCCCGCCCGGGGCCCTTAGGTTTTACATGGGCTTATATAGGGAAAATCTTTATAAATCTTCTTCTCTGAAACTGCAAGGCCCAGGTCCTTGCTATTTGGTATGAAGCTTCATCTAGTGGACCCCTACCAAGATTGTTCAAATTATAGTGCTGGGGCCAAAAATGCCCCCGCCCCGGGGCCCTTTGGTTTTACATAGGCTTATATAGGGAAAATCTTTAAAAATCTTCTTCTCTGAAACCACAAGGCCCAGTTCTTTGATATTTGGTATGAAGCTTCATCCAGTGGACCCCTACCAAGATTGTTCAAATTATAGTGCTGGGGCCAAAAATGCCCCCGCCCCGGGGCCCTTTGGTTTTACATGGGCTTATTTAGGGAAAATCTTGAAAAATCTTCTTCTCTGAAACCACAAGGCCCAGGTCTTTGATATTTGGTATGAAGCTTCATCTAGTGGACCCCTACCAAGATTGTTCAAATTATAGTGCTGGGGCCAAAAATGCCCCCGCCCCGGGGCCCTTTGGTTTTACATGGGCTTATATAGTGAAAATCTTGAAAAATCTTCTTCTCTGAAACCACAAGGCCCAGGTCTTTCATATTTGGTATGAAGCTTCATCTAGTGGACCCCTACCAAGATTGTTCAAATTATAGTGCTGGGGCCAAAAATGCCCCCGCCCCGGGGCCCTTTGGTTTTACATAGGCTTATATAGGGACTTATATAAGACTTATCTATCTTAAAAAATCTTCGTCTCTGAAACCGCAAGGCCCAGGTCTTTGATATTTGGATTGTAGCTTCATCTAGTGGACCTTTGCCAAGATTGTTCAAATTATAGCTTTTGTTGATATTTGTTATGAAGCTTCACCTTTTTAAACCTCCCTCAACAGAATGCATATTTTAACCCTTGGGTCAATATAATGGCCCTCCCCGGGCCCACTTGTTACTCTATGGATCAGGTGAGCGATCCAGGGCCATCATGGCCCTCTTGTTTTCGGTATCTTAAGGGTTAAACAACCATGTTTTTTTCCGGATTAATGGGGTGGTTGGGTGAGATGAAGGTGTATTGTATCCTAAAAACCTTTGCAAATCTTCTTCTCAGGAACCGAAAGACTGATGACTTCGAAACTTTGTATACAGCATTTGGGACTTGGACCTACCAAGTTTGTTCAAATGATGACCTTTGGTTGACCTTGACCTCTATTTGACATCAAGGTCAAATGTGGTCAATTTGGCATTTTTATGGGAAAAATGCAAAACAGTTGATTTTTAGCTCACCTGAGCCTTTAGGCTCATAGGTGAGCTTATAGTATAGCCATGGTCCGTCGTCCGTCCGTCCACCATTTTCAAAGATCTTCTCCTATACTGCAGGGCCAATCAAAGCCAAATTTCATATGGAGCCTCAGTGGGATGGGGGAACGAAAGTTTGTTCGCGGGGTCTGGATCACATGACCAAGATGGCCGCCATGCCCATATATAGTAAAAAGCCTTCAAAAATCTTCTTCTCCAGATCCATAAGGCCAGTGGCCTTGAAACTTGGCATGTAGCATATGGTACTCGGGCCCATCATGGTTTGTACAAATGGTGACCCCGGGTTGACCTTGACCTATTTTACAGCAATGTCAAATTTGCCGAAGTAGGCTTTTGCATGGGGCAAAGTGAAAATAATGGATTTATAGGAAAACCATTGAAGACAGTGTCACCAAAATTTGTAGATCAGGTAAAGTAACTGAATACATGAAGATCTATGGGTCAGAAAGGTCAAGGTCATTCATTGGCCTTAGACCAAGGTCATTCAGGATCCATATTTCAAACATTTTTTTCTCCAAAACTGCTGAGCCAATTTAAGTGAAATTTAATATGGAGCCTTTGTGAGTTGAACAAATGAAAAAATGCCAATACGGTCTAGATCACATGACCAAGATGGCCGTCACGCCTATATATGGTAAAAAGCCTTAAAAATTCTTCTTCTCCAGAACCGTAAGGCCAATGGCCTTGAAACTTGGCATGTAGCATATGGTACTCAGGCCCATCATAGTTTGTACAAATGGGACCCCGAGTTGACCTTGACCTATTTTACAGCAATGTCAAATTTGCCGACTTAGGCTTTTGCATGGGAAAAAGTGAACATAATGGATTTTTAGGAAACCATTGAAGACAGTGTAACCAAAATTAGTAGATAAGGTAAAGTAGCTGAATACATGAAGATCTATGTGTAAGAAAGGTCAATGTCATTAGTTGACCTTAGACCAAGGTCACGCAGGTTCCATATTTCAAACATTTTTTCTCAGAAACTACTGAGCCAATTGAAGTGAAATTCAATATGAAGCCTTTGGGAGTTGAACAAATGAAAAGCTGCCAACATGGTCTAGATCACGTGACCAAGATGGCCACCACGCCCATATATGGTAAAGAAACTTCGAAATTCTTCTTCTCAAGAACCGTAAGGCAAATGGCCTTGAAACTTGGCATGTAGCATATGGTACTCGGGCCTATCATAATTTGTTCAAATGGTGACCCTGGGTTGATCTTGACCTATTTTACAGTAATGTCAAATTTGCTAACTTAGGCTTTTGCATAGGAAAAAGTGAAAATAATGGATATTTAGGGAAACCATTGAAGACAGTGTCACCAAAATTTGTAGATTAGGTAAAGTAACTGAATACATGAAGATCTATGGGTAAGAAAGGTCAAGGTCATTCATTGACCTTAGACCAAGGTCACTCCGATTTCATATTTCAAAAAAAACATTTTTTCTCAGAAACTACTGAGCCAATTTAAGTGAAATTCAATATGGAGCTTTTGTGAGTTGAACAAATGAAAAGTTTCCAGTACGGTCTAGATCACATGACCAAGATGGCCGCCACGCCCATATATGGTAAAAAGCCTTCAAAAATTTTCTTCTCCAGAACCGTAAGGCCAATGGCATTGAAACTTGGCATATATCATATGGTACTCGGGCACGTCATAGTTTTTACAAATGCTGACCATGGGTTGACCTTGACCTATTTTATGGCAGTGTCAAATTTGTCAACTTAGGCTTTTGCATGGGAAAAAGTGAAAATAATGGATTTTTAGGAAACCATTGAAGACAATGTCACCAAATTGGTAGCTCAGGTAGAGTAAATGAATACATGAAGATTCATGGGTAAGAAAAGTCATCATTCAGTGACATGGGACCAAGATTAACCAGGTTCCATATTTCAAACAGTTTTTTCTCAGAAACCGCTGGCCCAATTCAAGTGAAATTTGATATGGATCCTTTATATGATGAACAAATGAAAATTTGCTCATATGGTCCAGGTCACATGACCAAGATGGTGGCCATGCCCATATATGGTAAAAACACTTCGAAATTCTTCTTCTCCAGAACTGTAAGGCAAATAACCTTGAAACTTGGCAGGAAGCATCTGGTACACGGGCCTATCATAATTTGTTCAAATGGTGACCCTGGGTTGACCTTTACCTATTTTACGGCAATGTCAAATTTGCGGACTTAGGCTTTTGCTTGGGAAAAAGTGAAAATAATTGATTTTTAGCTCACCTGAGCCTTAAGGCTCATAGGTGAGCTTATAGTATACATAATTTCTAGAATACCGAATTGGAAGGAATATATAATACAAAATTGGGGTTAATGCAAAAATTCAATCAAATAGGTCTCATCTGCTGTTTCTGGTCACAAAGTAGATAAAATGCAATGACCAGGAACTGATAAAACAAATTCACGTTGTGTCCCAGCCACCATACTGCAAAGAAACACCTATAATGTAGATGGTATTAAGTAAAACTGTACAAGTGGAAAATCAAGGAGTCAAGTGCTCTTTCCCAGCACATTGTCAATCAGACATTCCCTAAATAATATGAAAAGTTAAAAAAATATGACAAATGGAATAAACCATAATGAAAGCATGGCCTTCGAACTGTCAGAAAGGTAGGAATAGGTGGAAAGTTTTATCACATTGTTAGACATCAAAATTTTGTCCCCACAAGTTGTGTACCCCTGCTCTGAGGCTATATACATATATAAAAACATTAAAATGTACACCAGGACCAGGTGTCAGGTGAGCGTTTACAGGACCACTGGTCCTCTGGTTCTGATTCTATTGTAAACTGATATTTGGACTTGGCCGAGTGGATAAGAGCGCTAACTGTTAATCATTAGGTCTCTCACCACTGTGGTTCGAGCTTGGCTTGGGTCACATGTGAGACTCCAAGTTCTGTAAAGGAAGGTCAGCTGGTCTTTCTCCGGGTACTCCGGGGCTGATTGAAACCAAATTGCCGCCATGTACATGTATGGTAAAACCTCCTCAAACATCTATATCTCAGGAACTGAATGTCTGATGACCTTGAATAGTAGTATGCAGCACTGGGGCCTTGGATCAAACCAAGTTTATTCAAATGATGGCCCTTGTTTGACCTTGACATATTTTACAACAAGGTCAAAATTGGTCACTTTAGGCTTTAACAAAATTGGATTCAAACTTCACAGGAATGTTGCCTAGGTCACTCTCTACCAAAACAGCTAAAAAAAATTTCCGCTATGTGTAAAAAATGGCTACCAGAGCTTAAAGTTGAAAAAAATCTTCAAACAAAAACTTCTCCTGTACCCTTGGGTCAATTTCATTCAAACTTCATAGGAATGTTGCTTAGGTGACCCTCTACCAAAATAGCGAAAATGGTTCTGCTCCAATGAAAAAATAACCACCAGAGCTAAAGATTTTGTTTGTTTGTTTTATTTGAGGTTTAACGTCCTCGTCAACACTGTAAAGGTCATTTTGGAGAAGTTGCTTCCAATTTTGTGGGACTTTTACCCGACATTGTGATGAAATGACATCTCAAGCCCCTTCGCCCAATGAAACCAATAGGGTTTATTAGCATGGACGGTCCGCCTCACAACGCGGTTCCTGGACAGGCTTAGATCCTTTAAGTGGTTTACCAGTACTAGTGTGCGGGCCGGATTCCGCTCTGCGTGGAAGCATCGTGCAGCCCATATATTTCTTCAAGCCCCTATGGGCGGGGGCCATCAGAGCTAAAGATAGAAAATGTGGTAAATTTGCTTCAAATGGGAACTCCTCCCAAACCCTTCTGCCAATTTGATTTAAACTTCAGAGAAATGTTGCCTAGGTGACTCCCTACCAAAATAGCTAGAATTGTTCCGCTCTGACGAACAAGATGGCCGCCAGAGCTAAATATAGAAAAATTGGAATGACAACTCCTCCTGTACACATGGGCCAATTTCATTCAAACTTCATGGGAATGTTGCTTAAGTGACCTTCTACCAAAATACATGTAGCTTAAACAGTTCTGCTCTGATGAACAAAATGCCCACCATAGCTAAAAATAAAGAAAACATTGTAAATTTGCTTCAAACGCGAACTCCTCCTAAACCCTTGGGCCAGTTTGATTCTAACTTCATAGGAATGTTTCCTAGACGACTCCATACCAAAATAGCTAAAATCCTTGCGCTCTGACAAAGAAGATGGCCGCTAGAGCTAAAATTTTGAAACGACAACTCCTCCTGTACTCTTGGGCCAATGTCATTCAAACTTCATAGGAATAATGCTTAGGTGACCTTCTTCCTAAATAGCTAAAACGATCTTGCTCAGATGAACAAAATGGCTGCCAGAGCTAAAATAGAAAAAACATTGTAAATTTGCTTCAAACAGGAACTCCTCCTAATCCCTTGGGCAAGAGGGATTCAAACTTAACAGGAATGTTGCCTTAGTGACTCCCTACCAAAATAGTTAAAATTGTTTCCCTCTGACAAACAAGATGGCCACCTGACTTAAAAATGAAAAAATCTTCAAACAATGACTCTTCCTGTACCCTGACACAGGACCAAGATGGTTGTCATGCCCATGCCAATAGGATTTTAAAATCTTCATCTGAGGAACTGAGAGTCCTTGGTATGCATCATTGGGAACTCTATCCTTATCATTTTGTTCAAATGATGACCCTTGTTAACCATGACATCTACAGTAAAACACTTATATTTGGTGGTCATTTTATTTTGGCATTATTCATGATCAAGGGAATAAACGACAAAAAAAAAAAATGTCAGTAAAGATCAAAGAGTGTAGAGAGAAGAATAACAATCTGGCAGAAATCGACAGCTTTGTCTGCGAGTAAACTTGAGTAATGAAAGCATGAATGCAATAAAGACAACTACAACTAATTATAACTCAAAATCTGTTTTTTTAGCTCGCCTGTACGAAGTACAAGGAGAGCTATTGTTGGTACCTCAGTCGTCGGCGTGGACGTTTGCCTGTGCGTTCCCGTCACACTGTGTTAAAGTTTTTCAAATGCTTATATCTCAACAGTCACTCATCACAGACCACTCATATTTGAAACGTAAGTACCTGGAAGGGTCTTCTGATGTTCAAAGAGAACAGACCCCTGGGTTCATGCCCCGGGTGGAGCTAGGGGTCAAAATCTAGAACACCTATGTAATTCTGTGTTAAAGGCTTTAAAAAACTTATATCTCAACAGTCACTCACCACAAAGCATTCATATTTACAACTTGGATACCTGGGAGTGTCTTCTAAGTTTCCAAGACAACACACCCCTGGGTTCATACCTTGGAGTGGGGATGGGGTGTGGCTAGGGGTCAAAATCTAGGACACCTTTGTAATTTGTTGTATACCTTTCCATTATGCCAACAAGTTATAGGCACAGTTGGTTATACATCAGCCAATCAAGTGACATTGGTTCAAGTGTAAAAGGGTGAAGGTCATGGTGACTTACATTTCATGGTCCAGTGATTTTGCCTTGTATCTTGAAGACTATTTGTTGGAGAAATGTCATACCTGGGATATTGGTTCCATATGACTCCATGATTGACCTCAAAATATATCTAGGTCACTGTGACCTATATTTTATGTCTCAGTGATTTTGCCTATTATCTCTAATACTATTGGATGGAGAAATATCATGCCTGACTTATTAGTTCCATGTGACCCGATAATTGACTGAAAAATATATCTAGGTCAGTGTGACCTATATTTCATGGCTCACTGATTTTGCCTATTATCTTGAATTCTATTTGATGGAGAAATGTCATACCTGGATTATTTATTCCATTTTACCCCATGATTGACCTCGAATTATATCTAGGTCAGTGTGACCTATATTTCATGGTTCAGTGATTTTTGCCTATTATCTTGAACACTTTTTGATGGAGAAGTGTCTCACCTGGATTATTACTTCTATGTAACCCGATGATTGACATAGAAATATATCTAGGTCATTGTGACCTATTTTCATGGTTCAATGATTTTGCCTTATAATTCAGAAACAATTTGATTCTGAAATGTTATATCTGGAATATTTGTTCCATGTGACCAGATCATTGATCACAAAATATATCTAGGTGAGTGTGACCTATATTTCATGGTTCAGTAATTTTACCTTATATCTTGAAGGCGGGAAACAGGCGAGCTATGCTGTCATGCAACAGCTCTTGTTTGAGTAATTAAATAACAGTAGAACTGATTTGCATTCACTTGCACACCAAGAACAATGCAATATGGAAAATGATTGAAAATTACTGAGTATGACTTGGAAATCACTGTGTAGAATTCATATGCATAAGACACACAGAAACTAGCTAGTCTGGCCCAGAAAACATGTACACTCCATATTTTTCACTTCTGTGGTGTATTCCTTGCTTCCAAAGGATAACCCTTTTATAGAACATATTTAACTTCACTACAGCTGGGGTGTGGGAATGTGTGGCGGCGATAAAACGTCTCCCTGCCCTACATCATAGTGTAGATAATATTTTCTTGTCCTTTGGGACCATTGATTCCACTGTGGAATTTTGAAAATATCTGAGGGTCACTGATGAGGCCTAATTGGCCGAAACTAGCTAGTCTGGCCCAGAAAACATGTACACTCCATATTTTTCACTTCTGTGGTGTATTCCTTGCTTCCAAAGGATAACCCTTTTATAGAACATATTTAAGTAAGGAATCATGGATATTTTTCTCTCATTTTGGAAATCGAAAATGCACTATAATATAAATCCACCAAAATGTCCACTCATAAAAAAATGCCAAAATTTACTGCCGCCAAATTTAAGTGTCTTACAGTATGCAGTGGCATCAGAAACCAAAGGTTGATTTTAAAATAATTTTGCAGCAATAATCCTGGTGTGGACCAGGAACTCCTCTACTAAGCTGTTGTGCATGTTTAAAGATATGGTCCTTAGGTGTGGAGGCCCTTTTTGTCCCACCTGAGCTCTGGTGAGCATAGTGGTCCATGGGCCTCTTGTTTTTGTATCTGCCTTTTAGGCAGAGGGCCTAAACACAGTACCTATATCTGTCAGCACTGATGGACAAATATGTAGGCATTGTATGTCATAGAATAAATAACATGCATCCTGAACTGGTTTTAGTGTAGGGAAAAGCCCAAAGACTGAGTGGGCATTGTCCATGGACTCACTGGAGCATTGGAACAAAGGTCCATGGACAATGTCCACTGATTCCAGTGTCCATCCATGGACAGTGTTCACTCAGTCCATGGACATTCTTCAGACATATACCCACAACATTGGTTTCTCAGGATGATCCCTTAACCTTTACCCTGCTGTAGGCGACAAGCCCTATCTTTGCAAACAGTGTAGATCCAGATCAGATGGCTTCTGAAGAAGCCATCTGATCAGGATCTACACAGTTTGACATTCAGTTTATGAATATGTAGAAATAAGCTACATCAAGTAATCTGATTGGTTCAAAGTCAGAAATGAGCGTGGCTTAATTGAATATTCAGCAGGTTAAAGGTTAATTATCCATATTGCTCTTTATATGAAACTATTATGCACAAGCTTCTCTTCCCCTGACAGTGCTTTATTTTCCCAATTCAGATATCAGAGGGAGGTAGCAGACAAACCATAGAAATAAATAAAACTTAACCCTTATGCTACGGAAAAAAACTCTGGGCAGTAGAGGGGGTACCCCAACAAAGGAGGTGATTACTGCCTTGAAATTGCCTCGATTTTCACACTGTTTACCTATAGGGGGCTGCCATTTTACTGGAAGTGGTCACATGACTTCCATATATAGAAATCATGTGATAAACCTGGGAACTGTTTAGTACCAAATGGAATTTTCCTCCTTATTATATTTTGTTTGTTTGATTTGAGGTTTAACGTCCCCGTTAACACTGTAAAAGTCATTTTGGAGACATTGCTTTCAATTTTGTGGGACTTTTACCTGACATTGAGATGAAATGACATCCCAAGCCCTGTCGCCCAATGAAACCAATTCCATCTCTGTGTGGGAGCACCTGGTCTGATGGGTGCATTTGATGTCGACGTTACAGAGTTGGCATACCCCTCCAAAACGACAATAGTCCCGCTTAGCAGCCTGAGGGTTAAATAACAGAAAATAAATTGCTGTTAATTTTGTCATTGTGAACAGATAAATTTTCAGTGTCTGTGAACTTGTCACATCTTGTCTGGTCCCTTGATTTCAAAATGTAACTGAGACAAACAACATTGCAGTTTAAAGTTGTCCAGTCTAACATTCTTGTCAGACTACTGACATTGAGATGAAATGACATCGCAAACCATTCCGCCCAAAGAAACTGCTAGGTCTGGTTAGTGATTACATTGTTAGTTTGAAATAAAAATTCCTACTATTTCAATGAAAAAAAATGTTATACTTGGAGTTTTGTTTGTTTGTTTGTATTGGAGTTTAATGGCCCAGTCAACACTATTAAAGGTCATTTTTGAGTCGGTCAGTTAACCTATCCACACTTTTCCTGGGCAGGCTTCTATGTAATCGGTTAACCAGTACAGTGTACATTCTTTTGCCAGAAACTGACAACTGCCCTTCTTGAATCGACGGAAGGGAAAAGATTTAATGATCAATCTCCACGAAAGAATGTTGCCGTCCAGACAGTTATCGAACCCGTGTCCTCCTGATCACCAGTCAGATGCGCATCCGACTGGGCTACTGAGGCCGGCAGTTATACTTGGAGTACACTACATCCTTCTGACACTTTTGTTAACGATTATCCTGCTGTTCATGACAACCCTTTTCTTTTCAAACAGTGCAGATCCAGATCAGATGGCTTCTGAAGAAGCCATCTGATCAGGATCTACACTGTTTGACAAATTGACATTCAATTTATGAATTTGTAGGAATAGATTTCATCGAGTAATCTAATTGGTTCAAAGTCAGAAATGGGTGTGGCGAAACTGAAAATTCAGCAAGAGAAGGGTTAAAGGTGTGTTTGTTACACAACTAAAACTGTATACTCGTAGATTATGATCCCAATTATGATCCCACAGAGGATCACAGAAAAATAATAAAGCACTTAGGGTACTGATGGGTTGCTTGTCTCTGAGTGTAGATTGCGAAAATGGGCCTGAACAGGGACTGTTTTGTTCAACCCTTAACCCTTGTCCTGCTGAATATTCAAATATGCCACACCCACTACTGATTATCAACCAATTAGATTACTTGATGTAAATTATTGCAACAAATTCACAATCTGAATGGCAAACAATGTAGATCCTGATCAGATGGCTTCATCAGAAGCCATCTGATCTGGATCTTCATTGTTTGGAAAATAAGGCATATCTGGGCTCAGCAGGACAAGGGTTAAATTCCTGTACTGTTAGCAAATTGTGTAGATCCTGGTCAGACACGTTTTTCGGCGTCTGACACTTAAATTCCCTAACTGTTGGCAAACCGTGTAGACCCTGATCAGATGCCGCATTTTGCGGCATCTGATCTGGGTCTACTCTGTTTTCCAAGCCCAACCCATGATTCCAGCCCAGATTTTACAGATTACCCTTTTACACAACACGCTGACCGCACTGCGATAAAACTATATAAATAAGTTACATGGCTATATCGGACAAATCAGTGATAGTCATATAATAGAGGTTAGTCAGCCCAAAAAGAAAATAGTTTTATTCCTGTCTGCTCTGGACTTTTTGCAGTGCTTGAAGGGTGAGACAACTCAAACCTGACTTATAATTTAACCCATTGTTTACAAGTGAACTCTTCCATTGCTATATATTGGACAAGTCCATTTGTCATATTAGGGGTATCAGGCCTACTTTTTCATTTTCTATTCTATTTTTGATGGACAATTCTGTTAGCAAATAGCGCAGGCCCTGATCAGATGCCGCGTTCTGCAGTGTCTGATCTTGCCCAGGTACCCCTTTAGGGGTTTCCCATCTGCAATTGGTTAAAAATTCAACCTAAGTAGCATCATAAGCTCAGGAAGGGCTATGATGACAGCGCATCTGGTGTAGCCATCAGCTGCCACATTTACAAGTTTGCATTAAAGTTTTTAACCCTTCTCTTGCTGAATATTCAGTTAAGCCACACCCATTTCTGACTTTGAACCAATCAGATTACTTGATGTAATTTATTCCTACAAATTCATAAATTGAATGTCGAACAGTGTAGATCCTGATCAGATGGCTTCTTCAGAAGCCATCTGATCTGGATGTACACTGTTTCCAAAGATAGGGGTTGTCGTGAACAGCAAGATAAGAGTTAAGATAGCATGTTTTCTGAATTCTAAGGTACATTAATTTTGTTCCTGGCATAATGGTAAAGATTTATCCAGCTTTTCCCTAACTTCTGTCCATGACCGTAACCCATTTCTGGCCAGGGGAAACCCCTAATCAGGTACCGTGACAAACAATGCAGGGCCAGATCAGACATCATAGACATTGGCATCTGATCAGGGTCTGCACTGTTTACTTACAGGATTTTCTGTCAAAAATAGAATAAACACAAAAAACCAGTGCTTCAGCTGAAGTGCACGACCTGCCGGATGCTTTTAGCTTTATGAGTGTTACCGTATATGGGTATGGCAGCCATTTTGGTCATGTGACCTGGACCTAAAACGGTTCCTCCAATAAATGCGCCTTATCGTAAGGAGCAAAAATATATCTTATACTTTAGTACTGTATTCTGAATCGTTTGCAGGATAAAATGCATTCTCACATTTTCCAATACAAAAGCATATGTGTGAAAGTTTGACCGAGGCACAAAGAAGGTCAAGGTCAACCAAGGGTCACCATTTTAGCAATTTATGATGGGCCTACGTCCAAGATGCCATTTATCAAGTTTCTTGGAAATCTGCCGTGTGGTTCTGGAGAAGACTATTTTTGAAGGGTTTTTACCATATATGGCTTGGCGGCCATTTTGGTCATGTGACCTGGACCCCATGAGCAAATTCTGGTTTCCCCCATCCCATAGAGGCTCCATATGAAATTTGACTTCAATCGGCCCAACGGTTTACGAGGAGAAGCAGTTCAAAAATTTTCACATTTTTCGCCTCGGCGAGGCTATACTTAATGGAATGTAATATTTCGCAAGTTCATAGGTTAGATCTCATTGATATCTATCAGTATGCCAAAAATTGTTTAAATATTCAAAGTGGTTAAGTCACTATCAGCAATTTTCACAAACGGGTTAAGGACGGACAGACAGACCATATATGGCTTGGCGGCCATTTTGGTCATGTGACCTGGACCCCATGAGCAAATTTTGGTTTCGCCTATCCCATAGAGGCTCCATATGAAATTTGACTTCAATCAGCCCAACGGTTTACGAGGAGAAGCAGTTTGAAAATTTTCACATTTTTCGCCTCGGCGAGGCTATACTTAATTGAATGTAATATTTCCCAAAGTTCATAGGTCAGATCTCATTGATATCTATCAGTATGCCAAAAATTGTTTCAATATTCCAAGCAGTTAAGTCACTATCGCCAATTTTCACAAACGGGTTACGGATTTTTCGCCTAGGCGAGGCTATATTAAATAGAATGTAATATTTCGCAAGTTCATTGGTTAGATCTCATTGATATCTATCAGTATGCCAAAAATTGTTTAAATATTCCAAGCGGTTAAGTCACTATCACCAATTTTCACAAACGGGTTACGGATGGACAGACAGACAGACAGACCATATATGGCTTGGTGGCCATTTTGGTCATGTGACCTGGACCCCATGAGCAAATTTTGGTTTCCCCCATCCCATAGAGGCTGCATATGAAATTTGACTTCAATCGGCCCAACGGTTTCCGTAGAAAAACAGTTCGAAAATTTTCACATTTTTCGCCTTGCGAGGCTATACTAAATGGAATGTAATATTTCGCAAGTTCATTGGTTAGATCTCATTGATATCTATCAGTATGCCAAAAATTGTTTAAATATTCCTAGCGGTTAAGTCACTATCACCAATTTTCACAAACGGGTTACGGACAGACAGACAGACAGACAGACAGACAGACCATATATGGCTTGGTGGCCATTTTGGTCATGTGACCTGGACCCCATGAGCAAATTTTCGTTTCCCCCATCCCATAGAGGCTGCATATGAAATTTGACTTCAATCGGCCCAACGGTTTCCGTAGAAAAACATTTTGAAAATTTTCACATTTTTCGCCTTGGCGAGGCTATACTAAATGGAATGTAATATTTCGCAAGTTCATTGGTTAGATCTCATTGATATCTATCAGTATGCCAAAAATTGTTTAAATATTCCAAGCGGTTAAGTCACTATCAGCAATTTTCACAAACGGGTTACGGACGGACAGACTGACAGAATGACCGATTGGGCAGAATGACACAGTGATTTTAGGGCACTCTTAGAAAATCAACCGACTTCAGTTGGTCGCTTTTTCTGCGGGTCGTGCAATAGGCCTAAACCCCTTACTGTAGCATCACAATATTGATGTCAACTTTAGTGTGTTTAACCATCAGTGAGAACTTGTCAGTCAATGGCATTTCTGAAGTGCTGACTTTCATAATGATCAGTGACAATTCTGCATTGGATGACATTCCTACAGCATTACAATTTAATGTAATTTCAACTTCCACCATGTTCATCAGTAGCATCAATATTATGAGTGAGAATTCTGCATTGGATGACATTTCTACAGCATTACAATTTTAAGTAATGTCAACTTTTGTATACCATGTTCATCAGTAGCATATAATTATATTATCAGTGAGAATTCTATATTGGATGGCTACACCATCACAACTAATGTCAACTTTTAGTGTGTGTTTACAAGATTCACATTATTGTGGTCAGTGAACACTGCATTGGATGGCATTACTACAGTATTGCAGTTGATGTCAACATTGAGTATGATTTTATCATCATTCTGATCAAAGAGATCTACATTGGATGATGTTCCTGCACCATCACGATTGATGTCAACTTTCAGTATGTTCATTTACATAATTATGATCAGAGAGATCTCTACATTGGATGATATTACTGCAGCATCACAGTTGATTTTAACTTTCAGTATGTTCAACATCAAAGCACTATATTGATCGGTGAGATCTCTGAATCAGATGATGTTATTGTGCAGTTAACTTTCAGTGTGTTCAACCTCAGCATTATTATGGTCAATGAGAACTCTCCAGTGGATGTCATTTGTAGAGCATATCAGTGAGAATTCTGCATTGAATGACATTTCTGCAGCATTACAAGTGATTTCAACTTCCAATATGTTCATCATTAGCATCAATATTAACAATGCAGAATCACAACTTTTGTCAACTTTTAGTACCATGTATGTGCAATATCAGCGTTAGAAGCCTGCATGGTGTAGTGGTTATGCTAGTCGCCTTGTAAACCAGTGGCAGGAGGATTGATCCCCGGCTTTTCCAGACTTTCGGATGAGTCTATTAACCGAGGTCCTGTCTCTGTATGACCTAAGCTGTTGGTGAGACGTACATCTCAAACACTCACTCAATATCAGCATCATTATGGTCAATAAGAATGCTTGCATTGGCTGACATTACAACAGCATTGCAATTGATGTCAACTTTCTTGATTGGCTGACATTACTATAGCATTGCAGTTGATGTCAACTTTCATTATTGGCCAACATTACTACAGCTTTGCAGTTGATGTCAACTTTCTTGATTGGCTGGCATTACTACGGCATTGCAGTTGATGTCAACTTTCATTATTGACTGACATTACTACAGCATTGCAGTTGATGTCAATTTTCATTATTGGCTGACATTTCTACAGCATTGCAGTTGATGTCAACTTTCATTATTGGCTGACATTACTGCAGCATTGCAGTTGATGTCAACTTTCTTCATTGGCTGACATTACTACAGCATTGCAGTTGATGTCAACTTTCATTACTGGCTGACATTACTACAGCATTGCAGTTGATGTTAACTTTCATTATTGGCTGACATTACTACAGCATTGCAGTTGATGTCAACTTCCATTATAGGCTGACATTACTACTGCATTGCAGTTGATGTCAACTTTCATTATAGGCTGACATTACTACACCATTGCAGTTGATGTCAACTTTCATTATTGGCTGGCATTACTACTGCATTGCAGTTGATGTTAACTTTCATTATTGGCTGACATTACTACAGCATTGCAGTTGATGTCAACTTCCATTATAGGCTGACATTACTACTGCATTGCAGTTGATGTCAACTTTCATTATAGGCTGACATTACTATACCATTGCAGTTGATGTCAACTTTCATTATTGGCTGGCATTACTACTGCATTGCAGTTGATGTCAACTTTCATTATAGGCTGACATTACTACACCATTGCAGTTGATGTCAACTTTCATTATTGACTGACATTACTACAGCATTGCAGTTGATGTCAACTTTCATTATTGGCTGACATTACTACAGCATTGCAGTTGATGTCAACTTTCATTATTGGCTGACATTACTACAGCATTGCAGTTGATGTCAACTTCCATTATAGGCTGACATTACCACAGCATTGCAGTTGATGTCACATTTCATTATAGGCTGACATTGCTACAGCAATGCAGTTGATGTCAACTTTCATTATTGGCTAACATTTCAACAGCATTGCAGTTGATATCAACTTTCATTATTGGCTGATTGCAGTTGATATCAACTTTCGTTATTGGCTGACATTTCTAGAGCATTGCAGTTGATGTCAACTTTCATTACTGGCTGACGTTTCTACAGAATTGCAGTTGATGTCAACTTTCATTATTGGCTGACATTTCTACAGCATTGCAGTTGATGTCAACTTTCATTATTGGCTGACATTTCTACAGCATTGCAGTTGATGTCAACGTTCATTATTGGCTGACATTTCTACAGCATTGCAGTTGATATCACATTTCATTATTGGCTGACATTTCTACAGCATTGCAGTGGATGTCAACTTTCATTATTGGCTGACATTTCTTCAGCATTGCAGTTGATGTCAGCTTTCATTATTGACTGACATTTCTACAGCATTGCAGTTGATATCAACTTTCATTATTGGCTGACATTTCTACTGCATTGCAGTTGATATCAACTTTTATTACTGGCTGACATTTCTACAGCATTGCAGTTGATTTCAACTTTCATTATTGGCTAACATTTCTACAGCATTGCAGTTGATATCAACTTTCATTACTGGCTGACATTTCTACAGCATTGCAGTTGATGTCAAGTTTCATTATTGGCTGACATTTCTACAGCATTGCAGTTGATATCAACTTTCATTACTGACTGGCTATCTACAGCATTGCAGTATTTGTCAACTTTCATTATGTTCAACATTGTCATCATTTTTATCATTTGATGGGGTTACTGCAGCATCACAATTTATGTCAACTGTCAAGAGCCTCATTCTGTTTAGTACATTTAAAGTCCAAAGGTATTAGGTGCCCATCGGTTTGGCATCATACTCAGTAAAGACCTTGTGACGTCAAATTGTAATGTGTGAGACAATTTTTCTGTCTGTAAAGATTACTTCTTATGGTATTCCTATTTTTGGACAACAGCAATTATCTTATGTCTGCAGTAGATATTTATCAATGGTTGACTTGTCTTTGGTCATAAAATATGCAGAATGAGGCAGACAATTTTGTCACGAATGCACTGAACTAGAAATTCTTATGTTCTTCTGCATTTGTAGAGATAGAGATATCATATGAATCAACCCTTAAGACGCATCTGAAAATGTTGTCTGCTTTTGTTGTCTGCTGAATCTTTTTGCAAACTTTTTTAAAAATATTTTTACATACAGGCAAACAGTGTGGATCCAGATCAGACTGCTCCTGTTCGTCTGACCATCTGTGTAGCTGAACAAGCCATTTTGTGTCTTAACTGGTCACAAACCCTTAGCACAAGTTTTATCGTGATAGAGCTTGTATACATTGACCTTGAATGATAGCCATCAAAACATGCATACTGAAATGCATATTGATATGCTGAATAATCAGTTTCTTTTAAATAAATGTTGAATGAGGTTAATTTAAAATTAACTAACATATTTACGATAATTATGGTGCGCTTTGTCAATCGACCCGGTAAAAGTCCCACAAAATTGGAAGCAACGTCTCCAAAATGACCTTTACAGTGTTGACGGGGACGCTAAACCTCAATCAAACAAACAATCGACCCAAAGTTACTAAGATCTGAAGCTCTTCAGTGCTGATGTACACTACTGACTATCATTATCAAGATAATGGTTATTTATAGAAAATACTAGTCATGGTCTTCTTGTAACTGTGAGGTCAGAGTGTTACATAAGAGGGTTTTTAGCTTACCTGAGCTCGAAGTGCTCTTGGTGAGCTATTGTGATCAGTCAATGTCTGTCGTCTGTCGTGCATTGTCCGTCGTCAACAATTGCTTTAAAAGACTACTCCTCCTAAACCCTTGGGCCAATTTCATTTAAACTTCACAGGAATGTTGCCTAGGTGGCTCTGTACCAAAATACCTAAAATCGTTACGCTCCAATGATCAAGATGGCCACAGAGCTAAAAAATAGATAAATCTTAAACGACTACTCCTCTTATACCCCTTGACAAATTTCATTCAAACTTCATAAGAATGTTGCTTAGGTGACCCTCTACCAAAATAGCAAAAATCTTTCTGCTCTGATGAACAAGATGGCCACCAGAGCTAAAACTAGAAACAAATTTAAATGACTACTCCTCCCAAATCCATGGGCCAATTTCATTCAAACTTCATGTGATTGCTGCTTAGGTGACCTTCTACCAAAATAGCTAAAGCGGTTCCGCTCCAATGAGTAAAATGGCCACCAGAGCTAAAAATAGAAAAACATCGTAAATTTTCTTCAAACGCAAACTCCTCATAAACCCTTGGGCCAATTTGGTTCAAACTTAACAGAAATGTTGCCTATGTGACTCCCTACCAAAATAGCTAAAATCATTCTGCTCTGACAAACAAGACGGCAACTAGAGCTAAAAATAGAAAATATCTTTAAATAACCCTGTATGAAATTGTCCTACAGTATTTCTGCAGAAATATTGTGACAGGATTCAGACATGAAACTGGTATGAAACCTTATTTCCAATAGAATTTCCACAAAAAATTTTCACTTTAATTTTTCATTTCAGACAGGATTCAGGTGGGAATCAGTGTTGAAAACCTTGTGAAATATTTAAATTAAATCTGGAATCCTGCAGAAAAAACATGCATGATTCCTGTACAAATTGTCAACAGAATTTCTGCATGATTCCTGCATGAATTGTTGAAAGAATTCCTGCATTTCTTATTGACAGGAATACTGCATGAATTTTTAACAGAATTACTGTCTGTGTATTGTTGGAGAATTCCTGCTAATTTAAATATTTGATCCAGTTTTAAACATAACATAATTTATAATCTTAACATAAACTGCCAAAATTTTGAATTATTATAGGAACACAGTTGTGCCGAAAAAGAACAAACTAAAAAGCTTGCTGCTACATACATTATACACTATACATGTTACTTTTGAAATGACGATGACATTCAAAGCATCATAGTGACTTAAGCACCTCAGTCTTTGTACATGTGCACATACACAAATATGTGGGTCACGTGCAATTTACTTTGCAAAACTAAAGCTTTTGAAACCTCACAGGTTAAGTATTTCTCATCATCATCATCATCAACGGATTTTTTATTAACGTGCAGGTACAGGGGCAACGTCCACATAAGTAGCTGGCTTGCTGCACGCATGGCAGATCTTACAGATCTTACACCAGATCTCCAGGCATTGTCTATATTGTCTCAATTTAAAATAATGTTAAAAGTAAACTTCCAATGTCTGAAGTCTTTAAAAACATATTATTTTGTACAACAACAAAAAGCCATGCAGTCACCATCCTAGATACTTTTGAATGTGTGTTAACTGCCAAAATATTATGTTACAGGAAGTGATTCTGCCTTGTTTTCATTCCATGACATTAAACAGAAATTTGGCCAACATTTTCATGCAGTATTTCTGTGAAAGTCTGTCCATGTTCCTTGTGGAATCTGTAACCTTTATTCCGTATACTGCATTAGAGTCAGAAATGAACATTTTTAATGCAGAATTTCTGTAGGGGTTTGTCCATTTTCCTTGTGGAATCTGTTACAGAATTCCATGTACTGCAAGACTCAGACTGTAAAATAATTTTCCACAATGATTTCTGTTACTGTCCACAAGGACTCCATGTGGAATCCTGTCAGAATTTTTGCATGGGACCAACTCCTCATGTATCGTTGGGCCAGTTTCATTCAAACTTCATTGGAATGTTGCTTAGATGACCCTCTACCAAACTATTTAAAACGGTTCTGCTCTGATGAGCAAAATGGCTGCCATAGCTAAAAATAGAAAAATGTCGTAAATTTGCTTCAAACGGGAACTTTTCCTTAACACTTGGGCCAATTTGATTTAAACTTCACAGGAATGTGACATGGGTGACTCCCTACCAAAATGGCTAAAATCGTTCCGCTCCTACGAACAAGATGGCTGCCAGAGCTAAAAATAGAAAAAAAATCTTCAAACGACAACTCCTCCTGTACCCTTGGGCCAATTTCATTCAAACTTCATATGAATGATGGTTAGATGACCCTCTACCAAAATGGATAAAACGATCCCGCTCTGGTGAGCAAAATGGCCGCCATAGCTAAAAATAGAAAAACTTCGTAAATTTGCATCAAATGCAAACTCCTCCTAAACCCTAGGGCCAATTTGATTCAAACTTCACAGGAAATTTATACAGGTGACTCCATGCCAAAACAGCTAAAATCATTCCACTCTGATGAACAAGATGGCTGCCAGAGCTAAAAATAGAAAAAATCTTA
Organism: Lucinisca nassula; assembly: GCA_963580285.1. Lineage (NCBI taxonomy): Eukaryota > Metazoa > Mollusca > Bivalvia > Lucinida > Lucinidae > Lucinisca > Lucinisca nassula. Next base: position 123,543,506 of record OY757017.1, read on the forward strand.
AAACGACAACCCCTGTACCATTGGGCCAAAACTCATTCAAACTTCATATGAATCATGCTTAGACGACCCTTTATCAAAATAGCTAAAAGATCCTGCTCCCATGAACAAAATGGCCACCAGAGCTAAAAATAGAAAAACTTAATAAATTTGCTTCAAACATGAACTTCTTCTAAACCCTTGGGCCCATTTGATTCATACTTCACAGGAATGTTGCCTAGGTGACTCCCTACCAAAATAACTAAAATATTTCCACTCTGATGAATGTAAGATGGCCACCAGAGCTAAAAATATAAATAATCTTAAAATGACAACAGCTCCTGTACCGTTGGGCCAATTTCATTCAAACTTCGTCGGAATGTTGCTTAAATGACACTCTGATAAAATAGCTAAAATGATCCTGCTCCGATGAACAATATGGCCACCAGAGCTAAAAATAGAAAAAATATTGTAAATTCGCTTCAAACACGAACTCCTCCTAAACCCTTGGGATGATACCTAGGTGACACCATACCAAAATAGCTAAGATCGTTCCTCTCTGATGAACAAGATGGATGCCAGAGCTAAAAATAGAATGTACCGTACATATACTAGTGACAGTGACATACAGGTGAGCAAATCATGACCCTCTGGGCCCTCTTGTTTTATAGAATCTAGAATCATGTGTTGGGCTTGGCAAACATTGTAGACCCAGATCACAGTCTGCAGAATGCTGAACTTTGTCTGAGCTTGTTTTAATATGTTGTCAGCATGCAAATGATTGAAGTCATATTAACCCTTAAGACTCCAAGAAAAACTACATCTGAAAATGTTGTCTGCTTATGTCAGCTGCTGAATCTTTTTGCACACATTTCAAAAATATTTTTGCATACAGACAAACACTGTGGACCCAGTTCAGTCTGGTCTGGGTCTGCACTGTTTTAAAGTACTTGGCAGACGACACAGCAGACGACAATTATTGTTGTATTGGTTAATGATATGGTATTTGTATGGCAGTACCTCAGGAATAGTGTTTTCCCATTTTCTACTTGAAACCCCAAAACAGGTAGTTGGCAAACAGTGTGGGGCCAGATCATATGCTGCAGAACATGGCGTCTGATCAGGGCCTTTACCATTTGCAGAAAGTTCAATCCGTTTCTGAATAAATTTCACATGCATGGTTCACATGCAGTGTCAAACCTTATTTTCTCATAAGAATAGGAAAAAAGTGGTGCCTGCAATGTTGTGATTGGCAGTTTTTTGGGTTAAAGAACTTGAAAGGAATCAGTGCTTGATTAGTGCCAGCCATTGCAGACAATACTTGGAGGAATTTTAAGACCAGGCCAGCAGGCTTGCAGAGTATTGATTTTTCACATTTTGCAGTTTGCATTTTAGTACCATAATGATCCTAAGTATTGGGACAGACCGGCTTAAACAAACAGTGCATACCCAGATCAGACTGCTCCTGAAGGAGCAGTCTGATCAGGGCCTACACTGTTTTCATTCTGTCTGCAGTTTTCGGATTCTTTGCTGGATCATGAAACCAATTTTTTCCACCAAGGTACATACAATGTAATAATAATTATATCATGATTAGCCTCATCCAGGTGAGCAATTTCTGACTCTCTTGGGCCTCTAGTTTTATATGAAAGCCTTTAGAGGTGTTAGGTTGAGCCATTTAAAGACGTTTATTTGGAAAATGGCTGAACGTTTTGCAATCAGTAAATGGCCACAATTTGGGCTTTCTGTCAGGCTTTTGTTAGAAAATGATAAACATGTTTTGTTTCCAAAAGTAGTCTCCCTTTGAAAACGATTTGATGGAGAAATGTCATACCTGGATTATTAGTTCCATGTGACCCCATGATTGACTGCAAAATATATCTAGGTCAGTCAGTGATTTTGCCTTTTATCTTGAATACTATTTGATTAAGAAACATCACACTTGATTATTAGTTACATGTGACCTGCTGATTGACCTCAAAATATATCCAGGCCAGTGTGACCTATATTTCATGGTTCAGTGGTTTTGCCTATTGTCTTGAATATTATTTAATGGAGAAACGTCATAGCCATGTTACCTGATGGTTCACCTCAAAGTATATCTAGGTCAGTGTGACCTATATTTCATGGTTCTGTGATTTTGTCTATTTTGTTGAATACTATTTTGATAATGAAATGATATACCTGGGATATTACTTCAATGCAACCAGATGATTGACCTCAAAATATATGTAGGTCAGTGTGACCTATATTTCGTGGTTCAGTGACTTTGACTTATATCTTGAATACTATTTGATGGAGAAACTTCATATCTGAATAATCCATTCCATGTGACCAGATGACTGACATAGCGTGACCTATTTTCATGATTCAATGATTTTGCCTTATAATTCAGACACTATTTGATTCTGAAATATAATATCTAGAATATATGTTCCATGTGACCTGATGATTGACCTCAAGATATATGCAGGTGAGTGTGACCTATATTTCATGGTTCAATAGTTTTACCTTATATCTTGAAGGCGCAAAACAGGTGAGCTATGCTGTCATGCGACAGCTCTTGTTGTACAAAATGGAATCTTCCTTTTTATATATAGTGGAAGTCCATTTGACAAGTTGCGTGTGATCTTGAAATTTTTTATTTTGAAAATAGCTGAATATTTTGTAAACAGTGTCTGGGCCTGCACTGTTTGATTGTTTCCAGATTTGGGATTTCCAATACAAAATGGTTTGAATGGAATCTTCTGGGAGGCCATTTACAAAAGTAGGGTTTTCCAGATTGTTGTTGTTTGAAATTCATTTACAAAATGGCTGAACTTTCTGCAAAAAGTGAAGCCCCTTTTGGGTTTTTTTCCAAAAAGTGGATTAATTGCGGTGCTTTGGTTCCCAGATTAACCTTTACCCTGCTGTAGGCGACAAGCCCTATCTTTGCAAACAGTGTAGATCCAGATCAGATGGCTTCTGATCAGGATCTACACAGTTTGACATTCAGTTTATGAATATGTAGAGATAAGCTGCATCAAGTAATCTGATTGGCTCAAAGTCAGAAATGAGTGTGGCTTAATTGAATATTCAGCAGGTTAAAGGTTAACCCTTACCCTGCTGAATATTTCAATATGCTATACTCCTCCCATCAGCCATCAGTGTTGCATGTTTTCAGTTTTTATCATGGATTCAGAAGCAGAAAGGAAAACGGTATAGACTCTGATGCTGATCAGCTGGCTTGCGAGAAGTATATGAACCCCGCCAAGCGAATTTGGGTCTTCGAGCATTCCGTCATGACAAATTTTAACTGCGCATGCCAAGCCATTCAGAGGGGCCAGGGATATGGCTTTCTGTCTGAAGGTTCCTCTTGATTCACTGCTTGTAAGAGCGAGCAGCGAAGGTTCTGGCGAGACTGCGCGGATGCGCAGGCTCGCCTGAACCTTCGCTGCTCGCAAAGGCGATAAGTACCAAAATCGCTTGACGGGGCCCATATAGTGTTTTAAAAAAAGGATACATCGGGGTTCAGCATGATGAGGGTTAACCCTTGTCCTGCTGAATATTTATATAATTATTATGTCACACCCACTACCGATTATCAACCAATCAGATTACTTGATGCAAATTATTGCAACAAATTCACAATCTGAATGGCAAACAATGTTAATCCTGATCAGATGGCTTCTTCAGAAGCCATCTGATCTGGATCTACATTGTTTCAACGATAGGGCATATCCGGGATTAGCAGTAGAAGGGTTAAGATAGTTAACCCATTGTATACTAGTGGACTCTTCCATTGCTATATGTTGGACAAGTCCATTTGTCATATAAGGGGTGGTAGGCTTATTTTTTCGTTTTTATTCTATTTTTGACTGAAAATTCTGTTAGCAAATAGTGCATGCCCTGATCTGGGCCTGCACTGTTTGCCAAGGGGTTTCCCCTCATACAATGGATTAATATTAGTGACAGGTGCATATATATACAGACAATAAGCGTATTGTTCCATTGCCAAATGTTGCGGAAGGGAAAGCTGAAAAACAGTTCTGGAATCAAAGAATGAGAAATGGGTACTATGTATGTAAAGCATGAAGGCTCACAGAAGAAGAGTCCTCCTGTTCAGAAACTTAATTTAACCTTTTTGTACCAAATGGAATCTTTCTCCTTATATATAGCATGAGTCCATTTCAAAATTTAGGGGTATCAGGTTGTGTTTTCTTCAAAATTTATTTGGAAAATGACTGAACTTTTAGCAAACAGTGGAGGCCCTGATCAGACGCCGCGTTCTGCAGCATCTGATCTGGGCCTGCACTGTTTGCCAGGTACCCGTTTAGGGGTTTCCGGTACAAAAAGGGTTAAACCAGTTACCATTGGCAAAGGCATAGGAAAATAGTTCCAGAATCACTAATTTTTATCCCCCGCCGAAGGTGGAGGGATATAGTTTTGGCGTTGTCCGTCCGTCCGTCCTTCCGTCCTTCCGTCCATCCATCCTTCCGTCCGTCCGTCCATCCGTCCTTCCGTCCGTCCGTCACACTTTTTTGTCCGGAACCGTTTCTCAGCAACTATTGCATGGAATTAAATGAAACTTGAAATAAATATGTATTATTATGCTGTGGTGATGCACGCGCAATTTTTTTTTCGGATTGACTTTTTACATCCAGAGTTATGGCCCCTTGAATGATTGAAATTCTGGATTTTTCGTCGTCTCACTTTGTCCGGAACCGTTTCTCAGCACCTATTGCATGGAATTAAATGAAAATTGAAATAAATATGTATATTTTTATGCTGCAGTGATGCACACGCAATTTTTTTTCGGATTGACTTTTTACATCCAGAGTTATGGCCCCTTAAATGATTGAAATTCTGGATTTTTTCGTCATCTCACTTTGTCCGGAACTGTTTCTCAGCAACTATTGCATGGAATTAAATGAAACGTGAAATAAATATGTATTATTATGCTGCGGTGATGCACACGCAATTTTTTTCTTGGTTGACTTTTTACATCCAGAGTTATGACCCCTTAATTGATCGAAATTCTGGATTTTTCGTCGTCTCACTTTGTCTGGAACCGTTTCTCAGCAACTATTGCATGGAATTAAATGAAACTTGAAATAAATATGTATTATTATGCTGTGGTGATGCACGCGCATTTTTTTTCCGGATTTACTTTTTACATCCAGAGTTATGGCCCCTTAAATGATTGTAATCCTGGATTTTTCGTCGTCTCACTTTTTTGTCGGGAACTGTTTCTCAGCAACTATTGCATGGAATTATATGAAACTTGACATAAATATGTATTATTATGCTGTGGTGATGCACGCACAAATTTTTTTCGGATTGACTTTTTACACCCAGAGTTATGGCCCCTTAAATGATTAAAATTCTGGATTTTACGTCGTCTCACTTTGTCTGGAACCGCTTCTCAGCAACTATTGCATGGAATAAAATGAAACTTGAAATAAATATGTATTATTATGCTGCCATGATGCACGTGCAATTTTTTTTTCGGATTTACCTGGATTGACTTTTTTATCCAGAGTTATTTCCCCTTAAATGATTGAAATTGAGGAATTTTGTCTATTCGGTGATTATATCGGTTTTTTTTAATATTCACGAATTTTATTTTGGTATCCTTGAAACCACATAACAGGTAAATAAACCTCAACTTTGACAGACAAGTTAATCTCTACTGATAATTAGGTCAGTAGGTCAGGGTACAGCCTCTCATCCAGGTGGTAAATGTTCAACGGGGCCCTTCCTCATTGTCTCTAGTTTGCTTCTTAGAACCATCCTCAATTTTGGCCAGATATATTTTCTTGCCATTCTACACGAAAAACCCATTCGGCGGGGGATATCAATTCAACGAATTTGCTTGTTCCAATTTTAATTAGCGTGCTATCAAGTATTTCGAACTTCAACAAAGGTCATTGCTTACACTAACTGTCATGCTGGTTCTTAAGAACTATTTTTATTATGCAAATGTAGCTGTTTGTTTGATTTCTCCAAGCCCCGATGGATGGAGGCGAGCACATGTTGCGTTCTGCAGTATTTGATCTGGGCTTGCATCATGTTTGCCAGTATCCTTTTGGGGGCTTTCTTGATTAAAATAGGTTGATCAGGGGTATTGTGTTCAGGCTGTTTGTTTGTTTGTTTGATTTGAGGTTTAACGTAAACACTGTAAAGGTCATTTTGGAGACGTTGCTTCCAATTTTGTGGGACTTTTACCCGACTTTGAGTTGAAATGACACCTCAAGCCCGCTTCCAATTTTGTGGGACTTTTACCCGACTTTGAGTTGAAATGACACCTCAAGCCCTGCCGCCCAATGACGCCAATAGGGTTTATAAGCATGGGGGGTCCGACTCGCACCGCTTTCCCTTGGCAGGCTTATAATAGACCCTCTAAGCAGTTCACCAGTATTTGTGTGCGGTCGGTTTCAGCTCTGCATGCATCTATTTCTTTAAGCCCTGATGGGTGGGGGCTGCAAATGAAGCTGTAAGTGCTTTGATTTTTTTCAGACTAACTAGCCTGAGCGACTGATGGTTTTTTTAAGGTATAAGTAACTGGCCAATGCTACCCCATCCAAAACCTAGCTTAAATGGCACAAGAAGCCTTACACAAATAACTGGCAAACAAACAAAAACCAAAATTGCAGATTGCAGACAAGAGCGAAAGTTTTATTGTCGGGCGATCCCAACGCGCCTACTGGTGATGCCACTGCATTGCTACGGCGATGTTTGCGATCGTACTGCGTGCACCTCGGCGTTCAGCATTTTTCTTGGACGCCGTGGGATCGCCATGAAAACGCGGCCCTGGTGTTACAGGGGTTTAATGTAAGAGTCCCCCACAGGGACGAGATAGTCTTCGGTGGAATTCTTGTTTTCACATCAAAAAGTGTAGATTTTTTTGTTTGAAGAAATTATTAACTACTTATAAAAGAATATAATGAAACAGAATGAAGCGGTTCCTATTTTTTTCAAAAAGTTATTGGTTTGGTCGCCATGAGGCGGGCAAACCGGGTATAATGACCAGATTGTTACTGTTCCATGGAGGGGCACGTGACGCGATCAACCAATCAGCTTTAACGATGATGCAATACTATACTGCAATTACAGGAAACAGCCTGTCTGTCTAGCAGACCGAAAAGCAAGCGTTTCAATTCCAACAATAAATATCTTAAGGGAAATGGAAACACCTGGCAGGTGTGGCAGTTACGGTAAATGACCAATTAATTCGAACAGTAAAAAAAATAAATACTGATCCCTTAGAAAATATCAGATTAGAAATTTATCAGTGTTCGAACTGTTTGATCTGAAAGAATTCCATGCATTGGACCAGGCTGGGTTCAATATTTTAAACAGCTACGTTTTTTTCCCCGCGGCCCTGTCAATCCGCAAGTGATTAGAAGTTATAAATATCACTTATGCAGTGCAGAACCGTTTGATCTATAAATAAGTCAGTGTGTGCGGGGGGGGGGGGTCTTTGAATGCGAGCTTATCATGTAGTTACAAGTATAAGGTTACACATTGTCATTAATGACATTTACACCTATTGAACTATCACTATTCCCTTTAAAATGGGCGAGTCAATTTGTGATCTCAGGAATAACAGAAATTGATTTGTTTGGAGCAAATTCTTTTCTTAAGAGAAGCCCATATAGTTTTCAAAGAATGTCCTGATAGTCTGTAATATTTGTTTTGTTCCGGCTACACCGCAGCAGACAAAGTCCAGCTACATGTATATATGGGATGTGATGTTGAAACCCGCCCAGTGGAGCTAGGCGCATAGATCCCCCCCCCCACACCTATATTGTTTAAGCGCATAGTGAAACCTCAGGCGAGACTGCGCAGCCTTGTTTGTGTGTTCTCTGTTTACTCATAAGCTGTCTCAAATCAGCGTAAGCCGGGGACATGTAGCAATTCAATGCCCATCGACGAAGTCCGCTGAAGACTGATTAGACTGTGCGGATGCAAAACCATCATGTTATTTAGATAGGCAAGTAACAAGAAAAAGAAAATGCGGACATCATACACAATTTTAACATGTGCATGGCGATCGATGAAACGTTTCAAACCTCTTCAACATTGAAGACACAATCCCGATTGCACAACTGCGCAGACTTATCAGTCTTTTCTGTACGCACATGCGCAATAAGTGTTTTACTCGAGATAGGAGATCTGAACAGACTGATCCTTGCACTTGGTAGCTTAGAATGTGTTTGTAATGTCGCAAGCAAATTTGGCCGGTTAAATGTACACTGTCGTTTTAAGCCGGCGCACGGCAAAAAAACCCGTTTCAAACGAAGGACCAGATCAGCCTGCGCATCTAGCCAATGTGGCCATAGTTTTCACCTGTTGTTCTTTAATTAGCACAGAGGCCATGGTAGGCACATACGAACAACGAAGACTGTTCAGACTGCATGCATGTGCAGGCTGACTTGAGTCCTCGCCCATCGCATATGACTTATTTTCTTAATCATGTTCCCCGAAATAACTTCCAATAAAACCTTGTCACCGTGAAATAAATGGGCATTTTCACTTGCTCCCCAGAAAACCCGGGTAACCCAACAGATAACCTGAATTAAACTACCTTTTTGCATGCAACAACCATGAATTTCACTCGCACGTGCTAAAAGACGTTCTGTGGAAAATGGCGGGGAACTCTCAATTAATATTTAAAGGGGCGCTTGTGCTATCAAAGGCATTGAATCAAATGCCACAGCACATGGAAAAAGGGTAACACTGTCACAAAAAAAAATAATGAAAGTGGAAGCTATGCTCCAAAGAGTCTGAGAGCGATTCAAGCCTTTGTAGGCCACAATGCTACATCACCGACTAGGTTCAGCCTGCACATCGATGCAATGTGATCAGTCTTTACTGAACCCTTAAATCTTACGAAGTCACAAGGTTAAGTGAAACCCTTTGCCTTACATACCGGTAGTGGGTGCGCATGTTCAGTGTTTGCAAGTCGTTGAGAAAGCAGCGAAGACACATCTTAGCATACTCATGCAATCCGATTAGAGTTTTGGCTGATCGCATGAGCCTGATGCAGACAATGGGATTTCACAGCATAAATAAGCGTAACTCCTGTGGCTCATCAAGGTTGATCTAAGCACTTGCTGCCTGCGTTTCTCACATTCTGATCAGTATTCGGTGAGGGTATGAACCTTCCATTACCACAGGGATATGCAAGTGAGAGAAGCGAAAACCATTTGCCTCACAGAGTGCATGTTAATCCGAGTCTTTGGAAGTCGCACATATTTCATGCTAAGTTTTCTTTTTTTTCGTGCGCTAATTCATATACGACCAGTACGATGTTGTAATGATAAACCCGGGAACGGTCCGCAATGCTTGTTCTGGAAGCATTTTTCGGCATTTTTTGTGTGTTCAAAGTATTAAAAATTCTGATTTCTGAAAAATTTGGGAGTTCGAATTAAATGAGAAAGTTTTCAGGCACAGATTCGAAATAATTTTGGGTGTTCGAACTGCTAGGATGTTCGAACTAATTGGTCACCTACCGTAGTCTACCATTTTTACCGTATTTCGAAACACACCTATTCAAATACATTGTCATTTTTTTACCAAAGAAAAAGAAATTTTAAAAAGAAAAATTGGAATATTCAAGTTGCCTTTTTTGCTCAAAACATAGATTGCGGGGAGTCGAAAGAAACGATTCTATCGAGTACCCACAATCTAGTGTCTCAGGGCATGAATACGGAAATTAATGTATACCCCTGCAAACCCGAGCTTTACTATATAAAAGTGTAGATTATATTTTCTTGTCCCTTGGGATCATTGATTCCATTGTGGAATTTTGAAAATATCTGAGGGTCACTGATGAGGCCTAATTGGCCGAAACTAGCTAGTCTGGCCCAGAAAACATGTACACTCCATATTTTTCAGTTCTGTGGTGTATTCCTTGCTTCCAAAGGATAGCCCTTTTATAGAACATATTTAACTTCACTACAACTGGTGTGTGGGAATGTGTGGCGGCTGTAAAACGTCTCCCTGCCCTACATCATAGTGTAGATTATATTTTCTTGTCCTTTGGGATCATTGATTCCATTGTGGAATTTTGAAAATATCTTAGGGTCACTGATGAGGCCTAATTGGCCGAAACTAGCTAGTCTGGCCCGGAAAACATGTGCACACCATATTTTTCAGTTCTGTGGTGTATTCCTTGCTTCCAAAGAGTAACCCTTTTATAGAACATATTAAAGGGGATCACAATTCTATAGGCATGATTTCGTGATGGAAATACGACTTTAAGGACCTTATGGCTGCTACTCTGTTGACTCTGTCCAACTGAAAAAGGGGTCTACTCTAAAAGGGGAAGAATTTGCTCCTCAAGGGGTCTAGTCTAAAAGGGAAGAATTTACTCCACAGGAGCAAATTCTTTCCTTTAAGAGTATACCCCTTAGACATATCAAAACAGAAATTACTTTTGCAGGAGTTGCAGTCATTTTCGCAAATTTTACGTTTTGCAATGCCATTACGGAGTAAGTCCATGGGGCCATGGAAACGAAAAACAACAGAACATAACTACTACTACTCACAACGTGTGGCTGGCTGCGGTAGCTCAGTCGGATGCAGTCAGATTCGATACCTACCGGGGTCGGCATTATTCTTTCGTGGAGATTGATTATAAAATCTTTTCTATGGTCATTCTCTCCCTTCCGCTGGTTCAAGACGGGCAGGGGTCAGTTTTGGGCGACAGAATGTGCACTGAACTGGTAAACCGCTTACGGATAAGCCTGCTCAGGAAAAGTGTGGATAGGTACACTGACAGGCCCAAACATGACCCAAATCACTGTTGACTGGGCCGTTAAATACAAATAAACAAAACTTGCAAAGTTCACTTCACACAGATAGGAACAGATTTATATATTCTTAACATCTTTCGGTACGGTGGTAGCTCTAATAATACGTAAATGTTGGAAAGACAGAGAACGTTATTTTTCCTCATTTATCGCTGGGTGTGGCCTAGTGGATAAGAGTGCTGACTCTTAATCATTAGATCTCTCAACGGTGTAGGTTTGAGCATGGCTCAGGTCACATAATGAGAAGTTCTGCAATCGAAGGTTTTCATCGTGTACTCTAGTTTTCGCTCACCTCCGATTAACGATCGGATTGATGTGAGTGAAATAATCTTGAAAGGATCGTAAAACCAAACATAAAAAAGATCGCTGGGTGTGTAAAAACATTTTCATGTCTTTGCTACTAGAATAAACGGCAGTGCCAAAGTCGAAGGTTCTAACTCTTCCAAATATATAAAATATTTAGGGAGCGAAACAAAGTCATAACGTTGATGGGTCGTTGTTTATTGTTATTGAGCCCAGCACAGATAGCAATAGTTTCTGTTCAAAAACTTCATGACTACTAAGTGACCTACCACCAGTTACAGACTGAGTTGTTAAAAGACTTTTTGGCGCATTCGATGGGAGCTATTGTGTCTGATAAGCCGAGAATGTTGTTCTTTATTTCCACTCAATACTTGACGTTTTACTAATCAGTTTCTTTTACAATTAAACTGTGATCCAGAAAGATATACAAAAGGATGGCAAATTTCAGGTTTTGCGGAGGTACCGCTCAAAGAAACGACCGAGGTTTAAGATACAGTCTGATTCGCAGCACTTTGTTTGGGCAGGCTTAGATCTTCCTAGGTGGTTCAGGAATACAGAAGTCCAATATATTGCCCCAAGGTCTGATCGGCCCCAGTCCATCGGGGATTGAAGAAATAGATTGGGCTGCATGATGCTTCCACACAGAGCTGATACCGGCCGCACATGAGTAGTGTTAAATCGCCTAGAAAGTCTAAGCCTGCTCAGGAAAAGTGGCTCGAGTCGGACTGTTCATGCATTTCAACCATTTAGTTTCATTGGGCGACAGGGCTTGAGAAGGAGTTTATCTGCCCGTTTTATCTTAGTACTGAGTAAAAGTCCCACAAAATTGGAAGCAATGTCTCAAAAAGACTCATACAGTGATAACAGGGACGTTAACAACAAATGAAATAGATAACCAAGGCCCTATAGAAGGCCTGATGACTTAGGAAAAATCTTTTTATATGCCCGTTTGAAAAACAACAACAACAACAACAAAAAATACCAAAACCAAAAAAAAAAAAAAAAAAAAAAAACGGTCGTATTAAGTTATGGGATTGGTGTCCGTCCGTCCGTTCGTAAACTTTTTTTTTCGTTTCCGTATAACTCCTACTATACAGTTTTCATTCGATCAAGCCTAAAATGTGTATGTAGTAAGGCTAAGATGTGAAGATATGCCACCAAATACTAACAGAGTTATGACCCTTTGAAAAATTCGGTTTACATTTTCGTTTGGTTAAGTTTTGTGCTATACATGTGTAAATCATATGTAAGTTACATTTAGTTTATACTTGCCATGGCGTTAAACAATTTACCACAGAATACTCATCACTACCTACCCTTCCTGATACCAAGGTCACAGACTTCGAAATTTTATCTACACGTTTTGTATTAAAGTTTATTATTTTTATTTAAAAAATGCATTAAGTGGGATAATGATATCAGCTGGCTCGATTCAGAATGTAGACTGACAAGACCAAACCTATTGGATGCTTTTTGAAAGCAGCCAACTTGTTTTCACATCATGTCAAATAATCGTTATAAAGAAGATTGCTATTAGCTCGTTGTCAGCAGCCTTACAGGCTGGTGACATCAGGTTGTCTGCAGTCTCTTCCTAAAATACTGTGATATGCACCCAATGTGATTCTATATTGTTGATTTTAGAGAATAGAAATTGCTTTGTTACAGCAGTCTGACTATTCAGTGAATTAATGACATTTCAATAAACAGAATAGATAATTACCATAGACGGTCACAATATAAGAATTCATATTGTTTAACCCTTTTTGTACCAACTGGAATCTTCTTCCTAATATATAGCAGGAGTCCATTTCAAAATTTAGGGGTGTCAGGTTGCGTTTTCTTCAAAATTCATTTTGGAAATGGCTGAATTTTTTGCAAACAGTGGAGGCCCTGATCAGATGCCGCATTCTGCGGCATCTGATCTGGGCCTGCACTGTTTGCCAGGGTACCCGTTTTGGGGTTTCCGGTAAACAGTGGGTTAAGCAGGCATTTGTGTGCTTCGATGAAAATTGAATGTGTATTTACCCTAAATATTTGGACAAAAGTAAGCCTGAGCAAACAGTTAAGACTCAGAGACCCAGATTAGACTCGGGTATCTGATCATGGTCTATACTGTTTGCCAGAAAAAGTCTGTGCATGAATAATTTACAATACTAAAAGGCTTATAAAAAGTGTTCAAATTGTTGGAGTAAATATGCCTGGCTTAGTATCTCATGGGAATCCTGCCTGGTATTCAGGGTTCAGTTGACAGATCATCCTGGCCATCACGAAAACATGCCTATATAATTTTGACCCCCTTGAACCCCACTTTTATATATTAAACATGGGGTTTCCGGGGGTATACCTTATTTCTGCTCTAAAATATAGATTGTGGGTACTCGTTAGAACCGCCTCGATGAGGCAGTTCTAACAAGTGCACACAATCTATATTTTGAGCAGAAATAAGAAAAATATCACAATTTTTATGCCCCCGCATCATATGATGCCGGGGGCATATAGTTTTTCGGTTTTCCGTATGTGCGTACATGTGTACGTCCATCTGTACGGGTGTGTGTACGTACGTACTTACATACGTAAGTACGTGATCCTGTAACCTCAGGTTAAAGTTTTTGTAACAGGTAGAGCCTGATTTATGAATGGCATTTGGCGGGGGCATCCGTGTCCTATGGACACTTTTTCTAGTTCATCATGAAATTTTCATTTTTTCTGCGATAAAGGTGGCAATGTATTTGTATAGGCGTGTTTGCGTAATGCATACTGAGAAATGGAACAGTAGATCAAGTGAAACAAGTACACATAAATCTCTGCTATTCCTGTCAAAGACCAGGGGGTCGTGGGGTCCATTCTGGCTTCTTCAGTTTTTGGATGAGTCTTTAAACCAAAGTACAGTTATATATGACCTTAACTGTTGGTAGGACATAAAACTCTTAACACATTTGAAGAGAGTTCTTAGATATGTATAAATTTTATAGAAAAATGACCTATACATATTTGTTGCATATAACACAGTTGTTTAACTAAATCAGTCTTTGCTTTGGACCCCAATAATAGTGGTAGAAAGAGGCGTATTCAGACAGCATGAACACAATACCCCTGATCAACCTATTTTATTCAAGAAAGCCCCACTGGCCCCGATAGCTCAGTTTGTAGAGTGTCCGCTCCGGGGAACGGGAGGTCTCGGGTTCGATCCCGGGCCGCGACATACCAAAGTCGTTAAAAATGGTACTAGCTGCTCCTCGCTTGGCACTCAGATTTACGGGGTAGAGCTAGGACTGGTCGATCCAGTGTCAGGATAATGTGACTGGGTGTGGTTTCATGTAATGTGTCTGGGACATGATACTTCAGTGAGGCAGCACTATAAACGTGAGCATTGAGCTCCCTGTCGCAACCAGACACCGTCGTATTATGACTGAAAAATTGTTGAAAGCGACGTTAAACCCGAATTCACACACACACACACTCAAGAAAGTCCCAAAAAGGATACTGGCAAACATGTTGCAAGCCCAGATCAAATACTGCAGAACGCAACATGTGCTTGCCTCCATCCATCGGGGCTTGGAGAAATAGATTGGGCTGCATGGTGCGTCCATGCAGAGCTGAAACTGACCACACAAGTACTGGTAAACCGCTTAGAAGGACTAAGCCTGCCCAGGCAAAGTGGTGTGAGTCAGACCATCCAGTGCTAATAAGCCTTTTGGTTTCATTGGGCGGCAGGGATTGAGATGTCATTTCAACTCAATGTTGGGTAAAGGTCCCAAAAAGTTGGAAGCAGCATCTCCAAAATGACCTAAAAAATGTTGATCGGGACGTAAACCTCAATATTATAAAGCAGCATCCGCTGTTTACAAATAAATTTTTAGAAAATCTAAACCTGACACCCCTTAACCCTTGTCCTGCTGAATATTCATATATGCCACACCCACTACCAATTATCAACCAATCAGATTACTTGATGCAAATTATTACAACAAATTCACAACCTGAATGACAAACAATGTAGATCCTGATCTGATGGCTTCATCAGAAGCCATCTTATCTGGATCTACATTGTTTCAAAGAAAAGGCATATCTGGGTTCAGCAGAACAAGGGTTAAAGGCCTTTTTATCGAAGATAACATTCAGGTCATTCTTTTGTCTACTGACATTGACATTTTTTAAAGCCATTTTTTTTCCTGAATGGAATCTTCTGTCATATATATTTAAAAATTTTGCGGCGTCTGATAAATTATTTTTAGAAATTTATCAAGAAATGGCCGTTCATTTTGGAAACATTGAAGACCTGGTCATGTTCTCCACTGTTTGCCAGTATACCTTAATGATCCTAAGTATTGGGAATGAGAATCCTAAGCAAACAGTGCAGACCCAGATCAGATGGTTCCTTTGTTTTTTGTTTGATTTGGGGTTTAACGTCCCCGTCAACACTGTATAGGTCATATTGGAGACGTTGCTTCAAATTTTGTGGGACTTTTACCTGACATTGAGATGAAATGACATCTCAAGCCCTGCTGCCCAATGAAACAAATAAGATTTATATGCATGGACGGTCCAACTCGCACCACTTTTCCTGGGCATGCTTAGAACCTCTAAGCGGTTTACCAGTATTTACGTGGGGTTGGTTTCAGCTCTGCATGGATGCATCATGCAGCCCATCTATTTCTTCAAGCCCCAATGGGCGGGGCGGCTGTTCCTGAAGGAGCAGTCTGATCAAACAAATTTGTTTAAATCTTAGGAGAATTATAGCCAGTTCTCAAGGGTTCTGAAGTTTTAGGGTTTTTACGGTACAATGGGGGTCCCCTATAAAATGGGTTATTAAAAACATTAGATTTCAGTTTAGGTTTCAGTTAACTACACACAAATATATGGGCATCTTCAAGAAAAAATATACTTGTTGATTCCAATCAGTAGATTCAAATCAGCCTGCATTTGTACTCTGCCTCCTTTAAATCTTAGGAGAATTATAGCCAGTTCTCAAGGGTTCTGAAGTTTTAGGGTTTTTACGGTACAATGGGGGTCCCCTATAAAATGGGTTATTAAAAACATTAGATTTCAGTTTAGGTTTCAGTTAACTACACACAAATATATGGGCATCTTCAAGAAAATATATACTTGTTGATTCCAATCAGTAGATTCAAATCAGCCTGCATTTGTACTCTGCCAGAGAACATTTTCCTGTCTACCTTCACCCACTTGTTCAAAACTTTATGACAGCATTAACCCATTTCGTACCAAATGGAATCTTCCTCCTTTTATATAGCTGGAGTCCATTCCAAAATTTAAGGGTGTCAGGCTGTGTTTTCATCAAAATTTATTTGGAAAATGACTGAACTTCTAGCAAACAGTGGAGGCCCTGATCAGATGCCGCTTTATGCGACGTCTGATCTGGGTCTGTACTGTTTGCCAAGACTGGAGACCTGATCAGACGCCACTTTATGTGGCGTCTGATCTGGGCCTGTACTGTTTGCCAAGGTACCAATTTTGGGGTTTCTGGTACAAAATGGTTTATCAATATATTTTTTAAAACTTTGATATTTAGTGTTGCAAATATGCTAGTATTTTTGCTGAAAAAAAAAAAAAAAAAAGATAACAATTTAATCAATAACAAGCCCTAACAACTGGGCCCTGATGATTAATCGGACTGTCATTGCGCAGGCTGAGCTGAGACTGTTTTGGGTGCACTTGCTGTATGACACATTTTAGCATGACACAGCCACACTATCCTGCCTGAGTTCTGAATGAACTTTCGAATAGATCAAATTGACATCTATGCGGAAAGTGGAGCAATTTTTAAGATTATAATACACTCGTAAGATAAAGAATTAACGCAGTCAAAGGCAGTTTCTTTTTTCATGAAATGTGACAGCTCCTGAGAAAAGAGTGCTTATTGCAAAAGCGACCAGACAAGGTCCAACCGAGCCTGCACAGGTAACTAATAGCGCTATATGCATGACTTCTAGCAAGAAGCCCTCAAGGTTTTCTGTACATGTCTGAGAGCATCAAAGGCTCGAGCGAGACTGCGCGTACATGCAGTCTCACCACACGTATGTGATAATGTCCCTATTCTCATGAGCTGACTCAAAGATGTATTTTATGAATAAACAAATATTTAAACATTGAATGATAATCTACTTGACATTGAAGAATGGTGCTTTTACATTGTGGTTTCAGCGATTTTGTTTGTTTGTTGAATTCGATTTGGATTTTACAGCCCTGTATAAATCGTTCTGATTGTTAATGGAGCTGGAATGGAACCAAAGTATTAAAATAAAATACCGGTATGCCAGATTGTGGTGTAACAGACAGCGGTTTATTGTATGTAATTAAACACTAGTATAAAACTGTGCTTTGTTTTTTGGAGAAATGTACAAGTAATCTGATTGATTGAAAGTTCGAAATTTCGTGAAGCTAAATTAATTTATTCAGCAGGACAAGGGTTCCAAGACTCATATCTGTCTGCAGACCCAGCCTGTAGACCAATATAAGCCTTAAGATGCAATAAAAAACTGCATCTGAAAACATTGTCTGTTCATGTCGTTTGCTCAGTCTTCTTGCAAACTTTTTTAAAAAAAAGTTTTTGCATACAGGCAAACAGTGTGGCTCCTAGAGGAGCAGTTTGTTTTGGGTCCACACTGTTTGCAAAAATGACTCAAAGTAACCAGCAGGTGAAAAAGCAAATGATAATTTTTGTGATTCTGAGACGGACCTTTAAGCAAGGAATAAATTAGTAAATGCTATCTCCTAATGCGTTGGCATTCGTAAACTTCTCGTGAATTTTCGGCATCACGTGAATTGCAGCCCATTTACCGACCTCTATGTATTGTATAACAATATCGCTATCTTCGGAACACGACAAAGATAAATATATGCCTTCAGTCGGGTGTGAAATTATGTTAATAGAGTTCACCAGTCTCAGATCAATTTGTTCGAACTATAAGAAGCTTTGAATCAACGGGAATCCAGATGCTCCTTAGCTCCAGATAAGAGAGGGTATCCACATATTCTTCATAAAAACATATTGTGGATACTCATTAACCCATTGTATGCGGAAACCCCTAAAGGGGTACCTTGGCAAACAGTGCAGGTCCAGTTCAGACTCCGCGTTCTGACACCACAGAGCGGCGTCTGATCAGGGCCTACACTATTTGCTAACAGATTTTTCCGTGAAAAATAATATTACATTAAAAACGCCAAATGGCATTATGGACGGGTTTTTCAGGGTTAACCAAAAGGTAAACCGGGACACGGACGCCCTGCAGGCCGCCCGCCCACACGGACATCCCTATTCTAAGGGACGGAATTTTTCCAAAAACGAAAAAATTTGCCGGACACCCCTTATATGACAAATGGACTTGTCCAACATATAGCATTGGAATTGGAAGAGTCCACCAGTATACAAAGGGTTAAAAGCGAGGCGCCACATGTTTTCGTGCAGAAATCAGAAAAATATAAGTACTTTTTGGATGAAAAAAGCACCTTATATGAAGCCCACCAAAAACTTGATCAGACTATGTAGACGCGGGGGCTGATCTCAGTCTATACTGGGTATACATACCTGAAGAGATTTTATATTCTTGCACACCAGACAAGGAGATCCGTGATTTTACCCTGGGATAGAAATTTATGTTCTGACCCTGGTGTTCCGACCCAAAATCGAATATAATCGCGTGTTTGATGATTGCACTGGTTGATTACAACCTCATAGGCGGCGGCGTCATGTGTGACATCACTAAACATTCCTGTCGTGTCATCACAAAATGGCGGATGTCGGCAACCGAAGTGACAGCAGCATTAAAAATTCGCAATAGAAATGGAAGGTATGCAAGAAGAAGAATCCTATATGGGTGTGAGGGGTGGATAGAAAAATCCGTCCCGAGGGATCACTGTCCGGCATCACTCGGCAAGCCATCCACCCCTCACACCCATATAAGATTCTTATATTACTGTATTTACCCTAAGTAATTCAGACACCTCAAATCCTTAAAATATTTGTTCTGAAATTAACATGTGCAATTTACTAGCCCATGTTGTGGATGAGTGGCAAAAAGTCCCTGACGAGACTCTTGGTTCTGTGTTGTCTTATCTGCATCTACATTGTTTGCTCAGGCCTGTCTGCTGGATTACATAGGTAAATACGGCACCTAGTTTTTCCTAAACATGGTCCGATATGATATCAAGAGCCGAGTGCAAGGGGTTCAAGGTATGAATTGGTCCTAAAACATGAAGTTGAGTTAAATTATGTATTATTTACTGTTCATTATGGTTCACACAAACCTAACCCATTGTATGCCACTGGACTCTTCCATTGTTGGACAAGTCCATTTACCATATAAGGGGTGTCAGGCCCATTTTTTCATTTTTATTATATTTTTGACCGAAAATTCTGTTAGCAAATTTGTAGGCCCTGATCAGGGCCTGCACTGTTTGCCAAGGTACCCCTTTAGGGGTTTCCTACATTACAATGGGCTAAAGGAAAGGTTATTTTGGTCTGACTCTTTATTGCCAAAATATATGTACAGTACATGTAATTATGTTGTTGTTCATGCAACTTCATTTTTTATGAGGATAAAAATATCACTAAAGTAAGTTTGCCGGAATCCTTGTCCTGCTGAATAAATTAATTTTGCTATAGTGTATACTTGATAATATACATGTTTGAATTTGCAAACTGAATAACAAACTGTAGATCCTGATCAGATGATTTAAACGTGTCTTATACAGATATTCAGGGATGTTGTATTTTACTTTTTACAGAGGATTTCCTCATTTTCCACTAAAACTTTCTGAAATGAAGTTTATAGAGCAGGGTCATTATCATCTTTTCAAGGATTTGTTTGTTTGATTTGAGGTTTAACGTCCCCGTCAACACTGTAAAGGTCATTTTGGAGACGTTGCTTCCAATTTTGTGGGACTTTTACCCGACATTGAGATGAAATGACTTCTCAAGCCCTGTCGCCGAATGAAACCAATAGGGTTTATTAGCATGGACGGTCCGCCTCACACCGCGGTTCCTGGACAGGCTTAGATCCTCTAAGCGCATTTCCAGTACTAGTGTGCAGGCCGGATTCAGCTCTGCATGGAAGCATCATGCAGCCTATTTATTTCTTCAAGCCCCTATGGGCTGGGGCTATTTTCAAGGATGGGTCGGTCTTAACTGCATCTGAAAATGTCATCTATTTATGTCACCTACTGCATCTTCTTGCAATTTTTTCTAACTAAATTTTTCATTACTGGCAGACTTTATGGACCCTGACCAGGATGCTCCTAGAGGCAGTGTGGTCTGAGTTGACACTGTTCGCAAAAATGGCTTTTGAAGTATCCGGCAGAGGACAAAGCAGACGAGAATTGTTGTGATGAGGATTAACCCTTCTCTTGCTGAATATTCATTTTAGCCACAACCATCTCTGACTTTGAACCAATCAGATTACTTGATGTAATTTATTCCTACAAATTCATAAACTGTATGTTAAACAGTGTAGATCCTGATCAGATGGCTTCTTCAGAAGCCATCTTGAAGAAGCCATCTGATCTGGATCTACGCTGTTTGCAAAGATAGGGGTTGTCGTGAACAGCAAGATAAGAGTTAAATCATGTTCACAGGTCTGAATGTTTTGTGTGTTTCAGACTTGGTGGTTGCGGACCCGGTGATCACTTCAACTATGAGTGCCACTCAGCTTATGCAGTCTATCATTAATGCCAGCCAAAACTGCAACAATATATTACCAGGACAACAGCAAACATTAGGTAACCCCTCAGCATAGAGGAAGAGGTACACCACAGACTCACGGGTGGATAAGAATGCCGACTCTTAACCCTTTTTGTACCAAATGGAATCTTCCTCCTTATATATACCAGGAGTCCATTCCAAACCTTTAGGGGTGTCAGGTTGTGTTTTCTTCAAAATTTATTTGGAAAATGGTTTAACTTTTCACAAACAGTGTAGGCCCTGATCAGACGCCGCGTTCAGTGACGTCTGATCTGGGCCTGCACTGTTTGCAAACTACCCGTTTTGGGGTTTCTGGTACAAAACGGGATAATCATTAGATCGATTTGAGCCTTACCCCTGACACATGTGAGACGCCAAGTTCTGCAATGGAAAGTTAGATGGTTTTTCTCCGGGAACACTGGTTCTCGTCCACCTGATTAACTATCAGCTCGAAATAAGTGAAATAATCTTGAAAGGATTGTAAAACTAACCCCATTCAACCCCCCACCCCCCAAAAAAACAAAGAAAACACCACAACCTCTTTTTAACACTGTTTTGTTATAACAGTTTGGGATAAAATAGGATCCCAAAAATATATAGTCTAAAAGAAAAATGGACTTATAATTAATGGTCTTCCACCCACCCATCAGGGCTTTGAGAAATAGATTGGGCTGCGTCGTGCTTTCACGCAGAGCTGAAACCTATGGAACATGAGTACTGGTAAACCGCTTAGAAGGTCTAAGCCTGCCCAGGAAAAGTGGTGTGAGTCGGCACCTCCCTGCATATAAACCCTAGCTGTTTGTTTGGGCAGTAGGGCTTGAGATGTCATTTTATCTCATTGTCGGATAAAAGTCCCACAAAATTGGTAGCAATGTCTCCAAAATGAATCTATAAGCATTTTTGCTTCCGTCCAAATCCTCTCATATTATGCAAGTGTTAATTCGTTACTTCTGAATAACTATGTTTAAACCAAAATGACCTAAATAGTGTTGATTGGGCTGTAGAACATCAACACACAATAAATGATCATTTTTCGATATAATCTATACATTAATCCATTTTGTATCTGAAACGCCAAAACGGGTACCCTGGCAAACACTGCAGGCCCAGATCAGATGCCCCAGAATGCGGCGTCTGATCAGGGCCTATAATACTGTTTGCAAAAAATTCAGCCATTTGCCTAATTAATTTTGAAGAAAACACATCCTGTCACCCCTAAATTTTGAAGTGGACTCCTGCCATATGTAAGGAGGAAGATTCCATTTGGTACAAAAAGGTTTAAATATACTACTCAAAATTTGATAGGGATCACTTTTTTAATGCAAAATAATTTCTTGGCTAATCAATAAGCTTAATCCAAATTAATTACAAAACATTTGTAAACATGTCCTCTGTAAAGTGCTATGGTTCATCTTCTGAAAAGTCACGGGATTCAAGCGTAGCAACAGCAAACGTCAGGGCACCCACAAAATTTGACGTAACACACAGAATTTTTGCAGACTGACGTTTTGCAGTTTTTGGATTTCGTGCAGAAAAACATGACTAATAACGGGTATGACCTCCACGGGCATCAATCACAGCACGACATCGCCTGCGCATGCTCGTTATCAGAGTCTGTATCCGATTTTGTGGAATCAGCCTCCATTCAGCAACCAATGCGTCCTTGAGCTCTTGCAAAGTCCTTGGCTGTACAGGTCGGGCCGAAACAGCACGCTGAAGAATGTCCCACGCATGCTCAATCGGATTTAAGTCCGGAGATGGAGCAGGCCAGTCCATACGGTCAATTGCCTCACGTTCCAGGTAGGCGTCAGTGACGTGTGCGCGGTGGGGACGTGCATTATCGTCCATCAGAATAAAGTCTGGGCCTATAGCACCGGCATATGGTCTCACAAACTGGTCCAGAGTCTCCTCACAGTACCTCACTGCCGTTCACATCCCATTTTCAACGACGTACAAGTCAGTTTTTCCGTTAACACTAATGCCTGCCCAAACCATCACTGAACCCTTGCCATAGCGATCATGCTCTGCCACATTTAAGTCATCAAATCGCTCTTTTGACATTCTCCACACTAACTGGCATTTATCAGTGAAGTCTAGACAAAATCTGGACTCGTCAGTGAACAGCACTGGGGTCCAGTCACGAATCGTCCACCTGACGTGAGTTCTGGCAAAGTCCAACCGGTCTTGCACATGCTGTCGCGTCAACGGAACACGTACAGCAGGTCTTCTGGCATTAAGTCCGAACTCATGGAGTCTGTTTCTGACTGTTTGAGTAGAAATGCGTACCCCAGTCCCGTTTCTAAAGTCGTTATTCAAGTGCGTAGCGTTCATAAACCGTTGACGTCGAGACTGAATCAACAGAATCCGGTCCTGACGTTGAGTTGTAGCCCTTTCTCGACCCCCGCCGTGTCTGTGTGAAGGATCGCCGTGTGTTTGATGAAGATTCCACATTCGGGATACCACGCACTGAGACACATTAAGAATCCCAGCAACACGACGTTGGGAGACGCCAGCTTCCAACATTCCGACGCCACGGTTCATTTCTTCGGGGCTAAGACGATTTCTTAACTGTCTCCTAGGCATTTTTAGGGTTCACAAACCAAATGAAATCCTTTTTGCGCTTAGAGAATGAAAAATGACAATTCTGATTCTTGGGTTGGAATGCAGTGTTATGCAAGATTTTTGGGGTGCATGAATTCAATTGCAAAGTGTGAGAAGTGTGCAAGTTCATGAGCACGAAATTTTGCATGAGTTTAAGCTTAAGATAATCATCAATGTACGGAGTGCAAATTCTGTCAAGAAATGGTATATTTTCATTGCAAAAAATGACTAGTAAAAAGTGATCCCTATCAAACTTTGAGTAGTATATTTTGTTTGGATATAACATGGTTGATCAACTAACAATATTTTGGCTTTGAACTCTAAAGAGGTTGGGGTTTACTGTTATGTTTTTGAGCTTTGAGGCCATGTCAACCATGATTATGTAGTAACACCCTTTTACACCCAACTTTATACAGAAAAAATTTGGGATTTACAAGGGTTTACATTATGCTATTTCATGCTTGTTGGAAATATAGATTGTGCTTACTTGTAAGAACTGCGGCAGTAAAGCAGTTCTAACAAGTACCAACAATCTTTAGTTAGATCAGAAATAGAAAACTAACGAATTTTCACCTGAAAAAAATCATGTCTAGAGACATGGAAAATAGATGCATGGATGTATAACCTAAATGATTATTTAGCTCCTGTCTAGTTGGAAACTGACCCTGATCAAACTGCTCCTTCCTGGACAGTTAGCCAAACTGTTCCTGCCTGGACAGTCAGCCAAACTGTTCCTGTCTGGACAGTTAGCCAAACTGTTCCTGCCTGGACAGTCAGCCAAACTGTTCCTGCCTGGACAGTCAGCCAAACTGTTCCTGTCTGGACAGTCAGCCAAACTGTTCCTGTCCGGACAGTCAGCCAAACTGTTCCTGCCTGGACAGTCAGCCAAACTGTTCCTTCCTGGACAGTTAGCCAAACTGTTCCTGCCTGGACAGTCAGCCAAACTGTTCCTGTCTGGACAGTTAGCCAAACTGTTCCTGCCTGGACAGTCAGCCAAACTGTTCCTGTCTGGACAGTTAGCCAAACTGTTCCTTCCTGGACAGTTAGCCAAACTATTCCTTCCTGGACAGTTAGCCAAACTGTTCCTTCCTGGACAGTTAGCCAAACTGTTCCTGCCTGGACAGTTAGCCAAACTGTTCCTTCCTGGACGGTTAGCCAAACTGTTCCTGCCTGGACAGTCAGTCAGTACTAAGTAAATATACCATAAAAATCTTAACCCATGTCTTGCTGAATATTCATTTAAGCCACACCCATTCCTGTCTATCAACCAATCAAATTACTTGATGTAATTTATTCCTCCAAATTCATAAATTGAATGTCAAACAGTGTAGATCCTGATCAGATGGCTTCTTCAGAAGCCATCTGATCTGGATCTAAACTGTTTGCATAGAAAAGGGTTGTCATGAACAGCAGGATAAGAGTTAAAAATTTGGACACCTTGAGGACTTACTGTTATTATTCAGTTAAAGTTTTAACTTTGTTTAATGATCCAGCAAGGAGTGTGAATAGTGCAGACAGAATGGCAAATAGTGTAGACCCTGATCAGACTGTTCCTTTAGGAGCAGGTCTGCCTGCATTGTTTGCTTAGGCCTGTCTGTCCCAATACTTAGGTGCTATTATCAGTTTTGGCAATTGTCTTTAATACGAATTTCATGATCAGTCTCTTATGAAAATTACCTGTCCAGGCTGGGATTCCAACTTGGCATCCCTGGATTTCAGAATTTATAGTCACTGGCCTCAGTGGCTCTGGCAGATGAGCGTCTAACTGGTGAATAAGATGCTGCTTGTTTGATCAATTTCAAATGATATCTGCTCTGAAATTGCTAAGCCAATTGAAAGCAAATCACACACATGGATCCTCCATGGGGTGGAGAACAAAAGTTTGCTTGTATTTTCTTGGTCATTTGCCCATATATCGTAAAATCTTTAAAATATCTTCTCAAGAACTGAATGGCTAATGTCCTTGAAATGCTCCAAACAAAGATTGTTTGTACTCATTTGACCCACCTTGACATTGCCTTTCTAATGAATAGCCACAATATATATTTTGAGTGGAAGTAAGAAAGAAAATAATGGATATTGCTGTAAACCCCACTTTTATCCCATTCTGACCAGGGTTATAGAACTTCTTTCATGCTCAACTCACTTGAGCATGAAATTTGTCTTGTTCATTAATTTTAAAATGCCAAATATTGTTGACATTTTAAAATTTATGAGCAAGGCCAAGAGCAATGCCAACAATTTTAAAATTTATTAACAGGGCAAATAACCTTCTAAACTGACCTGATAAGGAAAATTGCCTCGTTCATTTGTATTTTAATATTTATAATCATTATAAGTTCCATGCTCAGATGAGTTGAACATGCAAAAAGTTTTATAACCCCGGGGCTAGTGCCTTTGCTTGACATTCCTTGGATAGGGCAACAGACGTCGGTCTGACTATTTTTCTGGTCGCATATATCTTCTCATAGGTTTTGTCTTGTCCTGGCTTATATAATTATATCTCTAAATATTTTTGCTGTTTGGTGATAATAGAGGATTTTATCAGCATAATCAAAGGAGGAACAATCTTACAAAAGGCCATTGACATCAGAGTTTTAAACATCAGATAATACCTGTACAGTTATACACAAACCAACAGTGTTCTGTCAGCCTTTTCGGATTCTTCCATGCAGTTTTTAGAAGGTAAAGAGCACTGATTTAGGGGAAATTGATAGACCTGGCATATTTTTGGCCAGACATATATTTTCCGACTTTTGTTCATTTTCCTGTAAACAGAAAGCCTTTTCAAAATATGCCCCGAAACCTCCTTGGGAGTAGGTTCTTTCATGCATTTTAGTTTAATACCAAATTCCAAAATGGATGCACTTGCAAACAGAGCAGGCCCAGATCCTTCAAGGTTTGTAATAATCTCCACCATTTCCTGACGGAATTTCTGAAAGTAACTCGGCCTGAATCCACTCATTTTCGAAATGTACTCCTGTTCTGCATTGTCAGAGAGAGATTCCATTCAGTCGTACATGTAAATGGGTTCTTTCTCTAAGAGTAGACCTTTTTTCAGAGGGGTTCAGTTAACAGGAAGTCACAAAAGTTGCCTCCCTTGAATAATTGGTGGAAAACATGTCAGGTGTATCCGTTCCCCTTAAATGTGCTTTATCTGCTTCAGTCACATGATTATTAACAGATATGTTTAGAGCACATGAGTTTTATTTTTTAAATTACTTTTCAGAGAAAATAAGATTTGACATTTCATGTGAATCGTTTGCCCAGCAGAGGATTCAGTTGTATTTTCAAGCCTTATTTTCCTGAAAAAATAACACAGAAATATTTGAAAATGACATCATTCTGCATATAATGTAATTGGCAGTTTAACAATTTACACTTTTGTCTCTTTGCAGATATCAAAAGTACGAAACATGACCATGTGCCATTACCAGAAGATCTTCAGTCATTTAAAGGAAATCCTTTCACCCTGTCATCACCAACCCACAATCCGTCTGCACCAGTATTCCAAAATTCAAATTATCAACCTGTAAATGACTTGGATATTAACAAAGATTCTTCTGGAATGATGGGACATCACTCCCAGAATCCAATGTTTTCTTCAGTAACTTCCTCTGGATTTGTAGTGACTGGATCCAGTTTTGGGACTGTTTCCCCTCCCCATTTAGATCATCACAATGTGCCATCTCATCAGACTCAAGTTTTACAGAGTTTTTCTAATCCACTCGTGAGTTCTCAACAAATGCCTACAAGTTTTAGTGAAGCATTACATTTAAATATGCCGGAGGATAACCTGACCTTCGATTCTTTGAATAAAACTCCTACACTGTCATTATTTGAAAACTTAAGTAGTGTTAACACACAAACAAACACAGATTTCAATGCAGATAAGTCTTCAGTACTTGAAAGACTACTAACCAGTGAACAGAATGTTGAGAATAAACTGAACAGTATTACAAGTCCTGGTTCTCATTCAGTTTCAAGTCCAGATTATCCTACAGGATCTCCTACGTCATCTAGTAATAGTCCATATACTGATGGTAATACTCCTGCCGTAGCTTTCACGGACACAAACACTCAGTCCTCATTGATAATCAAATCAGAGAAATTGAGATTAGATTCAACTTGCTCAAACTCTTTTGCCTTGGATCATGAAGAAATAAATCCCCGTTTGGAGACATTCTCTTGGGATGTAACGCATATTGAAGACGATGAAATTGAACATATCGAACAGGCTAAGAAGATTCGGAAAGCACAGAAATGTTCGGAGGATGCAGATGCACCCACATCTGTTGTTGCTCCTTCAGTTGAACAGGTGTTTGATGCAGGAGAAGCATCAGCCAAGTCAGCTGATTTCACTTTCTCAAAGTTTGGAAAGAAAGATGAAACTGGTGTATTTACATTTGGGTCACAAATGGACTCAGAACACAGGTTTGTCATTTGCATACAACCCATAAAGGAAAAGTAATTGGTCCAGAACCCAAGGTTATATAGAGGATCTTACATGAGTGTTCATGTATTATTGAATTTATTAAATGAGGTGAGGAAAAGGGATAAAATGCGAGGCTGTGCCGAGTATTTTATCCCTTTTCCTTATAAGAGGTTGTGGTGTAATTAATTCAGGGTCGTCTGAACCACGGAATTTTACTGTATTCTGGACAGTGTTGGGAGTTGTATAAAATAATATGTTACAATGAGAACAAGTTATTGCAATAATAGAATATATGCCCCGGAATCTAGATGGGGGGGGGGGGGGGATATTGTTTTCGGTCTGTCTGTCCATCTACAAAAACCTTAACATTGGGCATAACTTTTGAATGGTAATAGATAGAACTTTCATATTTCACATATGTATACTTCATCTCAAGACCTTTCCAGTGGTACCATAATTTTTAATCTTGTGACCTTGATCTTGACCTTTGACCTACTTTTTTCAAAATTTTAAAAACATTAACATCGGCCATAACTTTCGATTAGTAAGTGATAGGGCTTTCATATTTCACATGTGCATTCCTTGTCACAAGACCTTTCTAGTGGTGTTCGACCCCGGGCCGCGACATACCAAAGTCGTTAAAAATGGTACTAGTTGCTCCTCGCTTGGCACTCAGATTTAAGGGGTAGAGCTAGGACTGGTCAACCCAGTGTCAGGATAATGTGACTGGCTGTGGTATCATGTAATGTGTCTGGGACATGATACTTCAGTGAGGCAGCACTATAAAAGTGAGCATTGAGCTCCCTGTCGCAACCAGACACCGTCGTGATATGACTGAAAAATTGTTGAAAGCGACGTTAAACTGGAATTCACACACACACCTTTCTAGTGGTACTATAATTTTTGACCTTGTGACCTTGACCTTGATGTTTGACCTACTTTTTAAAAACTTTAATATTGGCCATTACTTTCAATTGGTAAGTGGTAGGGCTTACATGTTTCACATGTGCATTCCTTGTCACAAGACCTTTCTAGTGGTATCATAATTTTTGACTTTATGATCTTGACCTTGATGTTTGACCTACTTTTTAAAAAACTTTAACATTGGCCATAAATTTTGATTGGTAAGTGATAGGGCTTTCATATTTCACATGTGTACTCCTTGTCACAAGACCTTTCTAGTGGTACCATAATTTTTGACCTCGTGACCTTGACCTTGATGTTTAACCTTCTTTTTAAAAACTGTGACATTGGCCATAACTTTTGATTGGTAAGTGGTAGGGCTTTCATATTTCACATGTGCATTTCTTGTCACAGGACCTTTCTAGTGTTAACATAATTTTTGACCTCCTGACCTTGACCTTGATGTTTGACCTACTTTTTAAAAAACTTTAACATAGTCCATAACTTTTGATTGGTAAGAGCATTGTATAAAAATCCTTCATATTGTATAGTGTTAATTGGCATAGCATGGAGAAAATAAACTACTCAAATGCAAGTAAACCTGCAAGAAAAATGCTCTAGTATCACAAACAAAATGGGGACCACTCCTCCTCCCTAAATAAAGAGAGCCAGTTCTTTCCTTTAAGATAAAGGAGGATAAAATAGGAGGTTTTCAGCCATTCATTTGTATTTGGCAGACAATTCATAAGAAAGATCAAGCCTTATTTTAGCTTGAAAGTAATTATAAAAAAAATGATGTCGGCTCTAAAATTTCCTGTGGTGTTTTCAGGATTAACCCTTAAGCTGCCAGTTGCAACAATTGTCATCTGCTTTGTTGTCCGTCAATTACTTAAAAGTCATTGTTACAAACATTGTGGACCCAGATCAGACTGTTCCTCTAGGAGCAGTCTGATCTGTGTCTAAACCGTTTGCCTGTATCCAAAAATATGTTTGAAAAATTTGCAAGAAGGTACAGCAGACAATATGAACAGACAACATGGCTTAATAAGGTTTAATAAGTACATGTACTCTGCAATTTTTCAACTTTTAGGGCTTTGTTTATAGCAGCTGCCCTGTCATACCTGACAACTGAAATATTTGAACTGGTGGAACCTTGATATATTTTCATGACCAAGATAATACTGATACTGCATGTGTCATCCTTAACCCTTTTTGTACCAAATGGAATCTTCCACCTTATATATAGAGCAGGAGTCAATTTAAAAAATTAGGGGTATCAGGTTGTGTTTTCTTCAAAATTTATTCAGAAAATGGCTGAACTTTTGGCAAACAGTGTAGGCCCTGATCAGACGCCGCATTCTGAGGCGTCTGATCTGGGGCTGCACTGTTTGCCCTGGTACCCGTTTTGGGGTTTCTGGTACTAAATGGGTTAAAGAAATAGAAACCCTGATTTTAACAGTATATGATACATCTTTTGTTGCATTTTATCGACAGTGATACATATAATTTAACCTTTCATTCTTTATTAAGCTATTGTAATATTGGAAGATAAGGTTACCTGATGTAAGTTTCCTGAATTAGATCAGTTACCCTTATGATCCAACATCTTTGTAAGATTACCGTAATTGTTGGCTCACCTGAGCCAGATTTGAGCCTTTAGCTTTCATAGGTCCAGAAGAGGTGTCACTAATAATTAAGGGATAATTTTACTTGTTCCTTGTTAGAAACATGTGGGTACCATAAAAATCCTTCGCCCCCTCCCATCAGGGCTTGGAGATCAGACTGTTCTGTTTGCTCAGGTTACACTGCTTCTAAAATGAAATAATGGAGTTCATATGGGGAAGGACGCACAAGCTTGCGAGAAGGTCTTTGCCATACGAACAGGTGCCGATTGTTTCACAATATAGTCAATATGCCCAATCAGCCTTGTCTGGCACTGAAATTTGAATGTAAAAGCAGATACGGTTTGATATCTGCTAGCAGTTTGAAATGGGCAATAATGCAGAAACAACACCCAATGGGACCAAAGTGAAAATGACATTTGGGTTGAGGTTTGATGTCCCTGTCAGCACTATATAAAGTAAATACAGGGTTAGTGTCTTTAATAATAAAATATAATCAGAGAGTCTTAGACAATTTTATAGGGGCGAGCTTCAGCGAGGCCCTATAAAATTGTCGCGGCGAACCGATTATATTTTATTATTAAAGACACTAATCATGTGTTTAGTTTATACGGCAATTCAAAACACTCAAGGATTTTGCAATTATTTAGAAAATTTAAGCAAAAAAAGACAACAAACTGTGTGGCATGTGGAACGACATTCAGTGCCATGGCGTGCACACGTAGTGTAACGTGACGTCAAGGAGTGCAAAGTTTCTGACGTCACCGTGCCACAGAGACCTTGGAAACAACATGGACACTCGGATAAAAGTTTCTCAGCACTTTCAATTCTGTATGAAAATCTGCAAATAAATAGTTTATTTTAGCTTAAGAATTTGTTTTTGAGGTTGAGATGCAACTGCAGTAGCAGTGCCCAATTATTCCAACGGACCATTCCAACCAGGAAAGCCCGAGAAGGTAAGAATTTAGCTGAAATTTCTGAAAATCGGTTTAATAAACATTGCAAAGATTATAACTTGCAGTTTTGTTGTTATCCCATGTGTAAAAGGTTGCATGTTATTGTTTACACTTGCAAATTATGGAGTTGAAAAGTAGATCCGGTCTATTAACGGTCACTAGACGTATTATAAGTCAGTAGAAGGTATTATAGGTCACTACCAACAGTAGTGTGCAGTTATTCAACCCACTTTATTAGGTTTCTAGAATGCCTGATTGCGGTATAAAAGTAATTTTTAGCTGGCTGTTTTCGAAGAAAACGACCATTTATTGTCATAGCTTTGGCGTCGTCTGCATCATCGTGCAAAAACTTGGGCATTTTGTAATATCTCTGTCATTACTGAACATATTTACTCGGACTAGTTCTTCATTATGAAAAGGGGAACTAATAGGTGAGGTAACCCTCAAAATATTTTTGGCACAATTATGCCCCTTTTTCGACTTAGAATTTTTGCAGCCGAGCGTTGGCACCCCGCATGCGCTGCTCTTGTGGAGACTTTGTTTCCAATTTTGTGGGAATGAAATGTACAGTCTGACTCGCACCACTTAGCCTGGGCAGGCTTAGACTTAGTACTAATGTGTGGTGGGTTTCCACGCAGAACTGTGCTTAATTTACAGAAGATACAGTCACTATGACATTTTTGGGGTAACACAGCTTTTTGACTTAGTTTTTGAGTCTGCATGTATATAGATCATGCAGTGAAACATAGCCTCAGATAAGAGGGGGTATCCGCGTAATATTTTTCTTTTTTCTGCATGAAACCGTATGTTGTGGTTACACATCAAAAGAGATTCACCGAGGCACTTCTAATGAGTACCTACAACATATATTTGCTTGTAGCAGGCCTCATATTTTTCAGGCATATGCAGGATTTCAGGCTTTTAGAGCTTGATTTTTTCTTGATTTCAGGCTTTTTAGATTTTGATTTTCCTCCTATATTTTGTTTAAAATGACTGTTTAAGGCTTATCCTCTGAATAAAATTATTTACCGTAGCTACACCCATTTCAGACTATTCACCAATCAAATTACTTGATGTAATGTACTTGTTCAATTCACAAATTGCATTACAAACAGTGTAGATCCTGATCAGATGGCTTCTTCAGAAGCCATCTGATCTGGAACTACACTGTTTGTAAAGGTAGTGGTTGTCATGTTCAGCAGGATGAGGGTTGAGGCTGCGAAATCGGGTCTTTAAGGCATGGAAAAGCTTGGTCAGTATGAGGCCTGTTGTAGAAATAAGAAAAAATATCAGTAATTTTTGGATGAAAAAAGCACCTTATCTTGAGCTATGAATGAAAGTGTGATAATGAAATTCTTTGTGCATTGGATCACTATTTCCAGGCAGAATAGAGCCAGAGAACTATTTTAACCCTTATCTTGCTGAATATTCATTTAAGCCACACCCATTTCTATCAAACAAACCCAATAACTGTCAATGACACAGTGCTTAATTCCAACATAATGCCTGGAAGCAGAAGTTATAGTGAAGCACTCAGGGCAAATGAATTGCCCTTAAACCAAAAGGGGAAGCCACGGAAAAAATCACATAATAGGAAAGACAAAAACAACAAGTCAGAAGCAAATGGAAAGTCGCAGCCAAAATCAGGGAAGCCGAATGAAAATTCCAATGATAAGGGGGGCAAATCTGGGACTACTAGAATAAATAACAAGGAGTCAACATCAAAGACACTGCTGATTGGAGACTCAGTTCTCTCAGGAATAAATCGTAAAGGTCTGAAAAACAAGGTTGAGTGCCAGCCTTTTCCTGGGGCTACAGTGGATATTCTACTGGAAAAAATACAAATTTATGACTTAAACAATTTCCAAAATATAATTGTTTATGTTGCTGGCAATGACGCTTCACAAAACAGAGACATGGAGTATATTGAAGAAAAATATGAGCAGCTGGTGAATAGAATCAAAAGTAAAAACCCAGATATCACTATCTACTTATGTAGTGTATGTCCACGTGGGGACACTTGCGTTGATTACATCAATGAAATAATAAAAAGGCAGAGTGAGACACATGGAGGTATTTTTATTGACATAAATCGTACCTTCTTCAACCAGCATCATCAGCTGAAGTCTCATTTTTATAAGCCCAGAGACAATGTTCACTTATCATCTTCGGGTACACGAGGACTTCTGGGCTGTATAAATCAACACATAGATATTGTGGAAAATTTCAAACAGTGTGCCTACCTGGCATCATCTAGCCAGACCGAGAGGACAACTCGACCTACGCCATGGAAAGACAGCATGCCCCATGCTTTCTCATCAAGAAAAAGTCGCAGAAACAATGACAGGGATCACGCAAGTGAAAGTGAGAGATGCTTCAAATGTGGATTAAGCAATCATAAAACTTACCAGTGCCACCATAAAACTCAAGTACAGTGCTACATATGTAAATTTTATGGTCATAAAGATTCAGTTTGTTGGAACTTCTAGGACACAGGCAAATATGCCCCAAATTATGTGATTCAGTCTGATTCCTTTCTGTCAGTGAATAAATATAATTCACTGGCGAATATATGTAGTAATTGTAATTGCGCTAACTGTGAGTGTTATGATTTGAGCTGTTCAATTAAATGTGCTGAACAAATTGTACAGGATGACTGTGCAGCCCTCTCAACAGCGGACAAAGATCCTGTCTATGATATGTCTACCCTCTTTGACCAAAATGTTGGAGACATTTCACTGTATGCAAATGCTACAATTCAAAATAATGTGCATGATCATATTTCAACTAGCAAAGTGCATGACAACAATGTGCATGATGATATTGATGTGATCTGCTCTTGTCCGAACTTATGATACGCATGTTTATTGCATCGACCAAGTTACCTGTCAGCCTCTCATTATGAATTCGTTTTATGCACAATTTCTGTAAACTGTCAACATGTAGGGAGGCTGCCCTGGACGATAGTTCTTACCTTACTCATAGGCTTGTTGTGAATTATTTCCTCATATTGCAATCTTTACTGTTGATGCAACGTTTTCATTTTCACAGCATGTCAGTGTACTTTCACTTTGATGGGAAAGTGACGTCATAGCTGCATTGTGGGATTTGTGAGCGTACAGAACGTAAACAAACAAATCGATTCACCGTAGCTGTCAGATTCGAAAATTCAACTTTCAAAGAGAAATTACGGCGAGAACCAGTCCTAGTTTTATAACCATTGTAAGGGTCATTTAGTAAATTCATTTCTTGATTGCCCCATAGTAAGTTCGGGCTGGATTTTATCGGTTTTGATGGATAAAACCGTGTTTTAATGCAGTGACCCATGGTTTTGTAGGATGATTCTACGGCTCGTAGGACGTCGGCGATGTTTTCCTGCATACTCTTTCATGTAGGGTCGCGCGCATATACATGGCAATCGTGTATGACGCGATCCTGCGACTGCAGACGGGTAGGACGTAGGACCGTAGAGTATATAAGAAAACAGCACAATCCTACGAGGACTTCACTCTTTTGGCCATTTTTCAGAACGGAAAGCTTTACGACTCAGTCTCAGAACTTTTGACTATATCATTTGAGTCTCAAACTAGATCAACTAGATATAACTACCTACGATCGCACTTGGGTAAACAATTATCTTAATGCATATTTTTGCACTAGAAATTGTTTTCTTTTGCATTTAATTCGGAAATTGAAACAGAAATTGTGTTGCCGCTGTGGTCTAGCCCATTAACAAACAGGAGGCATTTTCTAACGTGTTTCACTCGTATTAGCGACTCCTGAGGATTGTTGTTTTATTTTTAAATATCCTTATCTTAATATTTAACTTGTTTATCTCCCCCTATTGTGATCACTGCCATTCCAAGCTCATATACCCACAGTGAACCTATGACATGCCCTTGGGTTCTAACGTAAGGCGTTAACTTGTTGCATTGGATGTAAGGACTTTACGTGTAAATATCACATATTGTTTGCGGCTCTGTCTGGCTTGCTGATGCCTGAACCGTTGATGTAAAGCTTTGCATGTGCAGGCATACGGAGCAAATGTAACACATGATTTTTTTCTCGTTTATGTTTTCATTAAATTCTGAAATTTCTGTCACTCTTCATGTTGTAATTGTCTTCCCATTGAATTATAACAAGCATTCACTTTCTTAAAATAAACTTTATTTGAAGTCCACCCTATTTCCCCGAGCACTCTTATCCCAAGGCGTATTATTTGGGTATACACCCTTAGCAAACATTGCTAACTGTTTAGCCAGCGCACCGCACCGTCACCCCAAGCCACAAAAGAAAGCCACGAGAAGCCAAGGGAGGTAACTCGCAACATATTTATGGTGTCACGGAAGTGAGATCTGTCTCCTTATACGGTAGATCTAGAGATACGAACCCAACCTCCCCAGTGAAACGCTATGGACGGAGTGACGGTCGACAATAATGTGGAGCAGGAGGTGCGCCTAGAAGGTCAGAATGCAGCGAAGCACCGAAGAAGTGAACAACAACGCCAAGATAGCCAGTTTGATTCAGAAGAGACGATGAGACGTGCACCCGAGACCTCTAGCGACCAGATGGCGGCGGCAGCGCTAGTGCAACTGCATGGACCAGATATGACCAGTCTGCAAATGGGTTGCGAGCGAGGTGTCAACAGAACATATCGCCTAGATTACGAGGATGCAGATCAGCACGAGCACGGAAGCCTAGCCCGTAGCAGATCACACGAGCACCTGTATACATCCCAGCCCTTCATAAATGAAACAGCCACCAGCCAGTTTCACAGTCAGAGAAGTGAGGCCACATCTCGACACGAACCACGTCCAGAGGCCGGCCAGCGAACCACACTAGCAAGCCTCAGTGAGGCGTTTCTTGGCATGCAGCAGAGGCAAGATTGCATCACCGGAGCATTACGAGACCTTACTTCACTCGTGAGGGACATACAGCAAAACGTGCAAGCTCACACCACCGGTGCAAATGCCGGCTTCCTTGCGGCACTTTCTATGGAAAGCTCAACTCTTAACGAGGTACGAGACAATACAGCTTCGAGAAACCAGTTACGCACCCAGGGTGATGAAGTGACAGGATATGCCTCATATGGGTACTCAAGAAAAGATGAGATGCGTATATCTACGGCAAGGAAACATGAACAAAAGCAGAGCACGGCCCTGTTCCAGAACCCGTACACAGCAACCAGTTCAAGTGACGGACGTTTAGACCCTGTAACTTTTACTACAGGTGCTGGCCCTCAGCCCTCAGTTCCCCCACAGATGGATAATACACCTCAGCCCTCAGTTCCCCCACAGATGGATAACACACCACAGTCCTCAGTTCCCCCACAGATTGACAGTACACCCCGGTCCTCAGTTCCCCCACCGGTTGATAGTGCCTCACAGCCGTCAGTTCCCCTGCAGACTGAGAATGCCCCGCGGTCCTCAATACCACCACAAACTGATAATTCTCCGCAGTTCTCAGTCCCCACACAGACATATATAGCAGGAATGTATCGGCCCTGTGTTACCCAAACGGGGTGCAATGTCCGGGATTCGCGACCTTTTTTGGTGACCAGCTTTGCTGACATGAGCAGAGGCGCCCCTGAAACCCAAAACGGGGTGGGCGGCACGGAGCAGTATGTCAGCCGCACAAACAATCACCTATATACCAATGGCCAATCGAATGGGACTCTATGGGAGAATGAAGCCCGACCGACACGCCGATTACCGGTGCCGACCATCACTAACCAGTGCGCTACTTCCTCATCTTCCGGAAGGGAGGCCAGTGCGATGCAATACTCAGGATCAAACAGAGAAACTACTGAAGAGGGCAGACAGTCTTATATCTCGCCAGGGGAGATAAATGCAGTTGGTGCACATCGGTTGACCCCATTATCGTATGAAGATAGGACCCCTGACTTACAAAGAGAGGTATGTGCCTTACCTCATGAAAAGGGATTTCAGCGCTGGCACCAGGCTACGGGTCTACTAAATAGAAATTATCCCATCACAGCTGCGGAAAGGGAGAGCACTGCGCAATTACAGAACTCAGCCGCATTACAGTACACACCCAGTGCATATAACAACGTCCCTAACAACAGAGTTTCGACTGGTTGGCAAGAAGGGGAGACCTTTGCTCGGACTAAATGCCCATACACAGAACAGAATATCCCTGATAGATGCCTAACAGAGCAAAGTATCCCTCGTCAGTATCCACCTACGCACCATATGTACAATGGTGGAAGAGAGTTTCAAGCTGCTCAAGATGGTAGTGGAGGCGCACTGCATCACACACATTCAATGCACAGCCGCGAGTCACAGCATGAGCAAACCGAACCGTTTAATGAAGGTAGGGAAATAAGGCAAAATTCATATTGTAGGCCACCATATGGAAGCAGAAATATGCAATCGGCAGTTCCAGATCCGAAGTTGCCACCTTTTACAGGGAAAGAGGAATGGAAAGTGTGGTTCAACCGCTTTGAAGCAGTTGCTAGGAGACGAAATTGGAGTGAGGAGGCAAAGTTAGATAATCTGTTGCCAAGGCTACAGGGCAAGGCTGGAGATTTTGTCTTCTCACAACTCGCCCAATCAATCCTTTCGAATTACGACGAACTGGTTAAAGAGTTAAATAGTAGATTCAGGGTGATAGAGACAGAAAGAACATATGCGGCCCGTTTCAGTCAGAGAAGCCAGCGCCAGGACGAGACTGCTGAAGAGTTCGCAGCTGACCTTAAAAGACTGTACGCCAAGGCTTATAAATTTAGAGATGATAGAACAAGGCAAGAGGATCTTGTGAGACGGTTTCTCGATGGGCTTAAAGACAGCGAGGCGCGATTCGAGATAGAATTCCATAAAGAGCCAGCCAGCATAGACGAAGCTGTGTACCATGCGGTAAATTTTGTGCAGACGAAGAGAAGAAATGCATCAGAGGGCTATGGAGAGAAGAGATTTAAGCGTTATGTCAGAAGAACAAGCCAAGATAGCGACAATGAAGATGATAGGTATGATATTCAGGACGAAGTATCAGAATATGAGCAAGCTATGAGAATACCTGCAAAGCGCGAAGATGACCAAAGAAAGAGGCCCGAAAGAGGTGAGCGGAAGGGTGCAACGACAAAGGAAAATGCTGGAGCAGCCTCTGAGTCAATGAAAATCATGTCAGAGACAAACAAATTAGTGCAAGCTTTGATGGGCCAACTAGCAGAGATGAAGAGGACAGATGAGGCTAAATCTGAAACGCAACAAAAGAAGCGACCTGCTAGTGGCGGCATCATTTGCTACGGTTGTCGAGAAAAGGGGCATATAATAAGGGATTGTCCAGAGAAAAATAAGATGCAGTCAAAGAAAGAGAATCACCTGAGCAGAGAAGCGCCTGTGCAGAGGAATCGGGAAACCAATAATTTAAACTAGAACAGGCTGTCTCTGGAGGCCGCAGAGAAGCCTGTAATAGTATTGAGGGCCTAATTAAATGTGAGGCATCACAGGATGATGCCGTGGTAAAGTCTATTAAACACTTAAGAAAACTTCCTGATGGAGTTTACATCAGGGGATCAGTGGAAGGTTATCCCGCACTGCTTACGACAGACACGGGCGCCTCTAAAACTATAGTTTCTAAGAAAATATATGAGTCAATGAAGCCTGAGGATAGACCTACACTTGGAAAATCATTAAAATTAATAGGTGCAGGAGGTACCACCATTAATGAGGTAGGGCAAGGAACTTTCAAGCTCCAGTTAGGTCCAACCGTAGTATACGTAGAAGCAATCGTGGCAGAAATCGACGATGATGGTCTGTTGGGCATAGATGTCTTACAAAATGGCGAAGATGGACCAACAGATCTGTTAATGAGTAAGGGAGTTTTGATGATTTCAGGCAAAGAGGTACCTATTATTCAAATTGGCTTACAAAACAGAATCCGCAAGGTGACGGCCGCAGATCACTATGTTATTCCAGCCCAAAGCGAGGCGGTAATAGATGTCTTCATAGAAAGAAAGGAGTATGATGACTTCTCAGCAGATGTAGACTATATTGTTGAACCGACTGAGCACTTCAAGGATACCTACCCGCTTCAAATGGCATCAACTCTTGTTGACATAAATAGAGCATGTACTTGCAAAGTACGTGTTCTTAACCCATTTCCGACTGCTGTATCAATAAAACAAGATGCAGTAGTAGGATGTGCAGAACCAATTCTAGATAGTCCAAAGGTACTAGTTACTCATGAAGAGGAAAGGGAGACTGAAAATTTCTATCAGACCAGAAGAGTGGTCTTGAATGACAGAGCTAAGGAAAACACTGCAACATCTGGTGTGAACATAACTCGCTCCAGCATTCAAAAGAAGGTCAACGTTCCAGAGCATTTAAGAGATCTTTATAATAGGGCAAGTCAGGGCATTGGTCCCAGAGAGAGAGACCAATTGAGAACATTGCTTATCAAATACCAGGATACCTTCTCGAGAGACGAGTGGGACCTGGGCCTCACACATCTGACGGAGCATTCTATCCCCACTGGAGACGCAGCCCCTATCAAACAGGCTCCAAGACGCGTACCCATGGCACACGCTGCAGACGAGAAGAGAGCTATTGAGGAGCTAAAGCAGAAAGGTGTGATAAGAGAGAGTACATCGCCCTGGGCCAGCCCTATAGTTTTGGTTGCCAAGAAAGATGGCGGGGTGCGACCCTGTGTGGACTACCGGAAACTTAACCAGTTAGTGAAGCCGGACGGATTTCCCCTGCCAAGAATTCAAGACTGTTTGGACTCAGTAGCAGGGTCTAAACTCTTCAGCACGTTTGATTTAACGAGTGGATACTTTCAAATTCCAGTAAAGCGAGAGGACGTACACAAAACTTCATTTGTTTGTAAATACGGGCAGTTTGAGATGACAAAAATGCCATTTGGCCTAAGCAACTCGGCTTCAACTTTCCAGAGGACTATGGAGATGGCATTGCAAGGCCTACAGTGGGTGACCTGCCTGATCTACATTGACGACATCATTGTTTATGGGCAAGATTTCAGTCAACATCTGCAGAGAGTCGAAGAAGTTTTGCAAAGAATCAAAGACGCAGGATTGAAACTTAAACCTGCAAAAAGCCACATGCTGCAGAAAGAGGTCATCTTCTTAGGGCACGTAGTATCAGGCGAGGGTGTTAGACCGAGTCCAACAAATATGGCGAAGATCTTAAGTTGGCCCAAGCCAAGGACACCAAGGCAGATCAAGCAGTTCGTCGCCATGGGCTCCTATTACCGACGTTATATTAAGAACTTTGCCAGTATGGTTAGACCCATGGTGGAACTGACGAAGAAGGGCAAGAAATTCACATGGACTAGCGCCTGTGATCAGGCTTATGATAACCTTAAGAAGGCCCTAGTTAGCGCTGATGTCATGGGATACCCGCTGAACGAGGCCGGAGAATTCATTCTTGACGTCGACGCATCGGGAACAGGCATAGGAGGTGTCCTACACCAAGTGCAAGAAGATAGGGAACGAGTTATAGCCTACGCCAGCAGAGCTCTTAACAAGGCAGAGTCCAACTACTGCGTCACAGAAAAAGAACTCCTTGCAGTACGCTATTTTATAGAGTACTTTCGTCAGTACCTTTTAGGAAGACGTTTCCTAGTCCGAAGTGACCACCAAAGCCTAGTATGGCTGTTTAGACTTAAGGAGCCAAGAGGAAAGATAGCACGCTGGATAGAGATATTGGGCCAGTATGATTTCGCCATTCAGTATAGGCCAGGAGGAAAACAGGGTCACTGCGACGCTCTATCGCGATGCGAAAATCCTAGGGACTGTGACTGTCCTAATCAAGATACAACGGAGATGCTTAAGTGTGGTCCCTGCAGGAAATGCCACAAGCGAGCACAGGAAATGATCCACGAGAAACTATACAAAGACCTATTTGATCCTAAAAGAAGCACTTTTAGAGATGGTGCAGAGTTGGGTAAAGATAGCACACATACGCTTGTTGAGTCTACTTGCGCAACAGAAACAGACACTGATACACAAGAACTCGCTGCTGTAGAAGATGGGCCAGACTTACAATTCATTAATAAAGATATCGCCTCCACAAAGAGTAAGGTCCTCCATGATAATGCAGTAGGAAAAGGCAAAGACAGTTTCACCAGGGATCCGCAGGAACTGGTGATAGAAGGTGAGAAGGTAGACCAAGCGGAAGAAAAAGAAGAGATAAAGCAGAACGTACTTAAGGTAGTAGAAGATGGCGCTACTCCTGGAACCTCAGCAGACGACAGCTATGGAAAAGAGGCCGGTGGTGAAACAATTGACGTGGTCAACTCGTGGTTCAACAACAGGTCCACAGCGGAACTGAAGCGTCTCCAAGAAGAGGACGAAGATATAGGACCAGTCTTAAGAGCCTTCAGAGACAACAAAAGGCCAAGCAAACAAGATATGGCGACCAGAAGCCCAGCAGAGAGACACTACTGGATTCTCTGGGAATCTCTACTTCAGAAGGATGGGCTACTTTTCAGAAAGTTCCCAAAGAAAGATGGGTCTGGAGAATACACGCAGTTTGTGGTGCCAAGGTCGTTGAAGTCTGATATACTGTTTCAGATGCACGACAGTGTTTTGTCCGGCCATTTAGGCTGCAAGAAAACCAAGGAGAAGACACGTCAGCGATTCTATTGGTTTGCAATGAAGGAAGACATTAGAGTCTACATCCAGAAGTGCGACATCTGTGCTATAGACAAGAAGCCAAACAAAGCCCCGCGAGCCCCATTAGGATGTCTACCCGCTGGCGCCCCTGGAGACTGCGTAGCTACTGACTTTCTAGGACCACTACCAGTAACAAGACGGGGTAATCGCTACATCCTACTGCTCACCGACCATTTTACTAAGTACGTGGAAATTATACCCGTTCCAGACATGACGGCGGAAGTATGCGCGAACAAAATTCTGAACGAATTCATATCTCGCTGGGGTTGCCCTCTGTCGATCCATAGTGATCAGGGTCGCACATACGAAAGCGAAATTTTTCGACAGCTATGCCGCATGCTAGAAATACGGAAGACGCGAACAAGCCCTCGGAACCCGAAAGGTAATGGCCAATCGGAGCGTTTCAATAGAACATTACTGCGCATGGTTAAGGCATACCTCGGTGGGGAGCAGTCCGACTGGGATCTCCATCTAGGATGCCTGGCGGGAGCGTATCGCGCCACCCCGCACGAAGCCACGAAGCTTACGCCGAATCTGCTGACAATGGGTCGTGAAGTGCGCCTGCCCGCCGAGTTAGCATTCGGAACTGCGAAGACACGCGATGGTTTTCCGATTACTTCGTATGGGGATTTTGTGGACAAACTAAGGCAAAAGATGCAGCATGCGCACGACATAGCCAGAAGGCATCTATCATCAGCCGCAAAACGAAGTAAGGATCTATATGACACTAAAGTAGCCCTAAGCAAGTACCGTGAAGGAGACGCAGTTTGGCTCTTACACGAGACACGAGAGGTAGGTGTATCGACTAAGCTGCAACACACATACGAGGGTCCCTATCTAGTGGCGAAAAAGTACTCAGAGATGAACTTTCTACTGCAGCTTGACAACGGAGGAAGAACCAAGTTGGTACACCACAATAAGCTGAAATTATACGAAGGGGATCATCCGCCACCGTGGATAGTGAGAGCAAGGAAGAAGATGATGACGAAAGCCTCTCGCACCATAAACCAAATTAAGCAATTCTAGATGTAGCAGATAACTCACCAGGGTGGTTTTCCTTGTCTCGAAGAAGGTATGCTGACTAAGGAAATAGCTTAACGAAAGAAGTCACTGACACACAAGTTAAGTACTGCTCCAAATATAAAAGATGAAGAACAAGATAGCGGATTTGCCGGATTGAATGAAGATAGTACGGTTGTTTTCGCTTTCGCGTTCTTGTGGTAAATCGTTGGTGACGTCATGAGGTTACTGATTAGAGTGAGGCAATGCCGGAAGAGAAAGATTGCGCTAGAGAATTGGTGAAGATTGGGAACGAGGGTACGGTGTTTTAAAGCTAAGAGATTGGCGATGAATGGGATGCCAATAGGCGGGTCAAGAGATGTGACCTCACGGCGTAAGA
This sequence comes from Lucinisca nassula, assembly GCA_963580285.1. NCBI lineage: Eukaryota > Metazoa > Mollusca > Bivalvia > Lucinida > Lucinidae > Lucinisca > Lucinisca nassula. The sequence continues at coordinate 123,586,854 of OY757017.1, forward strand.
TTTTGTCGGCAGTTTTGAAGAAGATCTTTCATTTTAGGCAACCAGTCTTTCAGCGATTAAAGCTCATATAAAAGGGGGGTCTACATACGTAAACTATCATGAGTGGGCAGTGATCACAATAGGCAATATATGGCGGAGTTTAACAGATTACTAAGCCTTGTCGTTCAAACTGTATTTCAGAAAGATGTTCGACCCAGGTTATGGTACTGATGACACAGAAGCTAGAGAGAGGGCTAGAAAGAGAGGGAGAGCCTACCAGTGTATGGCGTGTCATTACAGAGAAGGAAGACGAGTAGTGGACATTAAGTGTCGTATAGAGGAACATATCCTGAAGATGCACGTGGCTTTAGAGAATGTGCCATTTTATTGTTGCCTGTGCGTATTTAAAGGACAGAGGAAAGAGCAGCTTCTGCAACATTTCAAGACCTGCAAGAGACACAGAGATATGGCTGAGAAGCGCGGTCTCGAGCAGGGCGTTAGTGAGACACTCATTGTGCAAAGCGATACCCCCTATAAATTTAGTGCAGTAGACTATGTGCAATTGTCAGCAGAAGAGAGTCTGGCACACTTTATGAACCAGTCAAAGTCCAAAGCGGTTGCAGAGTCAAGGAGTCAGCTGACAACTACGCTTAATCAGATGTTTCCTGGACTGATTGGAGATGAGATACAGGCTAACACCTCCGTTGGGTCAGAGCAGGTACAGCCTCAAACTCCTGAACCGCCATCGCCGCCAGCTGTACCTCTATCGGTTGCTGAACCTACTGCATCCGCCGTCCTGAATCCCCAGCAGATAGTGACTGTGGCGTCTTCTGCCCTTCAGCCCATACAAGCTTTGGCTCAGCTACTGTCAGCAACTCCTCTTGGACCGCTTCTTGAAAGTAGTTCTGCAGTTATGGCCCCTTCCATGCAGGATGGAAATGGCCCAGTTTCGTCAAATGAAAGTGATGCGTCGAAAGATAAATCAGAAGCGAATGCTAGTGAGACGATTCCTGATGAGAAGAAAGAGAAGGCTATAAGTGATAATGACGCTGATCCTAGTGGTATAGCAGACCAGGGAGGAGTGGTTGAAATCTCAGCGGAGAATGATCTGGATACTTTCACACCTCCGAGGGGAAAAAGGGGTTTAGAAGAAGAGGAAGATCCGCTTGTGCCGCTGAAAGTTTCAAAGAAGGATGAGACTAGCTTGCCTGTTGATATAGAGAGACTTAGTCAGGCAACAATGGTAACGGCGATCGGGAAGCTCACAGAAGCAGTCAACAGAAGTGTAGGTGTCTTGGAAAAACTTCAAGAGAAAGTGGTAGACAATACGTGTTTGTTGGCAAAAGTGGCAAGTGTAATGATGGGGTTGAAGGGATCGATGGAGGCAAACGAAAGGCTAGAGAGACATCGAGAGGGTGTAATGCAGGAGTTTGACAGAAGGAGAGATGATGAAAGAAGACGAGAGATCAACCGCTGGAGGAGAGAAGAGGAGAGACACAAAGAAGAGCAACGGAGAGCTAACCAGAGGAGAGAAGAAGAGAGGCGTGCAGAAGAGCAGTGGAGGGCGAACCAGAGAGAAAGGGACAGAAGAGAGCAGCGACGGGCCCTTCAAGAAAGACAGAACAACAACAGATGCGAGATCGACAAGAAAGATTCACGGGACAGCTGGAGGAATGAGCGACGAGGCAAAGAAAACCAACCAAAAGTAGTATTAGTTGCTAAGAGTAAGGTTTCTGGTAATAAGAGTGAGGGTGAGGTGAGTGAGAGTGAGGGAGAAAGCAAATAATTTTAAGGTTTAAGGTGGAGAAAGTGAGTGTGCATGAGATTCATCAGTGGTAAAATAAATATTTGTTACATTTAATAGAACATCAATAGAATCTGCAAAACTTGAGTCCACAGTTTTTTTTTTAAATTGTTAAGTTTTACATGTTGTCTGCTTTACTTAAAGCAACTGTTTTTATATAGCATGAAGAGTATTAAGCAGAATATTGGATATGTTTTGTGCTGACATTCTTTCAAAATGACTGTGATATTACCTTTCATACACCCATGCGAGATCGTGTTTAAAGCTGGTATAGACATTCCAGCTAGTATGTTTACCAACAGCAATCTGCTGTACAGATAATAATATTGGACCTTGTAATGTCTCGCATAGAGACATCTGAGTCTGCTTTTCTTAACGTTACTGCTGTCATAAAATTAGTAGTTGTTTAGATGAATTTATCATTGCATTTAAGTGCTGATATGTTTGTGCTGACATTCTTTCTAAATGACTGTGATATGACCTTTCATACACCCATGCGAGATCGTGTTTAAAGCTGGTATAGAAATTCCAGCTAGTATGTTTACCAGCAGCAATCTGCTATCAGATAGCAATATTGGACCGTGTTATGTCTTGCATAGAGACATCTGAAGCTGTTTTCCTAACGTTACTGTTGTCATAAAATTAGTAGTTGTTTTAGTTGAATTTATCATTGCATTTAAGTGGTGATATGTTTATGCTGACATTCTTTCAAAATGACTGTGATATGACCTTTCATACACCCATGCGAGATAGTGTTTAAAGCTTTTATAGAAATCCCAGCTAGTATGTTTACAAGCAGCAATCTGCTTTACAGAAAGCAATGTTAGACTGTGTTATGTATTGCATAGAGACATATTAATCTGCTTTTCCTTAATGTTACTGTTTTCATAAAATTAGTGTTTATTTTATCATTGTATGTCAGTGCTATGTTTTCTGCTGACATTCTTCCAAAATGACTGTGATACGACCTATCATACACCCATGCGAGATAGTGTTTAAAGCCGGTGTAGAAATTCCGGCTAGTATGATTACCTGTAGCAATATGCTGTAAAGGCACCAATATTGACTGTGATATGAGTAGCACGGGGAAATCTAGATCACATAGCATACCTCATTCAAAGATTATTTATGTGTTAAAGGTTGTAGTTGTAGTAGATTTTCTAAGCTGAAGGTACTCATTAACTTACTTGTTATATTCCATATGTATGAATACAATGTTGTATGTCTTATATTAAGAGGTGCGTATGCACATGTATGTTCATCTTAGATCCATTAAGTGTTGAAATGTTTAATCTAAAATCATCTTAATATTGCCTTTATTACTTCGGCATACTATGTAGTTTTGGTGCCGTTATCAGGATTTCTTATACTGGAGTCAGAGAGATGGAGTGAATGTGTTTTCCAATCATTGTATCGTCACTTTGCATTTGCACTCATGCAGTTGTCACGTCTATAATTTTCAAGTTACTAGTTCATTTAACCATAACATTGTTTTACGCCATAAGAACAGTTTAGATGAACATTATAGTATTGTAAGTGAAGAGGATTATCGTAGGGTATACTGCTCGACATCTTGGTACCAACTTTCAGAATCGTTAGATGGAACTTTAACGATTCTGGAGGGGGGTAATGATGTGATCTGCTCTTGTCCGAACTTATGATACGCATGTTTATTGCATCGACCAAGTTACCTGTCAGCCTCTCATTATGAATTCGTTTTATGCACAATTTCTGTAAACTGTCAACATGTAGGGAGGCTGCCCTGGACGATAGTTCTTACCTTACTCATAGGCTTGTTGTGAATTATTTCCTCATATTGCAATCTTTACTGTTGATGCAACGTTTTCATTTTCACAGCATGTCAGTGTACTTTCACTTTGATGGGAAAGTGACGTCATAGCTGCATTGTGGGATTTGTGAGCGTACAGAACGTAAACAAACAAATCGATTCACCGTAGCTGTCAGATTCGAAAATTCAACTTTCAAAGAGAAATTACGGCGAGAACCAGTCCTAGTTTTATAACCATTGTAAGGGTCATTTAGTAAATTCATTTCTTGATTGCCCCATAGTAAGTTCGGGCTGGATTTTATCGGTTTTGATGGATAAAACCGTGTTTTAATGCAGTGACCCATGGTTTTGTAGGATGATTCTACGGCTCGTAGGACGTCGGCGATGTTTTCCTGCATACTCTTTCATGTAGGGTCGCGCGCATATACATGGCAATCGTGTATGACGCGATCCTGCGACTGCAGACGGGTAGGACGTAGGACCGTAGAGTATATAAGAAAACAGCACAATCCTACGAGGACTTCACTCTTTTGGCCATTTTTCAGAACGGAAAGCTTTACGACTCAGTCTCAGAACTTTTGACTATATCATTTGAGTCTCAAACTAGATCAACTAGATATAACTACCTACGATCGCACTTGGGTAAACAATTATCTTAATGCATATTTTTGCACTAGAAATTGTTTTCTTTTGCATTTAATTCGGAAATTGAAACAGAAATTGTGTTGCCGCTGTGGTCTAGCCCATTAACAAACAGGAGGCATTTTCTAACGTGTTTCACTCGTATTAGCGACTCCTGAGGATTGTTGTTTTATTTTTAAATATCCTTATCTTAATATTTAACTTGTTTATCTCCCCCTATTGTGATCACTGCCATTCCAAGCTCATATACCCACAGTGAACCTATGACATGCCCTTGGGTTCTAACGTAAGGCGTTAACTTGTTGCATTGGATGTAAGGACTTTACGTGTAAATATCACATATTGTTTGCGGCTCTGTCTGGCTTGCTGATGCCTGAACCGTTGATGTAAAGCTTTGCATGTGCAGGCATACGGAGCAAATGTAACACATGATTTTTTTCTCGTTTATGTTTTCATTAAATTCTGAAATTTCTGTCACTCTTCATGTTGTAATTGTCTTCCCATTGAATTATAACAAGCATTCACTTTCTTAAAATAAACTTTATTTGAAGTCCACCCTATTTCCCCGAGCACTCTTATCCCAAGGCGTATTATTTGGGTATACACCCTTAGCAAACATTGCTAACTGTTTAGCCAGCGCACCGCACCGTCACCCCAAGCCACAAAAGAAAGCCACGAGAAGCCAAGGGAGGTAACTCGCAACAATATTTTATGTTCTTCCATGTGTGCCCAAAGTTCTCTTGATTTACAATTAAGCTGTAAGGGTTTTAAAATTGGACATTTAAATGTACAAGGTATACAGAACAAGTATGACCAGATTGACCTTATGTTAAATAATTCAAACAATGACATTCAGATTTTAGGGCTGAGTGAGACGAAACTGAAGAGGTGTCATCTAGACAATTACTTTAATATTGACAATTACCAGTTTTTTTCGAAGAGACAGAATTATCTCTAACGAAAGAAGTGAAGAAGGTGGCGGTATCATAGTCTATGTGAAAGATGGTGTGAAAGCTGAAAGGTGCTATGATATTGAGAGGGATGAAATTGAATGCTTATTACTAGAGATATTTCCTAAAAATTCAAAAAGCTACCTTGTTGGTATGCTATATAGGCATCCTAATGAAACCATCAGATGGAATGAAAATTTTGAAATTTTTCTGGATAAGATACTAGAAACTCAAAAAGAATTTTATTTGTTAGGTGACTTTAACAGAGACTTGTTAAATGAACAGATAAGTAAACCTTGGCTAGAATATTTGGAACCCTTCGGTCTTATTCAGAAGGTAAGCCAGGCTACTAGGAAAACATCTTTCTCAGGAACTCTTATTGATCATATTTATTGCAATATAGAAGCTAATATAAGCTCTATAAATGTCCCTGAAATAGGTTTAAGTGACCACTTCCCTATATTTCTTACTCGTAAAACTAATTCGTCATTGCCAAAATCCTCCCATCATACAATAAGATATAGATCCTATAAAAATTTCAATGAACAGAATTTTATGACTGACTTGCAGTCTGCTCCATGGGATGTAATCAAAGTCTTTGATGACACAAATGATATACTAGAAGAATGGTCAAACTTATTTTTGTCAATTGTTGACAAACATCTACCACTTAAGTCGCACAGGGTTAAGCATAAACAGCAGCCTAAATGGATAACTCCTGAGATTATTGATGCTATTAAAACCAGGGACAGGTATAAATCATTAAATAAAGAGGATCAATATAAAATTTGGCGCAATAAAGTAACATCTCTTATAAAACAGTCTAAGAAAGCCCAATATTCAGCCTTGATAAATGAAAATAATAATAAGCCAGGAAGTATTTGGAAGTTATTTAAGGAAATTGGAATTAATAAAAAGAAAAATAATAATAACATTCCTTGTTTAAAGGTTGCTGACAACCATATTGATGACAGCTGTGAAATCGCAAATCAGTTCAACAGATTTTTTGTCACAATCGCTTCAAAGCTAAAAGAGCCTGTAACATCCAGTAATTTTGATAAACTTTATACATTTTGTAATAGTAGAGTTCCTAAGGATGTACAGTTTGAAATTCCTGTAATTTCTAATGAGAAAGTTTTGAAATACCTTAGTAATATTGATGTCGCTAAAGCCACAGGATGTGATCAGATTGGGCCACGGCTTATCAAAATGGCAGCGCCTTATATTGTTGATAGTATTTCTCATATCTGTAACATGAGTATAATAAATTCTACTTTTCCAGATAAATGGAAAGTTGGAAAAGTAGCACCACTTCACAAAAATGGTACAAAAGATGATGTAAATAACTTCAGACCAATATCAGTACTTCCTGTCCTATCCAAAATTATTGAAAAACATGTACATGATTCATTAATGGACTTCCTCATCAACCATAATTTATTGCATAAAATGCAGTCAGGTTTTCGACCATCATACTCCTGTGAGACGGCATTAGTAGGACTGATAAGTAAATGGCTTGATGCAATTAATGATGGTTTTATGGTTGGAGTTGTAATGATAGATTTTAAAAAAGCTTTTGATCTTGTAGATCATGACATTTTGCTAAAAAAGTTAAACCTTTATAAATTGTCCGAAAAAACTATGTCCTGGTTTTCCTCATATCTGCTTAATCGCAAGCAAAGAGTAAGTGTCAATAATGTTGTCTCCGATGATGAAGTGATAATTAATGGAGTTCCTCAAGGCTCAATTCTAGGGCCACTCATGTTCCTATTATTCATTAATGATCTACCCCTTTATACGCATCCTGTATATACTGATATGTATGCTGATGATACAACGATCTACGAAATTGGGATTTCACGAGCAACAATCGAAAGCAAATTACAAGCTGCTCTGAACAACCTTTCTAACTGGTGTAAAGCTAATGGTATGGTTATAAATACATCTAAGACAAAGCTGATGTTGGTTACAACCCATCAAAAAAGAGCCATTCTGGATATTAACAATATTTTTCTGAATTTGAATAATATAGAACTAAACAGTATAAATAAAGATAAAATACTTGGGGTTACTGTTGATAATAACTTATCCTGGTCTGGTCATATAGACCAACTCTGCAAAAAGATTTCATCAAATTTATGGCTTCTGACAAGAATTAAAGAATACCTTAATATAGAACAAAGAACACAGTTCTATAAAACTTACATTCAACCCCACATTGATTATTGTAATCTGGTTTGGGGTGGAACATCTCAAATGAATTTAGAGAGAATATTTCGACTTCAGAAGCGTGCATGTAAGATAATATTAGATTATAATGTTGATAATGTATTCCAAAGCATGACAGATTTAAAGATACTTACTGTGTTCGAAAGGTTATTTCTAAGAAAATCAAAGTTTATGTTTAAAGTGAAAAAATCTGAAACACCTCCATATATAAATGAAATGTTTGATCAGAGAAATTATGATCAAGATATGCCACTCTTAAGATCTGCAGTTTCTTCATACTTTATTCCACCTCGACCTAAAAAGGAAATATTTAAACAAAGTATCATATACTCTGGACCAATCATTTGGAACAGTCTACCTTCTGAACTTAAAGATCTTAATTCAGTGAGCACTTTTCATAATCATTTCATTAAATGGTTGAAACAGTGATATTGTTTCCTTGGATATGTTGTACATATGTATATTGCTTAAGTTACATAACATGACCTAATATTACTTGACCTAATATTACTATAATGTTTTTTTTTTTTTTTTTTTTTTTGGTATTCTTCATTGTGTTGTTAAACTTACACATTTTGGATTTGGTTTGTATCTTTTTGTACATGTATCATAACTACTTGTGAGTCTGTGAGACAGTATTATTGTGTGTGTGTGTCAGGGGGTGTTGTTTGTCACTTTGTAAATATGCTTGTATGTTTATAGACCTTTCTTGTTTTTAGAGGGCCACATGGAAGATTAGTGTTTACTAAATGTGTTTTACCCTCTATAAATAAAGTCGATTATTATTATTATTATTATTATTATTCTATCAACCAATCAAATTACTTGATGTAATTTATTGCTACAAATTCATAAACTGAATGCCAAACAGTGTAGATCCTGATCAGATGACTTCTTCAGAAGTCATCTGATCTGGATCTACACTGTTTGCAAAGATAGGGATTGTCGTGAACAGCAAGATAAGGGTTAATTACTGTCTTATTTATTGAATTTTTCAGTTCTGTGGGATCATTGCCTGTGCTAGGTGGCGGTGAGCAGTTCAAGACACCACATCCAGTTACCCATTCAGCGGTAAGTAAAATGCGAAATGTCTACCCATCCCTTGCCTATCCACCCCATGCCCCACACCTCACTACCACCCTTATTAAAGATGGACATGCTTAATTATATGATCCTGCTGGATCATTGCCATATCCCTGGCATGAGCATCAGCAGTATTCCACAGAAGAATATTTAATATGCTTTCTAGAAGAATATTTACATCTCAGTAGAATTAAGAAAAATACTGGGATGTGATGCTCATACTTCAATGAATACATTGACTCATGTGAAGTCAGTTGATCATCAAATGATGTCAAAATCACCTCTAGGGCTGCGTACATTTTGTGCAATATATGAAAAACTTGGACATTTTGTAATAACTCTGTCATTACTGAACATATTTACTTTAAACTCAGACTAGTTGGTCATTATGAAAAGTGGAACTCATACCAATAGGTGAGGTAACCCTCAAAATATTTTTGGCATAGTTATGCCCCTTTTTTGACTTAGAATTTTTGCAGCCGAGCGTTGCCACCCGCATGCGGTGCTCTTGTTTAAAGTAGGGACAATATCTGGTCACGAGCAAGTCAAATTGAATCCATTTAATTACATTGCTTAACACGATATTGTTTTTTCAAAAATAACCTTTATGAAGATAACTAAAGGATACATCTTATTTCTTCATAAAAACCTGTGTTATGGGTACTTCTTAGAATCTTTGATTCTAACAAGTACCCACAACATATTGTTTGGAAGGGAGATAAGGAAAATTATCCATTAATTACCCTCATTTCTACACCTTATCTGGAGCCGTGATAAGAAGTTTTGAACCTGAAAACATGCCGGCCTCGGCAGCTCAGTCAGATGTGCGTCTGACTGGTAATCAAGAGGACATAGGTTTGATACCTGCCGGGGTCGGCAACATTCTTTCATGGAGATTGCCTTATTTTTTTTCAGACCAGACGACATGGACCACCAAGAAAATCCAAAGAACCAATACTTAATCAACAGTTCCCATCAAAACTTGGTGGGTATGAGTTGAAAATAATTAGTCAACCAGAGGAACAGCACAGGGCACGGTATCTTACAGAGGGTAGTCGAGGGTCAGTGAAGAACAGGACTGGTGAGGGTTACCCCTGTGTTAAGGTATGCTGTTAGTGTCAAGTTTTTCAAATCTAACAATGTCATTAGTTGACATATTGTAAAAATTTGATCCTTCAATATGACAAACATGCTAATAATTTTACGGGAAAAAATGTGAGTAGCTTTTGCATTTGCCATCGAACTGGTGAGTTTTACCTACCCTATGTTCAGGTATCAGGAGCCAATTGTTCAAAACTGACAATATTATTATTTAATATATTGTTAACACCTTGATCCTTCTGTATGGCAAATTTACAAATCTTTTTGCTGAAAAAAAAATGTGAGTAGCTTTTGCATTTGATGAGGGTTATCCCTGTGTTAAAAGGTTACTATCAAGGTTCAGTTGTTCAAAACTCACACTTTTTTTCCAGAAAAAAATACCAGAGTATTAGATATTGTACTTGATAGAACGGTTAAAACTGTTATCCCAACTGGGCTTGTTAAGGCAACAATGTTTTGAACAACTGGGCCAGAGAACTGGGCTTGTTAAGGCAACAATGTTTTGAACAACTGGGCCAGAGAACTTGATTAGAAGGTTAGAAGGATAATCAAAGACAATTGGAGTCACAACAAAAGAAAATATATCTGTTCACATGTAAATTGCTCAGCAAAGATCCAGAACAGCCTGTGTATCCACAGTCTTAGTAGTCTTCAGTGTGTGCTATACGGATATTTGTTGACCTGGAGGTCACTGGTTTGATCCCTGCTGGGTCATGCAACATTCTTCTATGGAGATGAATATGAATGTTTTTGTATGGGTATTTCTCCCTTCCACTGATTCAAGTTGTTATTCTGGTTTCTGCTCAACCCTTATCCTGCTAAAGAAATTTAGTATCCACACCCAATTCTGACTACCAACCAATCAAATTACTTGATATACTGTATTCATTCAGTTCACAAACTGCATCACAGTGTAGATCCTGATCAGATGGCTTCTTTAAGCCATCTGATCTGGATCTACACTGTTTGTAAAGCACTGTTTTCTACACTGTAAAGCACAAACAGTGAAGATCCTGATCAGATGGCTTCTTAAGAAGCCATCTGATTTGGATCTACACTGTTTGCAAAGGTAGGGTTGTGGTGTTCAGGGGGATAAGGGTTAAAAGGCTGAACCTGTCCATGAAAACTTTTTACCGCTTCCTAGGTATATGGTGGCACATCACTATCATATGAGCATAACTCAGATCCTTTTCAGTATGTTCAAAATTTCATAATAGATATTCAGGATGTATAGCTGGAGACTGACCTCTATGCAAAGAATAAATTAGTAAATGATATCACCTAATAGGTATGTTTTCGTAAACTTCTCATCAATTTTCAGCATCTCGTGCATGGCGACCCATTTACCAACCTCTTTGAATTGAATTACAATATCGACTTTTTCGAAAAACTGCAAAGATAAATATATGCATTCAGTCTTTTGTGTAGTTGTAGTATTAGGGGTCATTATTGTTGTGTCAAATTGCATTTGCTATAATTTCTAATTGACGTTTTTTGCAAGAAATTGCTTTGATAACTAGCACTCTGTTTGTTTTCACGGTGTGTCGTCTATCCCTCTCTATGAAACGCAGAACTTACGAGGCTGATGTGTATTTCCTTTCATTGTTTGTGATAAAAAAAATTAAAATTGCCACAGATGGATAAGCCTAATGTTTTGGTTGATACCCAAGGTGGATTCTCTTTGTCTTTAACCCTTTTTGTACCAAATGGAATCTTCCTGCTTACATATAGCAGGAGTCCATTTCAAAATTAAGGGGTGTCTGGTTGTGTTTTTTTTTTTTCAAAATTTATTCGGGAAATGGCTTAACTTTTTGCAAGCAGTGTAGGCCCTGATCAGAAGCCGCGTTCTGCGGCGTCTGATCTGGGCCTGCACTGTTTGCCAACTACCCGTTTTGGGGTTTCTGGTACAAAATGGGTTAAATAAAATGTCAATCACGACAATTGTCGTCTGTTTTGTCGTCTGCTGGTTACTTTAAAAGTCATTTTTGCTAACAGTGTGGACCCAGATCAGACTGCTCCTCTAGGAGCAGTCTAGTCAGAGTCCACACTGTTGGCCTGTATGAAAAAATACTTCTAAAAAGTTTGCAAGAAGATTCAGCAGACTACATAAGCAGACGACATTTTCAGATGTAGTTTTTTCTAGGCATTTAAGGGTTAACTGAACTTCCAACTGAGATATTATTTGTCTGTTACAGCTGTTTGGCCTCAATGATGATGCCACGCTACAAGTATTTATTGGTAATGATACAGGCCGTGTGCGGCCTCACGGATTTTACCAGGCATGTAAAGTGTGTGGTAAGAATGCTACCATGTGTACAGAGAAAGAAATTGATGGTACCAATGTTATAGAGATAGACTTGAGACCTGTTAATGACATGACAGCTCCGTAAGTGTACACTAAACAGCTAGAGGTGTTCCAGTTGATCATTTTACTCATCAGTTATTTGTTTCAGGCATGTGAGTATGTAATCGATCATGATCAATCATCGTTTGCCATGATCAATAGGATTTTCTCTATACATAATGAGTTCTTACAATCCAAAGAAATTTTTGTTCGTTTCACAACTTTTTAATTGAACAGCTTATTCAAAATGTAGTATAGTTTATACAGAAAAATGACCATTTATGACAGTTTCATTGTGAGAGCAATGTTTAACCAATCATATGATAATTGATCATAAAATATGAACAAGTATTTGCTTTTTCAAAAAGCTTGAGTTTATTAATTCACAAGAGGTTTTTTGAAGCACATTGAGTTTATAAACAGCTATATAATGCTTTATAGATAAACAACAACAACAACAACAACACCATCTATGCTTAGCTCACATTAGTTTGTAAAGTCATAGAATTGGAAAGTAAAATGACAAAATTATTCATTTGTGTTTTGTATTCCTGTTCCAGTAAATATGGAATAGGCAAAGATTCCAAATGTTTCTACAGTTTCACATATAAAACAAAATTACTGATCTTTCACTATGACAACAACTTGTACTAACAAAACAAACGGTACATCTACTCGCATTTATGCTTTCTTTCACCTTATGGTCATCCTTGGTAGCCATCTTACATTTTTTTAAAAGTGAAAACAAACAAAAAATAGATGTACTGTATTATGGGAGCCAAGCTATCTTCATGTAAACCCAGAATACAGGTTATTTTGTATGTATGAGAGGACACATAATACAAAATATGTGCAATGATCACCTTTTGAGCTAAGTGCACAACCTGCATCGAATTGCATGTCAAAATCTAAAACATCTAATTTTGTGATATAACATAATCGGTACCCTCTAGTATGATAAGTAAGATGAAATGATTTTTTTAAAGTTAATTTTTCATTTATTTATTCATTTCAGTGTGGACTGTGTTGGTATTCTGAAACTGAGAAATGCTGATGTGGAGCAAAGAATTGGTATAGCTAAAGCTAAAAAGAAAAGTACAAAAGCGAGAATGATTTTTCGGGTGAACTTCCAGAAGTCTGATGGAAACACCCAGACCCTTCAGATTGCATCCCATCCCATCCTGTGTAGTAAGTATAATGAATCAGTGTTCGGCAACTTCGTGGAGCCTTTTTTGGGTTGCTATTTGTTATAAAATAGTTCTGGATATAGTACTATTAACCTTTTTTGTACCAAATGGAATCTTCCTCCTTATATACCGTAAAGATTCGGCTATAAGGCGATTCGGCTAAAAGACGGGACCCCTTTTTCAGTTTTTCTAAGGTGGGATTTTGCTTATACTCTTTTATAAGACGGGTCAAATTTTTGCCATATCTGTCGGGGTATTTGTTGCAGCTTTTTAGCTCACCTGTCACGTAGTGACAAGGTGAGCTTTTGTGGTCACTTTTTGTCCGTCGTCCGTCGTGCGTGCGTGCGTGCGTCTGTGCATCCGTAAACAATTTCAAATAAGTATATCTCTAATACCCCATGGTCAATCTTGATCAAATTTCATGAGAAGCATCACCAGGTAGGGGGAAAGGCTGCATAAGGTTTTTGGGCTGATCAGATTGGAATTCTGGTTGCTATGGCAACATACAGCTCCCATAGACTTACAATGGGAAAAAATTAAAATATCTTCTTCTCTGAAACCACAGGGCCCAAAGCTAAGATATTTAGCATGTAGCAACAGCCAGTGGTCACCTACATAATTCCTGCCAATCATGCCCCTTGGGTCCACATTGGCCACGCCCCAGGGCCCCTTCGCTCCCATAGACTCACAATGGAACAAAAAGCTTCAAAAATCTTCTCGGAAACCACAGGACCCAGAGCTTAGATATTTAGCATATAGCAGGGGCAAGTGGCCACCTACATAATTCCTGCCAATCATGCCCCTGGGTTCCAAACGGGCCATGCCCCGGGGCCCTTTAGCTCCTATAGACTCATAATGGAAAAAAGCTTCAAAAATCTTCTTCTCTGAAACCACAGGGCCCAGAGCTTAGACATTTAGCATGTAGCAACGGCCAGTGGCCACCTACATAATTCCTGCCAATCATGCCCCTGTAACCCAAATGGGCGACGCCCTGGGGCCCCTTCACTTCCATAGACTCATAATGGAACAAAAAGCTTCAAAAATCTTCTTCTTGTAAACCACAGGGCCCAGAGCTAAGGTTATTTAGCATGTAGCAACGGCCAGTGGTCACCTACATAATTCCTGCCAATCATGCCCCTGGGCTCCACATTGGCCGCGCCCCAGGGCCCCTTCGCTCCCATAGACTCACAATGGAACAAAAAGCTTCAAAAATCTTCTTCTCGGAAACCACAGGACCCAGAGCTTAGATATTTAGCATATAGCAAGGGCAATTGATCACCTACATAATTCCTGCCAATCATGCCCCTGGGTTCCAAACGGGCCACGCCCCGGGGCCCTTTAGCTCCTATAGACTCATAATGGAAAAAAGCTTCTAAAATCTTCTTCTCTGAAACCACAGGGCCCAGAGCTGCGATAATTGGCATGTAGCAACGGCCAGTGGTCACCTACATAATTCCTGCAAATTTTGCCCCTGGGGTCCAAATTGGCCACACCCCGGGGCCCCTTAGCTCCCATAGTCTCATAATGGGAAAAAGCTTCACAAATCTTCTTCTCTGAAACCACAGGGCCCAGAGCTTAGATATTTAGCATGTAGCAACGTGCAGTGGCCACCTACATAATTCCTGCCAATCATGCCCCTGTAACCCAAATGGGCGACGCCCTGGGGCCCCTTCACTCCCATAGACGCATAATGGAACAAAAAGCTTCAAAAATCTTCTTCTCGGAAACCACAAGGCCCAGAGCTTAGATATTTAACATGTAGCAATGGCAAGTGGTCACATACATAATTCCTGCCAATCATGCCCCTGGGGTCCAAATGGGCCACGCCCCGGGGCCCTTTAGCTCCTATAGACTCATAATGGAAAAAAGCTTAAAAAATCTTCTTCTCTGAAACCACAGGGCCCAGAGCTGAGTTATTTGGCATATAGCAAGGGCAAGTGGTCACCTACATAAATCCTGCCAATCATGCCCCTAGGTTCCAAATGGGCAACGCCCCGGGGCCCCTTAGCTCCCATAGACTCATACTGGTAAAAAAAGCTTCAAAAATCTTTTTCTCTGAAACTACAGGGCCCAGAGTTAAGATATTTAGCATTTAGGAACGCCGATTGGTCACCTACATGATTCCTGCCAATCATGCCCCTGGGTTCCAAATGGGCCACGCCCCGGGGCCCCTTCACTCCCATAGACTCATAATGGAAAAAGCTTAAAAAATCTTCTTCTCTGAAACCACAGGGCCCAGAGCTTAGATATTTAGCACGTATCAACGGCAAGTGGTCACCTACATAATTCCTGGCAATCATGCCCCTGGGGTCCAAAAGGGCCACGCCCCTGGGCCAGTTAGCTCCTATAGACTCATAATGGAAAAAAAAAAGCTTCAAAATCTTTTCTCTGAAACCACAGGGCCCAGAGCTTAGATATTTAGCATGTAGCAATGGCAAGTGGTCACATACATAATTCCTGCCAATCATGCCCCTGGAGTCCAAACAGGCCACGCCCCGGGGCCCTTTAGCTCCTATAGACTCATAATGGAAAAAAGCTTCTAAAATCTTCTTCTCTGAAACCACAGGGCCCAGGGCTTAGATATTTAGCATGTAGCAATGACAAGTGGTACATAAATCCTGCCACTCATGCCCCTGGGGTCCAAATGGGCCACACCCTGGGACCCCCATAGCTCCCATAGACGCATAATGAAAAAAAAAAACCTTCAAAAATCTTGTTCTCTGAAAACACAGAGCCCAGAGCTTAGATATTTAGCATGTAGCAACTGCAAGTGGTCTCCTACATATTTCCTGCTAATCATGCCCCTGGGGTCCAAATGGGCCATGCCCAGGGGCCCCTTAGCTCCCATAGACTCATAATGGAAAAAAGCTTCAAAAATCTTCTTCTCAGAAACTGTGATGCCCAGAACTTACATATTTAGTGTCTAGCAACATAAAATAGCCAGCTACATAAATCCTGCTTACCCTGCCCCTTGGGTCAAAATTGGCCACGCCCGAGATCATCACCTCCAATAGACTTATAATGAAAAAAAAAATTAAAAAATCTTCTTCTATGAAACCATAAGGCCCAGAGCTTAGATTTTTAGTATGTAGCAACGTCAAGTGGCCACCTACATAAATCCTGCCAGTTATGCCCCTGGGATCCAAATTGGCCACACCACAGGGGTCTTTAGCTTCCATAGACTTACAATTGGAGAAACTTCAAAAATCTTCTCCTCTGAAACCACAGGGCCCTTATAATGAAAAAAAAACCAACTTAAAATGGGGGAAAATAATCTTCAAGAATCTTCTTCTCTGAAACCATAAGTCCAAGAGTTAGGTATTTAGCATGTAGCAATGTCGAGTGGTCGCCTACATGAATCCTGCCAATCATGCCCCTGGGGTCCAAATCCTGTGGCCGCTTAACTCCAACAAACTTATAATGGAAAAAGCTTCAAAATTCTTTGAAACCATGAAGTAAAGACCTTAGATATTTAGTATATAGCAACACAAAATGGTCGCCTACATAAATCCTGCCAACCGTGCCCTTTGGGTCAAAATTGGCCAAGCCCAGGGCTCATTAGCTCCTATAGACTTATACTGGAAAAAACTTAAAAAAAATATTTTTCTCCAAAACCATAAGGCACAGATTTTGTTTGATTTGAGGTTTTACATCCCCGTCAACACTGTATAGGTCATTTTGGAGATGTCTCTTCCAACTTTGTGGGACTTTTACCCGACATTGAGATGAAATTACATCCTAAGCCCTGTTGCCCAATGAAACCAGTAGGGTATTCGAAATTCGCGAAATTGCAGTATGTTTCCTCTGGCTTTCTTTGCCGGATCATTACAGGGTCACTGATGAGGCTTTATTGGCCGAAACTACGTAGTATGACCCATTTTCTTTCTTATGAATGTTTTCATTGCTCTTAAAGGAACTCATTTTTGATTTTTATTTATAAGCATGGACACCGCTTTGCCTGAGCTTAGATATTTAGTATATAGCAATGTCAAGTGGTCTCCTACACTAAAGATTTTCTGATACACAGGTGAGCGATATAGGGCCATTGGGCCCTCTTGTTTATAAGTAACTGAACGTTTTTTTTCATCGGGGAACACAACGCCTAGCTATTCAGTTTAAGAACCAACGCTCCAGCTAGCACAAAATAGCGGCAAACGTCGGGCCGATACGTCGTATCGCTGCCGGCCCGGTACATGCCTTGCTGGCTTAGGCTACACAGACCTATATTTAATAGTCGACAGGGGCTGACAAATCCATTTCCCGGCCGTCCGGGACAAGACCGAAATCACGCCGGGCAGGTGCACTTTGACCTTATGTAGCTCGGTCAGGACAAGTGCAAAAAAAAAAAAATCGTCTACAACTGCCAGTCTTTTTGAGTCCTTAACTACGGTAAAAATAGACCAGTAAGTAAATCGCTGTCAATTCAGAGAGAAACCGTCTGTGTATTTATTACGGTTCAAGTATGACACTATTGTTAATCCCTGTCGTATAATTGCCACCCTGCGGTGTGTGTCGATAAGGTGTGAAAATATGGTCAAGTTATTTCTCTAATTTGCGTTTATCCTCCGGTCATAAAATTTAATCCACAATCAATGTGAAAATGATTTAATTGCTCCTCAGACTATTAGCTACATCTAACGGTAGATATTTGCATTATAAAATCGGACTATTCTATGATCTCATGAATGGTTATGTTTTGGCGCCAAATAGCAGACGTTGGCGGGAAAAGTCGAACGCTGTTGTTGGTTATTGACACGGAGCTTCTAGGGATAATTCAGGAGCTGTGCAAAGCACTGATTTTCTATCCACCTCTATTCACAACCGCTTAGCTATCGGGAAAATATTTTTTACCGGTTCCAAGCATTTTTTTTTTTTATGAAAGAGATACATGCAATGACATTAAACATGTGTGGGGTTAATGGCATAGGATGACGTCATTTACCGATCGCGTGCAGAAAAATCGTAACGGTGGTTTGTGGGCGGCGATTTATATCAATTCAAAAATCACCGATCGGCTTTTTCCATATGTCTGGTCTTCGGCGGACATTGCCGGAAAAAAGCCTGCAGTCCATGACCTCGGCTATAAGACGGGGTCACTTTTTTGAGCTCATTTTGGAGGGAAAAATCCTCGTCTTATAGCCGAATTTTTACGGTAATGCAATGGTCCATTTTAAAATTTTGGGGTGTCAGGTTGTGATTTCATCAAAAATTATTTGGAAAATGACTGAACTTTTAGCAAACAGTGAAGGCCCTGATCAGACACCGCATTCTGCGGTGTCTGATCTGGGCCTGCACTGTTTGCCAAGTTACCGGTTTTGCGGTATCCAGTACAAAAAGGGTTAAAAGGAATGAATTTGCTATCAGGGGAGGAAACGCTTTCATTAAAAATATTGTTGTCGCCATTATCAATAGAGGTTTAATCTTAATGGAAAGAATTTGCTCCTAATGAGCATAGTCTTTCCTTTAACCCATTATAAGCGGGAAACCCCTAAAAAGGTAGCCTGGCAAACAGTGCAGGCCCAGATCAGATGCTGCAGAATGCAGCATCTGATCAGGGTTTGCAGTTTGCTACAAATGGCCTGAAACCCCTTTAAATGACACATGGGCTTTTCCAACATATAGCAATGGAAAAGTCCACCAGTATACAATGGGTTAGAGTTGGCCACTTTTTCAGAAGTTTTATAAAAAGGAGAACACGGAACAGAAAAACCTGAAATTTGTCTCTATTGTAAGAAGTGGCAGAGAATGTGCCAAATGTATACATTTCCCTTAGTTCCAGGCCCCAATGTGTTCATTTTGCTGTATTTTTAATTATGGCAATCACAAAGGATCCGTATAACACAATATTTTGTGCAGATTCCAACAAGCTTGTAATAGGACTTCACTGACACTGTTTGTCTCAGCAACTGGACTCTAAAAACAAGAGTGAAAGCAATGATCAGGAATCGATACATTTACCTTACACTGCTTAGAGGATCTAAGCCTGCCCAGGTAAAGCTGTGTGAGTCGGACCGTCCATGCTTATAAACCCTATTGGTTTCATGGGGGAGAGGGCTTGAGATGCCATTTCATCTCAATGTCGGGTAAAAGTCCCACAAAATTGGAACCAACGTCTCCAAAATTACCTATACAGTGTTGACAGGGATGTTAAACCTCAAATCAAACAAACAAACAAATCCATCCAAGAAACCAAAGGGAAAGAAGCACAAACTAATGACAAAGTTATCATATCATTAAAACTGTGATCATTTAATATCGAAGCTGCTCACATTTGTTCAGCAAAATACCACTGTATTACATATTGAACTTACTAGAACAGTAAACATTTTGACCTCTAACAAGCTCATTAAGCTTACAGTGCTTTGAATATCTGGGCCGTGCACTAACTAAGCTGGGGAAGGTGAAAGTTGAGTCCCAAGTCATTATCCCTGCTATCCTTATCCCTCCTGGGTGGCAAATGTTCAGCTTAAAAGACAGAAATAAGACTTGATTTGACTCAGCAAGCCAGATGCGCGTTTGATTGGCAATCAGGAGGACGCTGCTTCGATACCTGCCTGGGTCGGCAACATTCTTTCTTGGAGATTGATCATAAAATCTTTTTTTACGGTCATTCTCACCCGTCTGCTGATCCAAGAAGGGCAGTTGTCAGTTTCTGGCGAAAGATTGTGCACTGTACTGGTTAACCGCTTGTATAAGCCTGCCCTGGAAAAGTGAATAGGTGAACTGACCTGCTCAAAAATGACCTAAATAGTGTTGACTGTGCCATTAAAACTCCAGTACAAACAAAACTAAACTCTTTGTTTACAAGTCTAGAGTTGCCGCAATTCAAAAGATGTAGAAGTCCACTACCTAAACACAGGGTTGAAAGCTTTAGCCATGCCGTCCATTTATGTTGTCTGCTGCATCTTCTTCCAAACTTTTTCAAAATATTAGTATAAACATATTTTATTGCCTTTGTACAAGAAAGCAGGTACAAACAATGGGGTTGGGCTACAAGTTCTACCAACATTAGCTAGAGCCCTTCCCCTAGAGCTTGGTATGTAGAACTATCAAAATATCCTTTTTGATAAAGATGTGTAGTACACCGAAACTCGTCGAGGTTGTTTGTTTTGTTGTTTTGACCCCATTTTGATTTTCAAAAAAAAGGTTTGCATACAGGCAAACAGTGTGGACCCTGATCAGACTGCTCCACAGGAGCAGTCTGATCTGGGTCCACACTGTTTGCATCAGTGACTTATATTAACCTTTATCTTGCTGTTCACGACAACCCCTATCTTTGGAAACAGTGTAGATCCAGATCAGATGGCTTCTGAAGAAGCCATCTGATCAGGATCTACACTGTTTGACATTCAATTTATGGATTTGTAAGAATTAATTACATCAAGTAATCTGATTGGTTCAGAGTCAGAAATGGATGTGGCTAAATTGAATATTCAGCAAGAGAAGGGTTAACCAGCAGATGACAAAGCAGACGACAATTTGTTGTGATCGGTATTTTAACGATTAAATTGGTTTGTTTACAGCTCAGCCAATAGGACAGCCGGAGATATGCAAGATGAGCCTGAAGGAAGGTCCAGTGTATGGTGGGGATGAACTATTTATCATTGGGAAGAACTTCCTGCGTGGAACAAAGGTTTTCTTCCAGGAACTGTCGGAGGAGGAAAATGGAGGAATAAAATGGGAAAAAGAAAGTGAAATTGATAGGGACTATTTTCAGCCTGTAAGGACACTAACCTTATTGTTTAGAAAATGCTTAGGAGAGAGTTTCGCTGTACATTCTGTATCTTTATAAAATAACCTAGGCATACACTCATTTCTATGACTGACACAATTAATCAAAAATCGATTAATCAATTGATTTTCACAAAAATGATAATCATAACTGATTTGCCACTAGTAGATTGTTTCATAAGTCAGTTTACTACCCTATGTTGTGCCTAAAATAGCTGGATTAGAGGCAAACAGTGCAGACCCGGATGAGATGCTACATTTGTCTCATCTGGGTCTATACTGTTTGCTCAGGCCTGTCTGTCATAATACATACTGTAGAGTTTAACATATTGTACGAGTCATATTCAGACAGAAAGCCAAACTGACAAACTCAAACAATTATAATTTTTATTAGCTTTTTAGCTCACCTGTCATGTAGTGACAAGGTGAGCTTTTGTGATCACTTTTCGTCCGTCGTCCCTCGTCAGTGCATGTGTGCGTGCGTGCGTAAACTTTTTCTTCAAATGACATCTCCTCCTAAACCACTGATCAGATTTTGACCAAACTTCACAGGAATGATCCTAAGGTGGTCCCCTTTCAAAGTTGTTCAAATGCTTCCAGTCCATTGCACATCTAGGTTACAGGAGCTAAAAATAGGTTTTTTAAACGTAAACTTTAAAAATCTTCTTCTCTGAAACCGCAAGGCCAAGTTCTTCGATATTTGGTATGACGCTTCATCTGGTGGACCTCTACCAAGATTGTTCAAATTATAGCCCCGTGGGCCAAAATGCTCCCGCCCTGGGGGCCTTTGGTTTTACATAGGCTTAAATAGGAAAAATCATCAACAAATCTTCTTCTCTGAAACCACAAGGCCCACGTCTTTTATATTTGGTGTGAAGCTTTACCTGGTGGACCTCTACTAAGATTGTTCAAATTATAGCCTTGGGGCCAAAAATGCCCCCACCCCGGGGGCATTTGGTTTAACATAGGCTTATACAGGGAAAATCTTTAAAAATCTTCTTCTCTGAAACCGCAAGGCCCAGATCTTTGATATTTGGTGTGAAGCTTCATCTAGTGGACCTCTACCAAGATTGTTCAAATTATAGCCCTGGGGGCCAAAATGCCCCCGCCCAGGGGGCCTTTGGTTTTACATAGGCTTATATAGGGAAAATCATTGAAAAATCTTCTTCTCTGAAACCACAAGGCCCAGGTCTTTAATATTTGTTGTGAAGCTTTACCTGGTGGACCTCTACTTAGATTGTTAAAATTATAGCCTTGGGGCCAAAAATGCCCCCGCCCCGGGGGCCTTTGGTTTTACATTGTCTTATACAGGGAAAATCTTAAAAAATCTTCTTCTCTGAAACCGCAAGGCCCAGTTCTTCGATATTTGATATGAAGCTTCATCTAGTGGACCTCTACTAAGATTGTTCAAATTATAGCCCTGGGGGCCAAAATGCCCCCGCCCCGGGGACCTTTGGTTTTACATAGGCTTATATAGGGAAAATCATTAAAAAATCTTCTTCTCTGAAACCACAAGGCCCAGGTCTTTAATATTTGGTGTGAAGCTTTACCTGGTGGACCTCTACTAAGATTGTTCAAATTATAGCCTTGGGGCCAAAAATGCCCGGGCCCCGGGGGCCTTTGGTTTTACATTGTCTTATACAGGGAAAATCTTTAAAAATCTTCTTCTCTGAAACCACAAGGCCCAGATCTTTGATATTTGGTGTGAAGCTTCATCTAGTGGACCTCTACCAAGATTGTTCAAATTAAAGCCCTGAGGGCCAAAATGCTCCCGCCTGGAGGCTTTTGGTTTTACATAGGCTTTTATAGGGAAAATCATTAAAAAATCTTCTTCTCTGAAACCACAAGGCCCAGGTCTTTAATATTTGGTGTGAAGCTTTACCTGGTGGACCTCTACTAAGAATGTTCAAGTTATAGCCTTGGGGCCAAAAATGCCCCTGCCCCGGGAGCCTTTGGTTTTACATAGGCTTATACAGGGAAAATCTTTAAAAATCATTTTCTCTGACACCGCAAGGCCCAGATCTTTGATATTTGGTATGAATCTTCACCTAGTGGACTTCTACCAAGATTGTTCAAATTATAGCCCTGGGGCCAAAAATGCCCCCACCCAGGGGGCCTTTGGTTTTACCTAAGCTTATGTAGCGGAAATCTTTAAAACTTTTCTTCTCTGAAACCGCAAGGCCCAGATCTTTGATATTTGGTGTGAAGCTTCATCTAGTTGACCTCTTTCAAGATTGTTCAAATTATAGCCCTGGGGCCAAAAATGCCAAACCATAACAAAAATAAACTGCAGCAGAAGAACCGCCTTGGAATGGTCATTGAAAAGAATTTAACTGGGGGACTTAAATCAATTTTAAATAGCCCCAATCCTTACCCTTGATTCTGTTGCGATTTGGACAAATAATTTGTTCCATCTGCATGAAGGCTCCCTAACTCATCAATGCAACATCTCCAAGAACACAAAAATCAAACAACCACATAGATGAAACAATGGTGAGGACTTGACTGCAACAAACCCCTGAAATGTTGGAGCAAACTACCTAAATCTTCTTTTCCATGACCAGTGAGCCGATTTTCATTAAAGTTAGTATTTTGCATTGAGGACTCAAGCCAATAATAGTTTATACAAATGATGACCGCTGGATGACCTTGACGTATTTTAGGCAAAGGTCTTTTGTATGGGAAAGTTCAAATCCTTGTATCTTTCGAAAACTATTGCAGCCTGTGATCTGGAAATTAGTAGATGCAGTTAGCGTAATGAGTAAATCATACTACATGTGTATTCAAGGTCAAGGACATTAGCCCAAGGTCAGTTAAGGTCCAAGGTCATTTAGGTAAAAATTTCAACTTATTTTCCTCAGAAACCACTGGGCCATTGGTAACCAAGTATCATAAGAAAGTGTTCAGGCACAAGGAAAAGAAAATATATTGATATGAGTTTGATCACATGACTTATACTACTAATGTGGCTACCATGCCCATATAAGGTAAATACCCTTCAGGAATCTCTTGAACAGTGGGCCAAAAATCATGAAACTTAGTGTGTAGCATTGGGGATTTTAGCCAATCACAGTTTGTTCAAATGATGACACCTTGATGACCTTGACATATTTTAGGCCAAGGTCAACTTTGGTCACATAGGCTTTTATGTGGGAAAAAGCCAAAACTGTGTATTCGGAAACTATTGCAGACTGTGATCTGAAAACAGCTAAATGAGTAATTGAAACTACATGATTATTCAAAGTCAAGGACATCCCGAAGGTCATTCAGATATAAAAATAGAAATTATTTTTCTCAGAAACCAATGGACCATTTGAAACCAATTTCAGAGACATGAAAATTAATATAAATTTGGTCACATGGCCACCATGCCCATATATGGTCAAAACACTTCAAAATCCCTCTTTTCCGGAACCAATGGGCTGATTGCCTTAAATCTTGATATGTAACATTGTGGGATGTAATTTGATCCAATTTACATCAAGGTCACATTTGGTTACACATGCTTTTTTATCGGAAAACGTTAACATTGTTTATAACTCAACTAAGTGAGTAAATGAAGCTACCGAGTATCAAAGGTCAAGGTCACTCCTTGATCTTGGACCAGTGTCAATCAGATATCAAAATTAAAACCTAATAGTCATTAAAAACTTCTGGGCAAACTGAATAATAGAAGTGAAGGCAATGATCAGGAATCAACACAATTAACCCACAGCTCCCATCAGAGACACCAAGAGAAAGAAGCACAAACATGAAACAACTAGGCCCTAATGGAAACATCAATAGCGGAAAGCCAAAAGGACAGTTACTTTCCCACAAAATGGCCAATTGACTATCCAAAACAAAATAATATAAGCGATACACACACTCAAAGACAAACCATAACAAAAATAAACTGCGACAGAAGAACAGCATTGGAACAGTCAGTGAAATGAATTCCACAAAGTCAAATTTCATATGAAGCTTTTATGGAATGAAAGAATTTTTTTTTTTTCAACTGGTCCAGGTCACATGGCCAAGATGGCCAATATGGCCATCATGAATCGTGAGTATATGTGGTAAAAATCTTCAATAATCTTTTTCTTTGGAACAAATGTGCCAATTGCCTTAAAACTGAAAATAGCATTTGGGACTCCGGCCCATTATATCTTATTCAGATGATGAGTCTAGGTTGACCTTGACCTATTTAACAAGCTCAAATTTGGTCACTTGTGCCTTTGTATGGGAAAAAGTTTGAATCAATAATTTTTAGCTCGCCTGTACGAAGTACATGGAGAGCTTTTGTTGTCAGCTCGGTCGTCCACATGCAGGTTTGCGTGTGCGTTTGCGCTCCCGTCACACTGCGTTAGTTTTTCAAATGCTTATATCTCAACAGTCACTCATCACAGAGCATTAATATTTGGAACTGATGTACTGGGGAGGGTCTTCTGATGTTCAAAGAGAACAGACCCCTGGGTTCATGCCCAGGGGTGGGGGCTAGGGGTCAAAATCTAGAACACCTATGTAAAACTGTTAAAGTTTTTGAAATGCTTATATCTCAACAGTCACTCATCACAAAGCATTCATATTTACAATTTTGATACCTGGAAGTGTCTTCTGAGATTCAAAGACAACACACCCCTGGATTCATGCCTGGGAGTGGGAATGGGGTGGGGCTAGGGGTCAAAATCTAGGACACCTTTGTAATTTGTTGTATACCTTTCCATTATGCTAACAAGTTATACATAATTGTTTATACATCAGCCAACCAAGTGACATTGGTTCAATTGTAAAAGGGTGAAGGTCATGGTGACCTTCATTTCACGGTCCAGTGATTTTGTCTTATATCTTGAAGACTATTTGTTGGAGAAATGTCATATCTGATATCTGTTCCTTGTGACCCTATGATTGACCTCAATATATATCTAGGTCACTGTGACCTATATTTCATGGTTCATTGATTTTGCCTATTATCTTGAACACCATTTGATGGAGCAATGTCATACATTGATTATTAGTTCCATGTGACCCAATAATTGACCTTAAATATATCTAGGTTAGTGTGACCTATATTTCATTGTTCAGCAATTTTGCCTATTGTCTTGAATACTATTTGATGGAGAAATGTCGTACTTGGATTATTAGTTCCATGTGACCCCATTATTGACCTCAAAATATAAATAGGTCAGTGTGGCCTATATTTCATGGTTTAGTGATTTTGCCTATTATCTTGAAAACTATTTGATGGAGAAATGTCATACCTGGGTTACAAGTTCCTTGGACCCCATGATTTACCTAAAAATATATCTAGGTCAGTATGACTATATTTCATGGTTCAGTGCTTTTGCCTATTATCTTGAATACTATTTGATGGAGAAACCTGGATTATTTATTCCATGTGACTGACCTCAAATTATATCTAGGCCTGTGTGACCTTTATTATCCCCTCGCAACAACGTTGCGAATGGGGATATAGCATCGGTGCCGTGCGTCCGTGTGTTAGTGTGTGTGTCTGTGTGTCAGTGTGTCTGTGTGTCTGTGTTTCTGTGTGTGTGTCTGTCCGGAACCTTGTGAGCAGGATAGAAGACACAGTATTCATCGTATAAGCATCAAACCTTCCACAAATGTTCACCATGTACAGAGGATGAACCCTATTGAATTTCAAGGTCAGGGGACAAAGGTCAAGGTCACAATGGACTTGACCTTGAAAACCTTGTGAGCAGGATAGAAGACACAGTATTCATTGTAGAAGCATCAAACCTTCCACAAATGTTCACCATTTACAGAGGATGAACCCTATTGAATTTCAAGGTCAGGGGTCAAAGGTCAAGGTCACAATGGACTTGACCTTGAAAACCTTGTGAGCAGGATAGAAGACACAGTATTCATCGTAGAAGCATCAAACCTTCCACAAATGTTCACCATGTACAGAGGATGAACCCTATTGAATTTCAAGGTCAGGGGTCAAAGGTCAAGGTCACAATGGACTCGACCTTGAAAACCTTGTGAGCAGGATAGACGACACAGTATTCATCGTAGAAGCATCAAACCTTCCACAAATGTTCACCATGTACAGTGGATGAACCCTATTAAATTTCAAGGTCAGGGGTCAAAGGTCAAGGTCACAATGGACTTGACCTTGAAAACCTTGTGAGCAGGATAGAAGACACAGTATTCATCGTAGAAGCATCAAACCTTCCACAAATGTTCACCATGTACAGAGGATGAACCCTATTGAATTTCAAGGTCAGGGGTCAAAGGTCAAGGTCACAATGGACTTGACCTTGAAAACCTTGTGAGCAGGATAGAAGACACAGTATTCATCGTAGAAGCATCAAACCTTCCACAAATGTTCACCATGTACAGAGGATGAACCCTATTAAATTTCAAGGTCAGGGGTCAAAGGTCAAGGTCACACTGGACTTGACCTTGAAAACCTTGTGAGCAGGATAGAAGACACAGTATTCATTGTAGAAGCATCAAACCTTCCACAAATGTTCACCATTTACAGAGGATGAACCCTATTGAATTTCAAGGTCAGGGGTCAAAGGTCAAGGTCACAATGGACTTGACCTTGAAAACCTTGTGAGCAGGATAGAAGACACAGTATTCATCGTAGAAGCATCAAACCTTCCACAAATGTTCACCATGTACAGAGGATGAACCCTATTGAATTTCAAGGTCAGGGATCAAAGGTCAAGGTCACAATGGACTCGACCTTGAAAACCTTGTGAGCAGGATAGACGACACAGTATTCATCGTAGAAGCATCAAACCTTCCACAAATGTTCACCATGTACAGAGGATGAACCCTATTGAATTTCAAGGTCAGGGGTCAAAGGTCAAGGTCACTATGGTCTAACATATTCAGATTGGATTTTCATGTTAATGAATGGTATGCAGTTGCGAGGGGATGCTACGCTTGCGTTGCCTTGTTTTTGATGGTTCAGTGAATTTGCCTATAATCTTGAATACTATTGATGGAGAAATGTCGTTCTTGGATTATTAGTTCCATGTGACACCATTATTGACCTCAGATATAAATAGGTCAGAGTGACCTATATTTCATGGTCTAGTGACTTTGCCTATTATCTTGAAAACTATTTGATGGAGAAATGTCATACCTGGGTTATAAGTTCCATGTGACCTCATGATTACCTAAAAATATATCTAGGTCAGTATGACCTATATTTCATGGTTCAGTGCTTTTGCCTATTATCTTGAATACTATTTGATGGAGAAAGATCATGCCTGGATTATTTATTCCATATGACTGACCTCAAATTATATCTAGGCCAGTGTGACCTTTATTTCACGGTTCAGTGATTTTGCCTATTATCTTGAATACCATTGATGGAGAAATGTCTCACCTGCATTATTAGTTCCATGGACCCGATGATTTACCTCTAAAGTATATCTAGGTCAGTGTGACCTATATTTCAGTTCAGTGATTTTGCCTCTTATCTTGAATACTATTTTGATGAAGAAATGTTATATCTGGGATATTACTTCAATGCAACCAGATGATTGACCTCAAAATAAGTGTAGGTCACTGTGACCTATATTTCAAAATTCAGTGGTTCTGCCAAATATTTTGAATACTATTTTTTGGAGAAACTTCAAACCTGAATTATAAGTTCCATGTGATCAGATGATTGACATAGAAATATATCTAGGTGAGTGTGACCTATTTTCATGGTTCATTGATTTTTGCTTTATAGTTCAGACACAATTTGATTGTGAAATGTAATATCTGGAATATATGTTCCATGTGACCTGATCATTGACCTCAAAATATATCTAGGTGAGTGTGACCTATATTTCATGGTTAAGTAGTTTTACCTTAAATCTGGAAGGCACGAAACAGGCGAGCTATGCTGTCATGCGACAGCTCTTGTTTGAAAACTGTTATTGCCTATGAAGTTATATTGTATGTACAATCAGCTAAAGGAGTTATTGTACCAACCAGAGTCACTCAGATATCAAAATAAACCCTCTTTGTTTTGGGTGGAAAAAAAGCTGGACAGATTTAAGCCAAATTTCATATGAAGTATTTATGGAATGGAGGAACAAACATTTAATCAAATGATTTAGGTCACATGTCCAAGATGGCTGTCATGGTAAAAACCCTTCAAAAATCTCAGAAACCACATGGCTCAGCATTCAGATGAGCAGTCCAGGACCATTGGTCTTCTGGCTTACCAAGCCAGCATCAAGCAAGGGGTAATATTGATATGTTTAACCCTTATCTTGCTGAATATTCATTCAAGCCACATCCATTTCTGTCTATCTACCAATCAAATTACTTGATTTAATTTATTGCTACAAATTCATAAACTGAATGCCAAAGAGTGTAGATCCTGATCAGATGGCTTCTTCAGAAGCCATCAGATCTGGATCTACACTGTTTCCAAAGATAGGGGTTGTCATGAACAGCAAGATAAGGGTTAAGAAAGAGCAGAAAAAAGAGCATTTGGAGCAGAAAAATATTAATCATTAAAAGATCATCTTGGTAAAATTTTGGACAAGCTAATTGTCTGCTTTGCTATACTCGTAAGATTTGCTACATAAGCATTCTGTAAAGCTGTTGTATATAAATCTGCCATTCCTCCAGCACTGCTGCACCAAAATACCAGACAGTGGTTACTCTTGTGATTTTCCATTTTTGGAAAATGACGACAATTAGCAAAGAACATTTTCATGTTCAAATTTTCTGAAAAGTGGGGAAAAAAGTTTTTCAGGAAAACCTGAATGATGATTATCTGAAATTGAAATTTTTTTTAAGACCAGTACAAAGGCATAAACAAAACCAAAATTGTATGTGCACCATTCATGCAAAACTTGAAAGTAATGCATTGTGTTTGCCATATTTTGGAAGGGAAATATAGATCTTTGCTTTTCCTTTGTTATTAAGCATAAATCATTAATATCATAGTCTGTTTAGTATTCTAGTGGGTATGATCCATGATGGACAGTTTCAAATATATTTTCTAATTTACAGACTCACATTGTGTGCACTGTTCCTGAATACACTGGTATACAGAGGTCTTCTGGTAACAGAGTTGGGTGTCAGGTAGTCATCAACAGTGGGGGTAAGCTGAGTGAGGGGCAGCCATTTACTTATTTTCCAGGTAAGATTTTATTTTCACTCCATCCAAGAATGAAATTTTGAATGCCCACCTTATACTCTTTCATTCTGTGAGTGCTGTATTTGAAACAAAAAATGCTAAACTAAAATGAAAATAGTACTTTAAATTACTGCATAAGAAATAACTTTTATATCTGATAATTAAGTAATGAGCAAAGCATTGACTGTTGAAGCTGTGTCATTTGATAAAATAAGTATGCAATGATAACAGTATGTATGAGGTCTCTATTAAATATGTAATGGTAGGTAGCAAGGACAGTGATTAAATCTTTTCAGGCTCTTGGTTTATGTAAGGTTTAGATAATGAATGCTCTCATGTTATGTGCAGTTGTCTAAACAGTCCCACTATTGCTGTATATGGTTTGATGTTAGTGCTGTGTGTTGAAAATATCTGGCGGCTCAGTGAAGTAAAAGACGCTTTATGCATGCTAAAATTTAGAGTTTTTTTTTTCTTCCATGTGCAGCAGAAAATATTGCCAACAGCAACTTGCACATTAAACATGAGAGCATATCTGTTCTTTGGAACAGGTACAGAATCTTCCTCACGTTTACACTCACAGCATTAGAGAGGTAAAGAGTCAACTGTCAGCTTGTGTGAAGTTACAAACTTTACTGTTTCCTTACAAATCCAGTTGATTGTGTGAGTTGTATTAGAAACTCAGAATGAAATTAATAGGGTGCTGGATCTATCCCTGATTCAGTTGAAATTTGAAATACATTTTGAAAGACACAAAGGTATTGTATTTGTTTGAACTGAGGTTTGACATCCCTGTCAACACTATTTAGGTCATTTTGGAGATGTTGCTTCGAATTATGTGGGACTTTTACCCAACATTCAGATGAAATGACATCTGAAGTGAAATCTCAAGCCCTGCCACCCATGGACAGTCCGACTCATGCCACTTTGCCTAGGCAGGCTTATACCTAAGCGGTTTACCAGTACTCATGTGCAGTCGGTTTCAGCTCTGCATGGAAGCACCATACAGCCCAATCTATTTCTCCAAGCCCTGATGGGTGGGAGCCAAAATAGGTATTGTACATTTAAATTCAAACTCCTGTGTGATGGTAGAGGTCCTCATTGTTTGTCCAAAGATCTGTTAAGGACAATTTTGATAGAGCATTGCTTCGGTATTTCATTTGAAATTGTAAATTTTCAAAATGATGCTGAAAATGACTATTTGTAAGAGGGGATAGGTCCAGCAAAGAAATTTATGAGAAGGTCTGAAGGGACCAGTTTAAATTTTGACAACTTGTCTTTATGAACAAAGAAAAGAAAAACAAAAACAACAGATAATGATGCTGCAATCAGGTATTTGAAAATATATAAGAAAAGATACTGAATAGAGACCTGTTATTATTGAAGTGATGTTGTACTTCAGCTGGTCTACAATGTATCCACAGACTGGTCTTCTGTGGATGAAATCACTAGTCTTTTATCAAGATTGAAACTGAATTATTTTCTATGATCAGTTTCTCATGCTGTCAAGATTCAGAAGGACTAACTGGGTATTCACCTTATTTGTATTATCTGCTGGTTCCTAGTCTGAAGATTATCAATGTTGGAAAAACAGGTAACCAGACCGGGGTCTGGTTACCTGTTTTTCCAATATTGACAATGTGCAAGCTGGGAGCCAGCAAATATGGTGTATAGAATTCTCAGTAAGTACTGGTTAACTGCTTAGTAAGTCTTAAACTGTTTGCATATCAGTGGCCTTTGCCATACATATTTCTTTTGAACAGTCCTCATGAATTTTGATACACTGCAGGATGGTGAAGCGTTTTCCAGATTTGGTGGGCC
Source organism: Lucinisca nassula (assembly GCA_963580285.1). Lineage (NCBI taxonomy): Eukaryota > Metazoa > Mollusca > Bivalvia > Lucinida > Lucinidae > Lucinisca > Lucinisca nassula. The sequence continues at coordinate 123,618,617 of OY757017.1, forward strand.
CATCTTAATTTAACATCATGGTGGAACTGCAGCTCTAAACAGTACAATTCAAATAAATGATTTCAACATTAACTCCGGCCCCCGCCCATTGGGGCTTGAAGAAATAGATGTGCAGTATGACGCTTTCACGCAGAGCTGATACGGACCCGCTCATGAGTACTGGTAAACCACTTATAGGATCTAAGCCTGCCCAGGCAAAGCGGTGCAAGTCTGACCTTCCATGCTTATAAACCCTATTGGTTTCATTGGGTGGCAGGGCTTGAGGAGTGATTTCATCTCAATGTCAGGTAAAAGTCCCACAAAATTGGAAGCAATGTCTCCAAAATGACCTTTACAGCGTTGACGGGGATGTTAAACCTGAAATCAAACAAAACAAATCAACACTGACTCATAGATTGCCAAATGTTGAGACTCATTTAGTGTACCATCCATAATCTGATTCCACTCTCTTAGCCAGTTACATTACCTTCAACTGGTTTTGAGGATATTTTATATTGATTTGAATGATTGCAGTATAAACAAAATACATGGTTAGTACTTTATGGCACTATATAATTAATTTGCCACAGGAGTTTTATATGGGCTCACTAAAGTTTGCTCCCATAAGACTGTTTCAGGCTTACCTATTATATTTTGTTATCTAAGACTATCCATTATACTTAAACATAAATTAATACTTAAATCTTATATAAAATCTGCTTCATAATTTTATTGTCACTGGATTTGAGGATTGTATTTTGTCCCCATTTGGGCCAAGCATTGAAAGCAAAATTACCCGCCCCAACCTAAAGTAAAGCAACAGATTGACTGGGTGGGCTTTTCAAGCCTGGTGTGATGAAAAGACAGAACTTGGCCACCATCAAATTAAATCCGATGTTTTTGGAACCAACAACAGATGGCAGGTTTCTTGCATACTCTATGAAGTTTTACATTGATTTAATCATGGCTGAATTTCCCTTGATGCTCCATACAACCATGATTTGTCAAAGACATTTTTTTTCAAATATATGTTTGGTCAAAGAGGCATATGTCTTCATTTACATTAAACAAATATTTGACTTCTGGAATATATGGGCCCCGTCAAGCGATTTTGGTACTTATCGCCCATGTGAGCAGCGAAGGTTCAGGCGAGCCTGCGCATCCACGCAGTCTCGCCAGAACCTTCGCTGCTCGCTCATACAAGCAGTGAATCAAGAGGAACCTTCAGACAGAAAGCCATATCCCTGGCCCCTCTGAATAGCTGGGCATGCGCAGTTAAAATTTGTCATGACGGAATACTCGAAGACACAAATTCGCTTGGCGGGGCTCATATGCAAGAAAAATAAATCTTTCAGCCCCGTTTGATTTCTACCTGGGAGTAACTAGTGTGAGGTAACTGGAAAAAACAAGGTACTAGCAGTTGATTGCTTTACCTTAGGCTTTTTCTGTCTGGTATCAGATGCAGTGAAAGATTCATATATCAAATATCTGTTTCATCTCTGTGTTTATGAAGTAGACTTCCACCTTCAAACCACTGACCAAAATAGGGATTTCAGTAATAGGGATTTCAATTGCTATTCAAAAGCAGTTTGGCAAAAAGTGTAGATCCCGATAAGATGATATATTATCATGCAAACTATAGATCCAGATGGGTCAACTCATACATTATCAGCTGTCCCTTGTGGATCTGCAGTTTGCAGTGGATCCATTTTGGTTAATTCTTTGTACAGTGACTCGGTTTGAGTTCCATTGTTTGGACAGTGACTCAGTTTAGGTTAAATTCTTGGTACAATGAATGTTTGGGTTTAATTCTAAAATAATGTATTAAATGGCAAACAGTGTAGACCCTGAAGGATCAGTTTGATCTGGGTCTGTACTGTGTACATAATTTGTGTTTATAAAGTTGATACAGACTCCATCTATGTTTCCATTTCAACGGCATTTCTGTCAGTAATATGGACCTTATACAGATCCTTTATTTTGATTTTTACGCCAGCACGTGTTTCTACTTGACGTTGTCATCACTGATGTCGTGTGAGGCTGACATCATTTCCTGTCTTCTTCTTTATTACACCTGATGAAGGCTGAAATATTGGGTAAATAAAAGTATTTATCATATGACGTTGCGTCTGAGAGTGTAATAACGCCATGTAATAAATTCCATAATCCACTAGAGGATTAAATATGCAAATTAGTTAGAAACGCCCGTAACGTTACATGTATGATGTTATTAATGATGCGTGTTTACAAATGGCAGAATATTGACATTTTTGTTGAATAATCGTGAATAAAATGCGTTTTAAATGTCATATGATAAATAGAATCTTGCATTCGTGCTCATGTATTATTGAATTTATTAAACTCGTTGAAGAAAAGGGATAAAATGCTTGGCAAAGCCTTGTATTTTATCCCTTTTCCTCAACTCATTTAATAAATTCAATAATACATGAACACTCATGTAAGATCCTCTATTTTGACATTTTGAAGTTCTCTGAACTTGTTTCATCATTGTTGACGGGGCTGAAAGGGATCATAACTTGCCTTTAAAACATGTTTTTTTTTTTAAATAATAAAAAGAATCTCTTCGTCATGCCAGGCTTGAGTTTGTCAAACTTTTCTTTTCTTTGAACTGGCATCCATTTTAAACAGTCTGAAATTATGATTATAATAATACTTAGATTTCAGCCTTTTGTGTTTCTGTTTCATGTTGGCCAGTTTTTTACAAATCAAAATAGATTTAAGCATTCTTTAGACAGAATTTGTGTAGTCTTGTCAAGACACATTTAGTTTCAGAAACTTTGGTCTTTTTTAGAAAAATAAATCATGTTTAAACTTTGAAATTAATTTTTAGTTAAATGGTGAGACTAAAGTTCCATCACCAGCTGAAAAAGGATGAAATTATAAATTCTAATTAGAACGATTTGTTTGGCCACTACTCTGTTTCTGCAGTGGTTCTCTTCATTTTGTGACCCCACATCCTATCCACCCCATCTCAACCAACAACTTCTATCTTCCTATTTCTATCTATATCTTCATTGAGATCTCAAACAAAAACTTCTATCTTCCTATTTCTACCTATGTCTTCATTTGAGATCTCAAACAACAACTTCTATCTTCCTATTTCTACCTATGTCTTCATTTGAGATCTCAAACAACAACTTCTATCTTCCTATTTCTACCTATGTCTTCATTTGAGATCTCAAACAACAACTTCTATCTTCCTATTTCTACCTATGTCTTCATTTGAGATCTCAAACAACAACTTCTATCTTCCTATTTCTACCTATGTCTTCATTTGAGTTTCATCTTTTTACTTTTACTAAATTTAGAATTGGTGCACTCTGAGACAAAATCTACTTTGTACTAAATAAAGACTTAACTTCATTGAAGAAAACAGTGCCTAAAATTTATATTAAGGCAAGTTTGTTTCCTTAAATTTAAAAGCAAAGACCTGGCATTAGTGGTTTGCCATTTTATTATGTTGTTCAATAATTTTTGCTGATAGTTTATCAGGGTTAGGGCCCCTACCCATCGAGGCGTGGAGAAATATATTGGGCTGATGATGCTTCCACATAGAGCAGAAACCGACCGCAGGTGATTTCTGGTAAACCGCTTAGAAGGTCTAAGCCTGCCCAGACAAAGTGGTGTGAGTTGGACTGTCCCTACATTTAAACCCTTTTGATTTGTTTTGGCCGCAGGGCTTGAGGTGTCATTTCATCTCAATGTCAGGTAAAAGTCCCACAAAATTCAAAGCCGCGTCTCCAAAATGTCCTAAATAGGGTTGACAGGGACATAAAAACTCAATTAAAACAAAACAAAATTATAAGGGTTTGTGACTTTCTTGAGTATTTTTTTCTTTCTATTTTCCATTAACCATTTAACTTGTTTTGTATACATAGGAAAGTTTTGTAACTCAATTGTTTGGAGCCAGAGAAAACATTCTTTCACAGCACAGCCTTTAACCCTTATCCCGCTAATTAATTAAGCCACACCCATTTCTGACTTTGAACCAATCAGATTAGTAGATGTAATTTATTCCTGCAAATTCACAAACTGACCGTCAAACAGTGTAGATCCTGATCAGATGGCTTCTTCACCGGTATTTACCATCGCACTTTTTGCTAGTGTCCTGACAGGGATAGATACACCTAAACAGCAGGTAACATTAGGGGTCTACTCTGAAAAGATTGAATCTCCTCCTTTTGCTTTAAGAGTAGACCATTTTTTTCCTCAGATGAACTTAGTGTATAGGAAAATCAACAGAAAGTTGCAGGTGTATCTGTTCCCCAATATTTATATGAGTTCATGACTTCTTTACTTTATTTTCTTCATTACTTGTTAGAAACCTCTGTTGTATATTGGTTATGCTACTCGCCTTATAAACCATGGGTCTCGGGGTTCTATCCCGGGCTTCTCCAGACTATCGGATGAGTCTTTAAACCAAGGTCCCATATGACCTTAGCTGGTGATGGGATGTAAAACTCAAACTCACACAGCTTGGTCTTCTTTTTCTTGTGAAAATCTATTGTAAATGTTTTTACTTTTTCTCCAATTATCTGTTTCAAATATTGCTGGCACTGTAAGATGGTATATGTATGATAATTGTCTCTATACTTCGAGACATATAGTTCTTCCTATGGCTAACCTTTGTGTAAATACATGCTGTCCAGCTCCAGCCCATCATAGCTTTGTGACACAGATTTGGCTCTGTGGTGCTTCCTTGCAAAGCTGAAACTGACTGCACAAGTACTGACTGGGAAATCGCTTAGATAGTCTAAGCCAGCCCAGGCAATAGTCTATGCCAGCCCAGGCAAAGTGTTGCAAGTCGGCCGTCCATGCATATAAATCCTATTGCTTTCAATGGGCGGCAGGACTTGAGGTGTCATTTCATCTCAATGTCGGTTAAAAGTCCCACAAAATTGGAAGCAGCATCTCCAAAATTACCTAAATAGTTTTGATGGGAATATTACAAATACATACTGTTTGTCAGATAAATATAATAATGATCTGATTATCTGAAGAATGTGCTATTTACACATTTGTTTAAATGTAGATAGGTCTACCCACAATTCTTTGACACTACAGTCAGGTTTATTCGTACATGTGTTCAATTTTCTTGAGGGCCATTCCTACTAGTACCTATCAGCCATCTTTACTATAACAACATAAGTTAAGCAGAAACAAGGTATTGTCCATTTTCCATTTAACAGCTCAGTTGATAGCTAAATAACACTGGCTAATATGAAACAGGGAAACTAATGGATGCCTAATCATCCTTTAAACAAACTCATAACGACTGGCCTAGCCGCTACCATATGATCGCCAGTGGTTGGTCAACAGAGATAGGTTTTTGAGAAGTGTTTCAAAGAGGTATTGTAAAATTAGATTATATTTCAATTTTGTATTCAAATGTATTTTACTGAAGTAACCTGTGACTTGTAAACCTATGCTGCATTAGACAAAATGCTGTTGTAGATCTGTCAGAAGATAGTTTGAAAAGAGGGGAAAACAAGAAAGAAAACACTGGGGCAATAGGTAAACAAATTTTTAGGCCCTTTTTTGGCGAAAATTTCATGAACATGTTTTATCAAAAGAAATGGATACCACACATATTACTTAAGCTTTTCAATAAACCGTGCACAATAGAGCATTACCATAACACATTAGTGTGCTAGAAAGGTGGCTTTCTTATCTCTAGGACTAGCTTTTTGGGGTTATTTCTCGTCCAACTACAGATTGTAGGTGCTCGTTAGAACTACATCATTGAGGTGGTTCTTATTAGTACCCACAATCCATAACAACAGATAAGCTTTGCACATTGTGATAACTGAAGGATGGTTTTTGTCAATTTTCAATAAAAACCTATGTTATGGGTATTCATTAGAACCAACTCACTGATCAACATAGATTTATATGGAGAAATAAGGAAACATATCCTTCATGTATCACAAAATACTTACCTTATCTGTTGCTATGACAATCTATGTAAATACATATCTTCTTCAGGATCTTATTTAAAAATTAGTGTGTACTTTGAACATTTTTCTTGCTTTGGAGGTTTGTGTAATTAATCTGCCTTGTCAGAGTGTGTAGTAACAGAGACAATGTAGTTTATCGAAAAGCGAACCTAAAAATTTTCTTTTGCCTAATGTGAAAATATTATGGCATTAATGTTGGCATAGATGTTTAAACAATATACCCACAGGTTGCTTCATATTCAAAATTTAATATTATTGTACAGGGAAGGATAAACCTAACTACATTATGATCTTTCCCTTAGCACGCAAGAGAGGCTGAACCAGTGTGACCTTAATTAATGGTCGCTGATCCAGCGTGACCGTCTCTTTGTCAGAGAACACAGTCTGGGGTGCCACAAGGTACCATGATTACAGGTGGTTTCAACATTTGAAAACTCCCAAAATGTTACTGTACATTTCCCTCTTGTCATGCCAGTTTATCAAAACCAAATAGCCCAAACTACCCACACATTTCCTTCAAAAACTAAAAAAAAAAAAAACAAAAAAAAAAAACAGCTGAAAATCTGAAAAAAATTGCACGCAAAACAAAACTTAAATTCATTATTTTAAAACCAATAACTTTAAAAGATATTTTTAAGTCACTGTCTGAATCAACAGTTTTTAAATACCATAACGATCCTAAGTATTGGGACAGACAGACCTAAGCAAACAGTGCAGACCCAGATTGGTCTGATCAGGATCTACATTGTTTGCCATTCCATCCGCGCTTTGCGAACTCATTCCTGGATCGTGAAACAAATTAGTTAAAGTTTTAGGAGAATTACAGCAAGTTCTTAAGGTGTCCCAATTTTTAGAATTTTTATGGTTTAATCTTTATTTCACTTCACTGCAGCTGCTGTTGAAGGAACATTTCATCACACTGCAGTTTCTGCCAGACCTGGGAATGGTACTGATGGCAGTGAGACATGTATTTGATGGTGATTAGGTCAGACATGTATCTACGGGCAATCAGGAGGTCACAAGTATGATCCCCAGATCCAGCAACATTCTTTCATAGAGACTGACTATGAAACCAATTAAGTTTACATTAACAAAATTTCAATCATTAATAATTCAGGGAAAATATAGAAAAACAAGATACTGTACTGCTTTGAATGGGATGGTCTTTAACTGTATTTCTATGTCATTATTAATTTATTAAGATACAATATTTGTGTTCACTTTGACGGGTTGGGCCTTGAGCTAGAATGAAAGAAACCATTTTGGTTTTAGAAAACAGGTTGACAGAGGGAAGTGCTGCACATTTTGCTTTTTTATCTGATTATAAAACAGTTCCATTCATCTCCATCAGGTTTGGTGTTATACCTTTTTTGGTTAATTTAAATAAAAATTTAACATGTCACGGCTACCTTATTAATGATCCAAGAATGTGAGCAGCCTGATATATGAAATTTTATTTCCTCAAGTCTGACATTTTATAGATTATCCTGAATGCAGTTAACCCTTTTTGTACCAATTGGAATCTTCCTCCTTATATATGGCAGGAGTCCATTTCGAAATTTAGGGGTTTCAGGCTGTGGTTTCTTCAAAAATTATTCAAGAAATGGCTTAACTTTTTGCAAACAGTGAAGGCCCTGATCCGACGCCGTGTTCTGTGGCGTCTGATCTGTGCCTGCACTGTTTGTTAAGGTACCTATTTTGGGGTTTCTTGTACTAAATGGGTCAAATAAAGAAAATGATTTAGAAAAAAAGGCTTTTTTTTTTCAAACAGTAAATGTCCTGATCCGTTGCGATAACAATTGTGCATTCTTTCAGACCTTCGATACAGTTTGTCTGATGAAAATTTATAGTACCGTATTCGCCCTAATTACCGCACATGCCCCTATAAGCGCACACCAAAGCTATTTTTGAAAAGGAAATGCATAAGCTCAAACTTTACAGTAACCTCCCCCTGGAAGCTCTCACAATAAATAGCTAAAAACTAACCGTTATTTCTTCAACAGTGAAGGCAATGCTTTACTATCATTTTCCGTCCCATTAAATACCAGTATGCATAATCTCGTGGGCTGTTGTTTTTGCATCGAGTGTGCGCTAATTAGGTAGATTTTTCACTGTGATTTTTTCACATGATTTTGAAAAAACTAAGCGCACGGTGCAGTAATAAGGGCAAATACGGTATTATTCTTATTTATGCTCAAGAACTTAGGTTATAGAACTGCCTCATTGAGCCAGTTCTAACAGGGACCCACAACATGTGTCTTGGAGCAGAAATAAGAAAAATAAGTATACCTCTGTAAACCCCAGTTTTCTCTGTATAAAGTGGGATTTACAGGGGGTCTTCATTTCATTGACTTTTTGACATGATGTCTAATGCTGCAGAATGCATCATCTGATGTGGATTGTTTGCCAATATCTCTCAACCCATTTTGTGATGGAAACCCCACAACGGGTAGTTGGCAAACAGTGCAGGCCCAGATCAGACACCACAAAAATGCAGCATCTCGTCAGGGCCTACACTTTTTGCAAAATTTTGAGCCAATTTCCCAATAAAATTTGAAGAAAAGACAACCTGACACCCCTAAATTTTGAAATGGATTTGTGCTATATATAAGGTGGAAGATTCCATTTGGTACTTAAAGGGTTTATGGAGTGACACACTATTTTCCAAGGTCTGGAGATGTCGGAGCAAGTGACACAAAAAGTCACAGTTTCTTAATTCTTCAAGCACTGAGGACATTCAAAGTATCATTTTCTTGTCTGATTCTGGGCAGACATTTCACGCAAAATGTCAAGCCTTTCGCTAAAAAATTTGAAAAAAAAAAAAGATTGTCCCCGGCAGTAAAATTTTCTGCCGCACTTGAAGTGTCAATTTTAGTCACAGATTACAATGATTACCGTAAAAATTCTGAAAATTAGGACACCTTGAGGACTTGCTGTAATGCTGCTAAAATTTAAAAAAAAAATTGTTCCATGATCCAGCAAGGAGTTTAAAAGGTGCAGACAGAATGGCAAAAAGTGTACATCCTGATCAGACTGCTCCTGTCTGATCTGGATCTGCACTGTTTGCTAAGGCCTATCTGTCTCGATACTTGGGATAATAGGTTCAGTTTTAGCAAATGAAAATATAGAGGAATAAATTTAATTCAAATTTAGAAGTATTGGCTGAGGCGGTATGGAAAATATCAGACTTGAGAACAATAAAATTATATATCAGAGATGGCTTTATTAATGATCATATTGAAGTAACCTCATCATGTTTGAAAATGTACCTTGTTCATGTGGCTTTAAAATGAATTGCACAGAAAAAATGAATTGCACAGAAAAAGGAGAAATTCAAACATTGACATATAGCATAAAAAAACTTCATATTTGCAGACTGTTTTTACATTCAAGACCTGAGACAAGTGCTGTGTGACCTCTCCCAGTGTTAGAAACAAGATTTCTTCATCAAACAAAAACAAATTCTTCATCAATGAAAGGAATATATTCTAACATTTTTAAAATCATCAGTATCAGTTATATAACTATAAAGTGAAGCGCTGTGGTGCAGTGGTAAAACATCAGATTTGAGATCCAGAGGTAGCCGGTTCAATCCCTGCAAGTGCCAATTGTTGTTTCCTTGAGCAAGAGACTTTATCAACATTGCTTAGTACTGGTTCCTACCCAGGAAAAGAGGTACACATGGAAGATTAGTACTAGTACTAAATATGTAACCCTCTAAATTAAGGTTGACTATTATTATTATACATGATACAGGGTTTGAAATAAAAGCGTGGCTGTTGGTTTGGGACCAGCTACTCTAGACTGGGACCAGTTATGATCAGCTGTGGCGTGTCTGGTTTACAAACTGATTGTAGATGGCCCATTTCTGTATTTTGTTTCTTAAAATTGAAAATAGAAATGGTCCATACAGTATTTCGTAATGACAAATTTGACAAAAAGTCACACAAAGAAGTATACAACAATGCACGTACATACAAACATCATAAAGTGAATTAAACCTTGTCTTGCTGAATTAATTTTTGAAATGCTTAGCCGGCCTCAGTAGCTCAGTCGGATGCACGCCTGACTGGTGATCAGGACTCGGGTTCGTTACCTGCTGGGATTGGCAACATCCTTACATGGAGATTGATCATGAAATCTTTTCTACAGTCATTCTCTCCCTTCCGCTAATTCAAGAGTTGTCAGTTTCTGGCAAAAGAATGTACACTGTACTGGTTAACCACTTAAGTATAAGCCTGCTCAGTAAAAGTGTGACTAAGTAAACTGACCGGCTCAAAAATGACCTAAACTATTGTTGACCAGGCCGTTAAACTTTAAACTCCAAAACAAACCAACAAAATTTTGACTCTCAAAGAATCAAATTACATGTATGTGAATTTACCAACTGAATGACAGACAGTGAAGATCCATATCTGATGGCTTCTTCAGAATATAAAGCATGTCGATAAGGGTTATTGCATAATAAACTGTAAAAGACCAGCCATTTTGAGACAGTCAACAAATATGAAAAAGTTGGCAGTTGGCAGGACTTGTTATCCAGGGACTGAGCATCCAATCATCCTATTTGTAGCTGTGCTTCTTTAGTTTCAAAATATGGACCATGCCCAGTTATTTAAAACCAGTTGGAGTGTTTGTTATATTTCCATCAGTAACATGTTTGTTAAGCCAATGATGCTTTGATCAACTCGGCCCAGTTAGTTTCATCATTACAGGCAATCTTAAAACTTCCCTTATCACTGAGCCCATATTAGCTAAGAATGGCAGGACAGGGCTGTTTTTGTATTGACCATATATGTCACATTCGCTGAGTCAACAAGAAGTTTCACATGCTCTATGCAAGAGTCTGAATGATCACATATACCATTTGCTCCCACCCATGTGGGGTTGGAGAAATAGATTGGGCTGCATGATGCTTCCGAGCAGAGCTCACCGCACATGAATTGGTAAACTGCTTAGAAAGACTAAGCCTGCCCAGGCAAAGTGGTGCCAGTCAGACTGACCAATGCATTTAAGCCCTATTGGTTTTATTGGGCGGTAGGGATTGAGCTGTCATTTCATCCCATGCCGGGTAAAAGTCTCACAAAATTGGATGCAACATCTCCAAAATGACCTAAATAGTGTTGACATTAAACCTAAATCCAAACAAACAAACATGAATACCATACCTTTGTGTTACATTTGAATTTACCTAAGGTGACTTGGTTTTCCTTTTCATTTATAGAATATTCCAAAGGCATGTGCAAACTATAGCTCTGCCCTGCCAATCTTAAAGTAAATTACATATCTTGGGGAAATAGGAATACTGCTCATGTGCACCCCATGTGCACACTGGAGAGTTTAACCCATTTTGTACTAAATGGAATCTTACTTATATACAGCAGGAGTCCAATTCTAAGTTTAGGCTGACAGGTTGTGTTATCTTAAAAATTTATTTGGAAAATGGCTGAACATTTTGAAAACTATGGAGTAGTCTGATCTGCTTCCCAATTACCTGTTTTGGGCTTTCTGATATTGAATTGGTTCAACAGTCTTGCAAGTAGAGGGATCTGTCTATAATGATTTCTTGGTTTCTAAATTCAACTTATTTGGTCTTAGAGTTTGTTTGATTGGCTGCTCACTGAACTGAAACAAGACTTGAGTTGGCTTTCAAGAAACTAATTTGAAAGCATGCTATCAGATATTACAGTAGACCTTTGATGGTTCAAGCACAGATGGTTCTTATGCCATTGCCATTTTGAACTTGTTCTTAAGGTGAATGGATACACTTTCAGAGGAAGCAATTCCTTCAAAAAAAGTCTTGTCTCCCATGTCAATCGGGGTGGTCAACTCTTAAAGGAAAAAATCTGCACATTCTTTCCTTTAAGAGTAGCGACCCTTTTTCCATAGGACAAGAGTTTATAGAAAAGCAAACAGGAAGTCCCAAAAGTTGTCTCCCTGTGAAAAATGGTGGGAAAAAGAATCTGCTAGATATATCCATTCCTCTTAAGTTTATAGAATTCTTCTCATAGGGCCAGATAACAAATATGTAAAGATAATTAAGGATGCTTTTTTTTTCTTATTTTATCTTAAAAAGGAATGTTGTATGTGCACTCATTAGAATCCCCTTATCAAGGTGATTCTAATGAATTTACACAACATACTTTTAATTTATAAAACTTCAAAAGATATACCTAAATCATTTGCATTACATTTCCTGACCTGGCGCTACAAATAACCCTCGGAGGCTTGAACAAATCGTCATGGTCCCAAATGTGTTCACTTAAGTGAAGTTTCCCTGTTTAATGCTGCAAAAATGCTGTAAAATATTTGAACACACCTCATTTAACTGGTTTAAATTTCTTGTGAACTGTATTATCTTGTGAGCATGGACTTGGGGCTCATCATTTTTCCTGGATCTCTGGGCTACCTCACAGTTGTTTTGTTTTTCGTTTCGAAGTTTACCACTGTAATTTGATAATAGGTTCTTGCCTGCCTGTTTATCAGTTTTTGACCAAAATAACAGAGACAGTTTTGTCAGAGATTGTTACTTTATTTGTGCAATTTATATTTAAAGCCACATGCATGTATATGTTTAGTTTGCTCGTGTTATGCAAAAAGTCGTCATAAGTATATAAATACTTTGGGGTTGGGGATTCCCATGTGAAGTTACTAATGACCCTTCAGCTAAACACATGAGGTCCTTCCATTCCCCAAATATTATCTTTGCTTGTTAACATTAGAGTAACAGTTCAAAATAGTCTCTCTTCTGGATTCATATTGGGGCTATAATTGCTTCAAAGAAAATTGGGCCCCGCCAAGCGATTTTGGTACTTATCGCCTATGCGAGCAGCGAAGGTTCAGGCGAGCCTGCGCATCCGCGCAGTCTCGCCAGAACCTTCGCTGCTCGCTCATGCAAGCAGTGAATCAAGAGGAACCTTCAGACAGAAAGCCATATCCCTGGCCCCTCTGAATGGCTGGGCATGCACAGTTAAAATTTGTCATGACGGAATGCTCGAAGACCCAAATTCGCTTGGCGGGGCTCAATTGGTCTCTAGTCAAACTGTATGATGAAGCTGATGAAATCCAGTTTCAAATTCATTATACAAACACATAGTGGTCCAGTAAGTTTATTCACAACATTTGCACATTTCCTGTGCTTCATAAGCACCAGCCTTGCGGTATAACTGCCTGAATCCATATATGGTACAACTTTTGTATGGTCAAGCATACTAATTTTGCCTGTTTGGTTATATATTCAGCCATTGAAAGGACTCTATTTTGATATCGTAACTAATTTTATCCATAAAATCTTTTTACCTTAATAGCAACGGTTAATTGGTGTTTATGTGTGAAAATATATACAAATAAATAAGCTGCCGTAATACTTTTGGAATGGAAGGTAAAAAGGCATTACAGTACACAGAAATGAAGGGTTGTAAACAAACATAAGCAGTGCAGGCCTACTTTGCATGGTTTGAAATTGTGTGGCATATTACTGCAGAAAATCTATGTATAGATGAGTGTTTTCAGAGGATTATTTTGATCTGCTTTGTGATGAAAAACTTATTTCTGATAGGCAGCTTCTTTATTTTGCTTACACCATATGAAATAGAAAGTGTTTGTTCAGTACTGAAATTGTGATAAAAAAGCATCAGTTACTGTTTGTTAGAGCTGTCACAAACAGTGGCTGAAGAGAATATACACACATCTGTATTCTTCCAGTTCTTGGCTGCCTATTTCTGCTTGTCTAGTGGTATGTTTGCATTTGTTTTAGTTTGGAAAGTCATTCAACCAGAGCATTGTTTGTTTCAGTGTTTGTCTCATTTTACATTTTTGTCTGAAATATTTGTTTTCTTAATGAAGTCATCCACTCCACTTGCGTTCATCTTGTGTCTGTGTAATTCCATTTTGTTCTTCCATTTAGTTCTGTAAATCAATTCAATTCAGCTTAATTCAGCATATTCATACATATCATCATCCTGTGTGAAAAGAGAAAGCTGGAAACTTCAAGTTCAAAGCCTTTCAGTCATTTTATGTCTGTTTCTCTTTACAGTCATAAAACTGATATCAGCATATAGGTTTTGTTTGGACATTCCTGTCATATACCCAGTTTTCTCTTTCTAAACATTTGCCATTGTATTCATGCTAAATTTGAGAAATGGTTAAATTCCTTGATTTTTAAACCAAAAAAAATAATGACACAAATTATGTCACTTGGGTTAGTTACAAAAAATCATTTTTGATAATAACTGACTTTGGCAATTGACTTATTTGTTCTATTTATTAGAGTCAAATTTGCTCACTTGTTTATAGATAATTAATTTATTATTACATGCAAGCAATCCGTTTTTGCATGAAATGTTCAATTCTGAAATGTGCTCAAAGATTTGGCATGAATACTAGGAAATTTACACTTTTCAAACATCACAATCCTAATCCACATATACTTACTTGTAGCTGAGCTGCCTTCAACTATAAAACAGGAGGTCCCTATGGAAACAGAAGACACAAATAAGAAGGCTCATCATCAATTTGCTGCCCCAGGTAAATATATGCCTCATTTTTTTTTCTATGTGAAATTGTTTATTATTTTAAGTGAAGCTTTGAAGTGATTTGTTTAAGAGTTACATGAAACATAGTTAATATTTTCACTTCATTCTCATGTGAAATTCTTGTGTGAAAAAAACTAAGTCTGATACAGAGATTTCCTTAATCAATCTGCATGGTAGTTAACCAATCACATTTCACAACTTTTCTTCCCTTTTTAATTGCACGCCAGTGGGTCAGGCCTCAGATTCTATGACGGTTCCAATGTAAAGGCTTACGTTGGTTGGTACCTGATGCTCTGTCTCTGGTCGGGCCCATCAGAGTCTAACTGTTGGTTTTCTTTTGCTCCAGCATTTCTGTTGTTTCTTGCTGTCGAGTCCTCACTATTGTTTCATCTCTGTGGTTGTTTGATTTTTGTGTTCACGGAGATGTTGTACTGATGAGTTAGGAGGCCTTCATGCGGACTGAACAAATTCTTTGTCTTAATCGCAACGGAAGTAAGGGCGAGGATTATGGCCACGTAAAATCGATTTAAGCCCCATAGTGGAATTTGTTTCCGCTGACCGTTCCAAGGCGGTTCTTCTGTCGCGGTTTATTTTTGTTATGGTTTGTCTTTGGGTGTTTGTGTCGCTTTTATTATTTTATTTTGGATAACCTATTGGCCATTTTGTGAGAAAGTAACTGTCCTTTTGGCTTTCCGCTGTTGGTTTTTCCATTGGGGTCTGTTGCTTCATGTTTGTGTTTCTTTCCCTTTGGTGTCTCTGACGGAAGCTGTGGGTTAATTGTATCGATTCCCGATCATTGCCTCTATCTCTATTCAGTAACGGGCATCTATGGCCTAATGGGTAAGAGCGCTGACTAAATCATTAGGTCTGTCACCACTGTGGTTTGCACCTGGCTCGGGCCACATGTGAGATGCCAAGCTCTGCAATGGAAGGTCAGGTGACTTTTCTCCAGGTACTCTAGGTTTTGCCCACCTCTAATTGACGATGGGCTCGAAATAAGTGAAATAATCTTGAAAGGGCCGAAAAACAACAAAAACAAAAAAAATCAGTTTTCAGTTAATTTACTTTCATGCAGCTAAATTTCAGTATCACTTTTAAAACTGAGCAAAGCTTTCAGCATTTAGCTAGAATTTAATTTTTATTGGTAATTTGCAGAAGCCCTTGAACTTAACCAACAGATACAACAAGTACAGCAAGAATCAAAAACAGAGATGTTTCAGCTGCCACCAGGAGTTATCTCAGAGCCTGTCACTGACGAAGTTACACATGTTCCCATGGAACAAGGAAGTTCTGTCTTGTCTGAAGGGCAAACACAAGCCCATTCAGAATACAGAGAGTTAATAAGTGAACATACAGACAGGCTACAAAGTAGTCAACAACAGAACTATCAACACACACCTGATACTGACAGTTTTATGACAGAAACTAGTGTACATTTAAAGAGAACTGAAAGTGATCTAAATACAGTGCCTGTGACATCAGCATCTCCCCAAAATGGAACTCTTTCAGACAATTTCAATTTTCAACAAAGTAGTTTAGGAATACCAAAGTCAGAAAGTGTATTCACACCAAATTCAAATTACTCTGATAGTATAGTTTCTCAGTTCTTGGAGAATATGTCAGAGGCTTTACAAAGTCAAAATCAAGACCCGAAGACTTCGGAAACTGGTCATTTTTCAACAAGTTCATCCGGTTTATCTACTGAATCCCATAATCAAACTACATTATCAAACAATGCTACTAACATGCCTAGATCATCAAGTGGTCATCTGTTTGGTAATACTGAACAAACATCCGTATCATCAATGGATTTTAGTTTAAATTCTTCCCCAGTGAAAGTTGGTTTACAAGAGGCACAACCACCTACAAGTCAGCCAGTTCCATCAGAAATTCTGCCAACAAACATTTTGAATACTCTGGATCATTTACAGTTCAATCTGGAAAAAGGTTCTTTCCCATCAGTGCAAGTTGTTCCAGATTCTTCCAAGGTTCATCTGCCCACAGATACAATGATGAGCACCAGAGAGGTAATTTTTAGCTCGCCTTACGAAAGTAAGGGGGAGCTATTGCCATACCCCCGGGCGTCCGTCGTCGGCGTTGGCATCAGTGTCGGCGTCCGCATTTGGTTAAAGTTTACCTGCAAGCTCTTATATGTGATGTTTTATAAGTTTATTTTGAATATATAATTAACAATTGGTAAAAAACAATATTTAACATCATTGTACTTCATTTTACAGGTTTTTTGGCTTAAATTGGTCTTTTTGAGAAGTTAATATTTTCCTCTTTATAACCTCCCTTACTTCTCTGTGTTAAAGTTTACCTGCAAGCTGCGTGAGTTAAAATCCCGGGGAAGGCATGTTTTTTTTTTTTTAAACAAATTAGGTCTGGGGCTCAAGGTCAAGGTCACTGTGGCTATTTTTAGAAAAAACATTGTCATCGCTCTAGCGCCTTCATTTATTGATGGATTTTAATATAACTTGGGTATAAAGATATCTCGAGTGACTTTGACTTTCAGGGTCCGGGGCTTAAGATCAAGGTCAATACTTTCAGGGTCACTGAGTCAAGGTCACTGTGGCTATTTTTAGAAAAACATTGTCATCGCTCTTGCACCTTAATTTATTGATGGATTTTAATATAACTTCACACAAATGTTGGGTATGATGATATCTCTAGCAAGTTCAACTTTCAGGGTCTGGGGCTGAAGGTCAAGGTCACTGTGGCTATTTTTCGAAAAAACTTTGTGATCGCTCTAGTGCCTACATTTATGGATGGATTTTAATATAACTTTACTCAAACGTTGGATTTGATGATATCTCGAGCTGGTTCGACTTTCTGGGTCTTGGGCAGAAGGTTAAGGTCACTGTGGCTATTTTTAGAAAATCTTTTTCATCGCTTTTTATTTATTTATGGATGGATTTTAATATAATTTCACACAAATATTGGGTATGATGATTATCTTGAGTGACTTTGACTTTCAGGTTCTGGGGCTGAAGGTCAAGGTCACTGTGGCTATTTTTAGAAAAACTTTGTGATCGCTCTAGTACCTACATTTATGAATGGATTTTAATATAACTTCACAAAAATGTTGGCAATGATGATATCTTGAGTGAGTTTGACTTTCAGGATCTGGGGCTGAAGGTCAAGGTCACTGTGGCTATTTTTAGAAAAACTTTGTCATCGCTCTTGCGCCTTCATTTATTGATGGATTTTAATATACCTTGACACAAATGTTTGGTATGATGATATCTTGAGTGACTTTGACTTTCCGGGTCAGGGGCTGAAGGTCAAGGTCACTTTGGCTATTTTTTTTTTTTTTTTTTTGATTTGCGGTTTAACGTCCCCGTCAACACTTTCAAGATCATTTTGGAGACGTTGCTTCCAATTTTGTGGGACTTTTACCCGACATTGAGATGAAATGACATCTCAAGCCCTGTCGCCCAATGAAACCAATTTGGTTTATTAGCATGGACGGTCCGCCTCGCACCGTGGTTCCTGGACAGGCTTAGATCCTCTAAGCGGTTTACTAGTACTATTGTGCGGGCCGGATTTAGCTCTGCGAGGAAGCATCTTGCAGCCCATATATTGGCTATTTTTTAGAAAAACTTGATCATTGCTCTAGTGTCTACATTTATTGATGGATTTTAAGATAACTTCATACAAATGTTGGGTATGATATTATCTCGAGCCTGTTCAACTTTCAGGGCCTGGGGCTCAAAGACAAGGTCTCTGTGGCAATTTTTAGAAAAACTTTGTCATCACTCTCAAGTACCTACATTTATTGATGGATATAATGTAATTTTACGCAAATGCTAGGCTAGGCTTTTTTAATTTGTCTTGCACGAGGGTATTTGGTATTGGCTGTGATGCCTTGTTATTACTTGGAAGTTTGTAGATTTTTATTTTTTTTTATTAAATATAGATTTCTTTTTCATCTTTTTTTTTACAGTGGAAAGGCTTGAGGCTTTATTAGCCGAAACTACGTAGTATGACCCATTTTCTTTCTTATGAATGTTTTCATTGCTCTTAAAGGAACTCATTTTGATTTTTATTTGCCTTCACTGCAGCTGGTGTTGTGCCGTGTGGCGGCCGTAAAACGTCTCCCCGTACATCAACCATAGTGCAGTTTATATTTTACTTTTGGTCCTTTGAGAACAGCGTGAATAATCTGAGAAATCAGAAATAAATTATTGGTTAAGACTCATATTCTAGACAGGTTTTTAATTATTTGGACCCCATTTTGATTTATATCAGTCTTTGAATCGACTGCCTATTCGAAATTCGCAAAATTGCAGTATGTTTCCTCTGGCTTTCTTTGCCGGATCATTACAGGGTCACTGATGAGGCTTTATTAGCCGAAACTACGTAGTATGACCCATTTTCTTTCTTATGAATGTTTTCATTGCTCTTAAAGGAACTCATTTTGATTTTTATTTGAAAACAGGATGATTATGGGTACTTTTTGGTTCTCTTTCATTTGCTGCTGTCTGTTGGGCTTTTTTACAGAAAAAAAAAAATTTGATAACTTGCCCTCATCCATCTTAGGCCCCCAAAGGCGAGCTATGTTGTCTTCTGACAACTCTTGTTGTATATGTATTGCTATAAGGAACCTGATTTCTTGAGTAATTAAATAACAATAGAACTGATTTGTATTCGCTCACACAACAAAAATAATGCAATGTGAAAAACAGTTGAAGATCACCATGTAGAACTTGTATGCGTAAGACACACAGGGCTACTTCAGAAATCATGGATTTTTTTTTTTTATTTCGGAAACTGAAAATCCACCAAACATTTGCGACCGTCCTTGCATTCACCCAAAAGGTCAAGTTTATTTCTAAAGAACTATAAGAGCTTTATTAATGATACTTGGTACAAACTTGTATCTGGGGATGGTAACTTAAATGCAAGCATCCATATTTGACCTTGACCTCCATTTCATGGTTCACTGACTATTAAAAATATTGCGACCACCCTAGCGTTCACCCTAATGGTCAAGTTTATTTCTCAAGAACTATAAGGCCCCACAAAAAATACCTGTGTTTCAGGTAACCCGACCGCCCCTAATATTTTACCGCCGACCCCAATCTTTTTTCCCGGTTTCCGCAGCCGCAAAGATCATTTTGGGCACTTTCGGTTCATTAGCTCGTCTTACGAAAGTAAGGGGGAGCTATTGCCATACCCCCGGGCGTCCAGCGTCGGCGTCCGCATTTGGTTAAAGTTTACCTGCAAGCTCTTATATGTGATGTTTTACAACTTTATTTTGATTATATAATTAATAATTGCTAAAAAACAATATCTAACATTATCATTGTACTTCATTTTACAGGTTTTTTGGCTTAAATTGGACTTTTTGAGAAGTTAATATTTTCCTCTGTATTACCTCCCTTACTTCTCTGTGTTAAAGTTTACCTTCAAGCTGCGTGAGTTCAAATCCCGGGGGAGGAACGTTTTTTTTTTGTTTTTGTTTTTTTTCTTTTCTTTTTTCTTTTTAAAAACATAGCGGGGTCTGGGGCTCAAGGTCAAGGTCACTGTGGCTATTTTTAGAAAAACATTGTCATCGCTCTAGCGCCTTCATTTATTGATGGATTTTAATATAACTTCACCCAAATGTTGGGTATAATGATATCTCAAGTGACTTTGACTTTCAGGGTCCGGGGCCTAAGGTCAAGGTCACTACTTTCAGGGTGACGGGGTCAAGGTCACTGTGTTTTTTTTTAGAAAAAAACATTGTCATCGTTCTTGCACCTTAATTTATTGATGGATTTTAATATAACTTCACACAAATGTTGGGTATGATGATATCTCTAGCAAGTTCGACTTTCAGGTTCCGGGCCTGAAGGTCAAGGTCACTGGCTATTTTTAGAAAAAAACTTTGTGATCGCTCTAGTGCCTACATTTATGGATGGATTTTAATATAACTTCACAAAAATGTTGGCAATGATGATATCTTGAGTGAGTTTGACTTTCAGGATCTGGGGCTGAAGGTCAAGGTCACTGTGGCTATTTTTAGAAAAACTTTGTCATCGCTCTTGCGCCTTCATTTATTGATGGATTTTAATATACCTTGACACAAATGTTTGGTATGATGATATCTTGAGTGACTTTGACTTTCCGGGTCAGGGGCTGAAGGTCAAGGTCACTGTGGCTATTTTTTAGAAAAACTTGATCATTGCTCTAGTGTCCAGATTTATTGATGGATTTTAAGATAACTTCATACAAATGTTGGGTATGGAGTTCAACTTTCAGGGTCTGGGGCTCAAAGTCAAAGTCACTGTGGCTATTTTTAGAAAAACTTTGTCATCACTCTTAAGTACCTACATTTATTGATGGATATAATGTAATTTTACACAAATGCTAGGCTAGGCTTTTTTTAATTTGTCTTGCTTGAGGGGATTTGTATCGTCTGTGATGCCTTGTTATTACTTGGTAGTTTGTAGAATTTTTTTTTATCAAATATAGATTTCTTTTTCATTTTTTTTCCAGTGGAAAGGCATGAAAACAGGATGATTAGGGGTACATTTTGGTTCTCTTTCATTTGCTGCAGTCTATTGGGCTGTTTTACAGAAGAAATTTTTTTTGATAACTTTCCCTCATCCATCTTAGGCCCCCAAAGGCGAGCTATGTTGTCTTCTGACAACTCTTGTTTTGGTAATTACAAATAACTTCGCACCGTGGCTGGCCATCAGGATGGCAACAGAATGTAATGGACTAACACAGCCAATGGCTACCGCTGTATGACTACTATCTGTGATCAAATTATTTTCCTTTGAAGTCTATTGTGACAACAAGAATTATCTGAAACTTGTTTCCACACCTGCTTCAGCAGTTAGACATATGTACGCCGTTGTTTGTCCACGCTTCAATAATCCTAAATAATGCAGGCGACTAAGGCAGACTGATGTGCAGGCTGATCAGTGTCTTTACTGGTCGCACATTTTTTTCTAGCGTTCATCGTATTTCCCACCATCATTTTTTAGCATGACTGTGCTGCAGTTGCAGTCAGAGCAAATTTTCCCGCGGTTTTTGCATGCAACTTGAAGGAAAAACACAATCTGTGGAGCTTGCACAGTCTGATCAACCTTTGCTCTTTACACACACCTTCTATGGCCTCTAGCATTTCCAAAGACAAGCAAGCTAAGAATTTTGCCATTTTGGCTAGATTCACAGGCTGATCTGATCCTTCATTAGAAGAAAACATTTTTAGCTGTGCGCCGGCTCATTTGCATGTAAATATATAAGAACATTTTAACTTCTTGTATATGGAGCCACTTCTGTGTTCGCGTAAGCCAATGAGTGCTAGGGTCAGACTGTTCAACGTTTCATTAGAAAATGCCTCACGAGTAATGCACTAAATGCGCAGACTGATCAGTCTTTACTGTTCAAATGAATTCACTGATAAGGGTGCCGACAGCGAAGAAACTGATCAGGCTGCTGACATGTGCAGCCTAATCATGACTAAGAAAGAATAAGATTTTCAAGCACCACCGCATTGTGCTGAAATTAGTCCAGGTCAAAAAAAATCTTGGTACTGGCCATATTAAACTGACACTTTTGATCTTTGCAAGCTCATGTTTATCATGCGTTTCAAAGGACACCTGCTAACAACCATATTACACAGTTAAAAGTTGGACAGAAATAACATACTTGATGGGTACATCGATCTTTGATTACATAAGAATGTAAGTATGGGATAATTGGTGTGATATTTCACTAGCATTTTTATAATAATAATAATAATGACTTTATTTATAGAGAAAGCCCAGTTGGACATATGTCCAATCTTCCCTGGGGTCCTCTTTTGAAACATATACAAACATACAATATTTACAACATTTACAAAGATGATGACATAAATTAAGCATAGCTAGAACATGTTCAGACAAAAGTTAGAAGTGAATATCAGTTGTGGATGTTAAGAAGTTTTTATACCCAGACCGAAAAGGTTTGGATGATATAGCAGTCAGCCTGGCGTCTGTCTGTCCATCCCTCCGTCCGCAGTCACAACCTTGTGACATGTGACATGCCTCGCGATAACTCCAATACCCTTTGAGATATATTGTTGGTACTTGATATAGTTGTACATGAGGTCAAGAAGACATGTACTGAGCAAGAACCACAACTCTGGGTGCACAGGTATTTTTGGTTATCTCCTCTGACAATATAACCTTGTGATTGCCAAAACTTCAAAACCCCTTGAGATATATTGATTTTACTTGGCACAGTTGTACCCAAGATTAAGAAGGTCTGTTATGAGCAAGAACCACAACCCTAGGTGTCATGGTATTTTAGTTATCTCCCCTGACAATATAATCTTGTGATTGCATTAACTGCAATACTCCTTGAGTTTGAGATATATTGATGGGACTTGATAAGATACAACTTGTATACTGGCCCCCACCCATTGGGGCTTGAAGAAATAGGTAGGCTGCATGATGCTTCCACGCAGAGATGAAACCGATCGCTCACAAATACTGGTAAACCGCTTAGAGGATCTAAGCCTGCCTAGGCAAAGCGTTGCTTGTCAGACCATCCATACTTATAAACCCTATTGGTTTCATTGGGCGACAAGGGTTGAAATGTCATTTCATCCCAGTGTTGGGTAAAAGTCCCACAAAATTGGAAGCAACGTCTCCAAAATGACCTATACAGTGTTGACTGGGCTGTTAAACCTAAAATCAAACAAACAAACAACTTTTATATCCGTACGCTTTCTATACGCAACATTTGACTGCAATTTCTTCCAAGGGGACAACCTTGTGCGCTTTTGGTCAGGCAGAAGAAGGGAATGTAGAAGGCAAAAATCTATGATTCTGACTGTGCTGAGATTAGGGAGAGGATAACACAAACAATATAAACCCTGAACAGAATGCTCTTTCAAGATCAGTCTAATCTTAGTGTATGAAAAAAAAAGAAAGAAAAAAAAAAAAAAATGCCTACCTACCAACCCAATTTTTTCTTGCCATGTAATAGGAAACACAGGTATTTATTTTTTGGCCTAAGAGCTTTTTTAATGATACGTGGCACAAACTTGTATTTAAGAATGGCAATTCTAATGCAAGCATCCATATTTGACCTTGATCTACATTTTATGGTTCACTGACTTTGTGAAATATTGTGACCACCCTAGCATTCACCCTAATGGTCAAGTTAATTTCTCAAGAACTATAAGAGCTTTATTAATGATACTTGGTACAAACTTATATCTAGGGATGGCAATTCTAATGCAAGCATCCATATTTGACCTTGACCTAAATTTCATGGTTCACTCACTTTGTAAAATATTGGGACCATTGCATCAACCCTAATGTTCAACCTAATGTTTAAGTTCGTTTCTCAAGAATTATTAGAGCTTCATTAATGATACCGTCGATGATCGTTATCTCGAACCTCATGGGACCGTATTAAAAAGTTCGAGTTATCCGTAGTACGAGATAACCAAAGTGTGACATCACAAGTATGTCTGAGCTCATTGTTTGCCGTTCTTCATTCTTCTGGAGTGTAATAGCACTACATTTGCTAGCGGGTATCAACACTCAATTATTCAGAGTCAGCACAAGACAAAGCCTACTAGAAGGTCATGCAACTGATGAAATCTCGGATCAGCCTGTTCACATACAGTCTTTATTTTTCTTGTGAGCCTGCTGCGGGTTAACTAAGGAGCAATAAGCGAAGATTCAGACCTACCTAGTCGATACACTGGCTCATCTGAGTCATCGCCTGCCACACAGTTAGTCTTATAGTTTCTGTTGTGCTCTGGCTCATCTGTGTAGTCATTGACACGAGACTGTGTTAAAGGATCAAATGTTGAGCACAGCGTGTCAGTCTTAATTACACGCACATGATTTTCATAGCAGCGGTAAAGGTATTGTTTGTGCTGATTGAAATTGGACAATTTGGAGAATTAATAACTTAATTACATTGTGAACACTGACTTTCTTTAATTGAAAGACCGGCAGCATGTTTTTGTTTGTTTCATTCTCTACGTCTTGAATTCCGGTTCGAGATACGCAGTAGTAAAAACAGTGAAAAATTTAATCAGGGACTGATAATGATGGGCAAGATAGCCGAAGTGTCGACTTAAAAGTAGTTTGACACATACGAAGCTAAAATACAACAAATATATAGGAGAAATATACCGGACTTAGAAATGGGTTCGATATAAGTGATAGGGTCGAGATATGCGAGGTCGAGATAACGAGAGTCAACTGTATTTGGTGCAAGCTTGCATCTAGGAATTGCAACCTTTATGGAAGTATTAATATTTGACCTTGGCCTAGATTTCATGGTTCGGTGACTTTGCGCCCCCACAGACGAGACGTAGCCTTCGGCAGAATTCTTGCTCCTATTTAGTTTAACCCTTATCGTGCTGTTCACGACAACCCCTACCTTTGCAAACAGTGTAGATCCAGATCAGATAGCTTCTGAAGAAGCCATCTGATCAAGATCTACACTGTTTGTCATTCAGTTTTTTAGTTTGAAAGAAAACATTATATCATGTGATCGGATTGACTGATAGTCAGAAACGGTTTTGGTCATTTCAAATATTCAGCAGAATAAGGGTTAAGATATGTTTGTTGATTATGAATTTATGATATAGGAGTCAAGAGACATTTTTAAGGCTGATGGAATGTATGAATAATTACTTTTATTACTGTTTGATTCTCTATAAAATGTAAAAACATTCCATTGCAGAATTTGACTGCAGAAGCAAGGTTGTCATCAGCACCAGCTGTGTGTGACTCTAACATTCACCAAATTAATACAAGCCAGGAACCAGCATGTAGTCCTTTGAAGGATCAAATTGCTAATCCAAGCTTCCAAACCAATTCTGAGGGATTTAGTTTGCATGCAGGAGAGCAGCATACAGATTTTTCTGCTGCTTCTCAGTCATTTGGAATAGCAGATACTGTTCCACATCTAAACAATTCTTTCCAAGGAACTTCGAGTATCCCCGATTGCCTGCAGCAACAGCAGCAGCAACAACAGCAGCAGCAGAGTATTACAGGTTCAGTACAGCAGAACATTAATCCTGGTACAATTATCCAAGGAAGATTGTCAACAGACTCATGCATTTCACCACAAAAACCATTGGGTTCTTTGCAGCCATCAGAGCACTCACCAGGGGCATTTATTCAGAGTCCAGAAATGAACCCTGTATCTTCACCTGACAGTCAAATTCCTGTGAACTCTTTGAGGAGGAACAGTAGCTTGACTTCTATATCTTCACCTGGTTTGAATACTCATATGGACTCATCAGCCCAGAATGCTACTGTCAACACTAACCTTAACATGCCAAATCAGATGACCACTGGCCAATTGTTAGGTGGTGGCCAGCAGGGAAGCATTGTTTTCAGTCAAGCTCAGTTGCAGCAAGGGACCAGCACAACTATGTCTGTGGGAGGTTCTGTGCAGGCACAGCCAGGTAATGACAAATGTAAATACTGAATTAGGGATAACTGTATTGAAAATTGTCATTTGGGGAGGTAAATTGGCAGTTTCATTGAATGAAATAATTAATGTTATATTAAAACTTTAGTCTTTATTTAGCCCCCACCCATTGGGGCTTGAAGAAATAGATGGGCTGCATGATGCTTCCACGCAGAGCTGAAACCGACCGGCACATGAGTACTGGTAAACAGCTTAGAGGATGTAAGCATGCCCAGGCAATGCAGTGCGAGTCGGCCCGTCCATGGTTATAAACCCTTTTGGTTTCATTGGGTGGCAGGGCTTGAGATGTCATTTCATCTCAATGTCTTGTAAAAGTCCCACAAAATTGGAAGCAATGTCTCCAAAATGACCTTTACAGTGTTGAGGGGGACGTTAAACTTCAAATCAAACAAACAAACAAAACAAAACTTTAGTCTGTGGCCACAGTAGGGTGTGTGTATGATTGGTGATCAGGAGATCACAGTTTCGATACATGACAGATTAAAGAACTGCAGTTGTCTGTCTATGGCAAAAGAATGGCCACTGTAAAGGTTAAGTTTAGGTTTTATGCAAAAACACAACACGTTGCTAGAACATTTATCATGTCAACCACATACAAGTTTGTTTATGTAACAATGCTTCAAACATCTCAGCCCACATCATGATAACAAGTCCGTAAGATGAACATCCCTCTAGTTTATATAGAGGAAACTGGGGTTTACAGGGGTATACATTATTCTTCTTATATCTGCTCCAAGACATAGGCTGTGGGTACTTGTTAGAACCGCCTCATTGAGGCGGTTCGAACGAGCACCCACAACCTATGTTCTTGTTAAAACCGCCTCAATGAGGCGTTTCGTATGAGCACCCACAACCTTTGTTATCGTTAGAATTTTTTGAGGTGGTTCGAACGAGCAACCACAACCTATGTTCCGAATATAAATAAGAAAAATATCACAAATTGCCATCCAAAAATTTAACCATTTTGGGGATATGAAAGAATGCATTATTTCACATGGTTGTGTTATCGAAGTGGTTGAACCTGACTAGATAGTAAAACACATACCAGTCTTATTCTGCTTGTAATTATTCCATGTTGTCAACTTCCTGTTTTACTCTTACATTTATGCTCTGCATGCTGGATATTCTTTCAGCAGGCAACATTTTTAAATATTTTTCTTATTTTTCATAGAAAACAGATTTTAACAGATTTTCATAGTGTAGTTCAAATTTTCTTGCCCTTTGCGGATCATTGAGGCCATTGTGGAGTTTAGAAAATATTTGAGAGTCACAGATGAGGCCTAATTGGTCGAAACTAGATAGTCTGGACCAGAAAAAAACTTGAACACTCCATACTTTTCAGTTCTATGGTGTATTCTTTGCTTCCAAAGGATAACCCTTTTATAGAACATATCTGACATTTCATGCAAATTGTCTCCAATGTCGAAACTTATTTTCAGGGAAAAAATAAGAAAAATATTATCAATTTGTTGTCTGCTGGGGTAGCCTAGAGAGTGGTGAAGGTTAACCCATTGTGTTCGGGAAACCCCTAAAAGGGTACCTTGACAAACAGTGCAGGCCCAGATCATACGCCGCAGAACGCAGAGTCTGATCAGGGCCTGCACTATTTGCTAACAGAATTTTCCGTCAGAAATAGAATAAAACAAATGAACTTTTCGAACATATAGCAATGGAAGAGTCCACCAGTATACAATAGGTTGAGTTCTGTTTTATCTCTGTTTCAGGTTTGGGAAATCTTCCTAACATGACTGGAAGTCCTCAGATCATAATCTGTAATAATCCACCTGCACAGGGGTTAACCCCACAAGTTGGACCAAGTATTGTTATTATGCCTGGAGGTGGTGCTGGAGGTCAACATAATCAAGGTTAGTTTATTTGGTCTTGTATTACCAAAACGCGCCTATACAAAGCCGAAAAAATGAACATTTTAATATCAAATATAACTACCCATCACTACAATTATAGCCTTTTCACCAGACGCAGGTCTGGGTCAGTCTGACAAAAAAAAAAATCTAGCCAGAAATGCCACCGGCATGTCCCTTTTCCCGTGACCTCCCTAGAGTCGAGTCCTGATTGGTCGCTGATGTCACATGACCTATCAGACCAAAAGGCAGACGATACAGGTCACGTGACTGCGGTTTTCGTGCCGGGAGGTCATTATTTTTGCAGACTCAAGTGAGGTCAGATCTCTCGACAAAGAAAGAAAAAACTACTTGCCATGGAGAATGGATCAACGGATAAGTGTTTTATTCTTTTTTGATTTTGCACTTACCTTGAGTTTCCACAACCAACTTAGGCTTTTTAAGCTTATTGTTTTTTCCGAAATTCTTGTGGAATTTATTTCGTGTGTTTCTGCCGACATTACACGTGTATTGGTTGTCCGCCAATTTTGAATTTTCACTTGGAAGTTTTGTTTATCATGTAACCAACCTTTTTTGGGTTTTGATAAGCATCACACTTTTTCTACGTACTTTACCAGGGTATACACACGTATTATTCTGGTAATATTCTAGTAGAATTCGGCGTTGTGGAAACTTAAATTGCCAGAAAAGAGGACGGATTTTGTGCGTGTTCCTTCCACTTCTGGTATCGGAAGACGTTTTATTGCTGAATAGAAATTCTCAGCATTATTTTAGTTTTTTGAACATGTGCAAGACCCGTCTTCAGGTAAGATTTCCTCATTACGATTTCGGACATCTAAATTCCGGCCAAACGGTACCGGATAAAAATTAACGGAAGTCGTGCTTACCTATACACCGGTAGTAAATTGGATTGTTTTCCCTTGAAATACAGACTGATTTGTGCTATTTTATTTGAAAACCGTAACTATAGCTGGTTAAAAATTGCAAGATTGCAAACCCGTCACATCATACAAATTATAATGACTTTCCATTCCAAAGTGTAGTGATGCAGAAATTCATCGCAGATTATGCTTTCTGCTATGTTTGTAAGACGGTTATTTCCATCTCACGGCTCCCTGAATGCTCAATTTTGATTCGGCAATTTAGCATGTTCAGTGCACTATACACAATTAAGGGTCAAACACTGGGGAAGTTTAATTGATCCTCAAGTGTTTTGCCCCTAGAGCTGAGTCTGGGCCTAGAGCTTTATCCTCTGAGGATATATCAATACTCAGAGGTTGATTTTCTTATGTCCTTATTATTAAGCGATTCTGAGAAGGACATATTTAGATCTAAGTATTTTTTTAGTTAATCTGAAGCTTCTAGGGAAACAACCCTACTTTCAGTAGTTATCAATTTCACAGTCTCCAAAATGACCCTGGCAGTGTTGACGGGGTCTTTGAACATTGGTTCTAACAAACAAAAAACATCAATTGTTTGGTCTTGTGAAATTCCAAAATTCGACCCAGATTCAGTCTCTGTATATATGACGTCAGGGAAATTGGCATTACTTCCTGTTTCGAAGCTCGGATGGAGCTCTTACCAGGACAGCTGTTAAGTGGGTTCTCATTATGACTGGTATTCTAGTTTTACCCACTCTGCCTTCAAACAAGAGCATTCCGACCATAGAGCTGCTATTCTAATGCTTTTGTTTATTTCCCGGTCATTTTTAGCTCGTCTGTTTTTTGAAAAAAAACTTTCGAGCTATTGTCATCACTCCGGCGTCTGCGTTGTCGTCGTCTGGCGTCGTCGTTCCAAAAAAAACTTAACCTTGGCTATAACTTAAAAAGTATTGGACCTAGCCTCGTGAAACTTCATACACACATTCATCATCACAAGAGCTACATTTTGACCAAGGACCATAACAACATTGTTGATTTTGGCTGAATTATCTCCCCTTTTTCAATTTTTTTCTGAAACACATTTTTTGCTCTCATTTTAATACTATTCACAACAGAGCCTTCAAACTTCACATGAATGTTCCTTGGGACAAAACCTTTTCAGTGATACCACACTTTTTGATCTGTGACCTTGAACTTTGAAATTTGACCTATTTTTCGAAAATTTAACCGAAAACCTTAACCTTGACCATATTTCCAAAAGTATTTGGCCTACCTTCATGAAACTTCATAGTTCATACACATACTCACCATCACAAGAGCTACATTCCCTACAAGTTTTATAACTCCATCTTGCAATGTGATTGAATTATCTCCCCTTTTCTCTCCGTTTTTTAGCTCACCAGAGCCGAAGGCTCCGGGGGAGCTTATAGTATAGGCATTGGTCCGTCGTCCGTCGTCATCGTCGTCGTCGTCTGGGTCTGCGTCTGCGTCGTCAACATTTTCAAACAACATCTCCTCTGAAATTACTTGGCCAATTGAAACCAAATTACATGTGGAGCCTCTATGGGAAGGGGGAACGAAATTTTGTTCGTGAGGACTGGGTCACATGACCAATATGGCTGCCATGCCCATATATGGTAAAAACCTTTAAAAATCTTCTCCTCAAGAACCGAATAGCCGATGATCTTGAAACTTGGTATGCAGCATCATGGACTCGGGCCCTACCAAGTTTGTTCAAATGATGACCTTTGGTTGACCTTGACCTGTTTTACATCAAGGTCAAATTTGGTCACTTAGACATTTGTATGGAAAAATGGCAAAACAGTGGATTTTTCTGATTGTATATTAGCTAGTGGCATCAGAAATGGTAATTGCAATCAGCTGAATGGAAGTTTATCAGTGTCAGAGGTCAAGGTCATTTACCGGCCTTTGTCCAGGACGGCTCAGATTCAGTATTTTTATTTTCTTCTTCACTTAAACTACTTGGCCAATTGAAACCAAATTACATGACATTGTGGAGCCTCTATGGAATGGGGGAAGAAAAGTTTGTTCGTGAGGACTGGGTCACATGACCAGTATGGCCGCCATGCCCATATCTGGTAAAAACCTTTAAAAATCTTCTTGTCAAGAACCAAATGGCTGATGATCTTGACACTTGGTATGCAGCTTCAGGGACTCTGGTCCTACCAAGTTTGTTCAAATGATGACCTGTGGTTGACCTTGACCTGTTTTACCTCAAGGTCAAATTTGGTCACTTAGACATTTGTATGGAAAAATGGCAAAACAGTGGATTTTTCTGATTGTATATTAGCTAGTGGCATCAGAAATGGTATTTACAATCAGCTGTATGGAAGTTTATCAGTTCCAAAGGTCAAGGTCATTTACCGACCTATGTCCAGGATGGCTCAGATTCAGTATTTTTATCTTCTTCTTCATTTAAACTACTTGGCCAATTGAAACCAAATTACATATGGAGCCTCTATGGAATGGGGGAACAAAAGTTTGTTCGTGAGGACTGGGTCACATGACCAATATGGCCGCCATGCCCATATATGGTAAAAACCTTTAAAAATCTTCTTCTCAAGAACTGAATAGCTGATGATCTTGAAACTTGGTATGCAGCATCAGGGACTCTGGCCCTATCAAGTTTGTTCAAATGATGACCTGTGGTTGACCTTGACCTGTTTTACGTCATGGTCAAATTTGGTCACAAAGACAATTGTATGGAAAAATGGCAAAACAGTGGATTTTTCTGATTGTATATTAGCTAGTGGCATCAGAAATGGTATTTACAATCAGCTGTATGGAAATTTATCGGTTCCAAAGGTCAAGGTCATTTACCGACCTTTGTCCAGGACGGCTCAGATTCAGTATTTTTATCTACTTCTTCACTTAAACTACTTGGCCAGTTGAAACCAAATTACATGTGGAGCCTCTATGGAATGGGGGAACAAAAGTTTGTTCGTGAGGACTGGGTCACATGACCAATATGGCCGCCATGCCCATATATGGTAAAAACCTTTAAAAATCTTCTTCTTAAGAACCAAATGGCTGATGATCTTGACACTTGGTATGCAGCTTCAGGGACTCTGGTCCTACCAAGTTTGTTCAAATGATGACCTTTGGTTGACCTTGACCTGTTTTATGTCAAGGTCAAATTTGGTCACTTAGACATTTGTATGGAAAAATGGCAAAGTAGTGGATATTTCTGATTGCCTGGTAGGCTGTGACATCAAAAATGATATTTGCAGTTAGCTGAATGGAAGTTTATTAATTCCAAAGGTCAAGGTCATTACTGACCTTTGTCTTGGATGGCTCAGATTCAGTATTTTTATCTTCTTCTCCAGTATAAGAGCTGTGCTGATTGAAACCAAATTACATGAAAAGCCTCTATGGGGTTAAGGCAATTAAACATTATTCGGTTTTGTTGTCACATGACGGAGATGGGCACCTTGCCTGTATATGGTATAAACCACATGACCTCTGGTGAGCGTAGTGGCCCATGGGCCTCTTGTTTTAAATTGTTTTTGTCTCTTATTTCAATACTATTCACAACAGAGCCTTCCAACTTCACATGAATGTTCCTTGGGACAAGACCTTTTCAGTCATACCACGCTTTTTGACCTGTGACCTTGACCTTTGAACTTTGACCTATTTTTCGAAAAATTTACCAAAAAACTTAACCTTGACCATATTTCCAGAAGTATTTGGCCTGCCTTCATGACACTTCATACTCACACTCACCCTTCATCACAAGAGCTACATTTTGACCAAGGGTCATAAATATATTATTGATTTTGGCTGCATTATCTCCCCTTTTCCAATTATGATGCAATTTCACTGATTTGTCTATGTGACATGGAAAAACAGACGAGCATGGCGCCGCTTGCGTCGCTCTTGTTTTACATGCCATGGTTATGGGAGATTTGCACTTGTTCGATCTACCACCATGTTGCATGTTTGGCGCAACTCTGCTCTTGATAACTTGTTCAGTTTTTACTGAGCATAGTAAATGAAAACTTAGAGCCTCCGCGCCTCTTGATTCTAAAACTATATCCGGACCAGTCTTCCAAACGTTTTCAGAAACAAGCTTCAAGACCGTCGGCACTCGTCTTTTTTGAAGTCTTCAGAGAGCGTATCAAGTTCAGGTACCGAAACCAAGAGACGCTCTTCGACTACTTCCGATGACTTTTTAAGTGCTTATCACCCTCGACTAGAAGATCTCAATCAGTTCACATCTACTAATAGATCATTCTCAGATCGGGGTACACGGTCCTTTCGTTCCAGAGGTTGGACTGGAACGAAACCTCCCAATAGAGGAAGATCCAAGTCTAACAAATGTCTTTCTTCCTTCCCTTCCTCTTCATCTTTTCCCAGTAGGAGCCGAGCTATTTCAGTTCTATCAAGCCGTGGCTTCTATTATCAAATATATTTTGGTTTTTATGCGTTTTGAGAAAGGGTTGCTGGATTGCGTTTGTTCGGAATCCTTTCCCTTTCTCACATGCAAATACTATTTCCGGTGAATTGTATCTAGAAAAGAAATTTTTATTGGAAGAGGAAAGGGTTCTTCTCCAAAAGAAAGCCGTATAGGTAGAAAAAGTTCTCCTTTCCCCAGGCTTCTACAGGCGGATCTTTCTGGTCAAGAAGAAAATGGGAAAATCGACTCATGATCGACTTTTCACACTTAACAAGATGATGCGAGTCGATCATTTCAAAATGGAAACTTCGTCCTCGATTCGTCAGGTCATTTTTCCCAAATTCGTGGACGATTTCGGTAGTTTTCAAAGACGCTTACCTTCACATCTCCATCCACAGGTCATTACGCAAATACCTTCGTTTCACCTTGGATGGATTTTTGTGTATCAGTTCCGTTGTTTTTTCCTTTTTGGAATTGTCAACGGATCCATTTTTTTCCCTGTTCACCAACTTAATAGAAATTAATTAAGCAGCTCACATCAAGGAATTAGGCCCCAATCTCGTGTATTGTTTCGATGATGGGTTTTGTCATCATCTTCCCAGATACTACTGTTTATCATACCTTTTCCTAACATGTACAGGTTATTGTGAATTTAGATTTCATCCATTTTATGGAGAAGTTGAAATTGATTCTCTCAAAGATACTTCTCCATTTTTTCATGTCCTAAAAACTTTCGATTTATGTCAGGGGTTTGTTAACCTTTTTTAGAAACTTCGTAATTGGATCCAGTTTCCCTGGACAATCTCATCTTAGACCTATCCAGTTTTTGCTAATGTATCACTGGAAATACCATCCGGTCTATAGGAGCAATAAATTCCATTATCAGAGTTTTCAGATTGCTCTCTACTGTTTATGATTCCCTCAGTTTATCAAACGGGGTCTCCTCTTTTTAGAGTCTATTCCCTAGTTGCTTTTCGCATGCCAGCCTTTCAGGTTGGTTTCCCACTTCGAACCTCAGGGATTAGTTGTTCAGGGAACGTGGGGCCTAGAATAGGCGGGGCTATATATATATATATATATATATATATATATATATATATATAAACATTCTGAAACTTCAGACAAATTTCCTTGGTTTATCAGTTCTTCTAGCTCCAAACTGAGGAACAGTTTCATTATTGTTACTCCAGACAAATGACCATAGTGTCATTTTTTTCTCCGTAAACAGGGAGGGACTCATTCCTCTTCCCCGTTGGCTTTTGCATGGAAGATTCTGACTTGGTGTCGTCAGGAAGGTATGTCGATCCTTGTCGGACACCTCCAGGGCAGATTATGCCATTGGGATCGCCCCTATAGACCAGTTCGCTACAGGGCGTTTTCTCAAATGGGGAGAACCTTTATTGGACCTTTTTTAATTAAACGTCCAAACAACTCGGTTCTTCAATCAATTTCCATTGTGTCTCCAGTTTCAGATCACTTGGAACTTGCTGTTGATTTAATATCTCTAGATTGGGGGAATCTTTTACATATGCGTTTACACCATTCAACTGAATTCCTCTAGTTTTAGGTAAAAATTCAAGCGTCCAAAAGCCGAGCCATTCTGATTACGCCTCTATGGCCTCAGAGATCTTGGTTTTTTTAGTCATTCTGAGCCTAGTCTCAAGACTTTCAATCCGTCTTCCAGTAGTTCCGGATCTAGTATCTAAAATGTGTAGGTCAAGCATTCCATTTCAATCCAGAAATGCTTTACCTACACATCCAGATGTTGTCAGGAATCAAACCAGAGGTAGACACTTTTCTGGTTTCTCTGCCGAGTGTAGCTTCAAATAGCGAAAGAGCTCCACTCTCAAGTTTTACTCTGGAAGATGGAAGGTATTTTCTAGTTGGTGTAGGGAAAGGGAAATTAATCCAGACAATCCCTCTATAGAGGTTTTTTTACTGGATTTCTTTTTCTGCCTGTTCTCTGCCCTTTATTTTCTATATCATCTAAAAAAGGGTACAGATCAGTAATCTCAAACACGTTAAAATTTTAGTCGGCTTCACACATTTCATTAAACCCTATCATCACCAGCTTATTAAAGGGTTTTGCACTATGCCGACAGGTTTCCAGGACTTTGAATCCAAATGGAATCTTGAATGAGTGTTGTGGTCTTTTACTAAACCACCTTATGATCCCGTGAATTCAGCCTCCTTTGTTCATTTGATAGTCAGGCTGTATTTCATTTGGCATTTGCTTCAGCTCGTACAAGTGATATTCATGCGTTGCCAATTGCAGAGTGTTGTTTTCAAGAATGAGAAGAACAATGACTTCTTTTTCTCTTCTCACTCAACCTATTAATTTTTTTTCAGGCTATAAATCAGCTTCCGGCTATGTCTGAAACTATTATTTGTCCTGTCATTTCCAGGATTCGTGGATCGTAGGCTGATGAGTATTTTTTGTGTACATCAGAACATATAAAGCTTTTCGAGATTATCATGAGAATTTTTCTTTCCAATCAAGGGGTTTTGGATATATTTCTCCATACTTGATTACAAAGTGGAATTGTAAAGTGATAAAGCTTCTATATGCCTTTTTCACTTTTGCCCTATTATCATTCCAGAATACATCGGCTCATGAGGTTATAGCCTTCTACATTTTGGGAATATTGGAACTCCATTCTTTCTTCAGAATGTTTTTTCTTACTGCGTATGGACGTTCCAATTCCATTTTTCATCCCTTCACCTAAGGAGCTTGGTTTCCATTCGTAGTGGTACTCATTCCTTGGGTAGTTAGTAGCTTCTCAATCTATTACTGAGCAGCACTTATTGTGGGATTTTGTTTTCCTTGGTTGTTTGTTAGCCTGTTTGAATAGGTGTGAACCTTCTATTTTGACTCCGGTTCCTTTCCATTTATCTTCTCCACTTATGTGATTTTTGGATTTGGATCCCTTACAGTCATGGAGGATACCCCCTTACGTTACCATCATTGGATGGTTTTTAAAAGGGGTATAAACAACCAAGGTCAGAGGAGTTGGGTATGTATAACTTACTTTTCATCCAACCCTCCACTTGCTTTGAATTCAGGCTATAATTGTAGTGATGGGTAGTTATATTTGATATTAAAATGATATTTTTAATGTAAAATTAATTTTAATTAATAATATACCTACCCATCACTACAATGGCATGTCCCGCCTCCCAGCCCCCCTGAAATAATTGTTTTTCCTGAAAGAAATAATGACCTCCCGGCGCGAAAACCGCGGTCACGTGACCTGTATCGTCTGCCTATTGGTCTGATAGGTCATGTGACATCAGCGACCAATCAGGATGGTCCCTTTGGTTTCTTTATGTTTTTCTAATGTTTCTAGTCTTCGAAAACCTTGTAAACAGTTTCTACATGTGTGTTGTTTATGTTTATTTTTATCATATAGAAAACTATCTAAATTTTTGATTAAACAATAGTGTGTGTTTTCATTTTCTTCTCATGTCCCGCCTCCCAGCCCCGCCTGAAATAATTGTTTTTCCTGAAAGAAATAATGACCTCCCGTATTACGTGACCTGTATCGTCTGCCTATTGGTCTGATAGGTCATGTGACATCAGCGACCAATCAGGACTCGACTCTAGGGAGGTCACGGGAAAAGGGACATGCTGGTGGCATTTCTGGCCAGATTTTTTTTTTTGTCAGACTGACCCAGACCTGCGTCTGGTGAAAAGGCTATAATTGTAGTGATGGGTAGGTATATTATTAATTAAAATTAATTATACCCCCGGGCGTATGCCATGGGGGTATATAGTTTTTGTCTTTTCTGTCTGTCTGTCCGTAAACAATTATTTTGTGTCAAAGATATCTCAGGAACTGCTTCACATAGAAACTTGAAATTTTGCACACATGATCAGTATGACTACTTGTATTGTGGGAAAGAAAATAAGGGTCAAGGGGTCAGGCCTTTTAGAGTTATTTCCCTTTGTAGTTCGGCACTGGCCGGGGGTATACGTGCCCCACTGGGCACTTTTGTCTAGTTAGCTCACCTGTCACGTAGTGATGAGGTGAGCTTTTGGGATCACTTTCTGTCCGGCGTCCGTCGTGCATGTGTGCGTCAGTGCGTGTGTGCGTGCGTAAACTTTTTCTACAAATGACATCTCCTCCTAAAACACTGATAGGATTTTAACCAAATTTCACAGGAATGATCCTTAGGTGGTCCCCTTTCAAAGTTGTTCAAATGGTTCTGTTCCATTGCACATCTAGGTCACAGGAGCTAAAATAGATTTTTAAAATGAAAACTTTAAAAATCTTCTTCCCCGGGGGCCTTTGGGTTTACATAGGCTTATATAGGGAATATCTTTAAAAATCTTCTACTCTGAAACCACAAGGCCCAGGTCTTTGATATTTGGTGTGAAGCTTCACCTAGTGGACCTCTACCAAGATTGTTCAAATTATAGCCCTAGGGCCAAAACTGCCCCCGCCCCGGGGGCCTTTGGTTTTACATAGGCTTTACAGGGAAAATCTTTAAAAATCTTCTTCTCTGAAACTGCAAGGCTCAGATCTTTGATATTTAGTGTGAAGCTTCATCTAGTGGACCTCTACTTAGATTGTTCAAATTATAGCCCTTGGGCTAAAAATGCCCCTGCCCCAGGGGCCTTTGGTTTTACATAGGCTTATATAGGGAAAATCTTTAAAATATTCTTCTCTGAAACCGAAAGGCCCAGGTCTTCAATATTTGGTATGAAGCTTCATCTGGTGGACCTCTACCAAGATTGTTCAAATTATGGCCCTTGGGCCAGAAATGCCCCCGCCCCGGGGGCCTTTGGGTTTACATAGGCTTGTATAGGGAAAATCTTTAAAAATCTTCTTCTCTGAAACCACAAGGCCCAGGTCTTTGATATTTGGAGTGAAGTTTCACCTAGTGGACCTCTACCAAGAGTGTTCAAATTATAGCCCCAGGGCCAAAAATGCCCCCGCCTCGGGGGGTGGGGGGGGGGTGGGGGTGGGGGGTCTTTGGTTTTACATAGGCTTATACAGGGAAAATCTTTAAAAATCTTCTTCTCTGAAAGCGCAAGGCCCAGGTCTTTGATATTTGGTGTGAAGCTTCACCTAGTGGACCTCTACCAAGATTGTTCAAATTATAGCCCCGGAGCCAAAAATGCCCCCACCTTGGGGGCCTTTAGTTTTACACAGTCTTATACAGGGAAAATCTTTAAAAATCTTCTTCTCTGAAACCACAAGGCTCAGATCTTTGATATTTGGTGTGAAACCTCATCTAGTGGACCTCTACCAAGAGTGTTCAAATTATAGCCCTTGGGCCAAAAATGCCCCATCCCTTGGGCCCTTTGGTTTTTCATAGGCATATATAGGGAAAATATTTAAAAATCTTCTTCTCTGAAACCACAAGACTCAGGTCTTTGATATTTGGTATGAAGTTTCACCTAGTATAGCCCTTGAGCCAAGAATGTACTAGAGACACTGATTCTCAGGTGAGCGATTCAGGGCCCTCTGGGCCCTCTTGTTTTACATTAAAAATATCATTTTAAGATGAAAATTTTTGATATTTTTCTTATTTCTGCTCAAAATATATAGAGTGTGGGTACTCATTAGAACTGCCTCATTGAGGCGGTTCTAATGAGTACCCACACTATATTTTACAGCAGAAATAAGAAATATATGGAGTGTGCGTACTCATTAGAACTGCCTCATTGAGGCGGCTCTAATGAGTACCCACACTATATTTTAGAGCAAAAATAAGAAAAATATTGTTTACCCCTGCAAACCCAAGTTTTACTATATAAAAAATAGAAGTTGAGGCGATGATCAGGAATCAATACAATTAACCCACAGCTCCCATCAGAGACAACAAAGGAAAAGAAACACAAACATGAAGCAACAGACGCCAACAGAAACACCATCAGCGGAAAGCCAAAAGGACAGTTACCGTATTCAGGCGTGTACTACCCACAGTTTTTTTCCCTCGAATTACAGGCCCAAGTTCAGGATGCGGGTAATCTGTCCGAATTATTTTTGGACCGTTTTTTTTTTTACTTTTTTCAACTGAAAATACGATGCATCGCAATGTTATGCTCTTTCCCTTTACGATTCCCGACATAAATAACATTAATTGTCGACTCAATTTTACTTACAAATGAGTAGGTAATAAAACAATATCCATTACTAGCAAGCCCGATTTTGTGCTTGTTATTCCTAAAACTCTGATTTTAAATTAAATTAACAAGCAAGTTCAATGCGAACATCAAAGTTTTCCGGCATCCAAATCGCCGCCCACAAACTACTGCAACAATTTTTCTGCATGGCTTGGTAAATGACGTCATCGGACCCCAGCAACCCCACACGTGTCTATTGTTTTATTTAAATGGGGCATATCTCTTTCTTAAAAAAATGTTTGGAAACGGTAACAAAAATTTCGATAGCTAAACGGTTGTGGATAGAAGTGGGTAGAAAACAGCACTTTGCTCAAATCCAAGCCTATCCCCGGAAGTTCCGTGTCAATAACCAACAACAGCATACAGATGTGTTTACATAAATTAAAGCGTTCGACTTTGTGGCGCCAAAACATAACCATTCCCTTAAGATTTAGCAGCTCGTCTTAGGAGCAATTAAATCATTTTCACATTGATTGTGGATTAAATTATTGATTGGGGAATAAATGCAAATTAGAGACATAACTTGACCATATTTTCACACCTTATTGACACGCAATGCAGGGTGGCAATTATATGACCGGGGTTAACAATAGTGTCATAATTGAACCATTATAAATCATCAGACAGTGTAAATCCAAATCGGACGTCTGCGGCTTCTTTCTGCGGTGTCTGATCTGGGACAGCACTGTTTGCCGATGTCGCCCAAAAAGGGCCACTGGGCATATAGGTATTGGTAAATAAATAAATAACAAGGGTGAACAGGTAAAGTTTTTTCAACGTTGTAATGTAAAATACATGCATTCTGGTGATACTTGCACGCACATGCATTTTCCCGCCTTTTGAAGATGATTGCGCTTTCCGTTGTGTGTTACAAAAACTGCCCAAATTCTTACTTTTTCTCACTTACACACCCACCAAAATTTCAACAAATGTTTCATGCGGGTAATACAGCAGAATAACAGTTTTTTCCCAGATTTTGGCTTAAAAAGCGGGATGCAGGTAGTATACAAATGCGGGTAATACACGTCCGAATACGGTACTTTCCCACAAAATGGCCAAAAGGCTATCCAAAATAAAATAATATAAGCGACACAAACACCCAAAGACAACCCATAACGAAAGTAAACCCCGACAGAAGACTTAAAAGTGGGTTTCAAGTGGATCAGAATTATATAGGCGTGTTTTCGTGATGAGTTCAATTGTTCTTGTACATTTGTACATTCTTGCATTTATTTAGTCCCCTACCTGTGTTTCATCAGAGGGGACTATATCAAATTACCAATGGTCTGTCCATCCATCTATCCTTGCTCTGGTGAGCATAGTGGCCCATGGGCCTCTTGTTTTGTTTATGGAATTATAATTTGGTTTCAGTCGAACCTTTAAGTTACCATAGACTTATCGAAAATTATGGATCCTGGGGTTGCTTGAAAACTGCCTAAAATATTTTGCTAAATTTAGTTTTGGATAGATGGTGAGGTGAAGACTATACTTTTGGTCCACAAACATGTTTGTGTGTATCGAAACTTTTGCAAAACTTGGTATTTGGATAGATGGTGGAGACTATGCACATACATTTGTGTTACCAAACTTTGGTGTCTGTGGAAACTTGATGCCATAGACTTATACGGGAAAATTGTTGATCTGATAACAATTTGAAAACTACTTAGAATTTTTTCACAGAAACTGTCACACTTAAACATCTGCATGTCACAGTCCATTACAACATTGCCGTTCAGGGCTTTACAACACTGCCCGTCGGGGTCTTGGAGAAATAGATTAGGCTGCATGATGCTTTCACGCAGAGCTGAAATCAGAAATGGACCACACTTGAGTACTGGTAAACTACTTAGGTCTAAGCCTGCTCAGGCAAAGTGGTGCGAGTCAGACCATCCATGCATACAAAACCTATTGGTTTCATTGGACGGCAGGGATTGCGATGTCATTTCATCTCAATGTCGGGTAAAAGTCCCACAAATTTGGAAGCAACATCTTACAAAATGACCCAAATAGTGTTGACGGGGACATTAA
Source organism: Lucinisca nassula (assembly GCA_963580285.1). NCBI lineage: Eukaryota > Metazoa > Mollusca > Bivalvia > Lucinida > Lucinidae > Lucinisca > Lucinisca nassula. The sequence goes on from OY757017.1 coordinate 123,659,877, forward strand.
CCTCAAATCAAACAAAACAAAACAAGATTGTTTTGGATATGACACTGTTTAATGATGGATCCTAAAAATATGATAGATTATAAAGGAAAATGACGAAAAATGTCATATTTCTGTATAATCTATAATTTATGTTTTGATATAATATGGGCCCCGTCAAGCGATTTTGGTACTTATCGCCTGTGCGAGCAGCGAAGGTTCAGGCGAGCCTGCGTCTCGCCACAACCTTCGCTGCTCGCTCATACAAGCAGTGAATCAAGAGGAACCTTCAGACAGAAAGCCATATCGCTGGCCCCTCTGAATGGCTGGGCATGCACAGTTTAAATTTGTCATGATGGAATGCTCGAAGACACAAATTCTCTTGGCGGGGCTCATATGATGTTTGACTAAGACAGTTTCTGCTTTGGACCCTATCAATAGTATTGTTAACCCTTATCCTGCTGAACAGGACAATCCCTACCTTTGTGTAGATCCAGATCAGAAGCAATTTGATCAGGATCTGCACTGTTTGTCATACAGTTGGTGAACTGAATGAATACAAGCCATTTGATTGGTTGATGGTCAGCAATGGGTGTGGCTAAATTAATTCAGGATAACCCTTTTATAGAACATATTTAACTTCACTACAGCTGGTGTGTGGGAATGTGTGGCGGCGGTAAAACTTCTCCCTGCTCTACATCATAGTGTAGATTATATTTTCTTGTCCTTTGGGATCATTGATTCCATTGTGGAATTTTGAAAATATCTGAGGGTCACTGATAAGGCCTAATTGGCCGAAACTAGCTAGGCTGGCCCAGAAAACATGTACACTCCATATTTTTCACTTCTGTGGTGTATTCCTTGCTTTCAAAGGATAACCCTTTTATAGAACATATTTAAGAGGTTTTAATATGGATATATGGTGTGGTTGAGAGTATGCATATACAGTCAAACTTCAATGGTTAAAACACCTTTGGGACTTCGAAAATCTGAGACGGGTAGTTCGAGCCACTGAGGGTTACTGTCTGAGGAATAACAAGATACTTTTGCACATCTTTTTGGAGTTATTAGATGAAAATGTATGCTGTGTGTACTTATTAGAATTGCCTCATCAACTGCTGGAACTTTTTCTTTGAACCTTGTATATGTTTAACCCTTTCCCACTCAGATACGTCTTTTTACATGTCTGAACCCCCAACCTTTTTTTGAGCCCCAGAACCACCTAAAATCTGCATTCCCCACCCCTGGACAGCTATGTTTGCATTTGGATTATTTGGGGGTGTCTGGGGTCAAAAATGCCTTGAAATTGACGCTGACAAAACATGCTGCAGACAGTGAAAATGGCCAGTGCCAAACCCCTGAATTGTTGCCTTGACAGCAGTGTGAAGATTAAGATTCGGTCAAAAATACATGTGAAATCACACTTTTTGACAACTTTGAGATGCCCCCTCGTTGCCATAGCAACAATGATTTAGCCTGAAAAGGTTCCATTTGAAAGGCTACTGCCCAGTGAACATTCCTGCCGAGTTTGATGTTTTTTGTTGTTTTTTTACAGCCCTTTCAAGATTATTTCACTCATGTCGAGCCAATTGATAATTAGAGGTGGGGGAAAACCAGAGTACCCGGAGAAAAACCACCTGACATTCCGTTGCAGAACTTGGCGTCTCACATGTGACCCGAGCAAGGTTCGAACCACAGCGGTGAGAGACCTAATGATCAAGAGTCAGCGCTCTTAACCACTAGGCCGAGTTTGATCTAAAACCGACCATTCATTATGACTAATGATTATATGAAGTTGCTGTCCTAGGCAACACTGTGAAAATCAGCAAAATTCAAGTCCCCAAGTGGGAATGGGTTAATGTATAAGATCGAAACTGATCAAAATCTTGTTTTTTCATGATTTAATTGTATAATATGATATTTTATACCTAATTAATGCATTTTAGAGTATTTTTTTTTTTTCAGATTCCAGTTAACCCTTTCCCACTCAGATACATCTTTTTACGGATCTGAACCAAATCCCCCCCCCCCCCCACTTTTTTGAGCCCCAGAACCACCTAAAATCTGCATTCCCCACCCCTGGACAGCTATGTTTGCATTTGGATTATTTGGGGGTGTCTGGGGTCAAAAATGCCTTGAAATTGACGCTGACAAAACATGCTGCAGACAATGAAATTGGCTAGTGCCAAACCCCTTAATTGTTGCCTTGACAGCAGTGTGAAGATAAAGATTTGGTCAAAAATACATGTGAAATCACACTTATTGACAACTTTGAGATGCCCCCTCATTACCATAGCAACAATGATTTAGCCTGAAAAGGTTCCATTTGAAAGGCTACTGCCCAGTGAACATTCCTGCTGAGTTTGATGTAAAACAGAATAATGGTTATATGAAATTGTGTCCTAGGCAACACTGTGAAAATCAGCAAAATTCACAAAGTCGCCAAGTGGGAATGGGTTACGGTTGAGGTGGAAATTATGCAAATTATGACACCAAAATTTTGGTTTCTGTGAAAACTTCAAAGTTACCATATACATACAAATGCCAGTAGAGAACTTGATCACTTTGCAATACTTCCAAGATCTTGTTACAAATTTGATGTTTTTATGACTTCAGTAGGGAACATTCTGAAACAGTTGGCATTACATGCATGAGGTAAGCTACTTTGAAAGGAAAGTCTTCAATTAACCACTTCCTGATTTAATTGATAAAAGTGTGATAGTTATCGTATAAATATATACAAATGTGTGAAGCCCAATAGTTCATACTTTTTTCAGTTTAGATAAATATTTCCTGTCTGTTTCTTTTTCTGATAACACTAATTTTGATTTACAGTTGAGAACTTACTACGATCAATATTGGGAACTTTGACGCAGCCTCAACCTCAACCCCAGCAGCAGTCCCAACAAGTGAAATTTCAAGATCAACAGCAAACACAACAGCAGCTGCAGCAACAGCAGTCCTTACAGACTCAGCTACCAAATCAGCAGCAGCAACACCTTGAACACCAACAGCAACAGTTACAACAGCAACCACCATTGCTCCATCAACAGCAAAGAGATCCACAGCAAGTCCAGCCACAACAGCCATTACATAACCAGCTGCAAAATCAGCAACAGCAGAACTTCGATCAGCAGTTGAGAGAGCAACAGCAGCTGGAACATCAACAAAGATTGCAACAGCTGCAAATGCAAGACCATCAACAGCAACAGATTCACCAACACCAGAATATACAACAGCAACAGCAGTTTCTTCAAGAGCAGCAGCAGTTTCAGCAACAGCAGCAGCAACATTTACACCAGCAACAGCAGATTGAAGATCATCAACAACAGCATTTGCAACATCAACATGTACATGGACAACAGTTGCAAATACAGCAAGACCAACAACAGCAGTTGCAACATCATCCACAACTACAACAGCAGTTACAGCACAATCCCCATCAACAACAGCAGTTGTAGCATTTCCCCCATGAACAACAGCGTTGCTGGCATGATACACAACAGCAGCAGTTGCAGCATGCTCCAAAGCTGCAACAGCAGTTCCAGCATTGTCCACATCAACAGCAGCAATTGTAGCATCAACAGCTGATATTAGAGAAGCAGCAAGAATTTCATGCTAGTCAGTTGCATTGTTGGAATTCATGGGTGAGAAATTTGGATTACATGATACTCTGGAAACTCTGTTCCAGAGAAAAAGGAAAGATTTAAGTGTGAGAAAGATAATGGTTAAATTGGTAATGTGTAGCACAACTTTAATTGGAGGAACATGTCAATGAGGCAGTTCAGATAATTCAGAGATAATTTTGCTTATATTCTCTTTGAATAAACGCACAACATATTTTCATGCTTTTATGGAGAACCTGAAAAGATTATCTTATAATTATCATTGAAATGTCTACGCCTGTTCCTTCAGGTGAATGGATACACCTAGAGCCAGCTGTTAACAATATCAAGTTAATATATTATTAAAACTTTTGTTAACCCTTGTCCTGCTGAATATTCAAATATGCCACACCCACTACTGATTATCAACCAATCAGATTACTTGATGCAAATTATTGCAACAAATTCTTAATCTGAATGACAAACAATGTAGATCCTGATCAGATGGCTTCTTCAGAAGCCATCTGATCTGGATCTACATTGTTTGAAAGGTAAGGCATATCCGGGCTCAGCAGGACAAGGGTTAATTAATATGGCAGATATACTTACATTTTTGCTGAAAAAAAAATTGACTAGCAACGTCAACAGCTACTCACATTTTTTCAGCAAAAATACCACTATTAGATACTATACTTTCTAGAACAGTTAACTTAACATTTTGACGATTAACAAGCTCATTATGTTAAAGGTGCTTTGAACAACTGGGCCCTGATATACCCTATTTACGGTATGTATTAGGACAGACAGGCCTGAGCAAATGGTGTTAACCCAGCTGAGATGCTGCAGATGGCATCTCATCAGGGTCTACACTTGTTGCCGCTCATTCAGCTATCTAAGGCACACAACAGGTGTTCAAATTTTAGAACAAATATGGTGAGGAGTTGAGGTGTCTGAAAATTTAGGGTATATACAGTATTTCCTACCACCTTTACCCTTGAACAACTGGGCCCTCGTTTATTTCCTACCATCTTTACAAGGGAAACAATTGTCAGAATTTCCTGTTTGGTTCCTGTAACTTGAGCCCCTATGAAAAAGGTGTTTAGAGCAAATTATTTCCTTTAACCCTTCTCTTGCTGAATATTCAAATTAGCCACACCCGTTTCTGACTTTGAACCAATCAGATTACTTGATATAATTTATTCCTACAAATTCATAAATTGAATGTCATACAGTGTAGATCCTGATCAGATGGCTTCTTCAGAAGCCATCTGATCTGGATCTACACTGTTTGCAAAGATAAGGGTTGTCGTGAACAGCAAGATAAGGGTTAAAAGCAGACCCCTGTTGACAGGAGACTCCGAGAGAGAAAAGTAGTTCTAAATAAGTTGCCGATGATACCCAGTAAATCTGTAGATAATGCTAAGGTTGTTAGTGTGTATTAGATTTTGTATTATGAAGTGAAGCTGTGATGAAATGAAGATTTACCGATTATATAAGCTATAAGAAGTGAATATGTGTCTTTGCCCATATGTGCCCAACAAAGTCTCGAATCAGTCTGTGTACATGTGTCCATAGCTCCAGATAAGACACCGTTTTTCATCCGAAAAGTACTGGTATTTTTTCTTATTTCTGCATGAAAATATATGTTGTGGGTACTCATTAGAAGCGCCTCAGTGAGGCGCTTCTAATGAGAACCCACAACAGATGTTTTTTGTGCAGAAATAAGACAAATATTTTTCTGTGGCTATGGTGTTAGAATAAGACTTTTCCTCTCTGCATATTTCTATCCATATAATTAAATATGTTCTATAAAAGGGTTATCCTTCGGAAGCAAGAATTACACCACTGACCTGAGAAATATAGAGTGTATATGTTTTCTGGGCCAGACTAGCTAGTTTTGGCCAATAAGGCCTCATCAGTGACCCTCAGATATTTTCAAAATTCCACAATGGAATCAATGATACCAAAGGACAAGAAAATATAATCTACACTATGATGTAGGGCAGGGAGACGTTTTACCGCCACCACACATTCCCTTATCCTGATGAATAAACAGCCACACTCATTTCTGTCTATCAGCCAATCAAAGTTCTTGGTAAAATGTATTTGTTCAGTTTACAAACAGAATGACAATGTAGATTCTGATCAGATGGCTTCTTCAGAAGCCAACGTCTCTGGATCTACACTGTTTGCAAAGGTAGGGGTTAAGTTTTTCAGCAGGACAGGGGTTAAGAAATGAATGTAATTCAATTAACGTTCATCGAAGAATGAATAACATTTCGGGTCACTAGGAAAGTTAAATTGAAGCCCTGAATGTAATTTATTTAATGTTCATGGTATAACATTCAGTCAAAAGCAAAGTTTAAGTGTAATGCAAACCTATAGAAAGCAATGTAGTTCATACCTCCATGAACGCATCGAGTCGCATGATTTTCAGTGACGTCAAGTGAGGGCGGTCTAAACCATGATTCTCTACAGGCATTGGTGACGTCAACTGTTCTGCTCTTTGTAGAAAAACAGTGTGTAAATGTTTTTCATCTTCAAAAGTTTGCCCTTTAAGCATTTTATTTTTCGCCCAGTGATGAGAATATAAAAAATAAAATTAGTTTTTCTGCTTTTCATGAAAATATGGACGACAGCGGGTCCCTAGCAAAGTTTACATGAACCCCTTCAGGGTTCATTTACTTTGCAGTCAACCCACTGCATTCATACTTTCATGAACAGCAGAAAAATAAAATTCATTTCTTAAGTGAATAACATCCGGTCACAAGCAAACTAAGTGAACCCCAAAGTTTAAGTGGAACCCTTAATGTTCATTGATATGAACATTGCATCCTAATAGTTTACTATAGGGGTTTTCTGTAATTGTTCAGAGAATGTAAATATTGCAGAATGAAGATTCTGATAAGACAGCAGAGGCACAAACTGATCTGAATCTTTACTGGGCACACATTTCCGAAGACACATGTTCTTTTTGTATGGCCCTTATATCAGAGAATCTGGTTGGTGCAATATTACGTTGAAGTTTTTTTCCTGATATCATGTTGTATATGTGCTGATTTTAATATGGATTTTTAAAGTGGAGTATTGGATGATGTTCTTCATTTATCTGTAACTACCCAAAACAGCACAGTTGTGCCTATTTCTTAGTTAACCCTTATCTTGCTGAATAAATTTTATTTAGCCACACCCATTTCTTATTATGTACCTGTCAAATTACTTGATATAATGTATTCATTCAGTTCACTTAGTGCATGACAAACAGTGTAGATCCTGATCAGAGAAGCCATCTGGTCTGGATCTGCACTTTTTACAAAGGTAGGGGTTGTCGTGTTCGGCAGGATAAGGATTAAAAGCTGGTGAATCTGGCAAAATCGCATAGATATATAGAAAAAAATATTATTGAGGCATAAAAAAAAAAAAAATAGCTGTGTTTTCGCTAACATGGTGAAAAAAAAAATTTGGTTGGTAGGTAGGCAAAACTTTTTTTTATTATTTTATTCCCCCCCCCCCTGAAAAAAAACAGGGTTGGAGCTGTATTTTTTGTGTTTTTTTATACCCCCGGTATGCGAAGTATACTATGGGGGTATATAGTTTTCATCTTGCTGTTCGTCCGTCCGTGCGTTTGTCCGCACCAACGAAACGACATTTAGGGGGCAAAAAATTTGGACAGTTTGACACTTAAGTATATATTCGTGAGTCCAAATGCGGTTTATTCCGTTATTTGGGTACTTAAGTGGCAAAAATTTGCTCTTAGGTGGCTTGCCGCTTAAGAGAATTTGCCGCTTAAGTAGTCAATATGCCGACGCCTAGCCACTTAAGTATCCGTTCGTGAGAACGTCCGTCCGTCCGTCCGTCCGTCCGTTAACATTTTGGTTAAAGTTTTGTGTCAAAGTTTCTAGGAGATTGTATCTTCTGAACCCTTTGATAGATTTAGTTGATACTTACACTGAAGTTACATACTGGTCTAAAGATTTCATTGATGCATGTCCCATCCCCCACAGTGACCTTGATGACATCAAAGGTCACAGACTTAGAAATTTTACATTTGGTTAAAGTTTTGCATCAAATTTTCTGAGAGATTGTATCTTCTTAACCCTTTGATAGATTTAGTTGATACTTACACTGAAGTTACATACTGGTCTTAAGATATCATTGATGCAAGTCCCACCCCACACATTGACCTTGAGGTCAAGGACACAGACTTTGAAATTTTACATTTGGTTAAAGTTTTATGACAAAGTTCATAGATGCCTATTATGTTCTTAACTCTAAGACAAATTCAGTTGATACTTGCATCAATGTACCATCCCAACATTTGGTGATGTATGTCCCTTACCCAACACACGCCGACCTGGACCTCAAGGTCATGGCCTTAGAAATTTTACATTTGGTTAAAGTTTTATGACAAAGTTTATAAATGCTGTATGTTCTAAACTCTAAGACAAATTCAATTCATACTTGCATCGATGTTGCATACCAGTCCAAAGATTCCATTGATGCATAACCCACCCTGCTGCTTCAGTAACATTGATACCCCCACTCCTTCAGTAACTTTGATGCCCTAACTCCCTTGGTCCATTTAGAAATTTTATGATTAGTTTAGCTTTTACAAGCACATTTATAGATTCTTATAGCTTCTTGACATCTTCATTCATATTACATACAAGCTTGAAAGCTATATCAGAGTATGGCGCAGGCCGGGGGTATACGTGACCCACTGGTCGCTTTCTCTAGTTTGTTAATAAAATTGTCATGTTGAGACTTGCACTGTATATCATAATTTAGATGCTCAAAAATGTTATCTCTGTATGTTGGAAGGTACTTAAAACGCAAAATTACTATGGGAAAATGCAAAGACGACACTGGGTAGGGTTGGAAATTGAAAATGGTAGGGTCAGTGTTTTATTTTGTTCTTTTATTGATGAAACTAGAAAAGTCGGGGGGGGGGGGGGGGGGGGGGGGGGGGGTCTGAAGCAGGGTCAGTCGGGTTAGCGGAAACACAGCTATTTTTTTTTAGGCCTTATCTATAATTTTTCTGTATTGTCTATGCATCAACACAGATATATAAATTAAATTGAAATCAGAAAAATGACAATAAATGGTCATTTTTCATCTTTCATTTTCGATTGTGGGGATTGGGGAGGCAGCTCTTTCAAAAGTATTTTTGTTTCCCTATTTTCTATTTTGTAGGGGGGTGGGGAAAGTGGGGAGGGGGGGTGCTTATCTTCCCCTTTTCCACATGGACACAGTTGAGAGAGGAAACAGAAATTCTTGAAAGTTTTTCCCTTGTAAAAGCGGCAGAAAATCTGTCACTTACTTCCAGTCTCCACAGTAGAAATTTATGCCTATTTTTCTGTTTAATTTATACATTCTTATTTGAAAAGACAGGATTGTATAACTGTCAGAGGTTTTGCTTTTAGATCCTGAAGACAGTATTATTACAAGAACTTTGTGTACTTACACATTAAAATCACTATTAATTGGGAACCGGCCCGAGGTTATAAAACTTTGATCATACTCAACTCACTTCAGCATGAAATTGGAAATGCTCATAATTATCAAAATACAAACAGATGAGGCAATTTGCCTGTTCAGATCAGCAAAGAATGTTGTTTGTCCTGCTCATAAATTTTAAAATGCCAACGATTGTTGGCATTTTAAAATTTATGAGCAGGACCAATTTCATGCTCAAGTGAGTTGAGCATGGAAGAAGTTTTATAACCTCGGGGCTTGGAATCCGTCATTAGCAACTTCTCTTAATCCTGTTGACCAGTAAAGATATCTTTGCGATCAGTGAAGATCCTGATGAGATTGCTAAAAAAGAACCATCTGATCAGGATCCACACTGTTTGCTTTCTTATTTATGATGTTGGCTGAACCCCATTTTTGCAAGAAAGGACATGTCCAAATTCAAAGTTGGAAGAGTCAGCTTCAGAAAAAAAAAGGGTGCGAGGGTTAATAAGTTTTATGAACATGTAATGTTTCCGGTGTGGGAGATTGATTATTTGTGAATGGACAATCAGAATTTACAACAGCCTCTCTTTAACATTGTTCATTTCAACACAAATTTGGGATGTAACATGGTTTTACGCTCTGCATGGTGAGTTGTTGTTTTCTTGTAGCAGACAACATTTTTAATATTTTTCTAATATTCCTGTTTTCTGGGAAAAATAAGAAAAAATAATCAACAATTTGTCGTCTGCTGAATTAGGTTACAGAGTGGTAAAGGTTAAAGATTGAGATTATGTAGAAAAATGACCATATGGGCCCCGTCAAGCGATTTAGTACTTATGGCCTATGCGAGCAGCGAAGGTTCAGGCGAGCCTGCGCATCCGCGCAGTCTCGCCAGAACCTTCGCTGCTCGCTCATACAAGCAGTAAATCAAGAGGAACCTTCAGACAGAAAGCCATATCCCTGGCCCCTCTGAATGGCTGGGCATGCGCAGTTAAAATTTGTCATGACGGAATGCTCGAAGACACAAATTCGCTTGGCGGGGCTCATATATGAATGGTCATTTTTCGATATCATCTATACATTTTTGTTTGGATATAATGCAAATGTTTAACTGATATGGTTTCGGCTTTGGTCCTCCACAATAGTGTTATAAAGAGGTTGTATTGTATGCCAGGCTGCAACAAAAACAATAAAATTTGATATCGACCTTTGTATCTGTATGGTATGATCACAGTCTTTGCTGTTACTGTGACATACTACAGAGCCTAGTTGCTCAAAACTAAAGATGTTACTGTAAAAATCCAAAAAATTCAGACACCTTGAGGACTTGCTGTAATTCTCCTAAAATTTCAACAAATTTGTTTCATGACCCAGCAAGGAGTCCAAAAGGTACAGAAGGAATGACAAACAGTGTAGACCCTGATCAGATTGCTCCTGATCCAGGTCTGCACTGTTTGCTTAGGCATGTCTGTCCCAATGCTTAGGATCATTAAGTTCAATAGTTCAAAACAAATGAACCAAAATGGGTACCCTGGCAAACAGTGCAGGCCCAGATCAGAATGCGGCATCTGATCAGGACCTACACCGTCTGCTATTTTTCAAATAAATTTTAAAAATAAACAACCTATCAGCCCTTAATTATATGGCCCCTATAAAGGCAACCTGAATCTGATCAAACTATACTGATGCAGAGGTTGAATTCAGTATTCTTTTGTTACTTCATTTCGTTGTTTTTCACAAGTTCTGGGGCCAGTTTTTCAAAACTAATGACGTCGTTAACATACTGTTAAATCTTTGATCATCAAATATGGCAGATATACTATTTTTGCTGAGAAAATGTGAGTAGCTTTTCACATTTTCCAGCAAAAACAATTCATTATCTTCGTACTTGATATCTGACCTGCTAGAACTGTTAAACCATAAAATGCCAATCACGACAATTGTCGTCTGCTTTGTCGTCTGCCAAGTACTTTAAAATTAGTTTTTGCAAACAGTGTGGACCCAGATCAGACTGCTCCTCTAGGAGCAGTCTGATCTGGGTCCAGACTGTTTGCCTGTATGCAAAAATATTTTCAAAAAGTTTGCAAAAAGATTCAGCAGACGACATAAGCAGGCGACATTTACTGATGTAGTTTTTCTCGGCATCGTCAGGGTTAAGATTTTAAACAAAGCTATTAATGAGGCTTTGAACAACTGGTCCTCAGTTTTGACATGTCCTGGTCCTATTATATTATTGTTACTTGCATATTTTTAATATATTTGATAGCATTTTGGAGCATCTTAAAAATCCAGCCATTGGAATACACTTTGAAATCATTGGTTTCATTTCATATACGAGTACCAAAAGGAAATTAGAAATCCTTCATAAAGGTCAAGTAGGGTAAATACTGTTGGTGCATTTTTGCCATAAAAAGGCCAGAAAATTTTATAACCTCAGAAAAGGTTGAGTAACAGGAATAAATACATCTTTTATGAAACAAGTATATGCATATGCATACGTGTAGCACTTATTACACATACCGTATTCGCCCTAATTACCGCACCGTGCGCTTAGTTTTTTCAAAATCGTGTCAAAAAATCACGGTGAAAAATCTATCTAAGTAGCGCACACTCGATGTGAAAACAATAGCTTCCGAGATGATGCATACTGATATTTAATGCGATGGAAAAGGATACTAAAGAATTGTCTTCACTCTTGAAGATATAACGTCAAGTTTTTTTTATAGATTTACTGTGAGAGCTTCCAGGGGAGGTTACTGTAAAGTGTGCGCTTATGCATTTCCTTTTCAAAATAGCTTTGGTGTGCGCTTATAGGAGCATGTGCGGTAATTAGGGCGAATACGGTACATGTATACATAGCCCCAGATAAGAGGGGGTACCCTTATTTCTGCACAAAACATAGGTTGTGGGTACTCATTAGAAATGCCTTGTCCAGCGGCTTCTAATGAGTACTCACAACGTTTTCACGCAGAAATAAGAAAAATATTTGTACTTTTCTGATGAAAAAAGCACCGTATCTGGAGCTATGATGTATAATGCATAATGTTAAATGTTCACGATTAGAGTGAAAGAGATCTCATCTGAATATACAACATTTTCCTTCCATACAATTGGGGCTACTCTTAAAGGAAAGAATTTGCTTCTGGGAGCAAATTCTTTCCTTTAAGAGTAGCCCCCATCTCTGAGAAAGATTTTTTTGTGAGACCTTGTTAGAATCACCTCTGATTGATTCTAGTACAATGCACAACTCACATACTGAACCTTTTTCGGGCAATCTCTTAAAGGGATGGATACACCTTCAGGTAAGGCCACACTTTCAAAATTATTTTCGTCTCACCTATCAGTAAGATTTTAGTCTTAATCAGTCTCCAGCATAGCAAAGAAATTCCAGGAAATGTTCAATTTTCGTGAACTTTAAACTGCTGTAACTTTGTTCTAGTAAAGATATATTAACTGTTCTGTGCAGTTTTTTTTAAAGTTTATAAGATGAACTTTTATTTGAAGACATATTTTGAACTTAAAAATCAGCAGGGGTTGCTGCTCCTAACCGAAAGTATTTGTTGCTTAGGAAATGCTTTCCTTTTAAGAAGAGAGGCCTTCTTCAGAAGGGTTCTACCCAACGAAAAGCAGACACGAAGACTCAAAAGTTGTCTCCCTTGTTAGTTGTCTGGCTTATAATAAGTGAGATGTATCCATTCCACAAAATTAATCCCATTACTCATCTTTTTCTTTGTCTATGCCAGAATATTACAGGTAATTTATATTTTTGTTTACCTTTTTAGAATGTTATTGATGAGAAAATCCATGTTGAATTCAAAGAAAAATAAACTCACTGAAAATATATGATTCATATTCCATAACTATCCCGTTATTAATAATAGTCTGTTCCTACAAAGAAGTATTTGTTTCTTTGTGAGAAAACTGTAAAAATCAATCATTTATTCCTTTAAGGGAAATGGGAAACTCCTTCAGGGGAGACAACTCCTGCAAAATTATTTTTGTCTCCCATGTCAATAGGGGTCAACACTTAAAGGAAAGAATTTGCTCCTGACAAGCAAATTCTTTCTTTTAAGAGTAGACCTCTTTTTCAGTGTGACAGGGATAGAAAAGCGAACAGGAAAATCTAAGATGTGTTCCCATTCCCCTTAAGAGAAGATTCCCCTTTACAGATGGGCCTAGATGAAAAACAGAATTTAACATATTTCTTGCTTATACCCACAATACAGAGTGTTGATCCTCAAAGGGGTGGTTCTTGTGATAATCCATAGTCTAACATTTTTGAGCAAAATAGACAAGAATAATGGTTTGTCATTTAAATGCCAACTCTAAAAATCTTGGACCAATATTTAAACTTCACAAGAATGTTGCCGACGAAAATAGCTAAAAGTGTTTAGCTCCGATGAACAAGATGGCTGTCAGAGCTCAAATTAGATAAATCTTTTAACGACAACTCCTCCCATACCCCTACGCCCAGTATCATTCGAACTTCACAGGAATGTTGCCAAGGTGACCCTCTACCAAACTAGCTTAAATGTTTCCGCTCGGATGAAGATGGCCACCAGAGCTAAAAAAAGTAAATGACAACTCCTACACCTTTGGTCCAATTTCATACAAACTTCACAGGAATGTTGCTTTATTAGATGACCCTCTACCAATATAGCTAAAATCATACTGCTCCAGTGAACAAGATGGCCACAAGAGTCAAAAATAGAAAAAGCTTTAAATGACAATTTCTCCCATGCCTTTGATCCAAATTCATTCAAACTTTATAGGAATGTTCCTTATCAAAAAAAAAAAAAAAAAAAAAAAAAAATGAACGGGTCTGCACCAATGAATAGGATGGCCAGCAGAGCTAAAAATAGAAAAAAAACTTCAAATGACAACTCTTATATATTTGATCCAATTCCATTCAAACTTCATAGGAATGTTGCCTAGGTGACCTTCTACCAAAATAGCTAAAATGTTTCTGCTCTGATGAACAAAATGGTGACCAGGGCTAAAAATAGAAGAAACAAACTTTAAATGACAACTATACCTTTGGTCCAATTTCATTCAAACTTTTCAGGAATATTGCTTAGGTGGCCCTCGCAGGCTCTGCCAGAATAGCAAAAATGATTCGACTCAAACCTCAAATCAAACAAAACAAAAACAAACAAAAACTCAAATGAACAAGATGGCCACCAGAGCTAAAAGTAAAAAAAACAACAAAAAAAAAAACATCTGTAAAAGACAACTGCTCCTATGCCTTTTGTCCAATATCATTCAGAATACAATGTACATGTAGTTGCAAATTGCATCCTTACAATCAATGTCTATATACAGTAAAATTACTATATTAAGACCACCTTTGGTACTGTTCAAAAGTGGTCTTTAATACCACTTTTGAACAGTTCCAAAGCTGGTCCATGACCAGAATACACTGTACGCAGAAAGCACAAAGAAAGAATAACTGCAAACTACTAATAAAGCTTTTTGAAGCAGAATTCGTCTTAATCTTAGGTGGTCTTAATAGCAGAATTTCACTGTACCTGTATAAACCGGCCCCGATAGCTCAGTTGGTAGAGTGTCCGCTCCGGGGAACGGGAGGTCATGGGTTCGATCCCGGGCCACGACATACCAAAGTCGTTAAAAATGGTACTAGCTGCTCCTCCCTTGGCACTCAGATTTATGGGGTAGAGCTAGGACTGGTCGACCCAGTGTCAGGATAATGTGACTGGGTGTGGTATCGTGTGTCTGGGACATGATACTTCAGTGAGGCAGTACTATAAAAGTGAGCATTGAGCTCCCTGTTGCAAACAGACACCGTCGTGATACGACTGTAAAATTGTTGAAAGTCGTGATACGACTGTAAAATTGTTGAAAGCGACATTAAACCCGAATTCGAACACACACACACTACCTGTATAAATACAGCCCCCGCCCATAGGGGCTTGAAGAAATATATGGGCTGCATGATGCTTCCACGCAGAGCTGAATCCGGCCCGCACACTAGTACTGGTAAACGGCTTAGAGGAGCTAAGCCTGTCCAGGAACCGAGTGCGAGGCGGACCATCCATGCTAGTAAACTTTATTGGTTTCATTGGGTGACAGGGCTTGAGATGTCATTTCATCTCGATGTCGGGTAAAAGTCCCACAAAATTGGACGCAACGTCTCCAAAATGACCTTTACAGTGTTGACGGGGACGTTAAACCTCAATCAAAACAAACCTGTATAAATGTTACATCAGAATGGAAAATCCTATAGATTCACATCCATTTAGTTTATACTAATTTATTTTAGTTCCATTGCGATGAAAGCTTCAAGCTGATTTGAATGGCTCTCGAACACTCATTCTGGATGTTATTATGTGCTCGAGAGAAAGGCAGTGACTTTTACACCACTGCTATCCATTTACACCTGGATGGAGTGGGGGACTGTGGGGCAGTGGCATTACGTGTCTTGCCCAAGGACACACCTTGCCTCCGCTGGCAGGATTTGAACCCACAATCTCTAGATCCTAAGTCGAATGCACTAACCACTGAGCTATCAAGGCTGCCATTTGCATCCATTTTTCATTAGGGAAGACAAATAATTATTGTCATTCTGATCAACCACTGCTAAAGATATGGTTTTCAACACATAGGTTGAGAGAAAAATCATTGAATCTTTTTCCATATACATGTACATGCAATTATCAACAAAGTGGTCATTGGTTTATATTGGTCTTACCATGTCTGTCTGTAGAGAAAATGGTTTCCAGGAGCTAACTTAAATACAGTGAAATTCCACTATTAAGATCATCTAAAATTAAGACTAATTCTGCTTTTAAAAGCTTATTTTGAAGGGCTTTGTGTTTTCTGGCCACAGTGTTCTGTTATCAGGGACCACCATTGGGACTGTTCAAAAGTGGTCTTTTAAGACCACTTTTGAACAGTCCCAAAGGTGGTCTTAATATAGGAATTTTACTGTATTCTTCTTTAACCCTTGTCCTGCTGGACAATCCTTACCTCTGCAAACAGTGTAGGTTCAGATCAGATGGCTTCTGATCAGGATCTACACTGTCATTTAGTTTGTGAACTGAACGAAAACACAACATCAAGTTATTTGGCTGGTTAATTGTCAGAAATGGGATTTCCAACATTAATTTATGCAGATTTTGTTTTTTTAAAACGAAAAAAAAAAAAAAAATACTTGAAACAAGATTTCTTGTTCAGTGCATACTTTCTGGTTCTTTTAATTGTTGCAATCTGTTTAGCTCTTTTGCAAAAGAAAATGTCATTTTAGAGATAAAAACAAAACAAAAAAAAACCCGCAAAATTGAAATTTTATGTTTTTTAATAACTTGCCCTCATTCAACTTAGGTCCCCATAGGTGAGCTATGTTATCTTCAGACAACTCTTGTTTCTCAGTTTAGTATCTTTAGTTCCATGCACTCAGATCTAAATTATAAATATCAAGACACCTTGAATCACAAACTTCATCCTCTAGAGTCACAAGATCAGAAAAACATGACATGGAAAGTAAAGAAGAAACAGGCAGTCTGATTGATTTGCACTCCTTGTTTGAACATATCAAAATTTAAGATTTCTATCATTTCCTCAATAGAAATTTTAACCCTTATCCTGCTGAACTCAACAACCCTTGCCTTTACAAACAGTGTAGATCCAGATCAGATGGCTTGTTCAAGCTATGGCTTCAACAAGTCATCTGATCTGGATCTACTGTTTGTCATGCAGTTTGTGAATTGAACAAACACATATTATCAAATAATTGGAATGGTGGATATTCAGAAATGGATGTGGTTAAATTAATTTATTCAGCAGGATAAAGGTTAAGACAGTTTAAAGCCTTTAAGCCTCTAAACATAAGGGGCCAGTTGTTCAAAACTAACGACGTCGTTAGTTAACGTATCGTTAAAATTTTGATCATTTATTATGTCAAATATGCTAATATTTTTGCTGAAAAAATGTGAGCAGCTTTTGCATCCGCAAAAGCTGCTCACATTTTTTCAGCAAAAATACCAAAATTTTACATATTAAACTTGCTGGAACGGTTAACAATATGACCACTAACGAGCTCGTTAAGCTAACGATGCTTTGAACAACTGGGCCCATATGATGACAGTATCTGGATAATGGATATGTCACACTGAATGGTACTGGTCAGTTTATTGCTTTGTTGGTAAATACTGTCAAGAGTACACTCATTAATGCACTGGAACCTCTTTATAACACACTTTGCCATATTATAGTTTTGGTTATAATATGGTTTACTTTTGGATCCTAAAACTAGTGTATCCACAGAAAAATAGAAAAAAAAAAACAGTCATTCAAAGTCTTGATCAGTAAGTCAATTTATCCCTGTTGACGGGCCTTCTTGGCCTAGTGGTTAAGAGCGCTGACTCTTGATCATTAGGTCTCTCACCGCTGTGGTTCGAGCCTCGCTCGGGTCACATGTGAGACGCCAAGTTCTGCAATGGAAGGTCAGGTGGTTTTTCTCCGGGTACTCCGGTTTTCGCCCACCTCTGATTAACGATCGGCTCGATATGAGTGAAATAATCTTGAAAGGGCCGTAAAACCAAAACCAAACCATCCCGGTACCTTGGACTTCAATAATTCAAATATAATCTCCTGTCCAATTGGGACATCAAAATCACTTGAAATTATCAATAACACTGAATTACTGGAGATGGAAAATATTTAAGTTTTTCTGCATATAAATTGAATTCAAAAATGCCCATATACTGTCATTTTGGTGTAGCTTCAACTGCTACATAAAATCCTGCAGCATCTTAAAGGTGCATTATTGAGCTATCGGTAAAAAAGGCTTCCAAAAATAAAATACATATAGCCTGTATTTTTCTTTAAAACAATACAAATGAATGCATTTTATGCAAAAATGCGAACAATTATGATGACAGGTAAATGAGTGTGAGAGGGATTCCCTGACTAGGTTTCGAACACTAGTTAGATCTATTTTTAGTTCGTGAAAAAAATAGAATCCCCATATATGACGTTATGCGACGTTCATTTTTGGCCTTGTTTGCTTAGGCCATGCCTGAATCGGAAAAAATATGACGCCGAATACCATGCCATAAGTAACGACACTCAGAGACAATACTGTCACCATATATGTGTAAAGTGACAGATTTATTTTTAGAACAAAAATTCTGAACACATGTTCAGAGCGAAGGGTAAACACGAATGAAAACGACCATTTTCACAAAGTTCTGAAGCTGTATTTGCCTCCAAAAGTGTACACATGACAAAGGAGTATGAATTGAAGATAAAAACCAGAAAAAAAAATTTGAGACCCGGTGGCTCAATAATGCACCTTTAAAACTAAACAGATGGTTAACATGTATTGTCGAGCCTTATTTTCAACAAAAAGTAAGAAGAAAAAAAAATTGAAAATGCCGTCTGCTTGTCATGGTTGCCTAGCAACATGAATTGGTTCTGGCTCCCTGATACAGTGTAATAAAAGGTTTTGAAGTAGTACCAGATACAGTGCAAATACAGAAATGGAAGAGCAACATTCCTTGTCGAAATATTTATCTCTTACCCAGAAAAATGTACTAGGAGCTATAGGAGAAGAAAAGTACCAGTATACTAGAGACCTTTAGGCAGAGTCGAGACAGGAGAACAGAGATACAGTGGAATGATGGTGTTTGGGTCAAGTTCAAAACTAATGTGTTAGCCAACATACCGGTACTCTTGAAACTTTTATCATTGGATATGAGTAATACATGTATGCTAATATTTTTGCTGAAAAAATGCGAGTAGCACTCACATTTCTTCAGCAAATATTTGTATTAGGCACATGAAATAGGTTTGTGACACCATTTAATGCTTTGGCCACATATGTTTATTAACCTAAGGGACACTGAAAAACTGGGCCCCGTACAAGGAAAAATGTATGATGAGATATGAATTGGGGGTGGGGGGGGGGGGAGAATTTGCCATTTCTCCTACACTAAGGGTTATGGATACCTGTATGTATGCACTCACTAAAGACAATTCTGACAAATTTTGATGAGGTTACACTGTCCTGTATCATTTGGTATATAGGAGTCCATTTCAAAATTTAGGGGTGACAAGTTGTTTTCAAAATTTATTTGGAAATTGGCTGAACTTTTCGCAAAGAGTGCAGGCCCTGATCAGATGCTGTATTCTGCAGCGTTTGAGCTGCACCTGCAATGCTTGTCATTTACCTCTTTTTGGGGTTCCCGGTACCAAATGGGATAATATTTGGCAAAGCATTCTGGAACTTTCAGAAGGTGGGGGGTAGATGGGGGCATGTTTTGTTTCTTATATTTCTTAACTTTCTTTCATTCCCTCAGTACTGTACTTGCCCTTCTCCATTTCTCGGTGAGATACAAAATGACACTTTAATGTTGATGTGTATTTACAAGCCCAATGCAAAAAAGTATTATTAACATGTTTCTACCTTAAGAAAACCCTAAAGGTAAAAAAATCTGATAATAATTATATAGTTGGTTAAAAATCATTGCAGTGTTGTAGCCGATTATCTATTATGAGATTATCAGATCCTGAAAGCTTAAAAAAGAAAAAAAGAAAAAACAAGAACAACTGCATATGCGACTAGCGGATCGAAATTGACTTTAGGACCTATGCAATCGCATTAAGGGCTTCAGTCTGTGGATGCAAGGAGATGACTTACTCTGATTGTATTCTCTGCTGGTTGCACACACCAGTTTGCACTCAGTATGCACAGAGAAGTCTAAAGTATACTGAGCAAAAATCAAAATGTAACATAACAGTTAATTTAAGCAATATGACAAATCCAGGATAATCTAGACTAGTTGTTAACTCATTCAACTGTAGACTGGTACAAATACTTATGCAAACAGTGTAGAGTCAGATTAAATGGCTCATACGGAGCAGTCTTATCAGGATCAACAATGTCAGCATGTAACATGACTGACTTAATGCCCTGTTAACCCTTGTCCTGCTGAACCCGGATATGCCTTTTCTTTGAAACAATGTAGATCCAGATCAGATGGCTTCTGAAGAAGCCATCTGATTTGGATCTACATTGTTTGTCATTCAGTTTATGAATTTGTTGTAATAATTTGCATCAAGTAATCTGATTGGTTGATAATCGGTAGTGGGTGTGGCATATATGAACATTCAGCAGGACAAGGGTTAATAAGAATGGACATGTCCAAATTCTAATAGAAGAATCCATTTCAGAAATTCAGGGGCAAAAGGGTTAAAGGAATACACTTACAAGTGAAGCAACTTAATCAAAACGGATCCTTTTTGCTCTATCATTACGATAACACATCTGTGTGATATAGTGCATTTTTTCATACCTCAAAAAAGGTAATTTTTCTGATGAAAATTTTTGATATTTTTCTTATTTATAATCAGAACATAGGTTTTTGGTGCTCGTTAGAACCGCCTCATTGAGGCGGTTCTAACGATTACCCACAACCTATGTCTGGGAGCAGGAATAAGGAAAATAATGTTTACCCCCTTAAACCCCAGATTTCCCTATATAAAGTGGGGTTAAGGGGGGTCTTTATTTCACGGACTTGTTCACATGATGTCAAGAAGATCTCTAAGAGAGGGAGGAGCAAGTTCCTTTCATCTTTATGGCAGACTGCTTATTTTGCAGCTCTTCAAACAGGAAGTCACAAAAGTTGTCTCCCTTGTTAAAAAATTCTCCATTGAAGCTGGGTACCAATAAAGCACACAACAAATTCTTGTTATAATGTTACATGTTATTACACCAAAACCTCTTTATAACACTATTACAGGGGCCCAAAGCAGAAACCGTGTTAGCTAAACAACCATGTTATATCCAAACAAAGATGTATACATTATATAGAAAAATGACCATTAATGTATATACCGGTAATATATACATCTAAATTTTTCCTATATAATATATACATAGAAAAAATGTATAGATTATATAGGAAAATGACCATTTATGGTCGTTTTTGTATATAATATATACATTTTTCTATATAATATATACATTTTTGGAATCCATGACCATTTATGGTCATTTTTCTGTATAATATATACATATTCGGGATCCATCTTGAAACCAAGTGGGATCCATCTTGAAACAAGTTTCCAAAACTGTGTTATAATGAACTGTGTTATAATAAGGTTGTGGTGTACATGGCTTTAGATACAACACTATTGTACCATGCTCCCCAATATTTATTTTACTATACGAGCCCGGTCGCGAGAAAACCTGGGATCACACTGTACACTGTGTCCTGTGGAGGTTTAACAAGCAGGCTTGGCTTGGCTTGTATAAATGATTTCCGTTGGCTATTCTGCTTAACTCTTGGATAAGTTAAAACTGGTGTATATTTATTTGTAGTTTTATATGATCATACATAATATATAAAGACCTAATTGAGGAGCAGTTTTGTTACAGAGTAATAAAGAAAAACCATAGTTCATGCATTTTTAATGGAAATGTTTTGAGGTTTAGCTCTGATTAAAACCAGGGCCCAGTTACGGTATTCAAAGCATCGTTAGCTTAACAAACTCAGTGGTCCAATTGTTAACTATTCTAGTAAGAACAATATCTAATACAGTCATATTTATGCTGAAAAAATGTGAGCAGCTTTTGCATCTGCAAAAGCTGCTAACATTTTTTCAGCAAAAATATTAGCATATCTGCCATATTAAATGATCAAAGTTTTAATGACATGTCAACCTAACAAGGTCGTTAGTTAAGATACTGTTAAAATTTTGATCATTAAATATGGCAAATATACGTATATTTTTAGCTGCTCACATTTTTTCAGCAAAATACCACTGTATTAGATATTTTATTTACTAGAACAGTTAACAATTTGACCACTAACGAGCTTGTTAAGCTTTGACCACTAACAAGTTTAAGCTAACGATGCTTTGAACAACTGGCCCCACATTAAATCTGACATATACTGATCAAGTCATCTTCAATGACCATGTTTCGCGAGGACAATTAGTTAGATGACTGATGAAATTTCTTTAAGCTACACGTGAAAAAATATCGGCAATAAACTTCCATTTCAGCTTTTCTAGGTAGCTGGAGTGATTTATTCATATTTCGTTTCTGTACTTCAATAACAACAAAAATACACAAAAAATGCAAACAGCCAGCAAAATGTGAACTTTTCTGTCAACATCTTACATAGTCATTCGCAACAATAAGTTATTGCACATGCCAAGCAACTTTCAGAAATCTGTAAGTTGGCATTCGGTTGGTTTAATCAAGGGTCAGGAAAAGATGACACATGTTCAGTGCCTATCAGATCTTTATGAATGGGCCCCGTCAAGCGATTTTGGTACTTATCACCTATGCGACCAGCGAAGGTTCAGGCGAGCCTGCGCATCCACGCAGTCTCGCCAGAACCTTCACTGCTCGCTCATACAAGCAGTGAATCAAGAGGAACCTTCAGACAGAAAGCCATATCCCTGGCCCCTCTGAATGGCTGGGCATGCGCAGTTAAAATTTGTCATGACCGAATGCTCGAAGACACAAACTCGCTTGGCGGGGCTCGAATGTAATAATAATCAGATTTATTCAGACCGAGTTACACTTTTACCAGATATAAACCCTGACACATAAACTATTGCCTACTCAATGAACATTGCTCAGAAAGAACTTTCATATTGTTTTTGTTAGAAATAGCTTCTATTAAGGGGAATGGATACACCTGGGTCCTGGGGCCAGTTGTTCAAAACTAACGACGTTGTTAGTTATCGTATCGTTAAAACTTTGATCAATAAATATGGCAAATAAGCTGAAATTTTTGCTGAAAAAATGTGAGCAGCTTTTGCGGACGCAAAAGCTGCTCACATTTTTTCAGCAAAAATAACAAAATTTTACATAGTAAACTTGCTATAAGAGTTAACAATATGACAACTAACAAGCTCGTTAAGCTAACGATGCTTTGAACAACTGGACCCAGTTGTTTAAATATGTTCTGTAAAAGGGTTATCCTCTGGAAACAAGGTGGAAAATATGAAGTGTACATGTTTTATGGGCCAGACTAGCTAGTTTCAACCAATTAGGCCTCATCAGTGACCCTCAAGTATTTTCAAAATTCTGCAATGGAATCAATGATCCCAAAGGACAAGAAATTATAAACTACACTATGATGTAGGGCAGGAAGACTTTTTACAGCCGCCACACATTCCCAGACACCAGCTGTAGTGATGTTAAATATGTTCTATAAAAGAGTTATTCTTTGGAATGTGTGTGTGTGTGTGAATTCGGGTTTAAAGTCGGTTTCAACAATTTTTCAGTCATATCACGACAGTGTCTGGTTGCGACAGGGCACTCATTATTATGCTCACTTATAGTGCTGCCTCACTGAATGAAGTATCATGTCCCAGACACATTACATGATACCACACCCAGTCACATTATCCTGACACTGGGTCGACCAGTCCTAGCTCTACCCCGTAAATCTGAGTGCCAAGCGAGGCACAGCTAGTACCATTTTTAACGACTTTGGTATGTCGCGGCCCGTGATCACACCCGTGACCTCCCGTTCCCCGGAGCGGACACTCTACCAACTGAGCTATCGAGGCCGGTGGTTATCCTTTGGAAGCAAGGAATACACACAGAACTGGAAAATATGAAGTGTACATGTTTTCTGGGCCAGACTAGCCAATTAGGCCTCATCAGTGACCCTCAGTCTCATTAGCTTAACAAGCTCAATTAACTTTTTTAGTAAGTACAATATCTAAAATTTTATTTTTGCTGAAAAAATATAGGTATCTTATGCATATGCAAAAGCTACTCATATTTTGTCAGTGAGTGAGTTTTAGTTTTACGTCCCACCAACAGCTAAGGTCATATGGAGACGGGACCTCGGTTTAAAGACTCATCCGAAAGTCTGGAGAAGCCCGGGATCGATCCTGCGATCCCTGGTTTACAAGGCGAGTAGCGTAACCACTGCACCACGGAGGCTTCTGTATTTTGTCAGTGAAAATATTAGGATATTTGCCATATTGAATGATCAAAGGTTTAACCATTTGTTATCTGATGATGTCATTATTAGCTCACCTGTCACGTAGTGACAAGGTGAGCTTTTGGGATCACTTTTTGTCCGTCGTCCGTCGTGCGTCCGTGCGTCCGTAAACTTTTCTTCAAACAACATCTCCTCCTAAACCACTGATCGGATTTTGACCAAACTTCACAGGAATGATCCTTAGGTAGTCCCCTTTCAAAGTTGTTCAAATGGTTCCGGTCCATTGCTTATATAGGTCACAGGAGCCAAAAATAGATTTTTTTCACCGAAAACTTAAAAAATCTTCTTCTCTGAAACCGCAAGGCCCAGGTCTTTGATATTTGGTATGAAGCTTCATCTAGTGGACCCCTACCAAGATTGTTCAAATTATAGTGCTGGGGCCAAAAATACCCCTGCACGGGGGCCCTTTGGTTTTGCATGGGCTTATATGGGGAAAATCTTAAAAAATCTTCTTCTCTAAAACCGCAAGGCCCAGATCTTTGATATTTGGTATGAAGCTTCATCTAGTGGACCCCTACCAAGATTGTTCAAATTATAGTGCTGGAGCTAAAAATGCCCCCGCATGGGGGCCCTTTGGTTTTACATGGGCTTATATAGGGAAAATCTTGAAAAATCTTCTTCTCTGAAACAGCAAGGCCCAGGTCTTTGATATTTGGTATGAAGCTTCATCTAGTGGACCCCTACCAAGATTGTTCAAATTATAGTGCTGGGGCCAAAAATGCCCCCGCACAGGGGGCCCTTTGGTTTTACATGGGCTTATATAGGGAAAATCTTTAAAAATCTTCTTCTCTGAAACCTCAAGGCCCAGATCTTTGATATTTGGTATGAAGCTTTATCTAGTGGACCCCTACCAAGATTGTTCAAATTATAGTGCTGGAGCTAAAAATGCGCCCGCATGGGGGCCCTTTGGTTTTACATGGGCTTATATAGGGAAAATCTTGAAAAATCTTCTTCTCTGAAACCGTAAGGCCCAGGTCTTTGATATTTGGTATGAAGCTTCATCTAGTGGACCCCTACCATGATTGTTCAAATTATAGTGCTGGGGCCAAAAATGCCCCCGCACGGGGGCCCTTTGGTTTTACATGGGCTTATATAGGGAAAATCTTTAAAACTCTTCTTCTCTGAAACCGCAAGGCCCAGGTCTTTGATATTTGGTATGAAGCTTCATCTAGTGGACCCCTACCATGATTGTTCAAATTATAGTGCTGGGGCCAAAAATGCCCCCGCACGGGGGCCCTTTGGTTTTACATGGGCTTATATTGGGAAAATCTTGAAAAATCTTCTTTTCTGAAACCGCAAGGCCCAGGTCTTTGATATTTGGTATGAAGCTTCATCTAGTGGACCCCTACCAAGATTGTTCAAATTATAGTGCTGGGGCCAAAAATGCCCCCGCATGGGGGCCCTTTGGTTTTGCATGGACTTATATGGGGAAAATCTTTAAAAATCTTCTTCTCTGAAACCGCAAGGCCCAGATCTTTGATATTTGGTATGAAGCTTCATCTAGTGGACCCCTACCAAGATTGTTCAAATTATAGTGCTGGAGCAAAAAAATGCCCCCGCACGGGGGCCCTTTGGTTTTACATGGGCTTATATAGGGAAAATCTTGAAAAATCTTCTTCTCTGAAACTGCAAGGCCCAGGTCTTTGATATTTGGTATGAAGCTTTATCTAGTGGACCCCTACCAAGATTGTTCAAATTATAGTGCTGGAGCTAAAAATGCCCCCGCATGGGGGCCCTTTGGTTTTACATGGGCTTATATAGGGAAAATCTTTAAAAATCTTCTTCTCTGAAACCGCAAGGCCCAGGTCTTTGATATTTGGTATGAAGCTTCATCTAGTGGACCCCTACCAAGATTGTTCAAATTATAGTGCAGGAGCTAAAAATGCCCCCTGCAAGGGGGCCCTTTGGTTTTACATGGGCTTATATAGGGAAAATCTTGAAAAATCTTCTTTTCTGAAACCACAAGGCCCAGGTCTTTGATATTTGGTATGAAGCTTCATCTAGTAGACCCCTACCAAGATTGTTCAAATTATAGTGCTGGGGCCAAAAATGCCCCCCGCACCAGGGCCCTTTTGTTTTACATAGGCTTATATAGGGAAAATCTTGAAAAATCTTCTTCTCTGAAACTGCAAGGCCCAGGTCTTTGATATTTGGTATGAAGCTTCATCTTGTGGACCTCTACCAAGATTGTTCAAATTATAGTGCGGGGGCCAAAAATGCCCCCGCTCCGGGGCCCTTTGGTTTTACATAGACTTATATAGGGAAAATCTTGAAAAATCTTCTTCTCTGAAACCACAAGGCTTAGGTCTTCGATATTTGTTATGACGCTTCAGCTAGTGGACCTCTATAAAGATTGTTCAAATTATAGGCCTGAGACCAAAAATGCCCCCGCCATGTGGCCCTTTGGTTTTACATAGACTTATATAGGGAAAATCTTTAAAAATCATCTTCTCTGAAACACAAGGCTTAGGTCTTTGATATTTGTTATGAAGCTTCAGCTAGTGGACCTCTACCAAGATTGTTCAAATTATAGCCCTGGGGCCAAAAATGCCCCCGCTCCGGGGCCCTTTGGTTTTACATAGACTTATATAGGGAAAATCTTGTTTTACATAGACTTCTATATGCAGGGTAAACCTTTAAAATCTTCTTTTCTGAAACCAGAAAGCCCAGGTCTTTCATATTAGATATGAAGCTTCATCTTGTGGACCTCTACCAAGATTGTTCAAATTTTAGCCCTGGGGCCAAAATTGACCCTGCCCGGGGCCCACTTGTTATGCTTTGGATCAGGTGAGCGAACCAGGGCCCTCTGGGCCCTCTTGTTTTTTAACTACTGGCCCCTTTTGCCATTTTCTACAAATCGAGGCGATTCTAACAAAAGTACCATCAATCTGGCAGCCTCGGTAGCTCAGATGGACGTCTAACTGGTAGTCAGGAGATCACAGGTTCAATACCTGTCAGAGTCACCAACATTCTTGGAGATTGATCATGAAATCTTTTCTGTTGTCATTCTCTATCTTCCATTGATTCAATTAGGGCAGTTGTCAGTTTTTGGCAAAAGAATGTGCTTCATGTTTAAGCATGCCCAGTAAAAGTGTGGCTAGGTAAATTGACCACCTCAATATGACCTAAATGGTGTTGACTGGGCCATTAAACTTAACACAATTGCCAATATCAGATATTCTCTTAGCAGCACTATCCAACCTCCGACCAGTACCAAAAGATGATTACTTGAATGCATTTTGTGGCTGGAATACAAAAATGTGTTTCAGTAAAGGGGGATCCTTTGAAGGTTTTGGCCCATCGGAGTCTAACTGTTGGTTTTCTTTTGCTCCAGCATTTCAGTGGTTTCTTGCTGTCGAGTCCTCACCATTGTTTCATCTCTAAGGTTGTTTGATTGTTGTGTTCACGGAGATGCTGCACTGATGAGTTAGGAGGCCTTCATGCGGACTGAACAAATCATTTGTCTTAATCCCGATGGAAGGGCGAGGACTGTGGCCGCGTAACATCGATTTAAGCCCTCCAGTGGAATTCGTTGCGCTGACCCTTCCAAGACAGTTCTTCTGTCGCGGTTTATTTTTGTTATGGTTTGTCTTTGGGTGTTTGTGTCGCTTGTGCTATTTTATTTTGGATAGCCCATTGGCCATTTTGTGGGAAAGTAACTGTCCTTTTGGCTTTTCGCTATTGATGTTGCCATTAGGGCCTTTTGTTTCGTGTTTAAGTTTCTTTCCCTTTGGTGTCTCTGATGGGAGCTGTTGGTTAATTGTATTGATTCTTGATCATTGCCTCCACTTCTTGTTTGTAACAAAATGCTTCAGTTAAAAAATTTGTCACTGATGACAGAACACTTTGCAGGACCTTGGTAATTTTATTTTATGTACAGAAGATCAAAAAGATAGCAATAAGTTATCATGATTCCTTACCTGGCACTATGAATAACCCTAAGAAGCACAAATACCAGTCTAACCCTCTGCATGCTGGGTATTTTTTCTGCAGCAGACGTCATTTTGAAATATTTCCCTAATTTTCCCAGAAAACAGGACTTGACATCTTATGCAAATTGTCTCCATTGGAGACAATTTGCATAAGAAGTCAAATCCTGTTTTCTGGGAAAAATATGAAAAAGATCAATGATTTGTCGTCTGCTGAATTAGCCGGGAGAGTGCTAAAGGTTAGACAAGTTGTTTGAGTTATTGAAGTTTCATCATATCTCTGTGGAAAAAATGGCTAAAAATGGGTGTATCCATCATACAGAAAAGATAAATTACTAAGATTAAGTTGTGTCAAGTGATTATTATTAAATGACCCTCCAGGGATGTAAAAAAAGGGGGAGGTGCAAAGGCAAACAGTGAAGACCCTGATCAGACTGTGTCTAGTGATCAGATTACTTTTGGCAGTTTGGTCTAGATCTTAACTGTTTACTCATTCCTGTCACAGTTAAAAGTCCAACCTGTATTAAGGAAACACCCAAGCGATACCGTAAAAATCTTAAATATTCGGACACCTTGAAAACTTGTAATTGTACAAAAAAATTTAACAAATATGTTTGTGTCCAAAAGGTGCTGACAGAATGGCAAAGAGTGTAGACCCTGATCAGACTGCTCCTGCTCCTTAGGGAGCAATCATATCTGGGTCTGCACTGCTTAGAACTATATCAAAATGAGCTTGCTTAAGACAGGTGCTTGTTTAATACAGCATTCATTTTTCAGGAACTGAATGCAGGCTTGTTTAAAACAGGTTGCTTGCTTATTAGAGGTGGTGACAATGACAGGTTACACTGAATTGTTTGGAGGTAATTAGCCTGCCTGGTCCCAGTTGTTCAAAGCAAACATAGGCATTTGTTAATGAAACAATAGAACTTTCACCATGAAATAATTTGTGGCATACCGTAAAGATCCTAAGTATTGGGACAGACAGGGTTAAGCAAACAGTGCAGACCCACATCAGACTGCTCCTCAAGGAGTAGTCTGATCAGGATCTACACTGTTTGCCATTCCATCTGCACTTTTTGAACTCCTTGCTGGATTGCAAAACAAATTTGTTAAAATTTTCGGAGAATTACAGCAAGTCCTCAAGGTGTCCAAAGTTTTAGGATTTTTACGGTACATATATTTTTGCTGATAAAATGTGAGTAGCTTTTGAATTTAGCTTTTACAATGCAAAAGCTACTCCCAATTTATCAGCAAAAAATATCAGTATATTGACTGTTGTTCTTGCCAGCATTATGATAACTCACCCGTGCGACATAGTGCATTTTTCACATCTCCAAAATGGCTACTTTTTGATAAAAATCCTTGATAATTTTGTTATAACTGTTCAAAACATAGGTTGAGGGTGCTCGTTAGAACCGCCTCAATGAGGCGGTTCTAATGAGTACCCACAGCCTGTGTCTTGGAGCAGAAATAAGAAAAATAATGTATACCCCTGTAAACCCTAATTTTCTCTATATAAAGTGGGGTTTAGGGAGGTCTTCATTTCACGGACTTGTTCACATGACGAGAAAGAACATTTTTAAAATGTTTGCCATACATCACTTATGAGTTTGCTAATAGTGATGCTTTAACCCATTTTGTGCCAGAAACCCCAAAATGGGTACCCTGGCAAACAGTGCAGGTCCAGATCAGACGCCGCAGAACGCAGCGTCTGATCAGGGCCTCCACTGTTTGCAAAAACTTAAGCCATTTTTCAAACAAATTATGAGAAAAAAACACAACCTGACACCCCTAAATTCTGAAATGTACTCCTGCTATATATAAGGAGGAAGATTCCATTTGGTACTAAAAGGGTTGAACAACTGGGTCCAGATTTTTAAGAGTTTCATGTCCATTATTTTTTTTTTATTAGAGAGTAACAACCATTTATTTTGTCTCATGTAAGAGTAACAGTATTTATTATTTTACAAGAGCTGGACCACAAGGAAAAAGGAAATGGGATTAGAGTCATTTTTTTCTATTAGAGTCATTTTTTTCTATCACAGTAACACAGTTTGTAACTATCTTTCTAAGCAGCTTTCTTTGCCACATTTTGATTCACACATAAATCTCTTAATAGCACTGTTCATTATAGCAGTTTTTGATAGATCAGTTTAAAGATGGATTCCAAAAGGGTATATAAGTGAAACAACAATTCCGACAAAGGCTGTGTCCGGCCCCCGCCCATCGGGGCTTGAAGAAATAAATGGGCTGCATGATGCTTTCACGCAGAGCTGAATCCGGCCGCACATGAGTACTGGTAAACCATTTAGAGGATCTAAGCCTGCCCAGGCAAAGCGGCGCGAGTCGGACCGTCCATGCTTATAAACCCTATTGGTTTCATTGGCGACAGGGCTTGAGATGTCATTTCATCTCAGTATTGCGTAAAAGTCCCACAAAATTGGAAGCAACGTCTCCAAAATGACCAATATAGTGTTGATGGGGATATTAAACATCAAATTAAACAAACAAAGGCTATGTCACACCTTGAGAAATGGACTCTTACAGGAGGATGACAAATAGGGTGGTTGCATATGATGACAGCTTGAACAGATGGAAAACCGGACTTCTATTCCTTGCACACCAGACAAGGAAATCCGTGATTTTACCCTGGGATAGATTTATGTTCTGACCCTGGTGTTCCGACCCAGGCAACTGACATAAATGCTCTTCAATTCTATTCAACTGCCGGAACTACTTCCGCACTACTTTTTATTTTGTAAACAATATACATGTGCAAGCTGTCAAAACTAATCAGAGGTGTTGTGCAAGAAAAAGAATCCAATATCGGGCTGTGTTGAAGATGGGCGTTTCCAACCCTCGGGATGACCGTGCTGAGCGGAACCTCGGCGTAGCCTCGGTTCCGCTGAGCACGGTCATCCCTCGGGTTTGAAACGCTCATCTACAACACAGCCCCATATCAGATTCTTATAATCTCACCATGCTTAAAGCAGGCACGACAATAATAATCATTTTTTTGGTCTGCTCTTAACCCTTGTCATGCTGAATATTCATATATGCCACACCCACTACCGATTATCAACCAATCAGATTACCTGTAGCAAATTGTTACAACAAATTCACAATCTGAATGACAAACAATGTAGATCCTGATCAGATGGCTTCTTCAGAAGCCATCTGATCTGGATCTACATTGTTTCAAAGAAAAGGCATATCCGGGATTAGCAGGACAAGGGTTAAAGGAAAGAATTTGCTTCCTTTCCTTTCAGGATAGATACCTATTGTTAATTGAGACAAAAAATAGTTTGAGGAGTTACCTCTCCTGAAGGTGTATTGCTTCTCCTCAAATTGCAAGGCCAAAGGGAATTAGCTTGAAATTGGAAGCAACGTCTCCAAAATGACCTTTACAGTGTTGACGGGGACGTTAAACCTCAAATCAAACAAAACATGTCAAAACTTCAACCATTTACGGCTATTTTGCTTTAGTCATATTTTCTCATCTGTATATCAGACATTATTTCTAATAGAACAGTCTATGTTTTGACCCTTTATGAGTCTGTTGATGTAGGGAGAGGCTTTAACAGGTGGATTCTGGGCTCTCAAATCATTTTCTTTGTGGTCCGGCATAGACATTTGGCAGCTAATATTACTTCATGTTACATGTGTTTACTTCTGATATAAAAGTCATTTTCTTTAAATTAGATTTTATCACGTTTATCAGCTGCAGCTATAATGCTGTGGAAAATGGATGAGCCTGTTTTCTGTATGTTCTTATGTGGAAGTGACCAATTTGTACCTGGTAGATGATTGTTTTATTGATAAATCCTAAACATTGTGACTCACAATACCTATATGTAATGCACTTCTGGACATTGATTTGATGACTTAAAATCCGCAACAGTGTATACTGCAATATACTGATGGAAACCTGACATCATCATGTAATGTTGCTTTTCATTGGTTGGCATTTGGTTTAAAGTGCTGTCTGTGACAGAGCATACCTTTTTGTGCAAATACAGTAAAATTCCTATATTAAGACCACCTTTGGGACTGTTAAAGGTGGTCCCTGACCAGAGGACATTGTGTACAGAATGCATAAAGCAAAAATAACTGCACCCTTCTAAATAAGCTTTTTAAAGCAGATTTAGTCTTAAATTTTCTCCGGGTACTCCGGTTTTCGCTCACCTCTGATTAACGATCGGTTCGATATGAGTGAAATAATCTTGAAAGGGCCGTAAAACCCAAACCAAAAAAAAAAAAAAAAGTCTTAAATTTAGGTGGTCTTAATAGCAGAATTTTACTGTGTGTCTTATTTTAAAACAAGAAATGAATTAATTAAACATTAATGGGATGGGTATATTGAAAAGCGTCTTTTAGGGAGGTAAACTGGTTTTATGGTCCCAAATTCTGTTTTACAGTGCCAGTGAACCCTCCCAATAAAGTAAAATTTCTGACTGCAAAACTAACAATTTATCTCCCCAAATGACAATTTCGAAGACAGCTACCCTCTTTGTATACAGGGTAGACCCAGCTCCTATCTTAATTTGTTTTGTTGTTCAGCAACCTAACCTAGTTAAGCAACTGTGGTCATACTGAGACAACCAGTAAATCACACTCTTCTTGGTTAAGCTAAGACCTACACATTTAATAATCTGTACAGTAGCCAGCCTCAGTGGCTGTCAGATGTACATCTTAATGGAGATAGGAGGTAATGGATTCAATATTCACCAGGGCTCAGTTGTCCAAAGCCTCATTGGCTTAACAAGCGCTTTAGTGGTCATATTGTTAACTGTTTTAGCAAGTACAATATCTAAAATTTTGGTATTTTGTGCTGTAAAAATGTGAGCAGCTTTTGCATCTGCAAAAGCTGCTCACATTTTTTCAAAATATTAGCAAATATACCACATTACACAATCAAAGTTTTAACCTCTAGTTAACAAGGTTAGTTTTGGACAACTGGCCCTGGGCTGCTGTGACATTCTTTCATGGAGATTGATCATGAAATGCTTTCAATGGTCATTATCTTCCTTCAGCCGGTTCAAGAAAGTGTTATTTTCTGGTGAAGGAATGTGCACTGTACTTGTTAATTGCTTATGTGGGCCCTGTCAAGGGATTTTGGTACTTATCGCCTATGCGAGCAGCGAAGGTTCAGGCGAGCCTGCGCATCTGCGCAGTTTCGCCAGAACCTTCGCTGCTCGCTCATACAAGTAGTGAATCAAGAGGAACCTTCAGACAGAAAGCCATATCCCTGGCCCCTCTGAATGGCTGGACATGTGCAGTTAAAATTTGTCATGACGGAATGCTCGAAGACACAAATTCGCTTGGCGGGGCTCATGTATAAGTTTGGCCAGGAAAGGTATGGTTAGGCAAACACTGACCAGCTTCACATGACCTGATTTATGCTGACTGGTCCATCAACCCTTAAATGCCGCGAATAACTGCATCTAAAAATGTCATCTGCTTATGTTGTCTGCTGATTTTTGTTGCCAAACATTTTAAAAATTATTTTTGCGTACAGGCAGAGTTGGCTCAGATTAGACTGCTCCTAGAGGAAGTCTGATCTGGGTCCACACTGTAAGCAAAAATCACTTTTAAAGTCACCAGCAGACGACAAAACAGACGACAATTGTAGTGATTGGCATGTTATGTATGGGTTAAACTCCAAACCATACCATTGTTCTTGTAAACTGGGAAATGTTTTTGTTTAACACATGTAATTAGATTTTTAACCCTATTAATTTTGCCACTCCCATTTTGACTATCAGCCAAACAAATTTACTTTATATATTCTATGCATTTGAATTAAATCTAGAAAAAGTGTCCATAGGACACGGATGCCCCCGCCAAATGCCATTCATGAAACTGTTT
The DNA here is from genome assembly GCA_963580285.1 of Lucinisca nassula. Taxonomy (NCBI): domain Eukaryota; kingdom Metazoa; phylum Mollusca; class Bivalvia; order Lucinida; family Lucinidae; genus Lucinisca; species Lucinisca nassula. The sequence continues at coordinate 123,693,708 of OY757017.1, forward strand.
ACTATATGGAACTAAATCAAGGGCAGATAATTCAAAAACCCAAAAAAATGTAAGCGCTAGAGCAATGACAAAGTTTTTCAAAAATAGCCACAGTGACCTTGACCTTGAAATTCGAACTCATTCGAGGTATTGTCATAAGGAACATTTGTGTGAAGTTATATTGAAATCGGTGAATAAATGTAGGCACTGGAGCGATGACAAAGTTTTTCTAAAAATAGCCATTGTGACCTTGACCTTGAAAGTCGAAATGGCTTGAGATATTGTCATAAGGAACATTTGTGTGAAGTTATATTGATATTGGTGAAGAAATGTAAGCGCTAGAGCGATGACAAAGTTTTTCTAAAAATAGCCACAGTGACCTTGACCTTGAAAGTGGAACTCGCTAGAGATATTGTCATAAGGAACATTTGTGTGAAGTTATATTGAAATCGTGAAGAAATGTAGGCGCTAGAGCGATGACAAAATTTTTCTAAAAATAGCCACAGTGACCTTGACTTTGAGGTCATGACCTTGAAAGTGGAACTCGCTCAAGATATTGTCATAAGGAACATTTGTGTGAAGTTATATTGAAATCAGTTGAGAAATGTAGGCGCTAGAGCGATGACAAAGTTTTTCTAAAAATAGCCACAGTGACCTTGACCTTGAGGTCATGACCTTGAAAGTCGAACTCGCTCGAGATATTGTCATAAGAAACATTTGTATGAAGTCATATTGAAAGCAGATAAGAAATGCAGGCCCTGGAGCGATGACAAAGTTTTTCTAAAAATAGCCACATTGATCTTGACCTTGAGGTCATGACCTTGAAAGTCGAACTCGCTCGAGATATTGTCATAAGAAACATTTGTGTGAAGTTACATTGAAATCAGTGGAGAAATGTAGGCGCTAGAGCGATGACAAAGTTTTTCTAAAAATAGCCAGTGACCTTGACCTTAGGGTCATGACCTGGAAAGTCGAAGTCGCTCGAGATATTGTCATAAGAAATATTTGTGTGAAGTAATATTGAAATCAGTGAAGAAATGTAGGCGCTAGAGCGATGACAAAGATTTTCTAAAAATAGCCAAAGTGACCTTGACCTTGAGGTCATGACCTTGAAAGTCGAACTCGCTCGAGATTTTTTTTATAAGGAACATTTGTGTGAAGTTATATTGAAATTGGTGAAGAAATGTAGGCGCTAGAGCGATGACAAAGTTTTTCTAAAAATAGCCACACTGACCTTGACCTTGAAGTCATGACCTTAAAAGTCCAACTCACTCGAGATTTTTTTATAAGGAACATTTGTGTGAAGTTATAATGAAATTGGTGAAGAAATGTAGGTGCTAGAGCGATGACAAAGTTTTTCTAAAAATAGCCACAGTGGCCTTGACCTTGAGGTCATGACCTTGAAAGTCGAACTCGCTCGAGATTTTTTTATAAGGAACATTTGTGTGAAAATATGCTATATCCCCCCTCACAACTATGTTGTGCGAGGGGATAAAAATATTACAAATGTTCTTCAAATCAATCATAAAATATATGCATCAAGGGCAGATAATCCAAAAACCAAAAATGCAAGAGTTGTCTTCCTTGTTCATGACACATCGTCCCAGTGTGGTGAATGCACCTGTGAAGTTTCATGAATATATTCCATACGGTTTAGGCCCCGACACGGTTTACTATATGGTACTAAGTCAAGGGCAGATAATTCAAAAACCAAAAATGCAAGAGTTGTCTTCCTTGTTCATGACACATCGTCTAAGTGTGATGAATGCACCTGTGAAGTTTCATGAATATATTTCATACGGTTTAGGACTTATGGCCCGGACACGATATACCATTTGACTATATATGGATGTAAGTCAAGGGCAGATAATTCAAAAACTAAACAAGCAGGAGTTGTCTTCCTTGTTCATGACACATCGTCTCAGTGTGATGAATGCACCTGTGAAGTTTCATGAATATATTCCATACAGTTTAGGAGTTATGGCCCGGACACCATGTCACCAGACGAACAAACGAACGGACGGACAGGGGTAAAACTTAATGCCCTTCCGCTATTCTTCGAATAGGCGGGGGCATAAAAATGAATGACAGTGAAAATCCTGATCAGATGTCTTCTTCAGAAGCTACCTGATCTGGATCAACAACATGGGTTGTCTTGTTCAGCAGGATAAGGGTTAACATTACACATGGGCTTTGATATGTCATATTAACCCTGAAGACACAGAGAAAAACTACAGCTTAAAATTTCGTCTGCTTATGTCTTCTGCTGATTTTTTCGCCAACTTTTTAAAAAATATTATTGCATACAGGCAAACTGTGTGGGCCCAGATCAGACTGCTCCTACAGGAGCAGTCTGATCTAGGACCTGTAGGAGCAGTCTGATCTAGGACCACACTGTTTGCAAAAAAATTACTTTTAAGGTAACCGGCAAAGCAGACTACAAGTCGTGATTGGCATTTTATGGGTTTATGTTTATCTTGGACACAAGTGAATTCTTGAAATGTATATTATTAATGAAATCTTAAATGGAAAAAGAGATCATTTACATATCAATTTTTATTTTCAAGTAAATTTGTTTTTTGGCTCACCTGGACAAAGTTCAGGATAAACTTTTGCACTACCCTCAGCTATTTTGTTTCATGACAGCTCTTGATTTATTTTAGAAGTAAAACCTTTCTATAGAAGTTGTGCAACATATCACTTCAATAAAACCAACAACTGAGTTACTTTCTACAAAATTTCTTGGCCTCTATTGGACGCAGTGATCTGTTTCCATTCCCCACAAAATGCTGTCAGAGATATGTGTGATAATTTTTTGAACTGTATGAGGGAGATTCACCATTGTGATGAGGGAGATGTAAAGAATATATAGGGAAATTCTCAGTTCAAATGCGGGAGACTGCAAAATTACTAAAATTTAGCATAAATTGGGCAAAAATTAGCATCAAAATGAGGGAGTCTCCCTCCTGATGAGGGAGGTATCACAGGTATGGCAGATGATCTCTGACAGCATTTTGTGGGGAATGGAAACACATGATTGATTTTTTCCACCATTTTTGAAAGGGAGACAACTTTCGGAACTTTCTGTTCACTTTTCTATAGGCTCTGTCCCACAGGAAAAGGGGTCAACTCTTAAAGGAAAGAATTTGCTCCTCAGGAGCAAATTCTTTCCTTTAAAAGAGTTGACCACTATTGACATGGGAGACAAAAATACTCTTGCAGGAGTTGCCTCCCTTGAAGGTGTATCCATTCCCCTCAATTCAGTATTACAGCCAAAAGAGGAGTTTCAAGATTTCACAGGTATCAAAATTCATAATAATAAATAAATTCCATATTAAAAGTCATGTTTCTAAAATCAGTGTTTTGGGTTCAAGGATATATTTGACTGTTGTAAATCCAGATCACATGAAGGGTAAAGAACAACAAGTCAGGTTGTGTCAAGTATTGTACATTGTATTGTAATAAAACACAGTAAGTGTACATGTAATTTTCACATTTTTGTATCTAACAAAGTTTTGCAAAAATGAAAGTGAAACATTGCTTTGGTGACAAATAGCGGTTAGTCGAACCCAGCAAGCATGCCATAATTTTAACCCTTGTGGGGAATGGATACACCTCCAGGGGAGGCAATTCCTTCAAAAGTATTTTTGTCTCCCATGTCAACAGGGGTCAACTCTAAGAGGAGGAAATTCTTTCTTTCAAGAGTTGACCCCTTTTCCTGTGGGACAGAGCTTGTAGAAAAGCGAACAGGAAGTCCTGAAAGTTGTCTTCCTGTGAATAATGGCAGATTAATCTGCCAGGTGTTCCCATTCCTTTTAAAATGCCCATCACAGCTATTGAATATGGCAGTTTCAAATAATTTCTTTTCAGAGAAAACAAGACTTGATATTTCATGTGAATCATCTGCCGTTTTGATTTTTCTTTCTGAAAAAATGAGACCGAATTTGAAAATAGTGTGGTATAGTCATGATTGGCTCTATATGGGGTATACCAGACAACCTCATTATAACACTGTTCATTATAACATGGTTTCGGATACAAAACAATTTCATGATGGATTCCAAAAAAGTAAAGATTATGTAGAAAAATTACCATAAATGGCCAATTTTTTCTATGTAATCTATACACTTTTGTTTGGATAATAGTGTTTTAAAGAGGCTGTGATGTGTATGTCGATATTTCATCTTTGAAAAATAAACCGACAAAATAGATCTTCTTCAGCTAGTATTTATCCTTGTGCTTTAATGGTTATTTTAGTGATATGCTACATTAAGATAACACACCCGTGCGACATAGTGCATTTTCTCACTTCTCCAAAATGGCTACTTTTCTGATAAAAATCTGTGATATTTTTCTTATTTATACTTCCTATGTACTGGAGCAGAAATAAGCAAAATAATGTATACCCCCCATAAACCCCAGTTTTCTCTATAAAGTGGGGTTTAGGGGGGTCTTCATTTCACGGACTTGTTCACATGATGAGGTATATAATTTCAACCTTAAAGCTCAAGTTAAATTCCTGTCAGAGCAAATGACATCATGATTTTTTTTTTCAATATTTTTGTTGGTTGTCCTTTGAAAATCAGGCTTGGCATTTCATGTGAATCATTTGTAGATGATTCACATGAAATACCAAGTGTTGATTTTCTCTGAAAAATAAGAAACAAGAGGGCCCAGAGGGCCCTGAATCGCTCACCTGAGAATCAGTGTCTCTAGTACATTCTTGGCCCAAGGGCTATATAAGGTGAAGCTTCATTCCAAATATCAAAGATCTGAGCCTTGTGGTTTCAGAGATGAAGATTTTTAAATATTTTCCCTATATAAGCCTATGAAAAACCAAAGGGCCCCGAAGATGGGGGTATTTTTGGCCCCAGGGCTATAATTTGAACAATCTTGGTAGAGGTCCACTGGATGAAGCTTCACACCAAATATCAAAGATCTGAGCCTTGCGGTTTCAGAGAAGGAGATTTTTTAAGATTTTCCCTGTATAAGCCTATGTAAAACCAAAGGCTCCCAGGGCGGGGCGTTTTTGGCCCCAGGGCTATAATTTGAATAATCTTGGTAGAGGTCCACTAGGTGAAGCTTCACACCAAATATCAAAGACCTGGGCCTTGCGGGTTCAGAGAAGAAGATTTTAAAGATTTTCCTTATATAAGCCTATGTAAAACCAAAGGCCCCCGGGGCAGGGTCATTGTTAGCCCCCGGGCTATAGTTTAAACTATCTTGGTAAAGGTCCACTAGATGAAGCTTCACACCAAATATCAAAGATCTGAGCCAAGCGGTTTCATAGAAGAAGATTTTTAAAGATTTTCCCTGTATAAGCCTATGTAAAACCAAAGGCCCCGGGGCGGGGGTATTTTTGGCCCTACCAAATATCAAAGACCTGGGCCTATCAGTTTTAGATAAGAAGATTTTTAAGATTTTACCTATATAAGCCTATGTAAACCCAAAGGCTCCCGGGGCGGCAGCATTTCTGGCCCAAGGGCCATAATTAGAACAATCTTGGTAGAGGTCTACTAGATGAAGCTTCATACAAAATAACAAAGACCTGGGCCTTTCAGTTTCAGAGAAGAAGATTTTTAAAGATTTTCCCTGTATAAGCCTATGTAAAACCAAAGGCCCCTGGGGCGGGGGCATTTTTGGCCCTAGGGCTATAATTTGAACAATCTTGGTAGAGGTCCACTATCTTGAACAATCTTGGTAGAGGTCCACTAGGTGAAGCTTCACACCAAATATCAAAGACCTGGGCCTTGTCATGTCAGAGAAGAAGCTTTTTAAAGATTTTCCCTATATAAGCCTATGTAAACCCAAAGGCCCCCGGGGCGGGGGCATTTTTGGCCAAAGGGCCATAATTAGAACAATCTTGGTAGCGGTCCACTAGATGAAGCGTCAAACCAAATATAGAAGACCTGGGCCATTCGGTTTCAGAGAAGAAGATTTTTAAAGATTTTCCCTGTATAAGCCTATGTTAAACCAAAGGCCCCCGGGGCGGGGGCATTTTTGGCCCTAGGGCTATAATTTGAACAATCTTGGTAGAGGTCCACTATGTGAAGCTTCACACCAAATATCAACGACCTGGGCCTTGCAGTTTCAGAGAAGAAGATTTTTAAAGATTTTCCCTATATAAGCTTATGTAAACCCAAAAGGCCCCGGGGCGGGGGCATTTCTGGCCCAAGGGCCATAAATTGAACAATCTTGGTAGAGGTCCACTAGATGAAGATTCATACCAAATATCGAAGACCTGGGCCTTGTGGTTTCAGAGAAGAAGATTTTTAAAGTTTTCATTTTAAAAATCTATTTTTAGCTCCTGTGACCTAGATGTGCAATGGACCGGAACCATTTGAACAACTTTGAAAGGGGACTACTAAGGATCATTCCTGTGAAGTTTGGTTAAAATCTGATCAGTGGTTTAGGAGGAGATGTCATTTGAAGAAAAAGTTTACGCACACACGCACGCACGCACGACGGACAAAAAGTGATCCCAAAAGCTTACCTTGTCACTACGTGACAGGTGAGCTAAAAAGTATTTGAAAATGCTGTCTGATATACCGGTAGTTATGATTGGAGCTCTGTGGGTTTTAGACCGAGAACAGTTCTGTCAAAACTGCGGGTATAAGCAGGTTGGCCTAAATCTTTGCTCTTAGCCTTTGGTATAATTTTTTTTTTGAGGGGCATTGGCCAGCTCAATTTCTCCCTGCCTAAATGGTGCTTATACAGTGGTTTAATCCTTACGACACCAGGAAAAATTGCTTCTGAAAATGTTGCCTGGTGCATCTTCATCACATGAACAAATCCGTGAAATGAACACCCCCCTAAACCCAACTTCATTTAGAGAAAACTGGGGTGTATGAGGGTATACATTATTTTTCTTATTTCTGCTACAAGACTTAGGTTGTGAGTACTCGCTAGAACTGCCTCAATGAGGCAGTTATTACAAGCACTCACAACCTATATTTGCAATATAAATAAGAAAAATATTATTGATTTTCGTCAGAAAAGTAGCCATATTGATGTGAACAGGTGTGTTATCATAATGACTTGCAAAGATTTCAAACATGTTTGCATGCAGACAAACAGTGTGGCACTTGATCTGGCTCCAGTGACTTTTAAAAGTAAATAGCAGACAACAAAGTGTACAACAATTGTTGTGATTGCTATCTTAAGGGTTAAGTATTGTTTATATGTTTGATGTCCACATGTTTTGTTCAAGATAATAAATGATTGTTGACTGAATTTTTCTGGATTTTTTCATTTACTTGCCTTGTATCATTTTCGGAGGGGGGATGTGCTGTGTTTGCCGGGTCTTGTCCATCATCCGTTAGGGTTTCAAAACTTTGGGGTTGAGACACACTGATGAAGATTTAATATCAGAAAGGCCTCTGTGTCACTAAATTAGGTATAGTTATGCTTAATTGCAACCACTGGGTCGATATCTCTGCTGGTGGATGATTCGTTCGTCCCCGAGGGTATCATCAGCTCAGTATCAGTTCCTTAGTGCTGAGGTTGATACTGCGGTGTTGACGTCAGTGCTCAAGTACTGATTTAAATAACTATATTATATCTTCAATTTTTGCAGCATAAAATTCTAATTGTTTTAAAACTAAGATGGACTTGTCAGGTGATACATGCATCTTAGCGGATTTGGTTTACACTTTTTGTAATATTTTAAATTTTGCAAGTCTCGCTACTTAGGACATCTCCTTCCTGATGCCCGGGACTTCCGTGGAGTGTGGGTCATGTTTGCTGATGTTGGCTCGGTGGGGGACCCTATAAGTCCGCAGGTAGGCTCTCTTGTCTGATGCCTCCAGCTGACATGTCTCATAGGCTTCGTCGGTCGGTGTGTGCTCGGAGGGGGGGATGTGCTGTGTTTGCCGGGTCTTGTCCATCATCCGTTTGGGTTTCAAAACTTTGGGGTTGAGACACACTGATGAAGATTTAATATCAGAAAGGCCTCTGTGTCACTAAATTAGGTATAGTTACGCTTAATTTAGCCCCATTAGAAAATCTGTTCTTTGCCATATACAATCAACTAAAGGTGCAGGTCAGCTTAGCTGCAATATCTCAAGTGTCTATATCACAGCTGTGGCTCGCGCCTTGCTTGGGTCATGTGAGACACCAAGTTTTGCAACAGAAGGTCATGTGGTTTTGCTCAGGGTAATCCAATTTTCTCCCACCAGCTCGAAATAAGAGAATAATTTTGAAAGGGCTGTAGAACCAAAAAAAAAAAAAAAAGTTTCTATATGAGCCGGTGCACTGCAAAACCTGCAATATGACCTGTGCAATCAGCAAACATAGATCAGACTGCACATCCACATAGTCTGATCAGAGTCTTTGCTGTTCGCATGAGTCTTCTAAGGCCTCCAGGTTATTCAGAGGGCAACAAGCGAAGACCGGCCAGACTGACTGTATGCACATGTTGATCAGTCTTCGCTGGTTGCACTAATCTTATTGTAGATTTTGTCATGCGCAGGCACGTATCTGAACTTCCAAGTTTCTTGCTAGTGTGTTGTAGCTGAGCAGACTGGTTTTGAGTCTTACCTACAGGCAAACCGGAAAGATAGGTTTTGTCTTGATGTGGTTCATTCATTCTTCTTTTTTTTTTTTTATTTTACTGCCCTCTTACCAGCCTCGGTAGCTCAGTAGGATGCACGTCTGACTGGTGACCAGGAGGACACGGGTTGGATACCTGCCGGGGTCGACAACTTTCTTTCGTGGAGATTGATCATTAAATCTTATCTACGGTCATTCTCCCCCTTCTGCTGTTTCAAGAAGGGCAGTTGTCAGTTTCTGGCGAAAGAATGTGCACAGTACTGGTGAACCCCTTATGTATAAGCATGCCCAGGAAAAGTGTGGATAGGTAAACTGACTGGCTCAAAAATGACCTAAATAGTGTTGACTGGGCCGTTAAACCCCAATACAAAACATTTACTGCCCTTTCAAAAATTCCTAAAAATTCAGACCCCTTGAGGACTTGCTATAATTATCCTAAAATTTTAACAAATTTGCATCATGATCCAGCAAAGTCCAAAGGGTGCCAATGGAATGGCAAACAGTGTAGACCCTGATCAGACTGCTCCTTCAGGAGCAGACTGATCTGGGTCTGCAGTTTGCCTAGACCTATCTGTCCCAATACTTAGGATCATTACGGCATTGTGTGGATTGAAAACCAATGGAGCTGTCAGTGAAACTGACAAGGGCCCCGGCAGTGCCATTAGAGGAGTTGGATTTTTTTTCAAAGGGCCATAGCTCTTATTACAGTATTGTAGCTAGAGTTATGTAACTTGCCATGTAATTGAGTAATGATATTGTGACCATATATCTTAAGTTTGAAATTGATGCATTTGACGGTTTGTAAGTTATGATTGTTTGTTTGATTTGAGGTTTAACGTCCCCGTCAACACTGTAAAGGTCATTTTGGAGACGTTGCTTCCAATTTTGTGGGACTTTTACCCAACATTGAGATGAAATGACATCTCAAGCCCTGTCGCCCAATGAAACCAATAAGGTTTATTAGCATGGACGGTCCGCCTCGCACCGCGGTTCCTGGACAGGCTTAGATCCTCTAAGCGGTTTACCAGTACTAGTGTGCGGGCCGGATTCAGCTCTGCGTGGAAGCATCATGCAGCCCATATATTTCTTCAAGCCCCTATGATTGTAAGTTATGAATAAAAAAAAAAAAAATTATTGTAAGTTATGAATAAAAAACGAAAGGGTATAACTATATGGCACTGTCAATAACTTCAGTTTCATTTTCATTTGGATATCTATATTGGTTTTGAAATTCAGATGAAAACAAAAGACGAAAAAAGCTGATTTTTTTGTTTTTCAAAAGGCAGTAACTCTCAGAGTATTATAGCTAGAGTTAAGTAACTTGCCATGAAATTGTTTAATGTTGTTGTGATCTTATGTTTAAAGGCTGAAAATGATGCGTTTGATGGTTTGTAAGTTACAAAGAAAAAACATGAAAAATGTTGATGGACAGACGATCAGATGGACAGACAGGGCATTACTATAGGGCAACTGTCAATAACTATAGGAAGTTTCATTTGAATATCTATAGCGTTGTTAAAATAAAGATGAAAAAAGACGAAAAAAGCTGAATTTTAAGTTTTTCAAAGAGCCATAACTCTGAGAGTATTGAAGCGACAGTTACGTAACTTGCCATAAAATTGTGTAATGATAATGAGAACATATTTAAAGTTTGAAGTTGATAGGTTTGACGGTTTGTAAGTTATTAAGAAAAAAACATGAAAAATGTGGACATTTTTAAGTTTTTCAAAGGGCCATAACTCTGAGAGTTGTGTAGCTAAAGTTACGTAACTTGCCATGAAATTGTGCAATGATACTGTGACCTTATATTTAAAGTTTGAAGTTGATGCGTCTGACGGTTTTTAAGTTATTAAGAAAAAACATAAATAAAGATGGACAGACAGATGGATGGACAGAGGAACAGACAGGGTGATTACTATGGGGCACCCGCAAATAAATTTACGGGGCCCTAAATAAAATCTTTGCTTTTGGTATTTATTTGCTGAAAATTATTGTGGTGCTTGAAATTAGTTGGTTTTATTTCTCATCAACTGTGCAAAAACTCCAAAATTGCAGACATCTCACTTCAGCAAAGGCAAGAGGGCAACATTTTGCTCAAGGGGTACAAGAAAAATAATTGCCCTTGCCTTATCCAATGAAAAGCCCACAAATTTATTTGCAGTATATAAGTACTTTTATTTCATTTGTAATAGAAGCACAGTAGGATTAAAATGTCCTGCAAAATAATCCTGTCTAAAAAATACCAAAGACTGGGTGCTTATTAGATCTGCCTCACTGAGGTGGTTAACTGCCCAGTGAGGCAGTTCTAACAAGAATATGGGTCTATGTTCCAGAGCAGAACATAAGACTTTTACCTTTGTAAACCCGACTTTTTCTTACAGTGGGTTTACAAGTAAGTTCATTATATGACTTTGTTAACTGTTATCCTGCTGAATAAATTTATTTAACCTCTGACTATCCACCAATCAAATAAATTGAAATACTGTATTCGTTCATTTCACAAACTACAATATATGACAGTGTAGATCCTGATCAGATGACATCTTCAGAGGCCATCTGATCTGGCTCTACACTCTCTGCAAAGGTAGGGGTTGTCGTGTTCAGCAGAATAAGAGTTAACCTGATATTATAACTGGCGTACAGGCTGCCTTCATTATGCTTAAGGCAAATGGGTACACCTTCAGGGGAGGCAACTCCTGCAAATGTATTTTTGTCTCCCATGTCAACAGGGATCAACTCTTAAAGGAAAGAATTTGCTCCTGAGGAGCAAATTTATTCTTTTAAGAGTAGACCCCCTTTTCAGTGGAAACAGTGAAAAGCGAACAGGAGGTCCCAAAAATCGTCTCCCTTTGAAAAATGGTGGAAAAATCTGCCAGGTGTTCCCATTCCCTTGAAGAGTCAGAGCTGTTAACCACTAGGCCAGCTGAAACTATTGTTATCTCAAAGGCAAAATTCTACTCCGTTGGACTTTAGAGATAATGATTAATTCTTGCATAAATACCTATGCGCATGGCTGTTTGAAGCCATTGTCAAATGGACCAAAAGCCATGCTCAAACAGCAAAAACCATGTTCAAATCATGAAATTCGCACACTGTTTGAACATGGATTTTGAGCTTTTGATATCACAAGACGGGCCTTGCTTTGTTTACGTTACGTTTGGCGACATAAAGTTATCGCCATGAACGTAGCGTTTTAGGGTTCTATGATGACGTCAGAGGGTTACTGCATGACAAAGTCATTGTAAACAACATTCTGAACTAGCCACCACTTTGGTTTGCCTGTCGCATTTGAAGAGTTTATATGGAATTTTATTGAGCTTTTGGGCGTTTTCCTCAAAATTTGCTGTCGGAATCGTAAGTTATGGAAGAACAACGTCATCCATGGTTATTTCATTGCATAAACATTTGCCGGATCCCTCAGAAGATATTTGAACATTCGGCCTAGCGGCTTCGTGTTCAAACAGCTTCCTCGGGACCCGGTGATGTTAATGCATGAAAAACCATGGTTGATCCCTATAATAGATAATGAGAACTGAGATAATGAGAAAGGAGGTCATAAGAAATGAGATTATGACAAATGAGATATTGAGAATTGACTAAATATCATTTCATCCTCTTCAAACATAGCAGTGTATCTGGCATAGCATAATATCCAAAATTCTTCTGAGTTTTCTGCCACGCTGAAAGGGATTCTGCCGGAATATAGGGTATATGCCAGCCATCCTGGTGTTCTTGTACACAGAAATCATACTGCTGCGGCATCTGAAACAAACATGAGATGATAACAAAGATATATACAGTGAAACTTTCTTCTTGCATAAAATCCTATGAACACAGCTGTTTGAAGCTTTCTTGAATGGGCCAGAAGCTATGTTCAAACAACAAAATCCATGTTCAAATCATGAAATTCACATGCTGTTTGAAAATGGGTTTTGAACTTTTGATATCACAAGATGGGCATTGCTTTGTTTACGCTGAGCGACATTACTTTGTCCCCCTGTTCCTAGCATTTTAAAACTTTATGATGACATCAGAATATCATTGCTGAACTGACATTATTGTGAACCACGTTCTGAACTAGTGGCCATTAAGGCTGACACGATTAATCGTATAATCGATTAATAAATCGATAAATTCCACAAAAATGATTATCACTTCTGATTTGCTTTTAATCTATACCTTCAAAGGTACAATTTACTACCCAAAGTTATGCCTAAAATAGAGGGATGAGTGGCAAACAGTGCAGACCCTGATGAGACGCCGCATTCTGCGACGTCTCATCTGGGTCTACACTGTTTGCTCAGGCCTGTCTGTTCAAATATACATATGGTAATGGGCAACATATGGTAAGAGTCATGCTCAGACAGAAAGCCAGACAGGTAAAACTATGACAAAAACCTTAGCGATTACTAATCGATTATCGATCGCAATGGCAGGATTGATAATCGATTATCTTTTCAGCTCCAATTAGCCAGCCCTAGTGGCCAGCCTGGTTTTATGGTCACATTTGAAGGTTTCTGACCCTTCAATGGAGATTACCCTAGATGGACATGATACAGTGAAGATCAAGTTGATCAAGTCCCATTCAGCAGTGGTGCATGCACAATTGAACAATAATTATTGCATAAATACCTGTGCGCATGGCCGTTTGAAGCCATTGTCAAATGGACCGAAAGCTGTGCTCAAATAACATAAACCATGTTCAAATCTTGAAATTAGTGTGCTGTTTGAACATGGGTTTCAAGCTTTTGATATCACAAGACGGGCCTAGCTTTGTTTACGTTACGTTGAGTGACGTAACGTTACCGCCCTGAACGTAGGGTTTTAGGGTTCTATAATGACGTCACTGCATGGCAACGTCTTTGTTAACAACATTCTAAACTGGTTGCCATTTTGGTTTGCCTGTCGCATTTGAAGAGTTTATATGGAATTAATACAGAGCTTTTGGGCGTTTTCGTCAAAATTTGTTGTCGGATTCATAAGTTATGCAAGCACAACGATCAACCATGGTTATTTCATTGCATTAACATTTGCCGGGTCCCTCGGAAGATATTTGAACATTTGGCCTAGCGGCCTCATGTTCAAACAGCTTCCTCGGGACCCGGCAAATGTTAATGCATGAAAAACCATGGTTGATCCCTATAGTGAATGCTAGTGTGTTTCTTGCGAGCTGGTTCTAGTCTCCTATCCCTGACAAGCAGTCTTGCCTGACCCTTCTTTTGTAAATACCGTAAAAATCATAAAAATTTGGACACCTTCAGGACTTGCTGTAATTCTCCGAAAATTTTAACAAATTTGTTGTTTACGATCCTGCCAGGAGTCCAAAAGGTGCAGACAGAATGGCAAATGGTGTAGACCCTGATCAAATGGCTCCTAAAGGAGCAGTCTGACTTGTGTCTGCACTATCTGCTTAGGCCTATCAGTCCCAATACACCCGGACCTCGTTATAGCATGATTCGTTACAGCACGAATTCGGATATAACACGGTTTTGGTTTGGACCCCAAATTTTCCCCAACCAACATTTATAAATATTATCCAAGGATTGTATCAGGTTTTAAGCACAACAACTTTATTTTCCTCTCACTTTTGACTGCGGTAATATGGTAGCTAACACGGTTTATAACGGTACTTTTTGATATTTATTGCAGGCCTCCAGCAGAGTTGAATATACAGTATATAAAATTGTTTAGCTTGACACGCATGATAAACATGAACTGCCATCGGCACAATCAAAGTGTTGGCTTAGTGAGATAAAGAGATTAGAGGATTTCAGTTACACAACCGGAAAAAAAATATTTATCATGCTCTGTTAAGGATCACTGCTCAGCAGAAATTTTAAACCATCGATGCAGATGATGTGATCGGTCAACTGCAATAAAACTCATTTTCTAGAGCTGCTTGTAAAAGAAAGTCAAATTTATTCCAGCTTAAAAGCAAATGTTAAAACATATTCAAGATCGATTTTCGCGGTAAAAAATCATTCAAAGACCATTTCAAATGGCTAAAATATTAAGGGTAAGACATTTCAAGGGAACTAATTCAAATTTCTTGTAAGCGTTGATCATTGTCCGGTTCCGTACGCTAACCCGGTAATTTCACCATTGAAATGTATTAACGGTACTGTAGTTCGGTACGGTTCCGGACGCTCAGTTACAACAAAGTTAGCCGGGAACCAGCTATCAAAATGGCGTCATACTCGCTGTCAGATCGGACGATTTCTGATATAAATCATGGTTTATCAGCTGGTTTCGATTAAAGTGACTTGTTTGACTTGATGGGCCATGGTATTTGCTGCCATTGATTAGTTCTAAACACATTTTAGTCTGGAAATGCGGTCATTAACCGGACCGCACATCATCTTGTTTGGGAAACTATTGATCACCATTGTGTCAATGGTTGATCTGTGACAAATACGGTCGGCGTTTATAACACGATTCGGTTAACTAACACGGTCCGTTGTTTGGACCCGGAGTTCCGTGTTATAACGAGGTTGAGGTGTACTTAGGATCATTATAGTACCTTAGATAGATATTATATATATATAGTTGAACTTCAATGGCTCGAATACCTTTGGGACCTCGAAAATCTGTTCGAGACAGGGGTAGTTCGAGCCACGAAGGTTACTGTCAGGAGGCATAACGACTTACTTTTGGACATCTTTTCGGTGTTCTATAATGAAAATGTATGCAGTGTGTACTGATTAGAATCACATTTGCAAGATAAAAGACTCAAATCTCCTTAATTATCCCCCACTATTTCTTATGTAGAGGATTTCGCTAGGGGCTCAAGAATGGGTTCGACACATCCATGGTAAACGAGCCATCGGTGTAGATCAATTTGATCACGTCTTATTCATAAAGTGGTGCATTTGAAGAAACAGTGAATGCTAGCGTCACTTTCTTGAAAGCTGAATCATATCAAGGAGATCCATCCATTTTCAAAGGGAGATAATCCTACCAGTGGATTACATTGTCAGGTATTTGAATTACTTCAGAGAAAGCAAGTAGCTTTTTAGAAAGAATTTGCATATCTCCTTTAACCATTTCCCAAATGCTGACTTTTTCATACATAAAGACTAAAAGCACCTGTATATTACAAATTTGAAATTGGTTCAAATGGGCTGAAATTCCCTGATAGGGAAGAAAACATTGTAGGAAAAGGAGAAAATGCTGGTTACCACACTACACTACACTGTTTTCCAAGGCCTTCCTTCTCAGGGTTGTTAGAGGTAGAGATTGTGTGGTAAAGGGTTTAAATAAACTGAGATTTCGGAAGGAGAGTCAGGTACAGCTCTGGTAATACAGTAGAACTTCGATGGCTCAAACACCGATGGCTCGTTTGCCATGGATGAGTCGAACCCATTCTTGAGCCCCTAGCGAAATCCTCTACATAAGAAATAGTGGGGGATAATTAAGGATATTTTAGTCTTTTTTTTTGCAAATGCATGCTGTGTGTACTCATTAGAATCGCCTCAATGAGGCGATTCTAATGAGTACACACAGCATACATATTCATTATAGAACATCGAAAAGATGTCTAAAAGTATCTCGTTATGCCTCCTGACAGTAACCTCAGTGGCTCGAACTACCCCTGTCTCTAACAGATTTTCGAGGTCCCAAAGGTTCAAGCCATTGAAGTTCGACTGTAGTTTTAATTGCTTTTTTAGCCAATTCTTAATCCATTCTGTACTGACTGTAATCTTCCACCTTACCTACAGTAGGAGTCCTATTGCATGGGTGTCATGCTGAGTTATTCTGAGTTTATTTAGAAAATTTCTTAACTTTTTGCAAATAATGAAGGCCCTGATCAGACTGTATGATCTGGGCCTGAACTATTTGTCAATGTCCCATTTTTGGGCTTCCCACTAAGGCTTCAACCCATAGTGATGAGAAATCTAGTTCTTAAGTACTTGTCAGCAGTTGGCCACAGAGACCCATACATTTTAAGAACAATTACATCCATCAATGGATGATTTTGTTGTGGAGTAGCCCGGTCAATACTATTAACAAGAGGGCCATGATGGCCCTGGATCGCTCACCTGATCCAAAGTTTAACAAGTGGGCCCCAGAGAGGCCCATTATTGGCCCCAGGGCTTTAATGTGCATAATGTTGAGGGAGGTCTTAAAGGTGAAGCTTCATACCAAACATCAACAAAGGCTATAATTTGAACAATCTTGGCAAAGGTCCACTAGATGAAGCTTCACATCAAATATCAAAGACTGGGCCTTGCGTTTCAGAGAAGAAGGTTTTTTTAAAGATATTCCCTACATAAGCCTATGCAAAACCAAATGGCCCCGGGGCTATATAAATCTATGTAAAACCAAAGGGCCCCGGGGTGGGGGCATTTGTGGCCCCAGGGCTATAATTTGAACAATCTTGGTAGAGGTCCATTAGATGAAGCTTCATACCAAATTTCAAAGTCCTTGGCCTTGTGGTTTCAGAGAAGAAGATTTTTAAAGATTATCCCTATATAAGCCTATGTAAAACCAAAGGGCCCCGGGGCGGGCCACTTTTGGCCCCAGCACTATAATTTGAATCAGCTTGGGAGGGGTCCTTTAGAAGAAGCTTCATACTTTATGTATAAGAGAGGATAAATATAGGCTGTGCCTACATCCAATCCTTTGACATTTTTATGTATATTTGTAGTACAGATGTATGTATATGTCATAAAATTTTGAATAAATAAATAAATAAATAAGAAGCTTCATACCAAATATAAAAGATCTAGGACTTGTGGTTTCAGAGAAGAAGATTTTTAAAGATTTTCCCTATATAAGTCTATGTAAAACCAAAAGGCCCCGGAGCAGGGGCATTTTTGGCCCAAGGGCTATAATTTGATAATTTGAACAATCTTGGTAGGGGTCCACTAGATGAAGCTTCATACCAAATATCAAAGTCCGTGGCCTTGCGGTTTCAGAGAAGAAGATTTTTAAAGATTTTCCCTATATAAGCCTATGTAAAACCAAAGGGCCCCGGGGCGGGGGCATTTTTTGCCCCAGCACTATAATTTGAACAATCTTGGTAGGGGTCAACTAGATGAAGCTTCATACCAAATATCAAAGTCCTGGGCCTTGCGGTTTCGGAGAAGAAGATTTTTAAAGATTTTCCCTATATAAGCCTATGTAAAACCAAAGGGCCCCGGATCGGGGACATTTTTGGCCCCAGCACTATAATTTGAACAATCTTGTTAGGGGTCCTTTAGATGAAGCTTCATACTAAATATAAAAGACCTAGACCTTGTGGTTTCATAGAAGAAGATTTTTAAAGATTTTCCCTATATAAGTCTACGTAAAACCAAAGGGCCCCGGGGCGGGGGCATTTTTGGCCCAAGGGCTATAATTTGAACAATCTTGGTAGAGGTCCAATAGATGAAGCTTCATTCTAAATATCAAAGTCCTGGGCCTTGCGGTTTCAAAGAAGAAGATTTTTAAAGATTTTGCCTATATAAGCCTATGTAAAATCAAAGGGCCCCGGGACGGGGGCATTTTTTTCCCAAGCACTATAATTTGAATAATCTTGGTAGGGGTCCACTAGATGAAGCTTCATACCAAATATCAAAGTCCTGGGCCTTGTGGTTTTAGAGAAGAAGATTTTTAAAGATTTTCCCTATATAAGCCTATGTAAAACCAAAGGGCCCAGGGGCGGGGGCATTTTTGGCCCCAGCATTATAATTTGAACAATCTTGGTAGGGGTCCACTAGATGAAGCTTCATACCAAATATCAAAGTCCTGGGCCTTGTGGTTTCAGAGAAGAAGATTTTTAAAGATTTTCCCTATATAAGCCTATGTAAAACCAAAGGGCCCCGGATCGGGGACATTTTTGGCCCCAGCACTATAATTTGAACAATCTTGTTAGGGGTCCTTTAGATGAAGCTTCATACCAAATATAAAAGACCTAGGCCTTGTGGTTTCATAGAAGAAGATTTTTAAAGATTTTCCCTATATAAGTCTACGTAAAACCAAAGGGCCCCGGGGCGGGGGCATTTTTGGCCCAAGGGCTATAATTTGAACAATCTTGGTAGAGGTCCATTACATGAAGCTTCATTCTAAATATCAAAGTCCTGGGCCTTGCGGTTTCAGAGAAGAAGATTTTTAAAGATTTTCCCTATATAAGCCTATGTAAAACCAAAGGGCCCCGGGGCGGGGGCATTTTTTGCCCCAGCACTATAATTTGAACAATCTTGGTAGGGGTCCACTAGATGAAGCTTCATACCAAATATCAAAGACCTAGGCCTTGTGGTTTCAGAGAAGAAGATTTTTAAAGATTTTCCCTATATAAGCCAATGTTAAACCAAAGGGCCCGGTAGTGGGGGAATTTTTTTGTCCCAGCACTATAATTTGAACAATCTTGGTAGGGGTCCACTAGATGAAGCTTCATACCAAATATCAAAGTCCTGGGCCTTGTGGTTTCAGAGAAGAAGATTTTTAAAGATTTTCCCTATATAAGCCTATGTCAAACCAAAGGACCCGGGGGTGGGGGGGCATTTTTGGCCCCAGCACTATAATTTGAACAATCTTGGTAGGGGTTCACTAGATGAAGCTTCATACCAAATATCAAAGACCTGGGCCTTGTGGTTTCAGAGAAGAAGATTTTTAAAGATTTTCCCTATATAAGCCAATGTAAAACCAAAGGGCCCCGGGGCGGGAGCATTTTTGGCCCCAGCACTATAATTTGAACAATCTTGGTAGGGGTCCACTAGATGAAGCTTCATACCAAATATCAAAGACCTGGGCCTTGTGGTTTCAGAGAAGAAGATTTTTTAAGTTTTTGTTGAAAAAAATCTATTTTTGGCTCCTGTGACCTAGATGTGCAACAGACCGGAACCATTTGAACAACTTTGAAAGGGGACCACCTAAGGATCATTCCTGTGAAGTTTGGTCAAAATCCGATCAGTGGTTTAGGAGGAGATGTTGTTTAAAGAAATTGTTTACGGACGGACGGACGCACGACCGACGACGGACAAAAAGTGATCCCAAAAGCTCACCTCGTCACTACGTGACGGTGAGCTAAAAATCATATAGTTTTCCAGTAAACTATACTTTTCCTCGGCAGCCTTTGTCCTAAGCAGTTAATCTGTACAGTCCACAATCTTTCAAAAGTAACTGACAACTACCCTTCTTGAATCAGCGGAAGTGATATAGGAAGTTGCTGGACTTGCCCAGTTAAGAATGGTCTCCTTCCATCTCTTAAATCTGTCTTAAAAATCTATTTGCTGAATATGCAGCAGTCAACATAAACAGACAACATATTCAAATGCAGTTTTTCCTTGGCATGTTAAGGGTTAAATCAAGCAATGATTGATAGTGGTTCAGTGAATTTTCAATTCAGAAGGTACACTTTCAGGAGATTTAACTCATAAAATTTGTCTTCCATATCTTCAGGGGTCTCCCCTTACAGGAAAGAATTTGCTCCAACATGGAGCATATGATTTGGAAAATATGCGCTCTTATAAAACTTTGGAATAAAATGCTCTTAAAAAATGTTGACAAATTTCTAATTATTTGACCTTGAACTTGAGGTCACAGGCAAGGGTAGGGGTATTGCCGCACACAACTTTGAACCGAGGTCTATCATCAGACCAAATATGAACCAAACCCATCGTATGGTTTGGAAAATATTGCCTTTTGAAAAACATGAATATTAAAAATTTCTAAGACTGTGACCTTGACCCTCAGGTCATGGGTATGGGTTGTGCTGAATTTGGACCTATATCTATCATCATACCAAATACGAACTAAATCCATCATATGGTTTGGAAATATTGAGCTCTTTTAAAAAAAAAACTTTAATGTAAATGTGGGCCCCTACGCTGATGCCAGCACCAATGGTAGTGCAATAGCTCTTCCTGGACTTCGTAATGACAGAAAAATATGCTCTCTTAATTGAGCCCCGCCAAGCGAATTTGTGTCTTCGAGCATTCCGTCATGACAAATTTTAACTGCGCATGCCCAGCCATTCAGAGGGGCCAGGCATATGGCTTTCTGTCTGAAGGTTCCTCTTGATTCACTGCTTGTATGAGCGAGCAGCAAAGGTTCTGGCGAGACTGCGCGGATGCGCAGGCTCGCCTGAACCTTCGGTGCTCGCATAGGCGATAAGTACCAAAATCGCTTGACGGGGCCCAATTAATGATTCTTATTTGTTGCTGAGGGGTGTGATGGTGACAGTCCTGAAAAGATTGTTTCTAGCATACCTCTGGTGGATCAGCATGTCCAAAAATAAAAATCTGCCTGCGTCTCTGCCAGTGTTCAAACAAAGGAATAACATCTCTGCCAATATAACTTTTGAGGTTTTTGAAATTATCTCCCGACACTATATAACAGTTGGCTCCGCTATGAAGTGCTGTTGCAAGCATGAAAAAGTCGTCATCAGATCTGTAAATCAGAGAAAACAGGAATTATCATAAGCTGCAGTTGTCATGATTTGTTTGTTTAGACTGAGGTTTAACATCCCCATCAACACTATTTAGGTCATATTGGAGAGGTTGCTTCAAATTTTGTATGACTTATACCTGGCATTAATATGAAATGACATTTCAAGCCCTAGAAGCCTCTGTGGTGTAGTGGTTAGACTACTTGCCTAGTAAACCAATGATCGCCGGATCGATCCCGGGCTTCTCCAGACTTTGGGATGAGACTTTAAACCAAGGTCCCATCTCTGTATGACCTTAACTGTTGGTGTGACGTAAAACTCAAACACTCACTCACTCAACTCAAGCCCTGCCTTCCAAAGAAACCAATAGCAGACATGTTAAGGGGAATGGGAACACCTTCAGGGGAGGTAACTCCTGCAAAAGTATTTTTGTCTCCCATGTCAATAGGGGTCAACTCTTAAAGGAAAGAATTTGCTCCTAAGGAGCAAATTCTTTCCTTTAAGAGTTGACCCCTTTTTCCGTGGGACAGAACTTATAGAAAAGCGTACAGGAAGTCCCGAAAGTTATCTCCTTTAGAAAAATGGCGGAAAAATCTGCCAGGTGTTCCCATTCCCCTTAAATCTCCCTACTGTTTAGTGACACTCACTGATTTTTGGCTCCTAAAACCCTGTTTCACATATTGTCTCCATATTTTTTTTTTCCAGAAATTTCCCTACACATGTATATTTAATATAAAAATAGTGATCTCATTATTTTTTTTTTACCAGAACCTCACTAGTTTTTATTTTCATAACTTATGTTTGCAGTAGAGTTTGTATGCATGGACAGTCCGACTCGCACCACTTTGCTTGGGCAGGCTTAGATAATCTAAGTGGTCTATCAGTACACATAGTATGCAGCATAATCTGTTTCTCCAAGCCCCGATGGGCAGGGCCCACAGTTGTCATGAACTTCATAAACATGAAGAATGCAATGTATGTAAATCCTTCAAGCACTAAGCACATTTAGCAGATGGCATTTCAGGTATCGTTTTTCTTATAGGCTTGACATTTCACATGAATAGTCTGCCAATATAAGGCTTGACATTTCATGTGAAATTTCTTCAAGCAGACAATTCACATGTAATGTCAAGCCTTATTTTCCCTGAAAAATAATTTAAAAAATAAAGTTGTGGCTGTTCCAAAAATTTACATTGTACATTAACGGTTAAATGTGGCAACTTATTAAGCCTGACTATACACTACAAGCCAAAGAAGAGGTTTGCTAAACAACCATGCTATAATGAAACAATAATGTACAGATTAAATAGAAAAATGACCATTTACCAATATAAGTGGTATATTTCTATTAATATATTTATTGTATCCATAGTGTTATTGACCCTTATCCTGCCGAACAAGGCAACACCTACCTTTGCAAACAGTGTATCTCCAGATGAAGCCATCTTCAGTTTGTCGTGCAGTTTGTGAATTAACGAATACAGTTTATCAAGCAATTTGATTGGTTGATAAACAGCAATGGGAGAGGCTAAATTTATTCAGCAGGATAAGGGTTTATCCATATCTAAAACCATGTGATAATGACTAGTGGTTGAAAGAGCTTTGTGTGTATGACATTTTAACTATTGCTATGAACAATAATATGGTTAAAGAACATGGTGACCTAAGAAAATAGAAGACACTTTCATTGGACGTAACTCAGTCAAAGATATTTTATCTCCCTAATCAAATGCTTTGTTTGCATGAAAATAAATAGGAGCTCATGAAAGCTATCTCTCTTGGATAAAAAGACAGAGAATCTGTGCACCCACACCACTTACAGCCAGCAGACTCTGAATTAGCTTCATAAAGCCTATTGTCACATGGTGAGGCACCAAGAGTGCATTTTCAATAGTCTCTTGGTTAAAACTGCTCTCTTTGATTACAATGATATCATACTTGAACTTATTTAAACAGTCATGAAGGTGCGGATTTTGCCGTAATGTGGTCTTACGTGCTGGAGGAAAACCCCGACCTTGGACAAAGGACTACTTCCCTGCCACATGCAAACCCATAAATGATCCTATTCCATAGGCAGGACACCCAAAAATAATATCCTTGTGTTATCCTGGACACAAATAAAAATATTCTAACAACAAAGATCTGACTGGAACCTCAAACCCTCTCCAAAACAAATAAGTTATAATTGAAACCTTGTCCTGCTGAATAAATTAATTTTGCCACACCTATTAATGACCATCAACCAATGAAAATACTTGATATTATGTTTCCATTAGAATTTGCAAACTAAATTACAAACAGTGTAGATCCTGCTCAGATGAATTCTTTAGATCTGGATCTGTACTGTTTGCAAAGGCAGGGGTCATTGTGGCTGTAATGTGCAGGTACTAGAATTTCACAGTTTAAAAGTTTATAATATATCTTACTTTACTTCAGCTCTATATAGATGAAATTTTTTCTTGAAGTCAAACTTCTTATTCAGATATCGTATTATTCTGTTGTTGTTGCAAATGAAGAGGACTCTCTGGTATGGTTCTACAAGATTCTCTATTCTCTGCAACTAGAATTTAAATAATATTGTAAGTTTGAAAGTTTAATGCTTAGTTCTTCATGTTAACAAGTCCGTGAAATTAACACCCCACTAAACACCATTTTATATAGAGAAAACTGGGGTTTACAGGGGTATACATTATTTTTCTTGTTTCTGCTCCGAGACATAGGTTGTGGGTACTCGTTAGAACCGCCTCAATGAGGCGGTTCTAACGTGTACCCACAACCTATGTTTGCAGTATAAATAAGAAAAATATCACAGATTTTTATCGGAAAAGTAGCCATTTTGGAGATGTGAAAAAATGCACTATGCTACACGGATGTGCTATCCTAATGTCACGCCATATCAAACCGATCAGTTTACATATCTACACTTTTCCTTTACAGGCTTATATAAGCGGTTAACCAGTCCAGTGCACATTCTTTCACCAGAAGCTGTTTACTGCCCTTCTTGAATCAGCAGAAGGGACAGAATGACTGCAGAAAAGATTTAAAGATCAATCTTGACTAAAGAATGTTGCATACCTTGTAACATTTGAACCTGTGACCGTCTGATCAGCAGTCCAACATGCATCCGACTGAGCAACCGAGGCTTGCTTAAACAAGAGGGCTGTGATATAATCATTTCTCCATGAGTGCAATTCCAATACATCAGTTTTGGTCTCATTCTAGAAAAGTGTTAATGATGTGACTGTAGTATTGTTTATGCCAGAAATCATCCCAGCACCTTTTGTGCAAACTAACGCAGAATCAGTGTATTAACCCGTTTAGCACCGGAAACCCCAAAACGGGTACCCTGGCAAACAGTGCAGGCCCAGATCAGATTGATCAGGGCCTCCACTGTTTGCTAAAAGTTCAGTCATTTTCCAAATAGATTTTGATGAAAACACAACCTGACACCCCTAAATTTTGAAATGAACTCCTGCTATATATAAGGAGGAAGATTCCAATTTGGTACAAAAAGGGTTAAACAAAAATATGGTCATAACAGAAAACAATTGTGTACATATATTACATATTAACCATGGCTACTGTCTGGAGTGGGCTAAAATTATCTGTTCAACATTGATCAATGAAACTGCAAAAAATATTTAGTGTTGTTCTTTATTACATGGTTTTGGATACAGTAGACCCTCTTTATAGCAATTTGATACAACAACAGTAGTCATTATAAGGACAATCTGAATCTATCAATTCTTAGATCAAGATGAGGCAGATACAAAGAGAAATAGAGAAATTCAAGAATATTTTATGAAAAACTCCAATGAACATGTTTTTTGTATTAAGTAAGAAAACAGCAAGCCTTTTACTACCTATCAGGCTGGCGCACACTCAATGAGTTTATTTTCTTAGATTATCTACTAATTTAGCAATACGAAAATCGTTGGATATGTCTGTATTGGGATTCTTAAAAGGATCAAATTCCATCACATGAACAAATCCGTGAAATGAACACCCCCTTAAACCCCACTTTATATAGAGAAAACTGGGGTTTACAGGGGTCTACATTACTTTGCTTATTTCTGCTCCTAGACATAGGTTGGGGGTACTCGTTAGAACCGCCTCAATGAGGCGGTTCTAACGAGCACCCACAACCTATGTTTGAAGTACAAATAAGAAAAATATAACAAATTTTCATCGGAAAAGTAGACATTTTGGAGATATGAAAGAATGCACTATGTTGCACGGGTCTGTTATCGTAATGTTTGGAATATTAACATTTTGAGAACAAATATTGCTGTTATAACGAGGGTCCTCTGTTAATAGAAGTGGAAGCTTGTTGGTAAAATGAAAATATTTTTTTGAAAAATGACCATAAATGGTCATAATATAATCTACATTTTGAATTGGCTATAATTACAGGTTGTGCAAAGAACAAAAATTTTCTGTAGGTCCATCTCCAAAATGGCTACTATTATGATGAAAATTCATGATATTTTTTCTTATTTATTTTTGCAAACATAGGTAAGGGGTGTACGTTAGGCTGTTCTAATGAGTACCCACAACATGTCTTGGAGCAGAAATAAGTAAAATAATTTATTAATTGATTATCCTATATTACACAAGGTCAGCCAATATTCAAAAATCATAAATCATGTTTTTAATTGTGTCAATTAATAAAATTGTCATTAATCAAGTAATTTCGTATTGGCCCATTTACAGGTCCATGGTCAGCTGTATTGGCCTCGGCCTCGTGCCAATACAGCAGACCTCGGACCTGTAACTGGGCCAATACGAAATTACTTGATTAATAACATTATAGTATAACCCTATAAACCCCAGTTTTCTCTATGTAAAGTGGGGTTTAGGGGTGTTCATTTCACGGACTTGCTAACATGATGACCATAGTGTAAAAAGACCTTGTTATGTACAGTCGGACTTCAATGGCTCGAACACCTTTGGGACCATGAAAATCTGTTCGAGACAGGGGTATTTAGAGCCACTGAGGGCTAATGCCAGGAGGCATAACGACATACTTTAGGACATCTTTTTCTGTGTTCTATAATGAAAAATGTTGGTGTGTGTACTCATTAGAATCGCCTCGATGAGGCGATTCTAATGAGTACACACAGCATACAATAGCAAGATACAAGACGAAAATATCCTAATTTTTACTCTCCTTATTTCTTACGTACAGAAATTCCCTAGGGATTCAAGAATGGGTTCGACTCAGCCATGGTAAACGAGCCATCGGTGTTCGAGCCATCGAAGCTCTACTGTATACAGAGACAAAAGGATGATCAATCATGGAAAACCAAGATCAATCATGTATTCCTTTACCTTAAACAAGTAATCATTCAGTAAATCAATCTGCAATAGCTATGACACATGCAGCAGTATATAGAGACAAAAGGATGATCAATCATGGAAAACCAAGATCAATCATGTATTCCTTTACCTTAAACAAGTAATCATTCAGTAAATCAATCTGCAATAGCTATGACACATGCAGCAGTATATAGAGACAAAAGGATGATCAATCATGGAAAACCAAGATCAATCATGTACTCCTTTACCTTAAACAAGTAATCATTCAGTAAATCAATCTGCAATAGCTATGACACATGCAGCAGTATATAGAGACAAAAGGATGATCAATCATGGAAAACCAAGATCAATCATGTACTCCTTTACCTTAAACAAGTAATCATTCAGTAAATCAATCTGGAATAGCTATGACACATGCAGCAGTATCACTAAACATTCACAGAGCAAAGACTAAGATAAATAGCAACCTTTTTGCCCCTTTTACAGTAGAACTTCGATGGTTGGAACACCGATGGCTTGTTTACCATGGCTGAGTCGAACACGTTTTTGAGTCCCTACGGAATTTCTGTACATAAGCAATAGGGAGGGTAACAAGAGCACCGCAAGCGGGTGCCAACGCTCGTCTGCAGTTTCTTTTAGAAAACAAAAGTTCTAAGTCAAATCAAATTGCAAGATGGAGTTATAAAACTTGTAGGGAATGTAGCTCTTGTGATGGTGAGTATGTGTATGAAGTTTCATGAAGGTAGGCCAAATACTTTTGGAAATATGGTCAAGGTTAAGTTTTTTGGTTAATTTTTCGAAAAATAGGTCAAAGTTCAAAGGTCAAGGTCACAGGTCAAAAAGCGTGGTATGACTGAAAAGGTCTTGTCCCAAGGAACATTCATGTGAAGTTGGAAGGCTCTGTCGTGAATAGTATTGAAAAAAGAGACAAAAACAATTTAAAAAAAACGGAGAGAAAAGGGGAGATAATTCAATCAAAATGCAAGATGGAGTTATAAAACTTGTAGGGAATGTAGCTCTTGTGATGGTGAGTATGTGTATGAAGTTTCATGAAGGTAGGCCAAATATTTTTGGAAATATGGTCAAGGTTAAGGTTTTCGGTTAAATTTTCGAAAAATAGGTCAAAGTTCAAAGGTCAAGGTCACAGATCAAAAAGTGTGGTATCACTGAAAAGGTCTTGTCCCAAGGAACATTCATGTGAAGTTTGAAGGCTCTGTTGTGAATATTATTAAAATGAGAGCAAAAAATGTGTTTCAGAAAAAAATTGGAAAAGGGGAGATAATTCAGCCAAAATCAACAATGTTGTTATGGTCCTTGGTCAAAATGTAGCTCTTGTGATGATGAGTGTGTGTATGAAGTTTCATGAGGCTAGGTCTAATACTTTTTAAGGTATAGCCAAGGTTAAGTTTTTTTGGAACGACGCAGGACGACTACGCAGACGCCGGAGTGATGACAATAGCTCGAAAGTTTTTTTTCAAAAAACAGACAAGCTAAAAATTAGGATATTTTAGTCTTTTATCTTGCAAATATATACTGTGTGTACTCATTAGAATCGCCTCAATGAGGCGATTCTAATGAGTACACACAGCATACATTTTTCATTTTAGAACCCAGAAAAAGATGTCCTAAGGTATGTCGTTATGTACCCTGGTATTAGCCCTCAGTGGCTCGAACTACCCCTGTCTCGAACAGATTTTCATGATCCCAAAGGTGTTCGAGCCATTGAAGTTCGACTGTATGTAGAAAACCCCAAACCAGACAGTGGCAAACAATACAGGCCCACATCAGATGCTGCACAATGTAGTATCTGATCAGGGCCTTCAATAATTAAAACAAAATTCTGCCATTTTCTGTATAAATTTCTAGAGAAAACTCAACCTGAAACCCCTCATTTTTGAAATGGTTTGTTTGTTTGTGGTTTAACCCTTATCTTGCTGAATATTCATTTAAGCCACACCCATTTCTTTCTATCAACCAATCAAATCACTGGATGAAATTTATTGCTACAAATTCATAAAGTGAATGCCAAACAGTGTAGATCCTGATCAGATGGCTTCTTCAGAAGCCATCTGATCTGGATCTACACTGTTTCCAAAGATAGGGGTTGTCGTGAACAGCAGGATAAGAGTTAACATCCCTGTCAACACTGTATAGGTAATTTTGGAGACGTTGCTTCCAATTTTGTAGGACTTTTACCCGACATTGAGATGAAATGACATCTCAAGCCCTGTCGCCAATAGGGTTTATAAGCATGGACGGTCCAGTTCCGACTTGCACCACTTTGCGTGGACAGGCTTAGATCCTCCAAGGGGTTTACCAGTACTCCTGTGCGTTGGGTTTCAGCTCTGTGTGGAAGCATCATGCAGCTCATCTATTTCTTCAAGCCCCAATGGGTGGGGGCAGAATTTTTTTGAAATAGATTCCTGCTGTATAAAAGATGGAAGATTCCATTCAGTACAAAATGGGTTAATAAAAGTATAAACTTACAGCATCAACACGCTGTTCTCCTATTATGTGGCGAGCTTGATTTAAACTGTTTTGATGCCCAGTTATCAACAAGGCTCTCTGTGCTCCATCTGTTGATGTAAATGATACAAAAACTGTTGAAAAGAAACAGTAGCATGTTGTGCCAGAAACCCCAAAGTGGGTACCCTGGCAAACAGTGCAGGCCCAGGTCAGACGCCGCATTCCAGATACCGCAGAATGCGGCGTCTGATCAGGGCCTCCACTGGTTGCTACAAGTCCAGTCATTTTTCAAATTAATTTCCATAAAAAGACAACCTGACACCCCTGAATTTTGAAATGGACTCTTGCTATATATATAAGCAGGAAGATTCCATTTGGAATTTTAAACAAAGTGTAGAAGATACTTCTAGGGCTGTCAACTCTATAACCCTTATCCTGCTGAATAAGTCTATTAAGCCACACCCATTGCTGACTATCAACCAATCAAATTACTGTAACTTCATATAATATATTCATTCAGTTTCAAAAACTGTATGACAAACAGTGTAGATCCCGATCAGATGGCTTCTGATATTGATCTACATTGTTTGCAAAGTTAGAGGTTGTCTAGAACAGCAGGATAAGAGTAAAAATATTTTTGTCTCCCATATGAATATGTGCCTAATTCTTTCCTTTAAGTGGTTACGCTACTCGCCTTGTAAACCAGGGGTCGCAGGTTCGATTCCGGGCTTCTCCAGACTTTCGGATGAGTCTTTAAATCGAGGTCCCGTCTCCATATGACCTTAGCTGTTGGTGGGACGTAAAACTGAAACACTCACTCACTCTTTCCTTTAAAAGTGACCAAATCTAATTGGAAAGTAAACAGATCATGAAAGTTTTCTCCCTTTTAACCCTTATCCTGCTGAAAAAATTAATTAAGCCACACCCACTGCAGACTATCGACCAATCAAATTACTTGATGTAATGTATTAGTTCAATTCACAAACTGCCAGACAAGCTAGTTTCAGCCAATTAGGCCTCATCAGAAACTCTCAAATGTTTTCAAAACTCCACATTGGAATCAATGATCCCAAAGACAAGAAAATACAAACTACATGTAAACTATGATGGAGAGCAGGGAGACTTTTATGGCCGCCACGCATTCCATTAACACCAGCCGTAGTGATGTTAAATATGTTCCATAAAAGGGTTATCCTTCGAAGCAAAGAATACACCATAGAACTCGTAACGTATCAAATGTACAAGTTTTCTCTATTTTTAAACCAGAGGACTAGTGGTCCTGAACCGCTCACCTGTCTGGTGACAATTTTCCTACTTAGATCAGCAGAAAATGTCATTTACCCTGCTCATAAATTTTAAAATGCCATCTCAATATTTGTTGGCATTTTAAAACTTATGAGCAGGGTAAATTTCATGCTGAAGTGAGTTGAGCGTGAAAAAAGTTTAATAACCTCGGTGCCTGGCTCACAGATAGGGAAAATATGAGGAACTGTCCATTGGACATAAATGGTATACTGTATACAGAAGCAAATGAAACAAAAAGAAAACTTGTTCCAATTTATTTTTATATCTCAAGAGCAGTAACAGAACAAAACTAGAATTTGTTTTTCTACAAAAACACAGATGTCTCCCCCCTTTTTTTATCATTGAGGTACCTACCTGATTCTTGGGGGCAACACATTGTCTCATGACCCCCGGCCCCCGCCCATCGGGCTTGAAGAAATAGATTGGGCTGCATGATACTTCCATGCAGAGCTGAAACCGACTGTAAATGAGTACTGGTTAACAGCATAGAGGTTCTAAGCCTGTCCAGGAAAAGTGATGCAAGTCGGACCACCCATGCACAAAAACCCTATTGAGATGCCATTTCATCTCAATGCCAGGTAAAAGTCCCACAAAATTGGAAGCAACGTCTCCAAAATGACCTATACAGTGTTGGCGGAGATGAAAACCTCAATTCAAACAAATGTCTCATGATGGTTAACATTTCCACCAAGTTATTTTAAAATTCATCCAGGAAAAAGTGTGTTATTGACCAAACATGAAAAAAGGCCACTTTTTTATGTCTGACCTCTAAGTATGACCTTGACATTGGAAGTACTGACCTGGGTCCTGCACGCAACACATTGTCTCATGATGGCTATAGGTCATTCCCTTTCTTTAGACTTTGTTGTGATGAGTCAGATCTATAGACTAATCCATTTTCGTTAAGGTTGGCTGCTCATTGCATCAAATAACACACCATTTTTTCCTGACTGATTGCTCAGTGAACCACAAAATTACCCATTGATATAGCTCTATTGTTGCAATATTTACCTGCAGGTAAGATTAACACATATACCTGAATAAGTCTTACCTGAGTGAACAATATAATGTTCATTGACTCCTTTCATTCCATATATGGGCATGGTGGCCATCGTTGTTGTTGTTGTTGTATCGTAGAGTTCCCACGCTTCTTTATTCGTGGCACACGTCTAGGACGTTAAAGTTAGGTTCTTGGAAATTCTTAAAAGCTCGTAAACTGGTGATCTATATTACATGTGCTGTAATTTAAACTTATGTGCTGTAAATTTTATACATGTAGACTTGTCTGTTTCCTTATGCTTTCCACGCGTCAGGGCTCTGTCGCAGGGCCACAGTCTTCTCATATGTATTCTGAATATGTACTCGCGCGTATAGAGTTCAAGCAACCCCAACTTTTCAAAGGCTAGCTTAGTTGTATCTATGATCACTGTAGCATCCAATGTGAGCTGTGTAAGAAGTTCTGAATCGTGTAGTTGTTGAAGGAGGTCCTCTGGGAGAATCTGACTGTTAACTAGCTTCTTCAAGTAGTAATCTCTATCAGTCCTAAAAAATTCACATTCCCCAATGAAATGCTGACGTGTTTCAGGTGCAGAATGACACAACTTACAAGTTGAATTCACATTGTATTGATTAAAAGCAACCCTATTTGCCTGAAGAATGTATGTCCCCGTTAGAAGTTTACATTTTATCTGTGCCCGTTTACTGTCATGGACATTGTCTCTCACAGTAGACCATACATGATGACAACTGCCAACCTTCAAAATATCAGGGTTTACATATTTAGTTGAGGATTTGCTTGTAATATCAGACTTCCAAGATGATTCAACCATATCGTTTATTTTGTGGTTAAGTGTTTTTTTCCAATCCTCTTTGGAAGGAGGTGAGCATAGCAGACTAAAAATGGACGGAAGTCCATAATGCTCTAAAATGCTTTTGATATAAGTGAAAATACTCTCTTGGGGCGAGTCTCTCATGACTAATTGTCTTTGTGCTATTTCTAGTTCAATTGAGTTTTCCTGACTGATCATATTGACAAAGATACTTAGGAGATTTTTATGCAGCATGGCTTCCATAGGCAGAATCCCGAGGAGAGCTAAGGAAGCAGAACTCGAGTTGTTATCAGGTAGACCCTGAAATTGCTTCAGACATTTTCTCTGGAACTTTTCAAGATTTTCAATATCCCTTTTTTTGAGAAGCTGGACCTCTAGTCCATACAAAAGTCTGGGGACTACAAAGGTAGACCATATATGACCATTCTGGTACGCCTTTAACCCATTGCCCCCATGAAACCCTGCCCCCATCAAAGAGTAAGCAGTTTTCCTGCCTAGGGCTATCTTACCCTCCACATCCACAGCTCCTGATGTGTTCTTAAGTATCCCTAAGTGAACAGCAGAATCTGTTTTGTCCACCCTTTCCCCTGATAGAAGAATGTCGAAGTCAGTATCTTTGTTCTTACATCTGGTGTACCACAAAAGATGGCTTTTTGTAGGATGTATGCAGTATCTTTCTCTGTCTGCGTTGTTCTCTACGTCCCACACCATTATTTGCATTTCAGACTTATTCCTGGCTAACAGGGCAAGATCATCTGCCACGGTGATGTGTGGTATTCCTATAGAACCGATCTTGAAGCCTTCATACCTTTCCTCCAACTGTAGCAACAGAGGGTTGTTATACCGTTTATAGTGGCCTGTTGAGAGAACTCCACCCTGCCGAACGCCTTGTTTGATGTTAATGGGGTGTGACAATTCTCCTGCCCATTTGATTCTGGAGGAACAGTCGGAGTAGAGGTCACTCAAGAGGAGCCAGTCGTCTCCGTGAATGCCATCTAGGTACAATTTCCTTAGTAGGGAGTTCTGGTCAACCACGTCAAACGCCTTTTGGGTGTCTAATGTAGTGAGGAATAGATCTTGTTTCATGTTTGAAGCCTCTAGAACACATTCTGTCAGAATAAGTGCAGCGTTTAGTGATGAGCATCCCGCTGTAAAGCCTTTCTGTAATCTTGACTGCGAGTCTTGTAAGATTCTATTATGACGCGAGTTCAGCATGTGCTCGAGTATCTTCAGGAGGACGGGGGTGACGGTAATTCCTCTGTAGTTTCCCGGATTGCTAGGATCGCCCTTCTTGAAAATCGGA
Organism: Lucinisca nassula; assembly: GCA_963580285.1. Classification (NCBI taxonomy): domain Eukaryota; kingdom Metazoa; phylum Mollusca; class Bivalvia; order Lucinida; family Lucinidae; genus Lucinisca; species Lucinisca nassula. Next base: position 123,726,829 of record OY757017.1, read on the forward strand.
GTCAAGATGCCTTCCTTTAAGACAACCGAGATAGTCTTGGAATCGATGAGGTAATTTAGCAGAGGAACAAGAAACTCGGGCACTTCATGGCCTGCCAACTTGAAGTGCTCACTGGTAAGGCCCATTATATCAACCGCCTTGTTGTTGTCCAGGCGCTTCAGGGCTGCCTTGACCTCAGCCTCTGTGACTGGGTCAACTGGAGAGCTCTCATCCCGACATAATTGTTTGATTGATTCCACATCAAGGTCCACCAGCTGTTTGTATTGTTGGTCAAAACTTTTCATCTCAAGTGGGGTTGCCAGCTTCTGGAAATGGTCTGCCCATCCTTCTCGGATCTGATCTGCTGATTCATGTTCCGTGCCGTCTACGATTAGTGTTTGCAGCTGGGTATTGGAAGCTTTTCTCTGGTTGCTAATCAGTCTATAGAAAGTCTTGCTGTCGTTTTTCGAGTCCATGATCTCCTCAACCTTCTCCCTTCGTCTATTTGCAGCCTCCTGCCGCTGTTCCTTCCTAAGGGCTTTTCTAGTCATACGCATGTTCTTCCAGGACTCTGCTGTACGATCAGTCGGCGAGCCGGACTTGCGCCATTCCCACCATGCTAGACGATTTCTTCTAACTGCATCCTGAATCCTTTCCGACCATGGTCTGATCTTCTTCTGACGTATAGTCATCTCCTGTTTGAACTTAGGAATGCTGACCTGTGTAGCCTTTTTTAGAACTGCATTTAAATGACCAAGAGGCTCCAAAATATCTATCTCAGCGTTGAGAGAGGGAAGAAATGAGTCAAAAGGCAACAGATGCTCCTTTATAGTCTCTCTGTATATGCTCTTCTCGCATTTGTTCCATTTGGGTTTGCATACTACGGTAACCTTCTGGTCTGCTTTCTTTTTCAGTTGAATGTTGAAAGTGCCTATAACTGCGGCGTGATCTGAAGTGTTTAGAGCAGATCCCGTGTCCACGGTCACTGTCTGTACTAGCTGCTTGCTAGAGCTGTTCAGAAGGATGTAATCAATTTCTGCTTTATCTGCTTTGTTCGGGTGGAAGAAAGTCTCCAATCCTGTCTGTTTGCTGTGTAGGTTGTTGGAATCAACAAAACGTTTCAAAAGGCTGTCTTGCGAATTATTGTTCCGTTGACATAGAGACGCATTCATATCGCCCAAGATCACTATTGCATGAGTTTTATTGAAGGTGTTTATAATTTCTTCTACTTGATCCAAGATATGTTGATAATTATCCTTATCTGAAGTATTACTCTTTGAGTTCCTACTAGGCATATAGACGCAGCACACACACAGGGGTGGTACAGTAGACACTTCGATGGCAACCACCCTATTCCCTCCAGCATGGAGTTTCTTGACGGAGTGATTCATCCTCTTGCTATACAGCATTGCCACACCACCATAGCCTCTTGGTTTTTGGGTGGGGGGGAGAGGGTTGTCGTCATCGACCGCCTTACTATGCACAAAGTGTGTACTGAAATATCCGTCCAAGTCATGAAGTTGAAAATTAAAAAGCCAGTGTTCTTGTATTGCTAAAATCTGGCACTGTTCCAGTAGTTCCCTAACATAGGCCGCATTGCTGTCGATATTCTTCACGTTGAGAGTTCCCATCTTCAGAGGCTTATCCTCTTCCACCTGGTCTTTGAGGCACGCCCGTTCCCTAAAAAAGACTCAACTGCACCTGTTTCTTCTCCATTGGCAGTAGTATGGTATACGGCAATGCTAGTCGTGTTCTAGGTCTCCGAGGGTGACAGGTTCTGTCGGGGGCTGTCAGTTATGATTATATACGAGTTTTCTTTGGCACCATCCTTAGCGTCATTTCCTGGTAGTGTCTTAGGTAAACATTTGCTAGGGGGGACCTCACCTTCCATTGCACCAACCTGCTTCTCTGTAGTCCGCTCACCAGTGTCATTTGATGCAAACTGTAGTTTCCCTCCTGCGGGGCTGACATCGATGGGCATTGCTGGGGTATTTTCTATATCCCTGGTCTGGGGTGACACTGCCGGAAGTTGTTCTATTTTCTGTTCTGTATGCTTAGGTGTAGTGTCATGTCCAGGCAGTCCCTGTTCATTGAATACACAAGATGGGCCTTTAACAACTGGGTGCGTAGGTTCCTGTATTATATTTCTAGCTGTAGTTACATGATTTGATGTCCTATGTCCACTGGATATCAGAGGTTGCCCTAAAAAACTGCTCACTCTTCGACTATTTACTTGCCCTGGGTGGTTTTGGATGTGGGGAATATGGTTTGCAGTTGTCTGATGCCCTAAGTAGTTTCGCCTCTGGGGTATATGGTTAGACCCTGCTGGGTGTGTATACCCATTAACTGTGGGATGAACCAGACCTGGGTTCACATTTATTGTAGGATAATGTTGGTATGTCAAGTTCGGGTTCGTTCCAGGTGGATTTACAAAACCATATGGAGAAGTAGCATAGAGCCCCCCGCGCACATTCCCTTGGAAGTGGGGAGCCACTGATTGGTAGGGATTCAATGACGGGATGGACTGATGTTGCGTGTGAGCAGAAAATTGATGGTGTCCATAGGACTGAGGTATTTGGGGTATGTATGGATAAGCTTGTCCTACATGTGGTGTGCCATATGGCATATTTTGAGGGCCTCCATGAAAGGACATACTAGGTACCTGGCCCCGTTGAAGAACATGCATATGTAGTTCCAAACTTTGAATCCTGGACTTCAACTGCTCAAGCTCAACGTTTCTAATGCTCTCCTTCATCTTGGGTCTAAGGCCAATGAATGACCTTGACCTTTATCACCCATAGATCTTCATGTATTCAGTTACTTTACCTGATCTACACATTTTGGTGACACTGTCTTCAATGGTTTCCTATAAATCCATAATTTGCACTTTGCCCCATGCAAAAGCCTAAGTCGGCAAATTTGACATTGCTGTAAAATAGGTCAAGGTCAACCCAGGGTCACCATTTGTACAAACCATGATGGGCCCGAGTACCATATGCTACATGCCAAGTTTCAAGGCCACTGGCCTTATGGTTCTGGAGAAGAAGATTTTTGAAGGCTTTTTACCATATATGGGCATGGCTGCCATCTTGGTCATGTGATCCAGACCCCGCGAACAAAATTTCGTTCTCCCATCCCACTGAGGCTCCATATGAAATTTGGCTTTGATTGGCCCTGCAGTATAGGAGAAGAAGATCTTTGAAAATGGTGGATGGACGGACGGACGACAGACGGACGGACGGACGACGGACCATGGCTATACTATAAGCTCACCTATGAGCCTAAAGGCTCAGGTGAGCTAAAAATCCATTATTTTCACTTTTTCCTATGCAAAAGCCTAAGTCAGCATATTTTACATTACTGTAAAATAGGTCAAGTTCAACCCAGGGTCACCATTTGAACAAATTATGATAGGCCCGAGTACCATATGCTACATGTCAAGTTCCAAGGCCATTGGCCTTACGGTTCTTGAGAAGAAGAATTTCGAAGTGTTTTTACCATATATGGGCGTGGTGGCCATCTTGGTCATGTGATCTAGACCATATTGGCAGCTTTCCATTTGTTCAACTCCCAAAGGCTCCATAATGAATTTCACTTCAATTGGCTCAGTAGTTTCTGAAAAAATGTTTGAAATATGGAACCTGCGTGACCTTGGTCTAAGGTTAATTAATGACCTTGACCTTTCTTACACATAGATCTTCATGTATTCAGCTACTTTACCTTATCTACTAATTTTGGTGACACTGTCTTCAATGGTTTCCTAAAAATCCATTATTTTCACATTTTCCCATGCAAAAGCCTAAGTCTGCAAATTTGACATTGCTGTAAAATAGGTCAAGGTCAACTCAGGGTCACCATTTGTACAAACTATGATGGGCCTGAGTACCATATGCTACATGCCAAGTTTCAAGCCCATTGGCCTTACGGTTCTGGAGGAGAAGAATTTTTAAGGCTTTTTACCATATATGGGCGTGACGGCCATTTTGGTCATGTGATCTAGACAGTATTGGCATTTTTTCATTTGTTCAACTCACAAAGGCTCCATATTAAATTTTACTTAAATTGGCTCAGCAGTTTTGGAGAAAAAAATGTTTGAAATATGGATCCTGAATGACCTTGGTCTAAGGCCAATGAATAGCCTTGACCTTTCTGACCCATAGCTCTTCATGTATTCAATTACTTTACCTGATCTACAAATTTTGTTGACACTGTCTTCAATGGTTTCCTATAAATCCATTATTTTCACTTTGCCCCATGCAAAAGCCTAAGTCAGAAAATTTGACATTGCTGTAAAATAGGTCAAGGTCAACCCAGGGTCACCATTTGTACAAACCATAATGGGCCCGAGTACCATATGCTACATGCCAAGTTTCAAAGCCACTGGCCTTATGGTTCTGGAGAAGAAGATTTTTTAAGGCTTTTTACCATATATGGGCATGGCGGCCATCTTAGTCGTGATCCAGACCCGCGAACAAGGCCAATGAATGACCTAGACCTTTCTGATCCATATACATTCATGTATTCAGTTACTTTACTTGATCTACAAATTTTGGTGACACTGTCTTCAATGGTTTCCTATAAATCCATTATTTTCACTTTGCCCCATGCAAAAGCCTAAGTCGACAAATTTGACATTGCTGTAAAATAGGTCAAGGTCAACCCAGGGTCACCATTTGAACAAACCATGATGGGCCCGAGTACCATATGCTACATGCAAAGTTTCAAGGCCACTAGCCTTATGGTTCTGGAGAAGATTTTTGAAGGCTTTTTACCATATATGGGCATGGCGGCCATCTTGGTCATGTGATCCAGACCCCGCGAACAAACTTTCGTTCCCCCATCCCACTGAGGCTCCATATGAAATTTGGCTTTGATTGGCCCTGCAGTATAGGAGAAGATCTTTGAAAATGGTGGACGGACGGACGACTGATGGACGGACGGACGACGGACCATGGCTATACTATAAGCTCACCTATGAGCCTAAAGGCTCAGGTGAGCTAAAAAAAGTGGGGTTTACAGGGGTGCTCATTTCACCAACTTGTTAACATGATGCAGCCAAAACCAGGTAACTTAAGGGGAATGGGAACACCTTGCAGATTTTTACACCATTTTTCAAAGGGACACAGCTTTCGGGACTTCCTGTTTGCTTTTCTATAGGGTTGGTCCCAATGAAAAAGGGGTCAACTGTTAAAGGAAAGAATTTGCTCCTCAGGAGTAAATTCTTTCCTTTAAGAGTTGACCCCTATTGACATGGTAGACAAAAATACTTTTGCAGAATTTGCCTCCCCTGAAAGTGTACCCATTCCCCTTTATATTTGTTGTTATATTCTTGTTTGCGTATTCTTAATTTCCAGAAGCGAATTTTAAAGCTTAGCTTTCTTTAGCCTTTACTTCACATCATTTCCGAATACCATTTCCGAAATCGAGAATGGTGGACCCTGAAGGTTCTTCATCTCGCTCTGTAGTTCTTCTTTTAACTTTACTGGTGGCCCCGGTGTAGCCTATTCTTCTTGTATAAGTAGTTGTATATAAATTAAATGTTTATACGGTTGCGAAATACACATGTAGTAGATAAGAAATGTCTTGGAAGATGATCAAGATGATTAACTAGTATATTTCACTGTCATCACATCTCTTATTGATCCAATACTGATCCAATTTAGTTTTAAATTGAATAACACTTGTTGAACTTACAATATCTTGGGGTAAGGAATTCCAGTCTTCCACTATTCTTACAGCAAATGAATTATATCTAATGCTCTTATTACTCCTAGGCTTAAATATTTTACTCGAGTGACCCCGTGTTGATGTGTCCACCATCTGAAAGAATTCCTCCTTTGCAATATCGTCGAATCCATTAATTATTTTATACACATATATTAAATCTCCCCTCTTTCATCTGTATAATAATGTTGACAGATTTAGCTCTTTTAACCTTTGCCCATAGCTAAGGTGACGTAACTGGGGTAACAGCCTTGTGGCCCTACGCTGAATATTTTCTATAACCCTAATATCTTTCTTGAGTGCGGGAAACCACACTCAATCCCCATAATCGACATGTGTTCTGACCAATGATTTAAATAAACATAAAAAAGAATCCTTATCCAGATAATTACCGGTAAATGATCTTCTAATGAGGCCTAGTATTTTATTTGCTTTATTAACAGTAACACTAATGTGTTCATCAAATTTTAAATTACTCTGAAATATTATTCCTAAATCTTTCTCCTTTTCTACACTCTGTACTTCAATCAGGTTACCATTTTTGTCAGTCATTCTGTAACTATAGCATGGATTATTTGATCCAATATGGAGAACTTTACACTTATTTGATCGAAAAACAGTTGCCATTTGACCGTCCATTTGCATAGTTCATATAAGTCGCCTTGAATTTCTTCAAAGTCCTGTATATAAGACATCTGCTTGTACAATTTTGCATCGTCAGCAAATAATTTACAGTGAGGCCTGACATTAGCTGGTAAGTCATTTATATATAATAAACAAAAGTGGTCCCAGGACTGAGCCCTGGGGCACACCCGAAGTAACATCAGTCCATTCAGATGAGACTCCATTCATAGCAACTCTTCGTTTCCTATTGGTAAGAAAGTCTGGGATCCATTTATGTACAATACCCGATATCCCAGTTCTCTTTAATTTCAGCAAAAGACGTTGATATGGAACTGAATCAAATGCTTTCTGCAGATCAAGGTAAATGGCATCAACAGGTTGACCACCATTCATCATTCCAGTTTTTATTATGGAATAGTGAATACTGTTAGTCAAACAACATGCTATCGTTAGAGATCCTAAATCAATTGAAATGTGGCTTTTTCCAAAACAAAATCTTATCTAATGTTCTATTATCATTTTTTTTCTTTTTTTTTTTTTTTTGCTTCAAGCATTGATAAAAGATCCTCAAGTAGCTGCAATCTATGAGTATATACAGCAAGCAAAAACCTGTCAGTCTGCACATCTGTGCAGTTGGAATAAAGGACTTTGCTGTGTGCTACATGGAAACCCCTTTCTACTAAAATCGTTTTGAGATGGAGAGGGAAGGCTATGTCAAAATTTATAGGATGAGTAGACTGATTTTGATCTGTTCTGTGTGCTTTACAACCAAAGTCACATTTGTGCTTACTGCAGCTTAATTTTAAGCATCCTGCAATGGGTGTTCAACAGTGAGAAGCATATTCTGCAAGGGACATAAAACCTGAATAAAGTATCCTACTTGCCTTGTGTAAGTTCTACTCTAGCCCCTGTTTCTGACAGCATCTTCCTCATCAACTTCTCTTCATTTTTACTCATTTCACTACCAAAGATTTTGACTGGCACTCGAATCTATAACAATGCATGCCTTCAGTGAGTGACTTGCTTACGTAACGATTATGGATAAATACCACTTCTACAGCCTTGCTGTAGGAGCCGGCTCTTTTAGCGACGCAGGTAGAGTGGTTGGCTTATTCACGAAGTTAAGCAACGGAGATTGCGGTTAGTACCTGGATGGGTGACCGCGTTGCTTGACTTCGTGGAGGACCCGGTACACGCTACATTGGTGGCAGCGGTGGGATGGAAACAGTGCCACTGGTTTGTTACATAGACTCCGCCCTCGGGTTTAGCCTTGTGAGGCATGTGTGACTTCGGGACGAAGTCAATAGCTGAGGGAGAGAAATGTAACGGTTATGGATAAATACCACTTCTACAGCCTTGCTGTAGGAGCCGGCTCTTTTAGCTACGCAGGTAGAGTGGTTGGCTTATTCACGAAGTTAAGCAACGGAGACTGCAGTTAGTACCTGGATAGGTGACCGCGTTGCTTGACTTCGTGGACGACCCCGTACACGCTACACTTTAATGTCTCCAAATGTTATAAAGTTTTTTCTATACTAAACTAAGCATGAACAATATACAATTAGTTTAAACAGATTTATCTCCATATTGATACATGTACAAAACACACAATGACATAGAACAACTAGGATTAGAATGGAAGCGTGTAAGCTTATTTTGTTCTCCTCCTGAATAGTATAGAATAGTATATGGGCCCCGTCAAGCGATTTTGGTACTTATCGCCTATGTGAACAGCGAAGGTTCAGGCGAGCCTGCGCATCCGCGCAGTCTCGCCAAAACCTCCCCTGCTCGCTCATACAGGCAGTGAATCAAGAGAAACCTTCAGACAGAAAGCCATATCCCTGGCCTCTCTGAATGGTGGGCATGCGCAGTTAAAATTTGTCATGACGGAATGCTTGAAGGTTATGGTCTTCTATTTACATTTCCATAAGCTTACATGTTAATATTTGACCCTGTACCTGATAAATCTGCATTTCAAATTGATTTTCTTACCCCAAAACATGGTAAACAAACTGCCAACTACAAAATTATACAAAAAAACAAGGGTGTCATGTGGCAATTTCAAGCATTCTAACTGTCTAAGGGAGGTAACCCTGCCTCAAAGTGAAAATTCAGTCTTGGAAATTCAGAGATACCACATGTACAATTATTATCACAACAGAAAATTCAGGAGACAGTTCACTTTGTTTCCTTTATATGTTTAATGCACATATAATACCCTGCAAGAAAAAAAATAACAGCTAAGTATTTCTCATCAGTTTCATAATTATATCCAATCAAATGTGACTATTGTCTCATACATGGCTAAAAGCTGGGTCCACAACCTCCTTTTCCAGGCTCATAACCTGAAGACACAAATTCGCTTGGCGGGGCTCATATAGTATGTAAATATACTATTTATTACTTAATATAACATTGCCGTTATTTAGTGGATAACGCCATTTCATAAAAATGATATAACCACATGTAATAACACATGGTTACTAGCGTGTAACATCATGACGCTATCTGTGACAACCGTATGTTTTCTATTGTTATTCTTCGGCAATAAAACCCAATTTAAAATTGTTATGATAAAGAGAATCTTACACGCGTGGTCATTTCCTATGAAATTTATGAAATTGCCTGTGACTCGTTTCAGAAATTTTGTATGAAATAACCTCTTGTGTATGGTCATTTCGTATGAAATTTATGAAATTGCCAATGGCTCGTTTCAGAAATTTTGTATGAAATAACCTCTTGTGTATGGTCATTTCATATGAACTTTTATGAAATTGCCAATGGCTCGTTTCAGAAATTTTGTATGAAATAACCTCTTGTGTATGGTCATTTCATATGAAATTTATGAAATTGCCAATGGCTCATTTCAGAAATTTTGTATGAAATAACCTCTTGTGTATGGTCATTTCATATGAAATTTATGAAATCGCAAGTGGCTCGTTTCAGAAATTTTGTATGAAATGACCTCTTGTGTAAGATTTTTTATATACAGTCACACTTAACAGCTTGAACTCCTTTGGAACCATGAACATTTGTTTGAGACCAGGGTATTCTAAGCCAATAAGGGTTACTCATAGTGCGAGGCTAGGAGGCATAATGTGGATAATTTAGCTGCATCTTTTCCATGTACTATAAAATAGAGGTATGTTGTGTGCGTTCACTACAATCAACTTGTCGATAAGGTGTTAAGGTGTCCAAATATTTAGGGTATATATGGTTTTGGTTTGAATTTAGGTTTTGCATCCCCGTCAACATTAGTTTTTGACATTTTGGAGACATTGCTTCCAATTTTTCCAATGAAACCAATAGGGCTTATATGCATTGGAAGTTCTCACTCACACCACTCTGCCAGGGCAGGCCTTCTAAACAGTTTACCAGTAATCATGTGCTGTCAGTTTCAGCTCTGCGTCAAAGCACTGTGCAGCCCAATCTATTTCTCCAAGCCCTGATGCAGAATCAGAATTGTTACTGGTGACACGTCAAAAAACATTCATACACTAAGGCCTGCGATATGGGAAGTTAGTCCCTAGCTCTAACCAGAGGTAAACTTAGCTACACAGTCCTCAGCACCTTCAGCTGTCGAAATAATCAAATCGGGAAGGGCATTCCAATCTCTAATGGTTCTGGGGAAGAACGACTCTTTATAAATGTCAGATCTTGAGGTAAGGGTCTGAAACGCCAATGTATGGTGGTTTCTACAGTGCCTAGATGGGGGGGGGGGGGGAACAAGGTCATCTGTTGGAATGCTAGCAGCAGCCTTTAGACCATTGTATAAAAGGATGAGCCTACTGTCTTTCCTCCTTTTCTTGAGAGACTCCCATTTTAATGTTCCCAGTATTCCAGTCATGCTCCCAGTTTCAAAGCAGTAATTGCCTGTTACAAATCTAGCAGTTCTATTCTGAACTTTTTCAATTTCTTCGTTAGGACCACTCCACTGGGGTCCCAGATACAACTACCATATTCCAAGATTGAGCGAACAAGACATTTATATGCTGCCTCTTTTACATCCTGTGGGCACTGATTAAGATTTTGCCTCAGGAAACCAAGTGTTCTATTTGCCTTAGTACACATGTTGCTAATTTGAGTATGCCATCTTAAGTTGTGTGTGATTGTCACAACAAGGTATTTAATGGAGTCCACATTCTCGAGGACCATTCCCTCTAAGGTGTAAGAAGCCTCAATTTTATTAGATCTAGATGGGACGGGGGCATAGTGTAAATACATGTATTGTAAAACCAGAACCAAGGATCCAGTGAAATGAACCATTTCAAGAGAAAACCTGTTTGTGCCATTTACAAACAGCAAAGGTGAAGATCAGTCTGCGAATCTGTGCAAGCTGGAGCCAGCTGTTCAAAACTAACGATGTCCTTAGTCAATGTATCGTTGAAACTTTGATCATTGTATGTGGCAAATATGCTTACATTTTTGCAGAAAAAAATGTGAGCAGTTTTTGCAAATGCAAAAGCTGCTTACATTTTTCAACAAAAATAACACTTTATTAGATATTGTACTTACTAGAACAGTTAACAATTTGACCAGTTACAAGCTCATTTAGCTAACGTTGCTTTGAACAACTGGCCCCTGACAGCACCCTAGTGTTTACTGCTTGGATTTCTTTACCTAAAATACACCACAACCTTGTTATAACATGGTTCATTATAACATGAATTTGGATATAACACAATTGGAAGATGGATCCCAAAAATGCATAGTTTATATAGAACTAGAAATGTGTCCAGACGACACAGATGCCCCCGCCAAGGGCCCTGCCTCACCCCGAAAATCCATGTTGCAACAAAATTTTCTAAGTGTGTGACCTTGTCATCAGGAACATTTGTGAGAAGTTATATTGAAATTGGTGAAAAAATGTTAGCACTAGAGCAATGACAGTTTTTCTAAAAATAGCCACAGTGACCTTGACCTTGAAAGTCAAACTCGTTCGAGGTATTGTCATAAGGAACATTTGTGTGAAGTTATTATGAAACCAGTGAAGAAATGCAGGCGCTAGAGCGATGACAAAGTTTTTCTAAAAATAGCCACAGTGACCTTGACCTTGAAAGTCGAAATGGCTCCAGATATTGTCATAAGGAACATTTGTGTGAAGTTATATTGAAATCGGTGAAGAAATGTAAGCGCTAGAGCGATAACAAAAAATTTCTAAAAGTAGCCACAGTGACCTTGACCTTGAAAGTGGAACTCGCTAGAGATATTGTCATAAGGAACATTTGTGTGAAGTTATATTGAAATCGGTGAAGAAATGTAAGCGCTAGAGCGATGACAAAGTTTTTCTAAAAATAGCCAGTGACCTTGACCTTGAGGCCATGACCTTGAAAGTTGAAATTGCTCGAGATATTTTTATAAGGAACATTTGTGTGAAGTTATATTGAAATTGGTGAAGAAATGTAGGCGCTAGAGCGATGACAAAGTTTTTTCTAAAAATAGCCACAGTGACCTGGAGCTTGAGGTCATGACCTTGAAAGTCAAACTCGCTTGAGATATTGTCATAAGGAACATTTGTGTGAAGTTATATTGAAATCAGTGAAGAAATATAGATGCTAGAGCTATGTTGTGTGAGGGGATAATTAAAAATTTTTAAGTCTGTGACCTTGACCTTGAGCTCATGGGCATGGGTGAGGGTATTGCTGAATAAAATGGACAGGTATCTAACATCATACCAAATATCAACTCAATCCATCACACGATTTGGAAAATATCAACTCTTAAAATATATAATTAAAAATTTCTTCTAAGTCTGTGACCTTGACCTTGAAGCCATAGGCATGAGTGGGGGTATTGCCAAATAAACATTTGGACCTGTATCTATCATTATAGCATACATAAGCCAAATCCATAATATAGTTTGGAAAATTTGAGCTCTTTAAAATCTTTCACATTAAAATTGTCTAAGTCTGTGACCTTGACCTTGAGGTCATAGGCATGGGTGTGGGTATTGCTGAATAAAACATTGTACCTATATCTATCATCATATGAACCAAAGCCATCATAAAAGTTCAGGTTCTACCAGGTACAAATACCTTAACTGGAGTCTTTAACATGGAAAATTTCTAAGTCCATGACCTTGACCTTGAGGCCATGGGCATGGGTGGGGGTATCGCTGAATAAAACTTTGGACCTATATCTATAATCATACCAAATATGAACCAATTCCATCAAAAGGTTTGGAAAATATGAGTTCTAAAATGTTCAAGTCTACCTGTTACAAAAACCTTAACCTGAGTCTTTAACAATGAAAATTTCTAAGTCTGTGACCTTGACTTTGAGGTCACAGGCATGGGTGGGGGTATTGCTTAATAAAACTTTGGACCTATATCTATCATCATACCAAAGATGAACCAGTTCCATCAAATGGTTAGGAAAATATGAGTTCTACAAGTTCAGGCTCTACCTGTAACAAAAACTTTAACCTGAGGTTACAGGATCACGTACGTACGTACGTACGTACGTACGTACACACACACGTACAGACGGACGTACACATGTACGCACATACGCACGTACGGAAAACCGAAAAACTATATGCCCCCGGCATCATATGATGCGGGGGCATAAAAATGACAATCAATGGTCATTTTTCTGTATAATCTATACATTTTTGTTCATATATTACTTGGTTGTTTAACTAACACGGTTTTTGCTTTGGACCCCAAAAATAGTTTATTAAGAGGTTGCAGTGTACATGTATCAAGACTCTTGCTTGTCTGTTTATGTCTTCCTTGGTGACAACCCCACAAAATAGGTTATACCCCAATGGGACACATCTGAATAATCTAAAATTTAACCTGAAAGGACCCATTTCTTTCTTGTATCCTGGGTATGACCCACCAGTAGTACAGGTTAGCAGCATCTATAATGAGGTCAAAAGGCTGCTTCTTTTTCAGCCAATCAGAGAATCGCTGATACTCGTCTGGGTTGGAATAGAGGTATATATGCTTGGCAGTTTTTATATGATTGTTTAGTCTTTCTTCTAACAATCTGATCTGTGACTCACTCACAGGTTCTCCGCTCAGCATTCTCCCGCATTTACTGCATTTTCCACTGAAATAAAGCGAAACCTGTGTCTCATGGCCAAATAAGTACATGTCTCTTGACAATATTTGTTATTAAACAATAATTGTAATACTAACTGATACCACAAATATATGACATGGATAAGTGTTATGTGAGCATCTCTTTGTTTTTATTTATAATAATAAGCACTATTTGAGCATCCTTTTTAGAATTGTAAGGGCTATTTGAGTATCGAGTTTAGGTTTTGTTTGTTTGATTTGAGGTTTAACATCCCCATCAACACTATTTAGATCATTTTGGAGATGTTGCTTCCAATTCTGTGGGACTTTTACCCTCAAGCCCTGCCACCTAACGAAACCCATATATGCATAAGGGGTTCAACTAGCACCACTCTGCCTGGCCTGTAAGCGTTTTACCAGCACTCGTGTGCAGTCAGTTTCAGCTCTGCATGGAAGCATCATGCAGCCCAATCCATTTCTCCAAGCCCCAATGGGCTGGGGTCCATTCTAGGAGAATTACCGCAAGTTCTGAATTTTTACACTAGTAATAAACAAAACCTCTATACTGAGAGTGTACTGCAATGGGGATACCGCAGTAACACAGTTGGGAAAGACACCAGACACTGCAGTGCTAGGTCCAATTGTCATATCTGATTAGGGTTCTGTTCACAACAAATGCAATTCCACATAGACCCAGATAAGAAGGCATACCAGTTAATGCGAATATTTTAGGATTTATTATTTCTATATAAAAATATATAGAATCAATTCTACCAAGTACCCATTGCCCCAACCCATCGGGGCATTTAGAAATAGATGGGCTGCATGATGTTTCCACGCAGAGCTGAAACAGACCGCACACAAGTACTGGTAAATGGCTTAGAGGATCTAAGCCTGCCCAGACAAAGCAGTACAAATCGGACCGTCCATTGTTATAAACCCTTTTGCTTTCATAGGGTGACAGGACTTGCGATGTCATTTCATCTTAATGTTGGGTAAAAGTCCCACAAAATTGGAAGCAACATCTCCAAAATGACCTTAACAGTGTTGACAGGGACGTTAAACCTCAAATCAAATCAAAACCAAAACTACCAAGTACATGTACCCATATTTCCAACAACAAACAAGGAGAGGTATCCCTTTATAAACCTATCATATGACATCTTTGATAAGCAGTGGATAACGTCATGTAATAAAAATCATATGACCACACGTGTAATAACACTTTGGCGGGATTAAGTAATGTCATGACGACGTCCATGTCAACAATGCTTTTTGTGGAAAATTATGTACACCATAACCCGTTTGTAACACTATTGTTCGGGTCAAAAGCAGAAACTGTGCTAGGTAAACAACCATGATATATCCAAAACAAAGGTAGAAAACCGACCATTTACGGTTTTTTGGGGGGATCAGTCTTTAAAACCATGTGTTATAAGGAACCATGTTATTATAAAAAGGTTGTGATGCTCAATGGCCCCCGCCCATCGGGGCTTGAAGAAACAGATGGGCTGCATGAGTCAGACCATCCATGCGTATAAACCCTATTGGTTTCATTGGGCGACAGGGCTTGAGATGTTATTTCATCTCATGTCGGGTTAAAAGTCCCACAAAATTGGAAGCACTTTTAGCAGCGTCTCCAAAATGACCTATAGTGTTGACGGGGACGTTAAACCTCAAATCAATCAATCAATGTATGTCTCAACAAATTAAAACTGGGTTCATCTGTTCATAAAAACTTACTCAATGACTGACCCCCACTGACTTTGGTAACTGTTGGCCATCTCTCTGTAAAATAGAAGAAATCATTCTCAATTTTGATAATGCATACTTCAACAGACTTGATCAGAGGAATTTGATGTAAATCTTAGATGTTATTATTTTAGTTTAAACTTGAAAGGTGTTTTGAAGAAAATAAAAAGGCTTGCTATTTTATGTGAATAGCCTGCCCACATGTAATGCCACATGTAATGTCATGTCTTATTTTCTCAAAAAAGTTAGAAACAAATATTTTGAAACAAGATGTGTTTGTGGAACACTGATGCCCCCGGACAGCGTATGTTAAATATGAAAGCAATATCACTAAGCAATCAAAAGGTATGGCCAATGTTCAAGTCTTAAAAAAGTAGGTCAAGATCACAAGGTCAAAAATTATGGGATTGTTGGAAAGGTCATGTGACATAGAATACACATGTGAACTATGAAAGCCCTATCACTTACCAATCGAAAGTTATGGCCAATGTTAAAGTTTTTAAAAAGGAGGGCAAATGTCAAGGTCACGAGGTGAAAAATTATGGTACCACTAGAAAGGTCTTGTCACAAGAAATGCACATGTGAAATATGAAAGCCATACCACTTACCAATCGAAAGTTATGGTCAATGTAAACGTTTTTAAAAAGTAGGTCAAAGGTTACGGTTGCCAGGTCAAAACTTATGGTACCACTAGAAAGGTCTTGTGAAAAAGAATGCACATGTGAAATATGAAAGCCCTATCACTTACAAATAGAAAGTTATTGACTATGTTAAAGTTTTTAAAAAGTAGGTCAAACGTCAAGGTCAATGTCACAAGGTAAAAATTGATGGTACCATTAAAAAGGTCTTGTGACAAGGAATTCACATGTGAAATATGAAAGCCTTACCACTTACCAATCAAAAGTTATGGCCAATGTTAAAGTTTTTAAAAAGTAGGTCAAATGTCAAGGCCACAAGGTAAAAAATTATGGTACCACTAGAAAGGTCTTGTGACAAGACATGCACATGTGAAATATGAAAGCCCCATCACATATCAATTGAAAGTTATGGCCAATGTTAAAGTTTAAAAAAAAAACAAGGATTTTTAGCGCATTTTTAGCAAATAAAGGGCCATAACTCCGTCCTAAATGATAGGACCAATGTGAAAATTGTGTTCGGCACCCCGGCACTTCACAAGAAATGCATGTGCCAAGTTTCAACTCAATTGGTGAAGAAATTTGGAAGATGTTCGCATCACAAGATTTTTTAGCGCATTTTTTAGAAAATAAAGGGCCGTAACTCCGACGTAAATGATAGGAAAAATGTGTTAGGCACCCCTGCACCTCAAAAGTGCAAAGTTTCAGCTCAATCGGTGAAGAAATGTTGAAGAAGTTCGCATCACAAGGGGTTTTAGCACATTTTTTAGAAAATAAAGGGCCATTACTCCGACGTAAATGCGAGGACCAACGTGAAAATTGTGTTAGGCACCCCTGCACCTCACAAGGGATGCATGTGCAAAGTTTCAGCTCAATCGGTTGAGAAATGGGGAAGTAGTTTGCATCACAAAAAAAGTGCGGACTAGCGCACAAACCCACGCACAAACACTGTCTTTGAAGGTACAGGTTGTCATGTTCAGCAGGACAAGGGATTAACACATCTCAACTTTTAGCACCAAAGTGTCACAGGGGTGGAAAAAGAACATGACCGGGACTTGAACCCAGGACCTTTCGCCTACCATGCAAACACTCTACCCACTTACATTTTCCCCCTGCCTAATTAGATTCGTCCCGAATCTCTCCTAATGAGACTAGTCCCGAACCTCTAAGTCCTATCCAGTCCGGCTGCGAGACTTATTTTTCATATCCTTTCATGCCCTCAGACACGGTGCTGGACCCACACTGGCCACCAAATGTCACAGGGGTGGAAAAGAACATGACTTGACCAGGACTCGAACCCAGAGCCTTTCGCATACCGGGCGAACACTCTACCAACTGAGCTACCGAGCCACACGGTTACAAAAGTCTAGTGTGTTAACAACTCAACCAAATCTCTCTATCTCAATACATATGAAACCATAGGGCTTTCTGCATGAAAAGAGAAAATGCATGTGTAAGTAAACAGCTAATACTTCAAAACTGCAGAGCCCCGTTGTTCAAAGTATCATTATAGGCCAGTCAAAATAGCAGTGAACCTCAAACAAATTCCTTCAGAAGGGTTTTCACTATTTTCAGAATCAGTGAGGTGTCCTGATTTACAGGAAAAAAAATCCCCAAAAATAATCCCTGGCGAAATTGATTTTTTTGGGGAAAATGTTCGAAATTTAAATAAAAATCGCCCAAAACAGGAATTTAATTATAAAAATTTCATTAAATTAAATCAAATTTATTTAAATAGCTAAAAATAAGCTAACTGTAGTCAAGTAGCGATAAAAGAAGTTTCAGCTTGATATGTGTACAGAAAGCTGTCTTTTTTGGGGTAAAAACTTGGAAATATTGACAAAAAACGCAGAAAATTGGAATACATTTTTAAAAAGTTACTGGTGTGGATTCTTGAAAATGTTTTGATGTTAAAAGTTATATATGTGTATAAGTTAACTACAGAAAAAAAAATTAAATTTTTATATGTTTAAAAAGTTCCATTTTTCGGGGTATGAAAAGCACATGTTTACATAAAAAAAAACACCCAAAATCTTGTATTTTCCGGTCAAGTAAAAATTACATTATAAAAATAAATTGTATGATGTCGAGCTAATTTAGATAGCCAGATGTACACTGACTATATCAAGTAGCTCTAAAAAATCCTTCAGCTTCGTGCCTGCACAGCAATTTGACTTTTTAAAGGCAGAAAATGTAAAATTTTGATAAAAAAAAAAAACATGGAAAATAGGAATATGTTTTTTTTTTAAGTTAGTGGTGAGGATTCATGAAAAATTTTAATGAAAAAAGTACGATATCAGTTAACTACAGAAATAAAATAAATTTTTAGATATTTGAAAAGTCAATTTTCCAGGTAGGAAAATACACATTTTTACACAAAACCCTCAAAATCCATTATATGCCACCAGTAACACTATACTACATAATATAGGGCTATAACACTAGACAAAAGTGCCCAGTGGGGCACGTATACCCCCGGCCAGTGCCGAACTACAATGGGAAATAACTCTAAAAGGCCTGACCCCTTGGCCCTTATTTTCTTTCCCACAATACAAGTAGTCATACTGATCATGTGTGCAAAATTTCAAGTTTCTATGTGAAGCAGTTCCTGAGATATCTTTGACACAAAATAATTGTTTACGGACAGACAGACAGACGGAAAAGACAAAAACTATATACCCCCATGGCATACGCCGGGGGTATAAATATACAAAATAGTACGGTCTTGTGCACTTTAACTTGTCTTTCACTGATCATTATTATGTGTCCTGCAGGAAGGCATTCATATATATAAATGTCAAAAATATACATACACGTACTGTCAGATCATGAACCATCTTAAAGTCGTTAAAAATGGTACTAGCTGCTCCTCGCTTGGCACTCAGATTTACGGGGTAGAGCTAGGACTGGTCGATCCAGTGTCAGGATAATGTGACTGGGTGTGGTATCATGTAATGTGTCTGGGACATGATACTTCAGTGAGGCAGCACTATAAACGTGAGCATTGAGCTCCCTGTCGCAACCAGACACCGTCGTGATATGACTGAAACATTGTTGAAAGCGACGTTAAACCCGAATTCACACACACACACACATGAACCATCTTAAATTGTGCAGAAATGTTGTTTATATCCAACAAAATACTGTTTTAAACCCAGATACCACGGCCCCCGCCCAGTGGGGCTTGAACAAATAGATGGGCTACATGATGCTTCCACGCAGAACTGAAACCGACCGCACACGAGTACTGGTAAACCACCTAGAGGATCTAAGCCTACCCAGGCAAAGCGGTGCGAGTCGGACCGTCCATGCTTATAAACCCTATTGGTTTCATTGAGCGACAGAGAATGAGATGTCATTTCATCTCAATGTCGGGTAAAAGTCCCACAAAATTGGAAGCAACGTCTCCAAAATGACCTAAACCGTGTTGACGGGGACGTTAAACCTCAAATCAAACAAAGAAAAACCCAGAAACATTATTTGTTGGGATGATTTATTTGACAAATTCACTCTTGTCTAATATGTGTAATTTCTTAGCTATATAGCAGTTATGCTTCAAGCCAACATGCCCATTTGGAGACAAAGAAGAAATTCATAAAACTATGCACCAAGAATCAGAAAAATATGTTCACTTTTCCATGATAGAAGCCATCAATATTTTGACAATCACAAAGACCAATAACAGAATAGAAGAACAGGAATTATAGAAGAACATGCAAAATGTTACTAGATCAGAGGCAACAACTAAATCCATGTCCAAACTATAGTAGACCTGTGTTTCACCCTGGATTAATTGTTCTTGTAGTGTGAAGTCTGGGCAAAACAATAAGGAAATTAAAAAATAAATAGTACGTGGGACATGGCAACCATCCAGCAACTGGAAATATGTTTCCTTTCCTTCTCATCCAATAACATTTTATTAATAATGTTTTTAGAAATATTTTTGGCATTCAAAATCAAACCACAAACTCTGCAAAAGTAAAAGCTTGATTTAACAATATCACTGTGTATCTTGCTATAATCTAACATGAATAAGGACAACAGCAGCAACAAATAGCATTTTCTGCTTATTTCTAAAAATATGCAACACAGTTACTCAATTAACATACTTTAACTTAATACTGGAGGAAGGAACAGTCAAACAGTTTTAAAGCAAGAGAACCACGATGGTTCTGCATGTATATCCCTCATCAAAGCTAATATATTTGCATATTGAATATTGAAATTTCACATGAACTTTTACAGTTTTGTTTAAATTTTATCTCCAAGAGTGGCAATGTGTCCTGTACTCAATACCGTTTTTGACAAGCAGTGCTTAAATTTAGACCATTTAAGGACAACAAGGCACACCAATTAACCTCTACACCACTGATTAATTTGAACAACGTTGGTGGAGGGCCACCCAATGAACATTTATGTAAAATTAGGGTTATGCAATTCTATGAAAACTTTTTTAAGATCACCCGAGGATTATTCCTGCACAGTTTAGTTGAAACCCTTGCAGTAAAGAAATTTTGAATGGATGGATGGATGATGGAAATGGTCCCAATTACATGGCATGAGCACCTTGATAAAGGTTAACTTGATGTAGCTACACGTGCTTACCAAATATCAAAGGTCCTGGGCCTTCTAGTTTCAACGTTGTTTTAAAGCTTTTCCCAATATGAGTCTATGCAAAATAAGTGACCCCCCCCCCCCTTGGAGTTGGGCCATTTTTATTCCTGGGCTATAATATAAACACTGTTGATTGAGCAATACTATATAAAGGTATACCAAATATCAAAGGCCTTGGCTCTCTGTTTCATCTGGGCCTTCCAGTTTCACAAGAAGATTTTAAAATGTCTGTGTAAAACAAGTGATTCTGAAGGCAGGGCTCTTGTTGATAACAGTGCTATGATTTGAAACATCTCTGTAAAAGTCAACTAGATGAATATACATACAAATAGCAAGGACATACATTTTTTATAGTTTTCCCTATATGAATCAATTTTTTAACAATCTTGACAAAAATTCACTATCTGAAGCTATATTTACCAAACATAAAAGGCCCGACCCTTCCATTTTCAGGCAAGAAGATTTTTAAAGTTTTCAAATATGGGTCAATGTAAAACAAGTGTCTTGGAAAAAGCTACATACGAAATCTCTAAGACCTTACAGCTTTAAACAAGATGCTTTTAAAGATTTTACTTATTCTCCTTTTTTCTGCCATGGCAACAAAAGCTGCATGGGATGGAATTCTTCGAACAGCAGACCCCAGTGTGGGCCAATTGGTACCTCAGGGCTATACTCTGGGCAATTTTAATTGGCAGAGATCCACTAGCAGAGGATACCTATTAAATATCAAATGCCAAGATCGTCTAGTTTCAGGATGTGAGTTCATATAAAACATTTGTATCACCAGGGATGAGTACACTTTTGACCCCAAGGCTATGATTTAAACACTGTTGATAAAAGCTGCTTGCCAAACCTAATAAAATACCTTCTTGTTCTGGTTTCGGATAAGTAATCTTGCTAATTTCCCCGTGTTTGTTGCCATGACAATCAGAGTTGCATGGAATGGATTTTTGAATAACTCTGAACAAGATTTAGTGACTTAAGAAATGTCATTTAAGAAAATTGTGAACAGAAGGGCAGACGGATGACAGTGACGACCACGGACAGTGACCAGTTACAATAGATTCCCAGAAGCCTTAAGCTTATGAAAGCTAAAATATATAATACATGTTCATTATACCCGCTTTTTCGAAGAAAAATCGGGTATATTGTTTTCGTACCACACTTCACTCCGGCGTCAGTCCGTCTGTCTGTCCGCCTGTCCGTCCGTCTGTCCGTCCGTCACGTTTCTTGTGATTGGATCTCCTCTGCAACCACTGAAGTTACACTTTTGAAACTTTGCATGTGGATAGTACATGGAATGTAGATGGCAGTGGGTAACTTTTTTGTGACCTTGACCTCAACATGATCCCAAGGTCAAAGGTCAAAAATTATGATTTGCCATATCTCCTAAACTATTGGAGTTACACTTCTGAAACTTTGCTTATTGGATGGTCCTTGGAATATAGAATATGTCAGGTTACTTTTGGTGTGACCTTGACCCCAAGGTCAAAGGTCAAAAAGTATGATTTTGCCATATCTTCTAAACTATTAGAGTTACACTTCTGAAACTTTGGTTATTGGATGGTACTTTGAATATCGAATAAATTTGGATACTGTTGGTGTGACCTTGACCTCAACATGACCCCAAGGTCAAAGGTCAAAAATTATGATTTGCAATATCTCCTAAACTATTGGAGTTACACTTCTGAAACTTTGCTTATTGGATGGCCCTTGGAATATAGAATATGTTGGGCTACTTTTGGTCTGACCTCGACCCCAAGGTCAAAGGTCAAAAAGTATGACTTTGCCATATCTTCTAAACTATTGGAGTTACACTTCTGAAACTTGGTTATTGGATGACTGTTGGAATATAGAATAAATTGGGATACTTTAGGTGGACCTCAACATAACCCAATGGTCAAAGGTAAAAAAGTATCACTTTGCCATATCTTCTAAACTATAAGAGTTACACTTCTGAAACTTTGCTTATCAGTTAGAATGTTCTTTGCAACTTTTTTTAACTTACATGTAGTTTTGGCTAGCTAATACATAGTCATTAGTGTTATTAATAGAAAAAGCGGGTATTTGCGATGGTATACCATCGACTGCAGATCTAGTTTTTCATTTTTTACCCTGAAAAGCTAAAAAAGCTATGTTTTTCAAAAGCCTGTACAAGATACATGTATTATAAATGTTCGTTTTCTATGTTTGTTTGTTTTTTTGTTTTTTTTTTCTTTCAAATTGGCAAAATTTCCAACAACCTTAGAAAGGAACATTTCTGTGAAGGTATGAAGTTGAAACATTTAATAGCTGCTTCAATGTAGTTTGTGCATATCTGGTAATACAAACCAGCTCCACGTCAGACATGAAATATACTATGAAATTTTGTTAAGTAATTCCTAACTGTGAAAAAAATATGGTATTTTTCGGTAAAATTCAACATTTTCATAGCCTGAAAAATGAAACTTTATAAACATTTCAATATCTTTCCTTGTTTCTGTAGTTAACGGTTATCCATATGTAACTTTTTGCATCAAAACATTTTCAAGAATCCTCACCACTAACTTTTTACAAAAACATTCCCGTTCCTCTCGCTTTTTTGTCAAAATTTTGAATTTCTCCCTTAAAAGGCAAACTTCTGAGCAGGCACAAAACTGAATATTTTTATAGCTACTTGAGAGCAGTTAGTGTACATCTGGCTATATAAACTGGTTAAACATCATACAATACATTTTTATACTGTGGTTGCTACTTGCCCAAAAACTAATGGATTATGAGTGTTTTACATAAAAATGTGCATTTTACTACCCCACAAAAAAGAATTATATTTTACATATAAAATTTACATATAAAATTTTAATTTTTTTTCTGTAGTTAACTTATACACATATATAACTTTTTACACCAAAACATTTTCAAGAATCCAAACTAGTCACTTTTTAAAAATTTATTCCCATTTTCTGCATTTTTTGTCAATATTTCCAAGTTTTTACCCCCAAAAAGACAGCTTTCTGCACACATATCAAGCTGAAACTTCTTTTATCGCTACTTGACAACAGTTAGCTTATTTTGGGCTATTTAAATTAATTTGATATAATTTAATGAAATTTTTATAATTAAATTCCTGTTTTTGGCGATTTTTATTCAAATTTCAAACATTTTCCCCCAAAAAAATCAATTTCGCCTGCGAATATTTTTGGGGATTTTTTTCCTGTAAGTCAGGACACCTCACTGATTTGGAAAATAGTGAAAACCCTTCTGAAGGAATTTGTTTGAGGTTGAGGGTCTTTTTGGGCTAAAATGACTGGCCTATTAGCTTAACGAGCTCGTTAGTGGTCAAATTGTTAACTGTTCTAGCCAGGACAATATCTGCTATCTTGGTATTTTTACTGAAAAAATGTGAGTTTTTGCTCATGTGTGTGAATGTGTCAAACAGAAACAAGAGTTGTCAGAAGACAACATAGCTCGCCTTTGGGGGCCTAAGATGGATGAGGGCGAGTTATCAAAATTTTTTCTTCTGTAAAAAAAAAGCCCAACAGACTGCAGCAAATGAAAGAGAACCAAAAAGCACCCATAATCATCCTGTTTTCAAGCCTTTCCACTGTAAAAAAAATGAAAAAGAAATCTATATGTAATAAAAAAAAATTCTACAAACTTCCAAGTAATAACAAGGCATCACAGACGATACAAATCCCCTTGTGCAGGACAAATTAAAAAAAGCCTAGCCTAGCATTTGTGTAAAATTACATTATATCCATCAATAAAAGCACCGCAGACACTGCATAATACTCCACCACTTCTTAGCAATGTAACTTATTTGAAAATATATCAAGGCTAAATAACTAGAAAGGGGAAAGCAGAGATATGATCCGCAAGTGTAATGTCTTAATGTGAGTGGATGAAGTTGTTAGAAGATGTAGGAAGCATATGTAAAAATCCATTTTTAGACATTTGATGGGAAGGCAACTCAATAAGTTGACATTATTAGAAAATTATGGAGGCAAGTATTTACCTTAAATGGCTGTGGAACATGTATCTTTATGTGGTACATGTAAGAATTTCATGTTTTTCGATGTACTGCCTGTCTGACTATATTCTTTCGTGAAGACTGATCATGAAGTAATTTCTACGGTCATTGTGCTCCTTCCGCTCATTCAAGAAGGGCAGGCATGAAGTATGTGCACTAAGTACGGGTTAACCACTTAGAAGGGCCTTTATTTTAGGCATCTATTTGGTTAGGCTTTTACTGCACATTCCAAGGGTGAGGTTGATTAGGCTTCAATCAAAAGGATTAAGCATAAATGGCAACCAATCATAAATTAAGATGTTTGTGGGTGATCTTTTGGCATTCTCACAGGGACAAAATCCACAAATTAATTCTAGCATGGGTAGATGTACTATCTCACCTTTTTCACTATTAGATAGCAGCAGCTTCAGCAAAGAATGTTCAAATTATTGACTGGAAATAAAACACAGATGGCTGGATGGATTTCCATTAAGTATGCACTGACCAACAGACACAAATTCCATTTTGTATGCACTGACCAACAGACACAAATTCCATTTTTCAGACTTATCAAGGGCAGGGACAGCCAGAGTCATGTACCTTTGCCACAATATGTAATATTAAGTCTGCTTAACATCTATGAAATTTCAGCAAGATATTGCAAATAATAAAGGAACTAGAGTCTAAAATCGATTTTTAATACATCAAGGGCAAATAACTAAAGAACTGGAGCAGCCAGAGAAGTGGTCCTTGGCCACAATATGTACCCTTTACTCCTCTATATGGTCCTTGGTCACAATATGTACCCTTTAGTCCTCTATATATCTGTAAAGTTTAATCCAAATATTTCATATAGTAAGGGAACTAGAGGCCAAAAACTATTTTTCAGATACTGAAAGGGACAGACAGACAGATGGACAGACATACAAATGGATGGACAGACAGACAGCAGAGGGTGTAGAAATTTTATCCATATATTTCAAATAATAAATGAACTATAGGCCAAAATCCCTTTTTTATACATTTCAAGGGCAGATAACTCAATTGCTGGGAAAGCCAGAGTCATGTTCCTTTGCCACAGTATGTAACATTTAATCTACTACATATCTATGAAGTTTCAGCAAGATATTGTAAATAATAAAGGAACTAAAGTCTAAAATGCATTTTAAATACTTCAAGGGCAGATAACTCAAGAACTGGTATAGCCAGAGTAGCGGTCCTTGGCCACGATATGAACCATTAAGTCCTCTATATATCTGTGAAGTTTCATCGAGATATTCCATATAGTAAGGGAACTAGAGGCCAAAAACCATTTTTCAGATATTTCAAAGGCAGATAACTCAATCGCTGGGAAAGCCAGAGTCATGTTCCTTTGCCACAGTATATAACAATTCATCTACTACATATCTATGAAGTTTCAGCAAGATATTGTAAATGATAAACGAACTACAGTTTAAAATGCATTTTTTAAATACGTCAAGGGCAGATAACTCAAGAACTGGAACAACCAGAGTAGCAGTCCTTGGCCACAATATGAACCGTTTAGTCCTCTATATATCTGTGAAGTTTCATCTAGATATTCCATATAGTAAGGGAATTAGAGGCCAAAAACCATTTTTCAGATACTGAAAAGGGCAATAACTCTGCTAAAAATTAACGGATTTTGCCCATTAACAATCCCAAACCACTCATCCCCGATACCAATATGTATGCAAAATTTGAACAAAATCCGTGAAAAAATACTCAAGTTATCGATCGGAAACGAAGTGCAGACGGACGGACGGACAGACATACGGACAGACACCGGAGGGTATAACATAATACCCCGCCACTATCGTGTGGCGGGGTATAATAAATGTAGGTACTTAAGAGTGATGACAAAGTTTTTCTAAAAATTGCCACAGTGACCTTGACTTTGAGTCCCAGGCCCTGAAAAGTGAACTTACTCAAGATATTATCAGACCCAACATTTGTATAAAGTTATCTTAAAATCCACCAATAAATGTAGACACTTGAGCAATGATCATGTTTTTCTAAAAAATAGCCACAGTGACCTTGACCTTCAGCCCCTGACCCGGAAAGTCAAAGTCACTCAAGATATCATCAGACCAAACATTTGTGTCAAGATTTATTAAAATCCATTAATAAATGAAGGCGCAAGAGCGATGACAAAGTTTTTCTAAACATAGCCACAGTGACCTTGACCTTCAGCCCCAGACCCTGAAAGTCAAACTCGCTCGAGATATCATCATACCCAACATTTGGGTAAAGTTATATTAAAATCCATCCATAAATGTAGGCACTAGAGTGATAAAGTTTTTCTAAAAATAGCCATAGTGACCTTGACCTTCAGCCCCGGAACCTGAAAGTCAAAGTCACTCAAGATATCATTATACCCAATATTAGTGTGAAGTTATATTAAAATCCATCCATAAACTAGACAAAAGTGCCCAGTGGGGCACGTATACCCCCGGCCAGTGCCATCACCTCAGCTGAAAATAGCAATGTCAAAAGCTTCTTTGCAAATACAGGCCATATTCCATAGAATGGTCATTTTCAAGATTCAAAGGGCAATAACTCTGAAAGTAGGAAATCAAGAGTTATGGTTCAAGTGTTCTGCACGTCGTCTCATGGTGTTCAACATTTGTGTGGAGTTTCATGGAAATATGTCAAGCCATTTAAAAGTAATGGAGAAGACACGAAGATGTTATCAGGCACATAATTTACAATCTTCAAAGGGAAATAATTTGTAAAGTATGCAAACAAGAGTTATGGTTCTTGTGTTCTGCCCATCCTATTATCTTGCTTTACATTTGTTTGAAGTTTCATGAAATGATCTCAAACGGTTTTAAAGTTACAGAGCGGACACAAGTGTATGGTAAAACTCGTAATATTCAAAGGGCAATAACTCTGAAAGTAGGAAAGCAAGAGTTACGGTTCATTTGTTCTGCATGCGTCTCATGGTATTTAACATTTATGTGAAATTTCATGAAAATATGTCAAGCAGTTTAAAAGTTATGGAGCGGACACGAAAATACAAGTTATAACATTCAAAGGGCAATAACTCTGAAAGTAGGAAAGCAAGAGTTACGGTTCATGTGTTCTGCTCGTCGTCTCATGGTGTTAAACATTTATGTGAAGTTTCATGAAAATATATTAGAAGCCTCAGTGGTGCAGTGGTTACGCTACTCGCCTTGTAAACCAGGGATTGCAGGATCAATCCCGGGCTTCTCCAGACTTTCGGATGAGTCTTTAAACCGAGGTCCCGTCTCCGTATGACCTTAGCTGTTGGTGGGACGTAAAACTAAAACTCATTCACTCACTCACTCATGAAAATATATCAAGCGGTTGAAAAGTTATGGAGCGGACACGAAAATGCAAGTTAAAACATACAAAGGACAATAACTCTGAAAGTAGAAAAGCAAGAATTACGGTTCATGTGTTCTGCACGTCATCTCATGGTGTTTAACATTTATGTGAAGTTTCATTAAAATATATCAAGCGGTTGAAAAGTTATGGAGCAGACACGAAAATGCAAGTTAAAACATACAAAGCGCAATAACTCTGAAAGTAGAAAAGCAAGAGGTACGGTTCATGTGTTCTGCACGTCGTCTCATGGTGTTTAACATTTATGTGAAGTTTCATGAAAATATGTCAAGCGGTTGAAAAGTTATGGAGCGGACACGAAAATGTAAGTTAAAACATACAAAGGGCAATAACTCTGAAAGTAGAAAAGCAAGAGTTACGGTTAATGTGTTCTGCACGTTGTCTCATGGTGTTTAACATTTATGTGAAGTTTCATGAAAATATATCATGCGGTTGAAAAGTTATGGAGCGGACACGAAAATGCAAGTTAAAACATACAAAGGGCAATAACTCTGAAAGTAGAAGGGCAATAACTCTGAAAGTAGAAAAGCAAGAGTTACGGTTTATGTGTTCTGCACGTCGTCTCATGGTGTTTAACATTTATGTGAAGTTTCATGAAAATATGTCAAGAGGTTCAAAAGTTATGGAGCGGACATGAAAATGTTAACTTACACACACACACAGAAAATACAAAAACTATATACCCCCATGGCATACTGCGTATGCCGGGGGTATATACCTCCATGGCATACTGCGTATGCCGGGGGTATAATAAAGGCGCAAGAGCGATGAAAAAGATTTTCTAAAAATAGCCACAGTGACCTTGACATTCAGCTCCAGACCCTAAAAGTCGAACCGCCTCGAGATATCATTATACCCATCATTTGTGTGAAGTTATATTAAAATCCATTAATAAATCAAGGTGCAAGAGCAATGACAATGTTTTTCTAAAAATAGCCGCAGTGACCTTGTGACCCTGAAAGTAGTGACCTTGACTTTAAGCCCCAGACCCTGAAAGTCAAAGTCACTCGAGATATCATTATACCCAACATTTGGGTGAAGTTATATCAAAATCCATCAATAAATGAAGGCGCTAGAGCGATGACAATGTGTTTCTAAAAATAGCCACAGTGACCTTGACCTTGAGCCCCGACCCGCTATGTTTTCAAAAAGAAAAAAAAAAAAAAAAACATGCCTCCCCCGGGATTTGAACTCACGCAGCTTGCAGATAAACTTTAACACAGGGAAATAAGGGAGGTAATACAGAGGAAAATATTAACTTCTCAAAAAGTCCAATTTAAGCCAAAAAACCTGAAAAATGAAGAACACAGATAATGTTAAATATTGTTTTTTACCAATTGTTAATTATATTTCACATTTTTTAACACTAAGTATTTGTAGCTGTGCATTAGCATGATTGTATATATTGTACGTTTTCATAAATAATTTGTTGATTAAGTGCGAGCTTTTTTATATGGGTGAGCGAGTATTTGCATGTAACTACTATTTTCCTTTTTCTTCCATAAAAACATAAATTGTGGGAACTTGTTAGAATAGCCTCAGTGAGCGATTCAAACAAGAACCCACAATATATGTTTCTAACAAGAAATAAGGAAACCTTGTTACTCCACCTTATAGGGAGTTATAAGGAAGTCTCATCCCAGTACATGTATACTAACCTTTGAAAGTATTGATGTAGCTTTTCTGCTTGTGTTAATGTGAGGTAACCTTTCTTCTCTGAGAGAATTTTCAATAGAGTCTTTACGTCAATATGACCATTACTCCATGTACTGTAGATGGCATTAGTGAATGGCTCTGGTAAGAAGAACTGTTCACTGGCAGTCTCCAGTAACAGTTCTAGTGTGTCAGCATCTTTATGAGTTAGAGCTGCTTCTATTACATCTGTGATTCCAGGTGGGAAGTCTCCATGTCTACCAATTTGCTTCACTTCTTCAAGAAACTCCAAACACGTCTTCCAATCACTTGTCTTTGAAAACCCTTGTATAAGTTTCCTATAATTATTCAAATCTATCACAGAATAATGTTTCAATAGTTCCTTATATTCTCTGAAAACAACTTCAGGGTGACTTTCTCCACATGCACCAATAAGAGCAGTGAATGTTCTTAAAGATGGCACTTTCTTCTTTCGTACATACTCCATATATGAGATACCAACTCCAGGGGTATGACCTCTGGTAATTTTTTCCATAACAGAGGCATCATAATTTAGAAGGAATGATTTCTCAACTTCAGTATCAAGCAAAGATTCCCAGTCGCTGTCTGTTAAAGTAAATTTTTCTTTTTCCAAGTAATGTAATTTTTCATCTAAGTCAGTGAAAAACTTTTCTATATCTATAGACCCTGGAGCATATTTTCTAAAGTTATTTTTCTTCCTTCTTTTCTTAGAAGGTTTTTCTGACTCCGATAAACCTCTAGAATAAACATGCTGATGACAAAACTGCAATCTTTGTTCTCTGGTGCTTTTTTGCCCCAAATAAACAAAGTCAGAAAGTGGGTATTTCCTAGTCAACTTGCTACATATAAAATTTATCCATTTCCTTTGTCCTGTACAAATACTTCTTTGAGATAAAATGTTCACAATCTTTTGTCCAGCTACTAGGAATGATGACATTTTACCTGTAGCTTCTTCTCTCTTTCATGGCTCCCAAAATTAGCATTGATCTGATAACATAAAACAAAACATAGAATTAGGGGTAGGGCTGGCTAATCGGAGCTGAAAGATAATCGAATATCAGTCATGCCATTGTGATCAATAATCAATTAGTGATAGCTGAAGATTTAGTAATAATTTTACCTGTCTGGCTTTCTCTGAGCAGGACTCTTACTATATGTTCTAGTTTACTATGTTTTTGAACAGACACGTATGAGCAAACAGTGTAGATCCAGATGAGACGCCACCATCAGGGTCTGCACTGTTTGCCACTTCACCCAGCCATTTTAGGCACAACTTTGGGTAGTAAATTGTACTTATCAAATAATCGATTACAGGAAAATCAGTAATGTTAATCAATTTTGTGGAAATCATCGATCGATTAATAGATTTTCCAATTGATCATGCCAGCCTTATTTAGGGGGCATGTACATGTACATGAGTGTGTGTGTTTGAGTTTTACGTCCCTCCAACAGCTAAGGTCATAAGGAGACGGGGCTTCGGTTTAAAGACTCATCCGAAAGTCTGGAGAAGCCCGAGATCGAACCCATGACCCCTGGTTTAATATGCGAGTAGCATAACCACTACACCACAGGGGCTTCTACACATGTACATGAACTTGTGGGAACTGGTTTTAAGATTATCATGGATGTCCACTTTTTAACTCATGTTAACCCATTTGGTGTCAGAAACCCCAAAAGGGGAAGGTGGCAAACAGTGCAGGCCCAGAGCAGAGGCCGCAGAATGCGATGTCGCGGCGTCTGATCTAGGCCTACACTGTTTGCGAAAAGTTAAGCCATTTTCCAAATAAACTTTGAAGAAAAAAAAAACCTGACAGCCCTTAATTTTGGAAAGGACTCCTGCTGTATATAAAGTGGAAGATTCTATTTGGTACAAAATGGGGTAATAAAAAAAAGACACTTGTTGAGATATTCCTAAAATGAGCAGTTCACAGGTATGGGCCGAACCACAATTAACCTCTTTATAACACTGATCAATGTAACTCAGTTTTGGATTTAATATGGCCACAGGAGCTCGAAGTTCTGTCTATAAGTAGTTCATAAGGTTCAAAATCAAAAGTGACACTAAGCCATTTAGTAAGAAATTGAAATTGCAGCAGTCTTTATATTTGGACTTTTTTAATACGTTTTGATGGACCAAAATTTCAAGTGTCTGTGACATGGCTGAAAGATGGATCCAAAAATGTACAGATTATATAATGAGAATGGCCATAAATGGTCATTTTTCTATTGTTCGGATTTCACAACAGTTTCTGCTAATAGTGTTATAAATAGGGGAGTAAAATGTTAATATGTTTCATCAGGAATAGCAGTTTTACACATTTTTATGAGCATCCAAAATCTGATTTTAACCCAAAAGATGCCAACAATGACAACTGGGGCCTCCTTTGTCAACTGCCAGTTACTTTAAAGGTCTTGTTTGCAAACAGTGTAAACCCAGATCAGACTGCTGCTCTAGGAGCAGTCTACTCTGGGTCCACACTGTTTTCCTGTATGCAAAAATATTTTTATAAAGTTTGCAAAAAGATTCAGTAGACGACATAAGCAGACAACATTCTCAGGTGTAGTTTTTCTCGGCATCTTAAGGGTTAATCGTTGTCCTGCTGAACACGACAACGCCAACCTCTGCAAACAGTACAGATCCAGATCAGTAAGAAGGCTTCTGAAGAAGCCATCTGATCAGGATAAACACAGCACTTGATTCTCAATTATAACAGGCCCAATTTTCATTCATAGAGAAACAAACCAGCCACCAAGCAACATCTTTTTCTCACATCCAAGAATCCAAGGGACACTTTAGCACATAGCCACGTGATAACTGACAGCGACAAAGAAATAGCCATTACCAACATGTTAAATCAAACATTTCTTGATGCAACTTCTCTGCTATTTACCAAACACTCCAAAGAAAGCGTACGGTATTTATGAGGGAAAAATGGTTCTAATCAATCATACAGACAGACAAGCAATACTCAATCTCTTTAACAACGAGGAATGTCTTTTTTTTAGTGAAGTTCTAAACATTTGATATGCAGTCATATTCAAGCAAGTATTCAAAAGTCAGAAGACTCACCGGGAAATATGTTCTAGAAAGGATTATCCTTTGGAAGCAAGGAATGCACCATAGAACTGGAAAATATGGAGTGTACACCTTTTCTTGGCCAGACTAGCTAATTTCCGCCATTTAGGCCTCATCAGTGACCCTCAAATATTTTCAAAATTCCACAATGGAATCAATGACCCCAAAGGACAAGAAAATATAAACTACACAATGATGTAACTTTTCTTATTAGGCAAAACTGCATACTTAACTCTTGTCCTGCTGAATATTTTAATCCGCCACACCCACAACTGATTATCACCCAATCACAAGGATGGGCTGTCAAAACCAGGGGTGGTTTTAACCAGCGGTTTTAACCGGTTAAAACCATCCCGGTCAATACTCCTAGAGTGGTCAATACTGGTCAATTGAAATATTGAGTGGTCAATTGAATAATTTTAGTGTTGAAAGGGCAAAGTTACTGAAACTATTTTGAAGTTTTGGTCTCTTTGCTGGTTTTGTTTGTTTGATTTGAGGTTTAACGTCCCCGTCAACACTGTAAAGGTCATTTTGGAGACGTTGCTTCCAATTTTGTGGGACTTTTACCCGACATTGAGATGAAATGACATCTCAAGCCCTGTCGCCCAATGAAACCAATAGGGTTTATTAGCATGGACGGTCCGCCTCCCACCGCGGTTCCTGGACAGGCTTAGATCCTCTAAGCGGTTTACCAGTACTAGTGTGCGGGCCGGATTCAGCTCTGCGTGGAAGCATCATGCAGCCCATATATTTCTTCAAGCCCCTATGGGCGGGGGCTTTCTCTTTGCTGGAAGCTGATCATTTGATAGAGTTTCTGGTTCCGATGTTATTTCTTCAATTGGCCTCTTTGCAATACTTTCTGGCCTTTTTTTAGTCCTAGGCATTTTTGCCTATGGCTCATCAGTCTTAAGACCTTAGCACTAACTTCAGTAGTGCAGTCTTTGCACCATGCACTGTTTTTTGTTATCTTCCAAAATAGTGAAGAAGTCTTTAGGTTTCTTTCATTTTTGACACCTTGAGTAATACCTTGATGATAAGATACTATAGATTGCATATAAATCAAAATTTCAGACATTAGGCCTGGTGTCAGTTTATAATACCCCTATTAGGGACATGTAATTGGTCAATTTTGCAATTAGATCTCTGCCACACCCACTGCAGTGGCATGGGTTAGTCTGTTTTGACAGCTATTTACATGTGTCGCAGATACTTTTAAATATTCAAAGACATCAGTGACTCTTCAAACATTGTTTGGTTAATAAATTACAGCCTTTTACAGATGAACAGCTTCACAGGCCTAAAGATTAATGGCAGGTGTATTTGACACTTTTGTCAATATATGTATGCAAAAATTTTCAGCAATAACATCAAAATTATATGTGAACTGCCTTAAAATTTTATGATCAAAGATTCTATTAAACAATTGATATTTTCAAAGTTGAAAAGGGAAGAAGATTTGTGGGGAGAGAGAGGTGAGTGGGTCAGTCTGGTACAACAATTTTTGTTTTCTATGTCAAACCAAATAGGACCTTTGATAAATCCTTCAAAATCCATGATACATTCAGTTTATTCATATTCCTGTAAATCAAAATATGAACAATCAATCTAACTTATAAAGGAAAAAAGAATAATTATAAAGATTGTTTGATAAACAAGATAAAAGAACATATAGTCCAACATCATTACATGATGTAGGGGGAAAGCTTTTAAAACCAGTTCAGCAACAGGACAGAGGCATATACTCCAGTGATTTAATCAACCACCAATCGACCAGTATTGACCAGTAATGACCGGTTAAAACCGGTTTTAACCACCGGGTTTTAACCACCGGCCCGGTCAATACTCATATTGACCTGCTTTTTGCCAACCTTGCGGCCAATCAGATTACTTGACAGAGTTCTCGTTAACTCCAAATTTGGAGTAATTTACTCCAACTGTTTCATTTCTGACTCCAACTTTTTGGAAAGTCTCAATAGAAAAGTATGGTAAAACTCAAACTTTTTCTGGAGGAGAGCATTTTTACTCCAATTTTCAAAATCCTAGTGAGAACCCTGCTTGATGCAAATTATTGCAACAAATTCACAACCTGAATAGCAAACAATGAAGCCATCTGATCTGGATCTACATTGGTTGAAAGATAAGACATATCCGGGCTCAGCAGGACAAGGGTTAACTCTTTCTCTCTGACTGTCTCCAGAGTTACTTATTATTTCTGTACCAGAAACCCTAAAAGGAGTAATAGGTAAACAGGGCAGGCCCAGATCAAACGTCACAGAATGCGGCAGCTGATCAGGGCCTACACTGTTTGCAAAAGGTTCTGTCAATTTCTAAATAAATTTTGAAGAAATCACAACCCGACACTCCTAAATTTTGAATTGTAGGAAGATTCCATTTGGCAAAAAATGGGTTAAAATGGACTCTTTTATTGTCCCCAGACGTAAGTCCAAGGGGCTATAGTAATGGATTCGTTCGTTCTTCCGTCTGTCTGTCAGTCAGTCCCTAGATGCAATCTTATCTCCACAACTCCTCCTATAGTTTTCAATAGAACATCTCATCTCCGCAACTCTTCCTACATTTCTCAAAGGATTTTGATGAAACTTTCCATTCATTGTTCCCATGATCTGAAGATGATCATATTTTATCAATGAGGCATTTCTAATGAGCACTCACAGCCACCCAAGACAAAGGTTGTGTGTACTTGTTAGAACTGCCTCAATGAGGCGGTTCTAACAAGCACCCACAACCTATCATATGTTTACAGTATGAGTAAGAAAACAATAATGGATTTTCATCAGAAAAGTAGCCATTTTGGAGATGTGAAAAAATGCACTATGACACACAGGTGTGTTATCGTAATGTATGCCATGCCAAGAACTTACAGGGATGAAAGCTTACAGTTATCATGTAATTACAGTTGAGATCTTGAAACTGTGCAGTGGATTTCCACTATATTAAAAGGAAGGTCAATGGCACAATTAACTAGAGCAAACGACCAGTGGGTCATGTATA
The DNA here is from genome assembly GCA_963580285.1 of Lucinisca nassula. Taxonomy (NCBI): domain Eukaryota; kingdom Metazoa; phylum Mollusca; class Bivalvia; order Lucinida; family Lucinidae; genus Lucinisca; species Lucinisca nassula. The sequence goes on from OY757017.1 coordinate 123,762,316, forward strand.
CACCCGGCCAGCAGCACCCTCTGATATATCTTTCGGGCTTGTTTGTAATATGAATGAAGATGTCAAGAATCTTTAAGAATCTATAAATGTGCTTGTAAAAGCTAAACCAAACATAAAATTTCTAAATGGACCAAGGGAGTGAGGGCATCAAAGTTACTGAAGGGGTGGGGGCATTAATGTTACTGAAGCAGCAGGGTGGGGTATGCATCCATGAAATCTTCGGACTCATATGCAACATCGATGCAATTATCAATTGAATTTGTCTTGGAGTTTAGAACATACAGGCATCTATAAACTTTGTCATAAAACTTTAGCCAAATGTAAAATTTCTAAGTCTGTGACCTTGAGGATGAGGTCACCGTGGGTGGGGGAAGGGAAATATATCACGAAATGTTTGGACTGGTATGCAACATTGATGCAAGTACATGTATCAACTGAATTTGTCTGAGAGCTTAGAACATACAGGCATCTATTAACTTTGTCATAAAACTTTAACCAAATGTAAAATTTCTAAGTCTGTGACCTCAAGGTCACTGTGTAACTTCAGTGTAAGTATCAGCTAAATCTATCAAAGGGTTCAGAAGATACAATCTCTTAGAAATTTTGACGCATAACTTTAACCAAAATGTCAATGGATGGAAGGACGGAAAGATGGACACAGGGACAGACAGATGGATAGATGAACAGCAGAATGAAAACTATAGACCCCTATAGCATACTTCGTATGCTGGGAGTATAAATAGCAGATTTCCAGTTCCTATCCCCATTTGTGTCCAAATTATTGCATTTACAGGGGGGCCGTATCCCACTTTGTGTTCGCATGGGTGTTTTAAAAAAAGTTTGGGCTAAACTGGGGGATTCAAAACCCCTTTAGCAATGCCAACAAAACCCTCTTTTACAAAATCCTGGATATGGCCCAGCAAACTGTAACATACATTGTATCTTTATTTCATCAAGCATATCACACACACTACGTTTGTTCCCCCATTGCCCACAGATGTCTGGGGTCAGGTCACTTGATAATGTTTTTTCAAGCAATTTTTGCATTTTGCTATAATTGGAACACTTACGATCATCATAAAACATGTTTAGAAACTTCTAGACAGCGTTCAAAAAATGTCTTTTTTACAATCAAGTCTCAGATATGACGTCACAATCCCGCAATGTGCACGTTTTGCTGTATTGCTGATTTCTATGTTAAACGACAAGGGCAGTACAGAGGACTGTCTGATGTAACAGGCGAGGTGCAGTCTTTCGGCCATGGTGGTATGTGCGTGACGAGATATGATGTGGACTTGTGGGACAGAATGATGGCATGGAAACCTGACGTGGTGCTTCTCCACATAGGCGGAAACAATATCAGTTATGATCAGCAGGGGCATATCGGGCAGATGATCATGTCCCTTATTGGGTCTCTGGAGGCAGCGGGCATTACAGGCCTTTATAGTGAGGGTCGTTTCGAGGCAATATCAATCCTTCTAGGTTCGAAGCGTTCCAGCGTCAGATTAATCAGTTTCTGCGCCGGTGTCTCAAGCAGCGTTTCATTTTTTTCCGAATGCAAATTTGGCACAGCGACGGTCGCCTTCACAGGCACTATGACAGGGACTGTGTTCACTTGTCCAGGGAAGGCCAGAAGAGGTACCATGTGTGCTTAGGGTGTTTCTGCGATTTTCCTGCTAGTCAGGTGTTTACAGAAGGGTCCTTTCGAGGGCCCCCAGATCATCCCGTTTGGGTAACCTTATAATGTACATCCTTTATCCGAAAGCGAAAGTTGTGAAAAAAAAAAAGAAATGAAAAAAGATGTGATAAGGTGTATTGTTTCTTATTTCTGTCCCACTTATTTATATGCATTCCTGAAAGAAAGGCGTTTGTTTGCTAGTGTGCTGCTGTGCCGTTCTCCTCTGGGTTGTGTGGCTCCCGATCAGCCAGGACTTTGATGCAACGGTCTTAAGTGCAAAGTCCAAGGACCGCAACCATTGCGTTACATTCCGTCCTAACCTCCCGTTCACCTCACCCCACTCAGGAGGGTCCGGGCAATGGATTTCCCTTGTGGTGGATCCATGCCCAGTCCTGGTGTGCTCTCGTGTGGTACTCTTTCGGGCTGTGTGGCGCCCGATCAGCTAGGATTTTAGTGTAGCGCTCATAAGTGCAAAGCCAGTGGGCCGCAACCACAACGCTACTCCTTGTCCTATCCTCTCGCTTGACACACCCCCTCAGGAGGATGGGTTGGGGCTATGGATTTTCCTTATGGGGGTCCGTGCCCCGTTCTGTCATGGTCTTCTCACAATGATCCAGGGATCGCTGTCACCGGCAGGCACCCCTTAGTGCAAAGCTGGGCTGCCCAAAGCTGAGGGTGCAACCACAGTAGGCTTTCATCCTGCAAGCATGGAGTGTAGTGTAAACCTGCGAGTAATGGTCAAATGTGACCGACCGCAGTAGGTCCGAATTGTGGTACTGTATCGACAACTAGCACAGTGTATCGCGTGTTTACATTTACTATGCATTTTAACTGAAAAGTAAACATCCTGTTTCTTTTAGAAATGGTTGGGACAGTACTAACATTAATAATATGACAATATATAAACCAATAAAGAGCTGTCAATGCGGAAAATGCTACTTTCGGTGACAGTTAATAGGAGAGCCGGAAGGGTCTGACATTTCACCAGCAAGACAGTTCACCGACACGTAATTTGATACCGTAGAAAACAGTTCACCGGCGGTGCGAAGGTTTTATCTATCTATCTTCTATCTATCTATCTATCTATCTATCTATACTGCGTCGGTCACATTTGACCATTACCGCAGGTGTATATTACATACACTCCAGGTTTTGCAGGATGAAAGCCTACACAGTAATCATGTAATTACGGTAGGGATCTTTAACCTGCACAGGGGATGGTTCTCCCTGCACAGGGGGCCTCCAGTTAACGTCCCGATCCGAAGGACGGTGCACTTTATGACATTCATCCCTGCAAATGATGCCAATGGAGCGTGTTCGGACACCGAAATTTTATCGCCGCTGCCGGGGATCGAACCCGGGACCTCTAGCATCAGAGGCAAGTGCACTATCCACTGAGCTATCACGCTCATTCTGATACTGCGTCGGTCACATTTGACCATTACCGCAGGTGTATATTACATACACTCCAGTTTTGCAGGATGAAAGCCTACACAGTAATCATGTAATTACGGTAGGGATCTTTAACCTGCACAGGGGATGGTTCTCCCTGCACAGGGGGCCTCCAGTTAACGTCCCGATCCGAAGGACGGTGCACTTAATGACATTCATCCCTGCAAATGATGCCAATGGAGCGTGTTCGGACACCGAAATTTTATCGCCGCTGCCGGGGATCGAACCCGGGACCTCTAGCATCAGAGGCAAGTGCACTAACCACTGAGCTATCACGCTCCTACTGCTGAAGGTTTGAAGGTTTATTTAATATTCAAGACCCCAGGAGGGGTATGTGATGAAATACAAGGCAGCCAAATACAACATAATAAACAAACATATCAATGACATTTATAGGTAATTCTATTATCTAAATCTCGCACACTGTCAACCCTTTCTGTACCAAATGGAACCCTCCACCCTACATATAGAGTCCAAATTCAGGGGCGCCAGGCCGTGTTTTCCCGAAATTTGAGTTTGAAAATGCCCAAACTCTGTGCAAAGAGTGTATGCCCAGATCAGATGTCGCGTTCTGCTGCACCCGATCCGGGCCCGCACTGTTTGACAACTACCCCTTATGGGGTCCCTGGCACCGAATGGGTTAATGTGCAACAATTAACATATTATCCTCCTCATGACTAGTTTTATGTATACTTATGCCAGCAAACAAGCCCACAGGCTGACAATGTCCAGTGAAATGCCTCGCATCCACTGGGTTCCGGGTCATTTCGGCCCATATTTGTTGTTGTTGTTGTTGTTGTTGTTGTAGGGATCCAGCCTATTAAAGGCTCAACCAGCCTATTAAAGGCTCAACAGCTGTCGCTGAATTTTGGGCTTTTAGTTTATGTTCAATGTCACATGCGTATATGTAGTTAAAACCATGGGCATTAAAAGTCACTTAGTAGCCAGTATACATATATATAGTGTTAACACATCAATCCATTTTGTGGGCCAGTCGAAGATATACGTCGATAGGCGGCGTTGTCACATCCAATAGTCTCTCTACAGCGACGGGAGAATAATATCCAGCGTCGGGAGAATAATATATATATCCAATTTAACACGTATTTACTTATTTGTTAATTATATATTGACATATAGAACTAAGTATTGGCCCCTAAGTATTGTTGCTATATTTATACAAGTAGACTGTCGTATGTACAGCATCCCTAAAAAAGTAAGGCACATTATTAACTGTTTAACTATATACAGCTTTTTGTGGTATTTACATGCTACACAGTTCAGGAGTATTAATTACAGCCATGAGTGTGCGATGTTCCAAGTATCTAAAGGTCTCTTAATTTTAACCCTAAGATTTCACTTCTTGACCTATGCAGTGAAAAGCACCAATTCCTTGAAAGTTGTTCTAGACTGCTAACTGTCTCTTCAGTTAAAACCAAACCTCCGTAAGCCCCGCATAATGTACTATCTAATAACAGTTGAGTCAAGTTTTCATTGTCCGAGATATAAGACTGCCCATAACAAAATCGGCCCATGTCAAAATCGGCCCATAACAATTTCGGCCCATAAATGATTAAAAGGCTGATAAAGGGGTCGAATACCAGTCAAAAAAAAAAAATGAAAGATATAGTTAATTTATGATAAAATACAATTTATTTTTACCGCTTTTCACCGCTCGGCATCTGTATCATTATTTTCAAGATAAGAGATAATATAAAAGAGGTTGTGTTTTTTTAGCAAAAAAAAAAAAAAAAAAAAAAAAAGAAAATGTATATTTATGAACTTGGAAATAATAGTTCTGGGGTCATTGCTTATTTGTTTATATTGTTGGCACATGTCGGTATGCAAAATGATTAATAATCACTTTAGGCAGCTGCCTTTATCGACACGTGCCTTCAAGCAACAAGCAGAACGATTATCACTTTACTCAAACCTCAGTCATTATTGGGGCACGTGCCAATCATCCATAAGTCTATGTCTCCTAATGCGTGTCTTTAATTCTTTCTTTGCTTTCGGTTTCGTTTTATGAATGTTATTGGACAGGGGCGCATCGACAGCTATATGTGGGCCTAGCGCCGGTGCCCAACGAAAGACTCACACCAGCCTTTGCATCCGCGCAGTCTGATTTGTGTGTAACTATGAAGCATAAAGTAGCCAAAGCTACCTCATGCCTCCAGCGTTCATGAGCATACTGTGCGACTGAACAAGTCGAGCTGTGTATGCTGGGCTCGAAAAGTAGCCAAAGCTTCCTCACGCCTCTAGCGACCATGACCATACTGTGCGGCTGAGCAAGCTGGTATGTCTATGCTGGGCGAATTGTAGAAATTGCTGGGTCATTGCTTACTCATTTACTTTGTGTTTCAATCGGCCTAATGTTCAAACGTTCAAACGGACCCAGCAAATGTTAATGCACGAAAACCTATGCGTGATTCCTGTAATAAAATTGAAGATTTTCTGCTAAAAACTAATCAATGCGCCTCTTATTCATAGCGTATTCCATTACGTAAATGGAAGTGTTGAAAAGCAGAAATAAGAAATACAATTTACAACGAAGCCCTTAAAAATTTCATAAGCCCAATGTGACTGTGAACAACGCTTGATGTCTATCTATCTATCTTCATATACTGAGTCGGTCAAACTTGGCCATTACCTCAGTTGGGTGGTGCGCTAAATTTAGAATTTAGCAAAAAAAAAAAAAAAAAAAACACACCCACTGGATGAGTTCTTAAAACTATTTACAATCTGCTTTCAGAGGTGTACTAAAACGCACACCTCTGGATCCCAATCTACACTATGCGGGCTTTGAACTCCTCTGCAGTTTTGGCATTTACCACAGAGGAGGGAAGACTATTCCACTGAGGAATAGTTCTAGGGAAGAAAGAATTCTTCAGGGCATCACTACTATAGGCCTGGTACCTACGATATTGACTGTTGTTTAGTTTTGATGCCCTTGTTTGAGTTGAAGTAGTCACAGGGGTCAAGTATTTATCTTTATTAAGAGACACTGTGTCAGAGTGAATCTTATAAAAGAAGGTTAAAGAGGACTGCTCGCGACGGGCCTCCAAGGATGGCCACTCCAGCTCATCGAGCATATCACCAACACTGCTTCTGTTCCGCCATCGCCTGCAGGTCCATCGGGCAGCCGTTCTCTGAACCTTCTCAACCTGCTGAACCTGAGTTTTAACATGGGGGTGCCAAACAGGTGATGCATACTCTAATTGAGGTCTAACCAAGGTTTTGTATGCAACACCCTTTGTCTGCCTAGGTGCAAAAGCCAAATTACGTCTAAGAAACCCTAATGTCCTAGTTGCTTTAGAGGTAATCTCAGAAATATGTTGACCCCAATCAAGATTATCAGTAATGGTGATACCAAGATATTTTGCGGATTGGACGTGTTCCAAAGTATGCTGATGTAATGAGTAGTTGAATTTAATCTGCTTGTCTGGAGGGTGCCGTGACACCCTCATTGAATGACATTTGGCCACATTGAACTTCATTTGCCAATCGGCCTCCCAACGTGCTAGGCTATCCAGGTCATCTTGTAAGATAAGACAGTCAGAAGTAGTATATATGTTCCTATACAAAACACAATCATCAGCAAACAAACGAACAGATGACCTGATATTATCAGGAAGATCATTAATAAATATCAAGAAAAGGACCGGTCCAAGTACCGAACCTTGTGGGACACCGGACAAAACAGGGACTGGATCCGACGCTTGGCCGTCAAGTACAACTTGTTGAGTGCGTCCAGAGAGCCATGAGCTAACCCACTTAAGTGTGGATCCTCTAATCCCATAATGATCTAGTTTGTACAATAGCCTCCTGTGAGGTACCTTGTCGAAGGCCTTTGCAAAATCCATGATAATCAGGTCAGTCTGTTTGTGGCCACGATTAATGGCCCCATCCAGATTGCTCACTATGTCATGGTAGAACTGAACTAATTGAGTTTCACAAGACCTTCGACTTCGGAAACCATGCTGGCAGTCAGCAAGAATGCTTTCAAAGGCTAGGTGCTTGTTAATGTTGCTGACTAATATATGCTCCAGGGTTTTGCAACAGATGCATGTGAGCGACACCGGTCTGTAATTCGCAGCATCATATTTTTCTCCTTTCTTAAAGACCGGGGTTACGTTTGCTTGTCGCCAGTCATCTGGTACAGTGCCCCGAGCAAGTGATTCATTGAAAATAAAGGCCAGCAGGGGAGATATTTCAGCACTACATTCCTTAAGCACCCTGGCATGCAGACCGTCAGGCCCAGATGCCTTATGTATGTTGAGCTTGTCCAACAGTTTTGCGACCCCTTTGGGGTCAACTGTTATGTCCCCCATAGAGGGGAACGGACTTGTACCTTTTGATGGTAGCTCACCGTCAGCTTCACGTGTAAACGCCGATTGAAACTGCTTATTACATATATTTGCCTTTTCACGTGATTCAGTTTTCAAAATTCCATTTTCTCTAAGTGAAGTGATCCCAAATGATTCTTTTTTCAGGGACTTTACAAATGACCAAAATTTCTTAACTTTTCCATTCTTCTGGGGGCCCTCGGGATCAATATTTTCATCATCAAAGGTAAAGATGCTGGAAACATGATTCCAATATGCATCTCTAATTACCTTTTGTACATGTGCTCTGAACCTTTTGTAATGGTTCTTCACGTCGGGATTGCTAGACTTACGAGCACGAAAGTACATTCTGTCACGTCTTCTGATTAGGTGTTTGATCGTGTTATCGATCCATGGTACACTATGCTTTGTTTTGGTCATTTTTATTGGTATGTACCTTTCCATGGCCGTCGTAAGTTCGGTCTTAAAACTGACCCACAAGTCATTTACTGACATGTGAGAGAGGTCAGAGGAAAGGAAGGAATCCTTAAATCGCGCCATATGGTCTCGCAGACCATCCATATCCGCTCGCTTATATAAATATATTTTACGCGGGACCTGTCGGATTCGCTTTGCTTTTATGTCATACTCAATATAAACTATATCATGATCGGCCTTGCCGATCGGGGGCATCCCTTTGACACGACTAACTGGGGATGGAGAATTTGTAAATAGCAAATCCAGGGTTTTTTCTTGCCGGGTGGGTATATTTACGACTTGAGAGAGGCAATGTTCTTTTACTATATCCAAAAGCTGTTGTTGCGTTTGCCTTTTAGACACCCCATGGGGTACCTGCTGGTTGCACCATTCAATATCACCACAATTGAAGTCCCCTCCTACCAATATGTGGGCATTTCCATTTGACATTATCCTAGCCAAGGATGTATTGAAGGCCTCAAGATAATTTGGGTCAATCTGATCTGGTGGACGATAAAAAGATCCAAGGTACAGAGTCCTACACCCAATAATGTTCAACTTACACCAAACTATTTCACAGTCGGTGTCCAACTCCGGAGTTTCTGTGCAGAGCAGGTCTCTTTTAAATGCCACAAAGACACCACCATGGGCATCTCCAACTCTGTCTTTCCGGATGGCCTCGAATGAATCTGGGAAAATTTCCGAGTTTTTGATATCTGGGGTTAACCAAGACTCATTCCCCAAAATGATGTCTGGTTTAGCCGAGTCGATAATTGTGTGAATTTCAGCCCTTTTATTCTTAATTGACTGACAATTCATAATCAAGATTCTGAGGGGGTGGTTGAGGACCGCTTTTTTGGTCCTCGGTTTAGCTCCTCTTGGTTGCTGCACAATGGGCGAAGAAGCTGCAGTTGGTGGGCCAATATTGTCTGGTATCGGACTATCAGGCTCGGACAGGGATGATAATGGATCAAATCTATTATGAGTATCTAAAGTTGCTGAGTCACCAAATAGCGATGTGGAAAAGTTAGGCATTCCACATTTCAAGCAATCCCATGCCATGCTTGTACTCAATGGACTAGTATAAATGCTATACATAGTTGAAGACATGCCTTGACAGCCTATATGTAGAAATGAAAATCACTACCTTAACCTCCCTACTGTCGGTACGTCAAATGGCCAATTTATTGGGGAACCATTTGCGTAACGACATCGTTTCTAAGCCTATATGATACCAGACATTACAAGTATCACAACAAATTCCTCGGTCATCCCAACCAACACTTTCAGTACAGACCCCACATGGGAAATGTGTACTGTTACTTCGGGAATCTGGACCAGGATTAGTTTCAACATCCCAAGCATTTCCTATCATCACTGTAAATATGTATAAATAACAAAGTTTATTTGAGCCAGGAAATTCCTTAAACCTAAAAGATTTCTTTAGAATTGATACCGTGCACAACTGGGGTACATGATACAAAAGGTTATGCTGGTTAGCTGTTGTACCTCTAGAGTCAGTGTAAACAGGGTAGAAGTCAATTGGAATTTCCTGTAGGTCTTGTCCACTGCAGTTAAAAAGTGAATCAAAACGTGTTGCCAACAGCAAGCAACACACTCCAAATAGGATGTCAAATACAAAATGACACATCATGGGTGGTTGAGTACTGACTTCCTGGGGTATGAAGGGCAAAAGGTTACTGTGTGTGTCTTGGAAAATCTCCTCTGGTGGGCAATATCAGAATGAATAACTTTTATTGGAAAGGACCTTTCCACAGTGTTTATGTGAAATTTGAAGCGTTTTCGCTCCAGTGCAGACTTCTCGCTATAATTTGCTATTTGCAATTACATTCAACGTGCAGAAACAATGTGAACCAGTCAAAAATATGCAGGGATACTTCAGTTTTCTATGCAGTGTGTCTATTCGGCGAAATGACCATAAATGAAAGTTACCGTTTACAATTGAAGGGGTTAGTGCAAGAAGGTACCTAAGTCACATTTTCATTATTTTAAGAAAAACGCGAAAAACAAAGTATTTTGCGAAAATTTCATATTTTGTGTTTCTTATTTTAAATAAATAGTTCTGTTGATATATTCTATGATATGAAATGGTGTAAAGATCGCATAAATAGCCCGAAGTATATTGCAGATATTCATTAATTTCAATAATGTGTTTATGCAAGAAGGAGCCTAAGTCCATAATTGTTTATGCAAGAAGGGGCCTAAGTCCATTGTTTAAAGGACATAGTTTTCTCTATTTAGAGCAGAAATCTATTACATTTTATTGAATATGTATATTTTATCTTTTGTAGACTCTTTATAAGTTTCTTAAAACAAAGAGCTGAAACAAATGAACAACACATACACCGATAACTCGAAGTTGTTTGTGGTAAAAATGGACTTAGGCCCCTTCTTGCACCAAAGATACGACCTTGGACTTAGGACCCTTCCAAAGATTCAATGTAACTGTCATTTTTAATGCCAATAAAGAAATAAAGCATATCAAACTATATATCATATTGTAGGTCTTGGTATGATATATCTGAAAATAACAATATCTCAGATTTTTCCAAAAATGGACTTAGGTACCTTCTTGCACTAACCCCTTCAATTACTATTTACAAGTATGAGGTTTCACAAAAAACTTGCCTTACGCTAGCAAGCGGCACAACATATCTTTAATTGAATGTATCCTTATTCCAGCTTCCGCAAATTGTTGAACCGTCTGGCAACGTCCTTTTCGTATGCGTGCCGCTGATTTACAATATATTTGAACTGACAAAAAGCGAAATAAATATAAAGATTAAGATAAAGTAGCTTTATTTAACGTCGCATATCCGAAACAAATAGCATTAGATTTTATTGCGACAAATAAAGTATCCTTTAACAAATACTTACCTGCATTCATTTAGCTTCCTAGGACTACCCCTGATAATGTGAGCGTCAGCCAAGGGAGCTCCTTGTACCATTTTTACGCCTTTGGTATGGCGCGGTCGGGGATCGATTTTTTTTGTTTGATTAGAGGTTTAACGTCCCCGTCAACACTGTAAAGGTCATTTTGGAGACGTTGCTTCCAATTTTGTGGGACTTTTATCCGACATTGAGATGAAATTACATCTCAAGCCCTGTCGCCCAATGAAACCAATAGGGTTTATTAGCATGGAAGGTCCGCCTCGCACCGCGGGGATCGAACCCGCGACCTCCCATTCCCGAAGCAGACGCTCTACCACTGAGCTATCGGGGCCGGTATATACCAATGAAGATGGCCAGAAAAGGCGACATCACAGAAAACATAATACAAATGGCACCAACAGGAAGGGCAAACCAAAAGTTTTGATATACAGTAAAAATGCAACGGAAAGGAAAGTAATCAGCTACCTCTTCTTCGACGAGAAAAAGGTGTTTTATCAGCCTTGGGGAATCAATTGCTGAGTCTGAAAGTCACTACAGTTTCTGTGTCAGTATAATCAGTTTTACTGGCATGACGTTGCATTAACGCTGGTACGGCGTTGCATAGACGTCATGTGCCCGCTGGGAAGAACTAATCTTTCTTATGGGTGGCACGGATCCAATATACATATATATTGTTTCTTGTTAGCGTAATTCAAACGCGTAACACGACCTACGTTTTATAAAAGAAATAAAAAAAAACTTATGTAATCCCTGTAATCCAAACTTTATTGCAGTTACATGTAACAGACTGATATCGAGTGACTGAAAACAACTACTCGAAATAATAGTAACAAGTACTCTGCGCGGAAATAAATTTGATTGCTCAGACAGACTAAAGTTGTTGTTAAATGCTCGTATCCAAGTTAATGAGTGCTCCTAGGCATGGTATAATGTGCTGCACGTACGTGTACACGTTAGGCCACAGTCACATTTAGAAAACGGCATTTTGTACGGGTCGAGGTCATCGGGTGCGGTGATCGACGAGTTCGTCCCAAGAACTTGGTGGCTCTACAAGCAGCACTTCTGCATTGCTAAGCAAGTAGGAGATGCTGAGGGCTTGTACCAACATCTGGATCATTGCACACTCATCCTGCCTGCTGGTTGAGAATAGGACTTGGAGCTGTGAATTATATCGATTCCACGTCATTGCCTCCATTTATGTTTTGCGGAAAGTCTTCTTCCTGGACCACTAGCCGCTTGTTTCTGTATGGAGACTTGCAAAGGCATGCTTCATTTGCAGTCCGATGGCCAAAATCGCGCGGCCCCAAAAGAGAGCATCGTTGGCCTACTTTCTGCTCTCGAGCACAGTAGAGAAATCGCGATCTGCAACCGATTTGTCACTGATTACTCAACATTTTTGTCTCAATTTAGACTGGCATTCAAAATTTCTAAAACTGGCAGTGCTTCACTTTACTCGGTAGGGTACAGGCAGTCCAACGCGATTAATTCTTGCTGGACAGACTGCCGCGATTCGCAGCCCAGAAGCACATAACTTACGTCTCGCTGTAGAGCTATGGAGTTCTGTCCGCTCGACCCTGGCAGATGTAAAATAACGAACGATCGTAGCAGTGTCATCATCATTATTCTCTGCTCAGCTCTTGAGCAGCTAGTCCAGATCGATATCACAACATGTCTGGATTTATGCAAGAGTATTTCCAGATCCACTTGTGGCTTTCTTGAAGTCATGCCGACTTCATGGGATTCCTGAGGTGACCACAGGCCTTCAGCACCAGCGTGTCACTGTCGTTTGACGTTAGGATCTGCGCAGTCTAGCCCCCAGCCAGAACCAAGAAGGCAGCTCCAAGACTACGTCAAGAAGCACCACCAGCAGTCTAATTCCAGATTTCTTGCCTGGCCGAGGAAACATATTCAGAAACAGAATGCAGACACATATTGACAAGACCTTACCAGTGAAAATATCTAATGCTTGGTTTCATTATAAATAGCCTCACCGAGGCAATTTTCCACTAACTTGCACCGCCGTATAAATTTCAAACCGTTAGAGATATTTTGTACACTTTTTTGGCAAACAGATATATATTGATAAGATATAGTCAACAATGGTGTTTAATGCCTGAATTCTTTAAATAAATGGCATTGCCAAGGCAAAATTCACAAACTGATTGCAGGCATATGTTTTATTTTGATAAGATTTGGCAAACAGATGTATATTGACAAGACCGTCTAATATGTTCTTGAAAGGGTTATCCTTTGGAAGCAAGGAATACACCACAGAACTGGAAAATATGAAATGTACATGTTTTCTGTGCCAGACTAGCTAGTTTCGGCCCATTAGGCCTCATCAGTGACCAATTAGGCCTCATCATAATGCCTGATTTCTCCACAAGAAGCCTGGCCAAGGCAACAGTAGAATTATTATCCCCACGCTTTTCAAAGAAAAGTGGGGCTATTGTAATTGTATTCGTCGTCCGTTCGTCCGTCCGTCCGTCCGAGACGTCCGGGCTGATGATAGGACACTAGTTGGGTAGGCCTTTCTTGGGTACTTGCCGTTTATTCCGTTGTTGTCCATGAAAAGTAGCCAACAAAATTTATTGCTTGTTGGGTATTTTAGGGGTATTTTTGCCGATTGTTGGGTACTTTGAATGGGAAAATTAACATTGAAGTACCCAACAAATGTCCATTCATAGAGTTGTCCGTCCGTCCGTCCGAGCGCATCCACGGGCACATGTTGGGTAGACATGAGTTGGGTACTTGCCGTTTATTCCGTTAGTGTCCAAATAAGTAGCCAACAAATACGTCCGTCCGTCCGTCCGTCTGTCTGTCTGTCTGTCTGTCTGTCTGTCTGTCTGTCTGTCCGTCCGTCCGTCCGTCTTACCGGATTCTCACTCCTAGACGGTTATAGATAGAAACTTGAAACTTTGGGAACTGATAGATCTTTGGTCTGGGGAATGCATGACAATTTTGGAATTTCGATCACACCCCTAGGGGTGGACCCAGGGGTTGGGGTCCGCGGGGTTCAAAAATCAAAATTTCCAGAACATGGTGGTGTAACATATCAAGTGAGTGAGTTTTAGTTTAACGTCCCACCAACAGCTAAGGTCATACGGAGACAGGACCTCGGTTGAAAGACTCATCCGATAGTCTGGAGAAGCCCGGGATCGATCCTTCAATCCCTGGTTTACAAGGCGAGTAGCGTAACCACTGCACCACGGAGGCTTCTATGTGTAACATATCAAAGCGAACGTCATGATGAGTAGATTATGTAGTGGCGTTGGGATATGCGATGGCGTGCCATCGACTGCGCGGTTCTAGTTTTGTTAAGTTTTGGCATGCAGAGAGATTGACAAGACCAAACAAATGAGTTTGTCTAAAGGCTGATATCTTTATAATTCGCCTCGCCGAGGCAAAAATTTCACTAACTGACATAGACGTTAAAACTTTCAACCCGCAAGAAATATTTTGATAAGGTTTTGCGGGTAGATATATATTGACAAGATCTAATTAATTATATTGTTTAATGCGAATGTTTTTGATACTGACAGCCTCTTCGGGGTAAAATAATAACAAACTGATTTTAGATATATTATCCGCAAGGTATATTTCAGTAATTTTGGCATGAAGATGTATATTGGCATGACCTAACCGATTAGTATAATGCAATATTTTTTTATATAAACAGTCTCGCCGAGGCAAACTTTTCACCAGCTGATGATGGACACATAATTTTCAAACTGCTAGGAATATTTTGATTATTTCCCCCGGCATGAGAAGAATGTTGAGCTGTATGTAGTTTTCGTCCTGTGTCTGTTTTTCTTCCATCTGTTTGTCCTTCTGTCTGTCTTGAAATGATTGTTAACTGGTTTCTATAGAATTATTGCGAAACAGTCACATGCAGTTAATTCCGTCATACATTCTATCAATTTAACGCTCATTTCATGAGAACAAATAGATTTTTAAGTGACTGTCACACAAAAAAGTGACACATAACGATCTGTCCTGTCTACGAAAAATCACATATTGACTGTTTGGTGACAACGCGTGGACGTCCGTCAACACTTAACTTCAAAGTTTTGCTTTAGTTCTAATATCTTGCTAATCACTTGTCTAATACATTTTTATTTGGTATTTGGTTGGTTGATTTGAAGTTTAACGTCCCCGTCAACACTGTAAAGGTAATTTTGGAGACTTTGCTTCCAATTTTTGGACTTTTACCCGACATTGAGTTGAAATGACATCTCAAGCCCTGTCGCCCAATGAAACCAATAGGATTTATTGGCATGGACGGTCCGCTCGCACCGCGGTTCCTGGTCAGGCTTAGATCCTGTAAGCGGTTTACCAGTACTAGTGTGCAGGGCGGATTAAGCTCTGCGTGGAAGCATCATGCAGCCCATTTATTTCTTCAAGCCCCTATGGGCGGGGGCGTTTTTATTTGGTATATCGTGTTTCTTTGGTAATGCCTTAAACATGAGTCGGTCACACTCCTGAGTCAAGTGACTGGGTTTGGCTAGCGCCAGTAATTAGAATATATAGCGATATTGGTAATTTCCAGATTTATTTGTTTCCTTTAACTTTGCAGTGTGAACTTATAATGCCTAACGACTATTACTTTTAAATAGACACGTATAGATTATTGTTCCAGTTATGTGGCTGCTGCTGCTGCTGACAGAAGGTCATGGTCGTATAAATTGAATGGTCATTGTATAGTTTTGGCATTCATCGTGTTGATTGGGGTTAGAATTCGGATTAGCCGAATCTACGTAGTATGACCCATCTTCTTTCTTATGAATGTTTTCATTGCTCTTAAAGGAACTCATTTTTGATTTTTATTTGCCTTCACTGCAGCTGGTGTTGTGCAGTGTGGCGGCGGTAAAACGTCTCCCCGTACATCAACCATAGTGCAGTTTATATTTTACTTTTGGTCCTTTGAGATCAGCGTGAATATTCTGAGAAATCAGAAATAAATTATTGGTTTAGACTCATATTCTAGACAGGTTTTTAATTATTTGGACCCCATTTTGATTTATATCAGTCTTTGTATTGACTGCCTGTTCGAAATTCGCAATTTTGCAGTATGTTTCCTCTGGCTTTCTTTGCCGGATCATTACAGGGTCACTGATGAGGCTTTATTAGCCGAAACTACGTAGTATGACCCATCTTCTTTCTTATGAATGTTTTCATTGCTCTTAAAGGAACTCATTTTGGATTTTTATTAGGTATGATATATTATAATTAACAGCAGATAATGTATAGTTACAGTCACGTGGCTGCTGCTCCAGCTGACACAGAAGGTAAAGGGAACAGTGACAGAACTTTGCGTAATATTCATGTTACTTGTTTATGTAAAACATTTGATCTCTATCTTTTATGTTATTGGAAGTTGATATGTGGTATTACTGGCCAGCTGACAAAGTACAGTAACACTGATTTGACTTTTGCTGCCAAGATCGCACACTTTGAACTTTGATTGAGATAGTCATGTAAATGTTTTTGCATTGTTGTGGTTTCAACCTACGATTAGGGTTGATATGTAGACACTTTTATGGGTGCAGAAAAGATACTGCTGTGAACAGACCAAGGTTCAAAACTTACTTTTTAGAAATTGAGATCAAGGTCTTAAACTTAAAAAATGTGCTTTGCAATACATAGTTGCATCTGCCGATGGTTTCGTTGACCCCGTGGTCACTTTCTCTATTTTTTCCTTGCCTTTCGCTGGCAAACGTTTGGCAGCTATTGGTGTATTTGCCAATTCTACCACTGATTTGTTTTGAGGTCTCAGCTAAAACGAAGTTTAAAAACAGGAAATGCAAATTATACAACTTTAGAATTTCTCATCTTAGTTTTAAGTATGACTGCTATTGAAAAATAAAAGCGGTTCACCAAATGACAGTGGTATTTGATCATTCTTGATTTTAAGGTTCTAAAGCGAATAATTAAGGGTTGGTCATGTTTGCAAAACAAAAATATTACGCACGTTTATTATTATTATTATGTTTATTAGTATTATCATTACTATTGTGATAATGCTCTGTCCATTCTGCTGACTAGACAGCAGCAGACCTTTCCTTTGGATTCTTTTTAAAGAAGCCAACTTGTTCTATATTTTCATTATATTGTTGTTTACCTATTTGTGTCCAATCCGCGAACCGGAACTAAATTAAGTTCCGGTGACCGGTGCAGGGTAGAAAATTACCACTACAAAAATGACCGGGCTACGCACTTTACAATTCAACAAACAAAAAACCTAGAGCTGAAAAAGAAGACTCAGGACAATAAATAAGTTAAGTTAAGATAAATAGCTAAACAACTCATCCAGGGTATTCCTAATTATTCCAAAAAAATCCAAAATTTGTCCCTGAAAATAGGGAAGCGCACAATTCGCGCGCATGCGCACCACCACTTTTCTTTATGTCAGTTTTCTAACCATTGCCTGCAGTGAAAACAATCAAATATCATATACCCTTAAGCATTTTCAGAATTCTTAAGAGTGCATTTTCTAGCTACTTCTTAACCTCCGAGGAGGACTTTCAGAAGGGGTTCCAGTATACCAAGTACTGAAGGGGGTTAGTTGAAATAAAAGAAAGTATAGCAGGTGAAATGAGTTTGTCCAGTGCTAGGCGAGTGTTAGTATAGTTGAAAGTAAAAAAAAAAAAAAAAAAAAAAAAACAACAACAAACAGAGGCCAGTGACTAGGGGGACGCATGCCAAACCCGACACACAGCATCACTAAACTGTGCCAGGGTGGGGAGCAAGACTATTTAGCGGGGCAGAGCATTCCAACTCGGTCCGAGAGTCCAATGAAAAATGGTTTTGGGAAAGAATCAAAATTTGTAGTATTTTGTAGGGCTCGTGATGAGTCTGTATGCCAAAGGGTGGTTTTGACTAGATTCCCTCCTGATATGTACATATATGGATTTTCTTTCTTATATATCCGTTACGAAAAAACACCCGTGTGACATAGTGCATTCTTTCATTTTCTCCAAAATGACTACTTTTCCTACACAAAAAAATATATTTGTTTTATTTATACTCCGAGCATGCGGTGGCGGTTCTATCGAGTAACCACAAATATGTCTTGGATCAGAAATAAGCATAATAACATATACCCCTTAATATCCCAAAGTTCCCTTTATAAAGTGGGGTTAAGGGCGGTATTATTTCTCGGACTTATTAACACGATGTGATTTTTTTATCATTAGAGGAAAGAATATTAATTTCTCAAACTGAACACATTTTTCTTTTTATCCCATTTTCGACTGACATGCTACTGATTTAATTGGCCGTGCA
This sequence comes from Lucinisca nassula, assembly GCA_963580285.1. Taxonomy (NCBI): domain Eukaryota; kingdom Metazoa; phylum Mollusca; class Bivalvia; order Lucinida; family Lucinidae; genus Lucinisca; species Lucinisca nassula. Next base: position 123,780,445 of record OY757017.1, read on the forward strand.
AGCAAATCAATTATATGCAAACATAATAATTATACCATCATTAAAATTGTGGATCGAAATTGCTATGGGCCGATTTTGTATGGGTCGATTTTGTTATGGGCCGATTTTGTCATGGGCCGATTTTGTTATGGGCCGAAATGTCCAGGGACCATCCACAGATATCACAAGGATATCCATAAATGCAAGGAAAAACACTGTTCTACATCCATCGAATCACCCACCAGGCATGGCAGCCCCAAGACATCCATGAATGATGAGCAAAGACACCGTAAGCTTCCCATCCAGCCAAAAGCCCCGCATCCATGACAGTACGAATACAGACATGGATGCGGAGAAAATCCGGAAGGAATACATAATTATACATATATGCAGCTAATCTATTAATAATCCATCCCCCAACACCATTTATGAATTCTATCCTCTTCATGACTAGTTTTTATGTATACAAATGCCAGCAAACAAGCCTACAGGCTGACATAGATCAGTGAAACGCCTCCAATCCACATATATCACAAGAACACCCACAAATGCGAGGAAAAACACCAACCGAATACATCCAGGGAACCACCCGCAAGCCATGGCAGCCCCGAGACATCCATGAATGATGAGCAAAGACACCGGAAGCAGCCCATCCAGCGAAAACTCCACATCCCTGACAGTACGAATACTACAGCCATTGATGCGAAGAGAGTCCGGAAGGAATACATATACATATATGCTATTAATAATCCACCCAAATAACCCTATTTATGTATTCTATCAAAATGCATTATAATTTTTTTTACGGAAAACAGCCAGTCTGCTAAGATTATCAATATCATCCGTATTCATAAGTTCACTGAATTTTAGTGCATTAGGCTTCTGCCTATACTTCAAACGTATACATTTAGCACGGTCATTTTTGAAAAAAAGAACATTGAAAAAGATAGTGGAATTCACCCCCTATATCATCTGTTGTGCATAATTTGCAAGTTCTTCTCGCCCTTTCTACTCTTATAAATCTTCCAAATTCAAATGGCAATCTATGATTCATACATCTAAACCTACATAGAAAGGTACTCAAACCAGGTGATAATTGTGAAAAATACTGTTCAACTTTTGATTTTTAATTATATATACGGTAATTTAAACATTTACTAAGTTGTTCAATATTGTTGCTCCAATCCTTTTCTATTGTTCTTTTAACAAATTTTCAACCTTATTCTTCAAAGTATTCATACTCACAAAAGCAAACTGATTATCCCAAAATTCATCTAAATTACAATTTTGCAAGGTAGTCCGTATTCTATGTAGCCAATGAGAATGAAACACACCATCAGAATTTAAACAGTGAATAATTCTATATAATATAAATGACAATTTATCCTTCTTTCCACACATAATCCTTGTCCAAAAACTTATCATTCTTGTTTTAATTGTCAAATCCAATGGATACCTGCCTAATTCTCCATACACCATAACTTTTGGTGTACTAGCTTTTAAATGTAAAACTGACTTGCAGAATTTAAAATGAAATGCCTCAATTAACTCTGTATTCTCATAACCCCAAATTTCAGACCCATAAAGCAGAATTGGAGCAATCATATGATCAAAGAGTTTTAACTGTATATCCGCAGGCAAGCCAAGCTTTCTCGCTTTTTTTCAATACGGAAAAAGATGCTTTCCGTGCTTGCTCTAATAATTTAGTCCTAGCTTTAAAGAAATTGCCTTTCTGATCAAAATTAATACCGAGATAATTAAAATCAGTTTCAACATTTAAAACCTGTCCATAATAAGTAAAAACAGGTAAATTTACAATTTTAGCTTTGCTGAAAATAACTACTTTAGCTTTTGATGGATTGACCACCAAATTCCATGTTTTGCAATAAAGATACATGGCATTCAGACTATTTCAGTGCTGCCTGCAACTCATCAGGAGATTCAGATAAATAACAGTAGCATCTGTATATAAAAACATATATAACTTCTGGAAAAACTCCATTTACCTGAACGGACCTATTTACCGTGACGGACCCATTTTTTTATCCTTTATGCATTTATTATTATTATTATTATTATTATTATTATTATTATTATTAAATTACTGAATAGGAAATTTCAAATCTAATGGTCTGAGGGAAGAAGGAGGGATATGAAGGACTACCAAAAAACCTATACAGAAAACATGTCAAAGTCAGATACAAAGACTAAATGCTCTAACTTCAAACTCAGTTTAATAAATTAAACAATTTTCATTTTTATTGTATACGTTTATGTATTTTTATTCTTATTTTGGTATATTTTGTACCAAGATGTCCAATTTGTGAATTTATCCGAAATTATTAAAATCTCAGGAGTATGAAACACCTTGCCGAATTTGGGTAAACGAATTTTATTCCCCCGCCTTTACTTCAACAAATAAACAATAATTCAATGGTAAAATTGGCCTAATGAAATTTGTACATGCTTTTAATAAAAGAAAACTTAGGAAGTTTTTCGGAGTTTTGTTTTTTTTTGCATATTTCAAACCATCTATTTATCGGGCTATTTTCTTTATTCTACTCAGCGGTTGTACAATATAAATACATGTAGTTGGAGTGATCGGCAATCATTTTGGTTCAAAATATGCAAAACACGAACATTTCCTATGTTTTCATTTATTCGATAAAAGCTAAAAAGCCTATAATAATTCTATTAGGTTAATTTTGCCATTTAATTATTGTTTATTGTTGAAGCAAAGGCGTTTTACCCAAAGTCGGCAGGGAGTTTCATACCCCTGAGAAAGAAATAATTTCAGATTAAATCGGAAATTGGAAACATTTGAACAAAATATACCAAAATAAGAATAAAATTACATTAATGTATAACAAGAGGACCATGATGGTCCTATATCGCTCACCTGAGCAAAGAGCTATCTATGTGGGTCGCAGGATGGGCAATGTTTTGGTCTATAATTTGAACAATCTCAGTAGACCCTGCCGTGGGGGTATTTTTGTCCCCAGGGCTATAATTTGAACAGTCTTGGTAAAGGTTCACTAGATGAAGCTTCATACCAAATATCAAAGACCTATGCCTTCTGGTTTCAGACAAGAAGACTTTAAAAGTTTTTCCCTACATAAGACTATGTAAAAACCGTGTGCCCTGACGCTGGGGCATTTTTGTCCCCAGGGAAATAATTTGAACAATCTTGGTAAAGGTCCACTAGACGAAGCTTCATACCAAATATCAAAGACCTGGGTCTTCTGGTTTCAGACAACAAAATTTTTAAAGGATTTCCCTATATAAGCCAATGTAAAACCAGTGGGACCCAACCTAGGGCCATTTTGGCCCCAGGGCTATAATTTGAACAATCTTCACTAGATGAAGCTTAAAACCAAATAAAAAAAACCTGGGCCTTCTGGTTTCAGACAAAAGATTTGTAAAGGTTTTCCCTATATAAGCCTATGTAAAACCAGTGGGACCCAAAGTGGGGCCACCTTTTGCCACAGGGCTATAATCTGAACAATCTTCGAAGAGGTCCACTAGTTGAAGCTTCAAACCAAGTATCAAAGACCTGGGCCTTCTGGTTTCAGACAAGAAGATTTTTAAAGGTTTTCCCAATATAACCCTATGTAAAACCAGGGGGCCCTGCCCCGGGGGCATTTCTGGCTGCAGGGCTATAATTTGAACAATCGTGGTAGAGGTCCACTAGTTGAAGCTTCCAACCAAATATCAAAGACCTGGGACTTCTGGTTTCAGACAAGAAGATTATTAAAGGTTGTCCCAATATAAGCCTATGTAAAAGCCGTGGGCCCTGGCGCGGGGGACATTTTTGGCCCCAGGGCTATAATTTAAACTTGGTAGAGGTAAGCCTATGTAAAATCAGTGGGTCCCGCTCCGGGGTTATTTTTGGCCCCAGGGCTATAATTTGAACAATCTTGGTAGAGGTCCACTACATGAAGGGTCATACCAAATATCAAAGACCTAGGCCTTCTGGCTTTAGACAAGAAGATTTTTAAAGGTTTTCCCAATATAAGCCTATGTAAAACCAGTGAGCCTCGCCCCGGGGCTATAATTTGAACAATCTTGGTAGATGTCCACTAGATGAAGGGTCATACCAAATATCAAAGACCTAGGCCTTCTGGCTTTAGACAAGAAGATTTTTAAAGGTTTTCCCAATATAAGCCTATGTAAAACCAGTGAGCCTCGCCCCGGGGCTATAATTTGAACAATCTTGGTAGATGTCCACTAGATGAAGCGTCATACCAAATATCAAAGACCTGGGCCTTCTAGTTTTTAGACAAGAAGATTTTTTAAAGGTTTTCCCTATTTAAAGTAGAAGTAAAACAAAGATCAGGAATCGATACAATTAACTTACTCCACCCACCAAAGACACCAAAGGGAAAGAAATACAAACATTAAGCGACCAGACCATAATATAAACCTAAACAAAGGAAGGCCATAAGGACAGTTACTTTCCCACAAAATGGCCATATGGCCATCCAAAATTAAAAGACACAAGTGATACACACAGTAAGTAACAAACAACAACATAAATAAATCGCCACAGAAGAACCGCCTTGGAACGGTCAGTGGAAAGATTTCCACTGGGGGGCTTAAATCGATTTTACGTGGCCACAATCCTCGCCCTTACTTCCGTCGCGTTTTAGACAAATAATTTGTTCAGTCCGCATGAAGGCCTCCTATAAAGCCTATGTTAAACGAGTGGGCCCCACCCCGGGGCCATTTTTGGCCCCAGGGCTATTATTTGAACAATCTTGGTAGAGGTCCACTAGACGAGGCTTCATACCAAATATCAAAGACCTGGGTCTTCTGGTTTCAGACAACAAGATTTTTTAAAGGATTTCCCTATTTAAGCCAATGTAAAACCAGTGGGACCCAACCTCGGGCCACTTTTGGCCCCGGGGCTATAATTTGAACAATCTTTACTAGATGAAGCTCCAAACCAAATAACAAAAACCTGGGCCTTCTGGTTTCAGACAAAAGCTTTGTAAAGGTTTTCCCTTTATAAGCCTATGTAAAACCAGTGGGACCCAACGTGGGGCCACTTTTTGCCCCAGGGCTATAATTTGAACAATATTCGAAGAGGTCCACTAGTTGAAGCTTCAAACCAAATATCAAAGACCTGGGCCTTCTGGTTTCAGACAAGAAGATTTTTAAAGGTTTTCCCAATATAACCCTATGTAAAACCAGTGGGCCCTGCCCCGGGGCCATTTCTGGCTGCAGGGCTATAATTTGAACAATCGTGGTAGAGGTCCACTAGATGAAGCTTCCAACCAAATATCAAAGACCTGGGACTTCTGGTGTCAGACAAGAAGACTTTTAAAGGTTGTCCCAATATAAGCCTATGTAAAAGCCGTGTGTCCTGGCGCGGGGGACATTTTTGGCCCCAGGGCTATAATTTAAACTTGGTAGGGGTCCACTTGATGAAGCGTCATACTAAATATCAAAGACATGGGCCTTCTAGTTTCATACAAGAAGATTTTTAAAGGTTTTCCCTATTTAAAGCCTATGTAAAACGAGTGGGCCCCTTCCCCGGGGCCATTTTGGCCCCAGGGCTATAATTTGAACAATATTGGTAAAGGTCCACTAGATGAAGGGTCATACCAAATATCAAAGATCTGGACCTTCTGGTTTCAGACAAGAAGATCTTTTAAGGTTTTCCCTATATAAGCCTATGTTAAATCAGTGGGTCCCGCTCCGGGGTTATTTTTTGCCCCAGGGCTATAATTTGAACAATCTTGGTGGAGGTCCACTAGATGAAGGGTCATACCTAATATCAAAGACCTAGGCCTTCTGGCTTTAGACAAGAAGATTTTTAAAGGTTTTCCCAATATAAGCCTATGTAGAACCAGTGAGCCTCGCCCCGGGGCCATTTTTGGCCCAGGACTATAACTTGAACAATCTTGGTAGAGGTCAACTAGATGAAGCGTCATACCAAATATCAAAGACCTGGGCATTCTAGTTTCAGACAAGAAGATTTTTAACGGTTTTCCCTATTTAAAGCCTATGTTACACGAGTGGGCCCCACCCCGGGGCCATTTTTGGCCCCAGGGCTATTATTTGAACAATCTTGATAGAGGTCCACTAGATGAAGGGTTATACTAAATATCAAAGACCTAGGCCTTCTTGTTTCAGACAAGAAGATCTTAAAAGGTTTTCCCTATATAAGCCTATGTAAAATCAGTGGGTCCCGCTCCGGGGCCCTTTTTGTCCCCAGGGATATAATTTGAACAATCTTGGTAGAGGTCCACTAGATGAAGCTTCATACCAAATATCAAAGACTTGGGACTTCTAGTTTCAGACGAGAAGATTTTTAAAGGTTTTCCCTATATAAGCCTATGTAAAACCAGTGAGCCTCGCCCCGGGGCTATTGGCCCCAGGGCTTTTATTTGAACAATCTTCGTAGATGTCCACTAGATGAAGCGTCATACCAAATATCAAAGACCTGGGCATTCTAGTTTCAGACAAGAAGATTTTTAAAGGTTTTCCCTATTTAAAGCCTAAGTAAAAAGAGTGGGCCCCACCCCGGGGCCATTTTTGGCCCCAGGGCTATAATTTGAACAATCTTGGTAGAGGTCCACTAGATGAAGGGTCTTACTAAATATCAAAGACCTGGGCCTTCTAGTTTTTAGACAAGAAGATTTTTTAAAGGTTTTCCCTATTTAAAGTAGAAGTAAAACAAAGATCAGGAATCGATACAATTAACTTACTCCACCCACCAAAGACACCAAAGGGAAAGAAATACAAACATTAAGCGACCAGACCATAATATAAACCTAAACAAAGGAAGGCCATAAGGACAGTTACTTTCCCACAAAATGGCCATATGGCCATCCAAAATTAAAAGACACAAGTGATACACACAGTAAGTAACAAACAACAACATAAATAAATCGCCACAGAAGAACCGCCTTGGAACGGTCAGTGGAAAGATTTCCACTGGGGGGCTTAAATCGATTTTACGTGGCCACAATCCTCGCCCTTACTTCCGTCGCGTTTTAGACAAATAATTTGTTCAGTCCGCATGAAGGCCTCCTATAAAGCCTATGTTAAACGAGTGGGCCCCACCCCGGGGCCATTTTTGGCCCCAGGGCTATTATTTGAACAATCTTGGTAGAGGTCCACTAGACGAGGCTTCATACCAAATATCAAAGACCTGGGTCTTCTGGTTTCAGACAACAAGATTTTTTAAAGGATTTCCCTTTTTAAGCCAATGTAAAACCAGTGGGACCCAACCTCGGGCCACTTTTGGCCCCGGGGCTATAATTTGAACAATCTTTACTAGATGAAGCTCCAAACCAAATAACAAAAACCTGGGCCTTCTGGTTTCAGACAAAAGCTTTGTAAAGGTTTTCCCTTTATAAGCCTATGTAAAACCAGTGGGACCCAACGTGGGGCCACTTTTTGCCCCAGGGCTATAATTTGAACAATATTAGAAGAGGTCCACTAGTTGAAGCTTCAAAGACCTGGGCCTTCTGGTTTCAGACAAGAAGATTTTTAAAGGTTTTCCCAATATAACCCTATGTAAAACCAGTGGGCCCTGCCCCGGGGCCATTTCTGGCTGCAGGGCTATAATTTGAACAATCGTGGTAGAGGTCCACTAGATGAAGCTTCCAACCAAATATCAAAGACCTGGGACTTCTGGTTTCAGACAAGAAGACTTTTAAAGGTTGTCCCAATATAAGCCTATGTAAAAGCCGTGGGTCCTGGCGCGGGGGACATTTTTGGCCCCAGGGCTATAATTTAAACTTGGTAGGGGTCCACTTGATGAAGCGTCATACTAAATATCAAAGACATGGGCCTTCTAGTTTCATACAAGAAGATTTTTAAAGGTTTTCCCTATTTAAAGCCTATGTAAAACGAGTGGGCCCCACCCCGGGGCCATTTTGGCCCCAGGGCTATAGTTTGAACAATCTTGGTAGAGGTCCACTAGATGAAGGGTCATACCAAATATCAAAGATCTGGACCTTCTGGTTTCAGACAAGAAGATCTTTTAAGGTTTTCCCTATATAAGCCTATGTTAATTCAGTGGGTCCCGCTCCGGGGTTATTTTTGGCCCAGGGCTATAATTTGAACAATCTTGGTAGAGGTCCACTAGATGAAGGGTCATACCTAATATCAAAGACCTAGGCCTTCTGGCTTTAGACAAGAAGATTTTTAAAGGTTTTCCCAATATAAGAGCCTCGCCCCGGGGCCATTTTTGGCCCAGGACTATAACTTGAACAATCTTGGTAGAGGTCAACTAGATGAAGCGTCATACCAAATATCAAAGACCTGGGCATTCTAGTTTCAGACAAGAAGATTTTTAACGGTTTTCCCTATTTAAAGCCTATGTTAAACGAGTGGGCCCCACCCCGGGGCCATTTTTGGCCCCAGGGCTATTATTTGAACAATCTTGGTAGAGGTCCACTAGATGAAGGGTTATACTAAATATCAAAGACCTGGGCCTTCTTGTTTCAGACAAGAAGATCTTAAAAGGTTTTCCCTATATAAGCCTATGTAAAATCAGTGGGTCCCGTTCCGGGGCCCTTTTTGTCCCCAGGGATATAATTTGAACAATCTTGGTAGAGGTCCACTAGATGAAGCTTCATACCAAATATCAAAGACTTGGGACTTCTAGTTTCAGACGAGAAGATTTTAAAAGGTTTTCCCTATATAAGCCTATGTAAAACCAGTGAGCCTCACCCCGGGGCTATTGGCCCAGGGCTTTAATTTGAACAATCTTCGTAGAGGTCCACTAGATGAAGCGTCATACCAAATATCAAAGACCTGGGCATTCTAGTTTCAGACAAGAAGATTTTTAAAGGTTTTCCCTATTTAAAGCCTAAATAAAAAGAGTGGGCCCCACCCCGGGGCCATTTTTGGCCCCAGGGTTATAATTTGAAGAATCTTGGTAGAGGTCCACTAGATGAAGGGTCATACTAAATATCAAAGACCTGGGCATTCTGGTTTCAGACAAGAAGGTCTTTAAAGGTTTTCCCTAAATAGGCCTATGTAAAATCAGTGGGTCCCGCTCCGGGGCCATTTTTGGCCCCAGGGATATAATTTGAACAATCTTGGTAGAGGTCCACTAGATGAAGCTTCTGTCTCTGGTCGGGCTCATCGGAGTCTAACTGTTGGTTTTCTTTTGCTCCAGCATTTCAGTGGTTTCTTGCTGTCGAGTCCTCACCGTTGTCTCACCTCTGTGGTTCTTTGATTTCTGTGTTCACGGAGATATGCACTGATGAGTTAGGAGGCCTTCATGCGGACTGAACAAATTATTTGTCTAAATCGCGACGGAAGTAAGGGCGAGGATTGTGGCCACGTAAAATCGATTTAAGCCCCCCAGTGGAAATCTTCCACTGACCGTTCCAAGGCGGCTCTTCTGTGGCGATTTATTTATGTTGTTGTTTGTTACTTACTGTGTGTATCACTTGTGTCTTTTAATTTTGGATGGCCATATGGCCATTATGTGGGAAAGTAACTGTCCATATGGCCTTCCTTTGTTTAGCTTTCCATTATGGTCTGGTCGCTTAATGTTTGTATTTCTTTCCCTTTGGTGTCTTTTATGGATGGAGTAAGTTAATTGTATCAATTCCTGATCTTTGTTTTACTTCTACTTTTCATACCATATATCAAAGACCTGGGCCTTCTAGTTTCAGACGAAAAGATTTTTAAAGGTGTTCCCTATATAAGCCTATATAAAACCAGTGAGCCCCGCCCCGGGGCCATTTTTGGGTCCGGGGCTATAATTTGAACAATCTTGGTAGAGGTCCACTAGATGAAGCGTCATACCAAATATCAAAGACCTGTGCCTTCTTGTTTCAGATAAGAATATTTTTAAAGGTTTTCCCTTTTAAAAAGTAGAAGTAAAACAAAGATCAGTAATCGATACAATTAAGTTACTCCACCCATCAAAGAGACCAAAGGGAAAGAAACACAAACATTAAGCGACCAGACCATAATGGAAACCTAAACAAAGGAAGGCCATAAGGACAGTTACTTTCCCACAAAATGGCCATATGGCCATCCAAAACCATAAAGACACAAGTGACACACACAGCAAGCACCAACAACAACATAAATAAATCGCCACAGAAGAACCGCCTTGGAACGGTCAGTGGAAAGATTTCCACTGGGGGGGGGGGGGGGGGGGGGGGCTTAAATCGATTTTACGTGGCCACAATCCTCGCCCTTACTTCCGTCGCGATTTGGACAAATAATTTGTTCAGTCCGCATGAAGGCCTCCTAACTCATCAGTGCAACATCTCCGTGAACACAAATAATCAAAGAACCACAGAGGTGAGACAACGGTGAGGACTCGACAGCAAGAAACCACTGAAATGCTGGAGCAAAAGAAAACCAACACTTAGACTCCGATGGGCCCGACCAGAGGCAGAGCATCAGGCACCAACCAACATTACCTTGAATTAGATCTCTCTAATTCTCAATAAGCTTTTACGTTGGAACCGTCATAGAATCTGGGGCCTGACCCACCGGCGTGCAATTAAAGAGGGAAGCAAAGTTGCCAACCGTGATTGGGTTAACTACCATGCATGCAGTCTGTCGTATAATATCCATGTTGTACCCAATCGTTTTATACCGAAGAATGATTTTACGAAATTGGGTGGTAAAGTCATTGCGGTTATATATTTTTCTGAATTTATATACTAAGTCACCATAAAATTCGGGTTCCGATGGACCTTGTTGCAGAAGAGATTTAAGTCCAATATTGAATTTTGAAATTAAATCAGAATGGCGTCTATAAAATTTTGAAAAGGCTTTGCGTAGTTTATGGTACCGATAACCCTGATTAAGAAGTTTAGCCGTTAATATTTTATTACGAGTGTTGAAGTCAGTTGCATGACTACACACTCTAGCAAATCGAATTAATTGCGAAATATAAACGTCATAGGACGGCGCACGAGGAACATCACCATCCATAAAAAAAGGAAAATTTACAATCTCAAAATCAAAGTCATTGCGTTTATCATAAATTTTGCACGAAACAAACCCATCTACAATAGATAGATGTAAATCCAAAAACGGGGCCTCGGTATCAGAAGAATTTGCTTTATTTAACTGAAGTTCTGGGGGTAAATCTGACTGATCAAACCATCGAAATAGGTATCATCAATATTTAATAAATCATCTAAATATCTAGAAGTGGAGCTAAAAGCTATAATAATTTCAGATTGGTTATCAATGAAAAGCGGCAACATGAAGTCTCTTTTATAACAATACAAGAATAGATCAGCCACAAGAGGTGCGCAATTCGTACCCATCGGAATTCCCACAATTTGTCTAAATAACTTAGTACCGAATCTAATATAAATATTGTCAAGTAGAAAGGTGAGGGCATCACACACTTTCTGACATGACCAAAGTGTATAATTCTTATGCTCTTTAGAAGTGAAAAATGCATTTCTGACATTACATGCAAGATAGAGAGAATCTTCTCTGTGAAAAGCCCATTCAATTAAATCATTAAGCTTTTCTTTTATAAGATTATGAGGAAGTGTAGTGTAAAGAGTGGAAAAATCGTAAGTAGACAAACTTGAAGCACGAAAATGTCTGGATTTCAATTTATTTAAAACCTCATTCGACTTTTTCTTCCTGATCTTTCAAAGACTTTATCACAATATTTAATCACATGCGTTTTAATAACAGTATGACAGGAAGTTAATAATTTAGAAAGTTCAGTGGTAGTGCAAGAGCTAGAATTTGCAATAAACCGTGCTTTGTAAGGTCTTTTATGAAGTTTTGGTAACAAGTAAAGCGTAGGAATCTTGTCTTGGCCGTCGGTAACACACACAGCAAACTTGGTGGCTGAATGACAGATATGTTTATATACTATAACTCTCTCTCTCTCTCTTCAGCTAAAGGCTGAAGTTCATAGGCCGTAGTACCACCAAGCTCCTGCTTAAGCGTGTTAACATAGTGGAGCCGTCACACAACGACGACGTTGTTAGCGGCATTGTCTGCAGGGGGCCAAAACAAACTTCTTATGAAATTCTTGAATACATAGTTTAAGATGACGTTAAGCCGTCTTAGGTTTAGGAGGTAATAAGTTAGTATTTTGAGAATAGAAAGAAATACGCTATTCACTAGTTTTAAAATGCTAAGTTTCCAGTCCTTAAGGGCTTTATGTTCAACATATGCTTAAAGCCTATGTAAAATCAGTGGGCCCCGCCCTAGGGCCATTTGGTTTAAACATAGTTTATTACTATAGCAATAACAGCATTACAATATGTGACAAGTTATCATACAATTTGGGATTAGAACGAAAGCACAAGTACTTGTATAGTTCTTCTCCCAGTAACAACTGACATGTAAACATAATGGCGATATACAATCGAAGTATGTTGAAACAAGTGATATCATGTAGTGATATTAACAACATAATGAGAAAAGGATAATCATGATTGGGTGAAGAAAAAACAAAAAAGGTGGGGGGATATTGGTATAAGTTATGATACTAAATAAGATTAATTTTGTATATAGCGGTTATGTGAAAGGGTGTGGGGGTTTGAAAAAAGGGGGATAAGAAAAAATAATCGAAGGACAACGGAGAGGGGGTTTGGGGCTGGGTGGGGGCGGAGGTCGGGGCCAGGCACTCGACATGGAATACAGAATCGTTTGGCAACCGAATGTAATATAACAATCGCATGACCCTAACGGTAGTTATAACATCTCATGCAAAGCGTTTGGTGTTTAAAATGAACCGATGGATGTTTTCGAAAATTAGCGCGTTTGTCTCATATGACAAAGAGGAATCTCCATATAAAAGAAGATCAAGAGTAGGATTATGATAGGTGGAAATCAGATTTAGGAGTAAATTCCGATGCTGCTGGTAGAGGGGACAGTGGAAAAAGAAGTGTTGTGAGTTCTCTATGCTGCAGCATATACACATGGGTGAGTCAGAAATTCCTTTTAAAAAGAGATCCAGGTTCAGTGAACTACAGTTCTTCCGTAATCGAGTATGGAGAATTCGGGCTTTTCTATTTTTGGAATAATAATATCTAGGGACTTCTGTTTTATCACTCTTAAAGTAGTATTTAAAAGAATTTGTTGTTTGGGAGTGTTTCACTTCAGTGGGTAGGTTATTCCAGGTCCTTACAGTTGAGGACAGAAAAGAATTATAGTACAGATTTGTTCGTGAATCAATAGTCTGTAAGTGATCTGAGTTGCGGAGTTATATCATGATATGTCGCTGACGGATGGGAGAATAAGAGAAGTTAAGTACATGGGAGTTAGATGCGAGAACATTTTATAAAATAGAGTCAGTTTGTGTGTTTGTCGTCTTTGTTCAAATGACTCCCATCCAACTTCCTTGTACAGGGCAGTAATAGAGATAAGCTTAGTTGCACCAGTAGCTATGCGGGCTGCTTCATGTTGGATCTTTTCTAACTCTTGTTTTTCGTTTTGAGAACAATTGTCCCATTTTACATCCCCATATTCCAGTAAAGGTCGAATAAAAGCAGTATAAATAGTTTCGAAGGACTTACGGTCTAATTTGAATTTAAGCCTTCTCATTACATTGACTCTACCCCAAGCTTTTTCTGAAATATATTTTATATGATGGTGCCATTTACAATCGTTTGACAAAAAAATCCCGAGATGTTTGTGTAACTCTACTTCGGTTATTTGAAGATTTTGCATTATGATAAGTGGGTGATTAAGTTTGTTTAATTTGCGGGAAATGAGAATACTTTCAGTTTTGGTCGGATTGAATGATACTAGCCAAGTTTCAGCCCACTTTGAGATTGTTTCAAGATCTACATTGAGAGAATTAGCAGCGGTGACAGGGTTGTCAACGATAATGTAGAGACTAGTGTCGTCCGAAAAAAGTCGTATATTTGTTTGTATGTCAGTTACTATGTCATTTATGAATACTTAGAATAAGAACGGTCCTAAAATTAACCCCTGGGGAACACCAGCTCGATTGTATGCCCACTCTGAAGTAACACCCGGAAGTATGACTCTTTGTTTCCTATTAGACAAATAACTGTTAAACCAAGCGAGCACATTCCCAGCGACGCCAGCTGCCCTAAGTTTAAGTACCAGTCCATCATGCCAAACTCGGTCAAAGGCTTTGCTGACGTCACAAAAACAGCTCTTCTTTACCGGAATCTAGGGCCTGACAAAAAGTATCGTAAAGGTATGCTAACTGGTTCACTGTCGAATCTCCTGGTATAAACCCAGACTGTAGAGAAGATAGCAAATTGTTGTCACGCAAATGATTATATAGATATTTTAATACGAGTCTTTCGAATAGTTTACTTTCTGAGTTAAGTACTGATATAGGTCGATAGTTAGAAGGTATAGATCTATCACCTGCTTTATGTATTGGGCAGATATTTGCTTCTTTATAAGAAGACGGAAGAATACGATTTCTCAGGTTGTTAGGGCCTGAGGCTTTCCCAGTAGGAAGAGCTTTGAGTATAGACGCAACTTCAAAGCGGGAAAATGCAATAGTATCTAGTTCAGCTGTGACAGGAGTGGGTAATATGTTGGGGAGGACTTGGTGATTGGTATTTAAACAGCTCTGGCTTTGGAAGAAATTATTTAAGATATTTGCTTTGTCGTTATCGTCAGTACTTATGGAACCATTATTTTCAAGAGGTGGTATAAATGTTTTGGACTGTGGGGATATGAATGTTTTTTAAAACAGTCCACCAGTCCTTAGATGAAAGTTCTCCACTTGTTAGTTTTGAAGCTATTTTGTCATGGAAAGTCTTTTTGGCATCACGAATAAGTGCAACAGTTTTATTCCTTAAAGTTTTAAATTTTGTCCAATGTAATTCTGAGTTAGTTCGCTTAGCTTTTCGATAAGCTCTTTTACGTTTGCGTATGTATTGTTTTATTTTTGCATTGATCCAAGACGGCTCAGCTAGTTTGGTTTTTACTATTTTATTAGGTATACACTCTGAAGCCAAGTTTGCAATAGTGGAGTGTAGATTCGCGGCATATATATTAATATCATTATCACGCAGGGCGTCCCAATCGATAGCGGTAGCTTTTTCTCGAAGACTTTCATACTGACCTTGGTCGTACTTCCAAATTTGTCTAGTAAAGGAGTGGATTTTGGTTTTGGAAAATTTAAAAATTCCATATATTGGGCAATGATATCTAAGTTCTTGGTTAAGAAAGGGATCACCAACTCCACGGAGAATTAAGTTATTTTTGTTGTTTTGGCCCCAGGGCTATAATTTGAACAATCTTGGTAGAGGTCCACTAGATGAAGCATCATACCAACTGTCAAAGACCTGGGCCTTCTGGTTTCAGACAAGAAGATTTTTAAATGTTTTCCCAATATAAGCCTATGTAAAACCAGTGAGCCTCGCCCGGGGCCATTTTTGGCCCCAGGGCTATAATTTGAACAATCTTGGAAGAGGTCCACAAGAGGAAGCGTCATACCAAATATCAAAGACCTGGGCCTTCTAGTTTCAGACAAGAAGATTGGTTTTCCCTTTTTAAAGCCTATGTAAAACGAGTGGGCCCCACCCCGGGGCCATTTTTGGCCCCAGGGCTATAATTCGAACAAAGATTTTCCCTATATAAGCCTATGTAAAATCAGTGGGTCCCACTCCGGGGCCATTTTTGGCCCCCGGGATATAATTTGAACAATCTTGGTAGAGGTCCACCAGATGGAGCTTCATACCAAATATCAAAGCCTTGGGCCTTCTAGTTTCAGACGAGAAGATTTTTAAATGCTTTCGCTACATAAGCCTATGTAAAACCAGTGAGCCTCGCCCCGGGGCCATTTTTGATCCCAGGGATATAATTTGAACAATCTTGGTAGAGGTCGACTAGATGAAGCGTCATACCAAATATCAAAGACCTGGGCTTTCTAGTTTCAGACAAGAAGATTTTTAAAGGTTTTCTCTATCTAAAGCCTATGTAAAACGTGTGGGCCCCACCCCGGGTACATTTTTGGCCCCAGTGCTATAATTTGAACAATCTCGGTAAAGGTTCACTAGATGAAGGGTCATACTAAATATCAAAGACCTGGGCCTTCTGGTTTCAGACAAGAAGATCTTTAAAGGTTTTCCCTATATAAGCCTATGTAAAATCAGTGGGCCCCACTCCGGGACCAAAAAATGGCCCCAGGGATATAATTTGAACAATCTTGGTAGAGGTCCACTAGATGGAGCTTCATACCAAATATCAAAGACTTTGGCCTTCTAGTTTCAGACGAGAAGATTTTTAAAAGTTTTCCCTATATAAGCCTATGTAAAACCAGTGAGCCCCGCCCCGGGGCCATTTTTGGCCCAAGGCCTATAATTTGAACAATTTTCGTAGAGGTCCACTAGATGAAGCGTCATACCAAATATCATAGACCTGGGCCTTCTAGAGCGTTTTTGTTATACACAAACTGGTTTCGGTTTCGGTTTTATTGGTTTCAGTGGTTTGACAAGAACCGAAATTGGTTTTGCACAAACCGAAACTAGTTTCAGCTGATGCACAAAATACACGGTTTCTTTTTTCAGTTTCAATATGGCATATAAGATATCTTATATCTCACTAAATTTAATGAAGTCTACTCATAAGCTATGTTTCAGTTTTGCTCCGTCGGGCATTTTGATGACCCTGGAGTGTCAGGGAGCGACTATAAGTTGCAATGATTTTACGCCCCCTCCAAATTATATACGATATCTAATATCGTAATTAAGATATCTTATATAATTCTGCATATAAGTTATCTTATATATTAAATTAGATATCTTATATAAAATATATATCTTATTTAACATACAAGATAGCTAATATAATATATATCTTACATGTTCAAATAAATCATATGTCTTACAAAGTATGTAAGATATCTTATATACTATATTAGATATCTTATTTAACATATAAGATATCTTATAAAATATATATAAGGTATCTTATATATTGGCACAAATAAGATATCTAATATACTAAATAAGATTGCTTGTTTGTTTTGTTTGTTTGATTTTAGGTTTAACGTCCCCGTCAATAATGTAAAGGTCATTTTGGAGACGTTGCTTCCAATTTTGTGTAACTTTTACACGACATTGAGATGAAATGACTTCTCAAGCCCTGTCGGCCAATGAAAGCAATAGGGTTTATTAACATGGACGGTCCGCCTCGCACCGCGGTTCCTGGACAGGCTAAGATCCTCTAAGCGGGTTACCAGTATTAGTGTACGGGCCGGATTCAGCTCTGCGTGAAAGCATCATGCAGCCCATATATTTCTTCAAGCCCCTATGGGCGGGGGCTGTACTAAATAAAAATCGCGGATTAAGACCGTGCACAACTGAAGCTCGCCATTGCCACATATATTAAATAAGATATCTTATATGGTATAATTAATATCTTATATTTTATATAAGGTACCTTAGTTAGCATACTAAATAAGATATATTATATGCTAAATAAGTTACCTTATATAAAATATAAGATATTTATAGACCATATAAGATATCTTATTTAATATATGTGTCGATGGTGAGTTCAGTTGTGCACGGTCTTCACCTTCCGCCATTTTTATTCTGACTGTGCATATATTCGGACAGAGAGAAACCAGCGAAACCACCTCCTGAGGTGGTTTCGTTAGTTTCAAAAACTGGTTTCAGTTTCAGCCAAAAAAAATGTGCAAACCGGTTTCGGTTTCAAAAAAGTTTCGATCAACAAATAGATAGTTTTCGAAACCAGGTCAGAACCGAAACTGGTTTCTGTACAACAAAAACGCCCTTTGTTTCATACAAGAAGATTTTTAAAGGTTTTCCCTTTTTAAAGCCTATGCAAGACGAGTGGGCCTCACCCCGGGGCCATTTTGGCCCCAGGGCTATAATTTGAACAATCTTGGTAGAGGTCATCTAGATGAAGGGTCATACTAAATATCAAAGACCTGGGCCTTCTGGTTTCAGACAAGAAGATCTTTAAAGGTTTTCCCTAAATAAGCCTATGTAAAATCAGTGGGTCCCGCTCCGGGGCCATTTTTGGCCCGAGGGATACAATTTTAACAATCTTGGTAGAGGTCCACTAGATGAAGCTTCATACCAAATATCAAAGACCTGGGCTTTCTAGTTTCAGACGAAAAGATTTTTAAAGGTGTTCCCTATATAAGCCTATGTAAAACCAGTGAGTCCCGCCCCGGGGCCTTTTTTTGGCCCCGGGGCTATAATTTGAACAATCTTGGTAGGGATCCACTAGATGAAACGTCATACCAAATATCAAAGACCTGGGCCTTCTAGTTTCAGACAAGAATATTTTTAAAGGTTTTCCCTATTTAACGCCTATGTAAAACCAGTGGGCCCCGCCCTGGGGCCATCTTTGGCCCGAGGGCTATAATTTGAAAAATCTTGGTAGGGGTCCACTAGATGAAGCAACATACCAAATATCAAAGACCTGGGCCTTCTGGTTTCAGACAAGAAGATTTTTAAATGTTTTCCCAATATAAGTCTATGTAAAACCAGTGAGCCTCGCCCGGGGCCATTTTTGGCCCCAGGGCTATAATTTGAACAATCTTGGTAGAGGTCCACTAGATGAAGCGTCATACCAAATATCAAAGACCCGGGCCTTCTAGTTTCAGACAAGAAGATTGGTTTTCCCTATTTAAAGCCTTTGTAAAACGAGTGGGCCCCACCCCGGGCCATTTTTGGCCCCAGGGTTATAATTTGAGCAATCTTGGTAGAGGTCCACTAGATGAGGGTCATACTAAATATCAAAGACCTAGGCCTTCTGATTTCAGGCAAGAAGATTTTCCCTATACAAGCCTATGTAAGATCAGTGGGTCTCGCTCCGGGGCCATTTTTGGCCCCAGGGATATAATTTGAACAATCTTGGTAGAGGTCCACTAGATGAAGCTTCATACCAAATATCAAAGACTTGGGCTTCCAGTTTCAGACAAGAAGATTTTTAAATGTTTTCGCTATATAAGCCTATGTAAAACCAGTGAGCCTCGCCACGGGGCAATTTTTGACCCCAGGCTATAATTTGAACAATCTTGTTAGAGGTCCACTAGATGAAGTGTCATACCAAATATCAAAGACCTCAGCCTTCTAGTTTCAGACAAGAAGATTTTTAAAGGTTTTTCCCTATCTAAAACCTATGTTAAACGAGTGGGCCCCACCCCGGGGCCATTTTTGGCCCCAGGGCTATAATTTGAACAATCTTGGTAGAGGACAATTAGATGAAGGGTCTTACTAAATATCAAAGACCTGGGCCTTCTGGTTTCAGACAAAAAGATCTTTAAAGGTTTTCCCTATATAAGCATATGTAAATTCAGTGGGTCCCACTCCGGGGCCATTTTTGGCCCCAGGGATATAATTTGAACAATCTTGGTAGAGGTCCACTAGATGAAGCTTCATACTGAATATCAAAGACCTGGGCCTTCTGGTTTCTGGCAAGAGGTTTTTCCTATATAAGCCTATGTAAAACCAGTGAGCCCCGCCCCGGGGCCGTTTTTGGCCCCAGGGCTTTAATTTGAACAATCTTGGTAGAGGTCCACTAGATGAAGCGTCATACCAAATATCAAAGACATGGGCCTTCTAGTTTCAGACAAGAAGATTTTTAAAGGTTTTCCCTATTTAAAGCCTATGTAAATCCTGTGGGCCCAT
Organism: Lucinisca nassula; assembly: GCA_963580285.1. NCBI lineage: Eukaryota > Metazoa > Mollusca > Bivalvia > Lucinida > Lucinidae > Lucinisca > Lucinisca nassula. The sequence continues at coordinate 123,799,998 of OY757017.1, forward strand.
AGGCCATTTTTGGCCCCAGGGCTATAATTTGAACAATCTTGGTAGAGGTCCACTAGATGAAGCTTCATACCAAATATCAAAGACCTGGGCCTTCTAGTTTCAGATAAGAAGATTTTTAAAGCTTTTCCCTATATAAGCCTATATAAAACCAGTGAGCCGCCGCCAAAAATGGCCCCGGGGCTATAATTTGAACAATCTTGGTAGCGGTCCACTAGATGAAGCTGCATACCAAATATCAAAGAGCTGGGCCTTCTGGTTTCAGATAAAAAGATTTTTAAAGGTTTTTTCTTATTTTCCTCTTTTCGTTACCATGGCAACCAGAGTTCTACATGGAATGGAATTCTTTGAACAACTTTGAGAGAGGACCACCCAAGGATCATTTCTGCCAAGTTTGGTTGAATTCTGCTAAGTGGTTAAGGAGATGTCGTTTAAAGAAATTGTGGACTTACAGGTGAACGGACGACGACGAACGGTGACCGACCACAATAGCTCACCCAGAGCCTTCAGCTCAGGTGAGCTAAAAATAAGCATGACAATTGATTAAAACAACTTCGTATGACTGAATTAGGACCAAATTTAAATTCCGGATTCAGGATCAGGAAGTGGGTTTCATACCCGACCATATGGAATTGGCGTGCCGTCGGTAAACTGTCCACGTTAGGCATGCATATAATATATTTAAGTACCCCAGTGGAATTCGTTTCACTGACCGTTCCAAGGCAGTTCTTCTGTCGCGGTTTATTTTTGTTATGGTTTGTATTTGAGTGTGTGTATGTCCTATATTTTTTGGTCAGTTGGCCATTTTTGTGGGAAAGTAACTGTCATTTTGGCTTTCCGCTATTGATGTTTCCATTTGGGTCTAATTATTTCATGTTTGTGTTTCTTTCCCTTTGGTTTCTCTGATGGGAGCTGTGGGTTAATTGTATCGATTCCTCATCATTCCCTTCACTTCAATTTGGCAGCACCACAGCTCTGTGTGTCAAGCCTGATTCCACTCCGGTTCTAAACACTACCACTAATTTTGTCGAATGATGCACTAGCTTTGGCAATCGTAACATTGACTTCATCATGAATGGTTTCCAAAGTCGGTGAATTTGTCTTCCACTTGCAATCTTTGACCTTTCACTGTGATGATGGGCTACCCGCAATGTTTGATAAACAACCTCGGTCTCTTTTTATGCTGATTGTGAGGTCATAGCTGTAACAGGAGTCAGACACTTCATCTACACCTGTTTGGACCTCTTCTGTTGGAGCACCATTTGCCATGTCATCAGCAAAGAGGAACTCGTACGTGCAGCACCGCTGTCTGCACCTTGAGTTTGGTTTGCAACCTTCTTTGTCTTGAAAAGCTTCCCATCAAGGCGATACCTAATAGGTATGCCATTGTTTCCATCCTGGAAAGTATCTGTGAGCATAGCAGAAAACATCATGTTGAATGACATTGAGGCTAGAACACATCCTAGCTTGACTCCCTTTGTCACAGGGAATGGATTAAAAAACTCACCATCATTTGGACCCGTGCAAAGCATACCATCATGAAACTGTCTCACCATTGCTTTGAACTTGGTTTGATAGCCAAACTTCGCCATAATTTTCCAAAGTCCCTCACGACTGACTGTGTCGAATGCTTTGGTAAAGTCATGTATGGATCCATCTTCTGTTCCTGGCATTTCTCTTGAACCTGCCATGCTGTGAAGAGCATCTACATCTACATGATACGTCGGCGCAGTCACTCTTGACTTTTATGCGACGGGTGGTCGTGCTAGGTACTAGAGCGGAAAAGAGAGACAGAAAAGATAGAACCTGGGACTGTTAACAGACAGAAAGAAGTTGGAGAAGTTTTGCCCAGCCACATTCTCACCCCTTCAACTCGCTCCATTCCGACTACGGTGACCGCAGGGGTATAGATCCCGCACCGGCACAGCTTTGAGAATCATAAGGCAGTACTTGCAGCTGGCGCTGACTGCACATTTAGAACTTAATTGTGGAGAGGCCCTGCTTGAAAGATTCCAAGTCAGGGGCATCAGCAATAGATGCTGGTAATGAATTCCAGGTTGTAGCAGTGTGCGGAAAGAAAATGCTTCTATAGTAGGAGGTGGTACTTGAGTACTGGCGAAACTTTCGGGAATAGGACACTCTTGTTCGACTGTAGGCTGGAGTTCGGTACTGTTCTGTTGGCACGTCCACATGGTCGTTAAGGATCTTATACATCATGGTGAGCTGTGCCTCTGTACGTCTGGACTCAAAGATTTCCCAGTTAAGATGGTCCGAGACACTACTTGTATTATGGCACCTGGTTGTATAATTGTGAAGTTCGTCACTGACCCTTCTCTAGTTTATTAGTCAGGTCATTCTGACATGGGTTCCAGATCGTTGGAAAGTACTCCAGGGATTCCCTATCATTGCCTTCACTTTCAATGAAAGGGAGCAATATGCGGCACTCTTCACCTCCTCGCTTCTGATGCGTAGGTTACGTCATACGACGCCTAGAGCGGTTCCCTTTTTAGCTCACCATCACGTGGTGACGAGGTGAGCTTATGGGATCAATTTTTGTCCGTCCGCCCGCCCGTGCGTAAACGATTTCTTCAAACGACATCTCCTCCTAAACCACTGATCGGATTTTGACCAAACTTCACAGGAATGATTCTTAGGTGGTCCCATTTCAAAGTTATTCAAATGGTTCCGGTCCATTGCACATCTAGGTCACAGGAGCCAAAAATAGATATTTTTTTCACTGAAAACTTAAAAAATCTTCTCTGAAACCACAAAGCCCAGGTCTTTGATAATTGGTATGAAGCTTCATCTAGTGAACCCATACCAAGATTGTTCAAATTATAGTGCTGGGGACAAAAATGCACCCGCACCGGGGCCCTTTGGTTTTACATGGGTTTATATAGTGAAAATCCTAAAAATCTTATTCTCTGAACCGCAAGGTCCAGGTCTTTGATATTTGGTATGAAGCTTCATCTAGTGGACCACTACCAAGATTGTTCAAATAATAGTGTTGGGGCCAAAAATGCCCCCGCACCGGGTCTCTTTGGTTTTACATATTATATATAGGGGAAATTTTTAAAAGTCTTCTTCTCTGAAACCGTAAGGCCCAGGTCTTTGAAATTTGGTATGAAGCTTCATCTAGTGGACTCCTACTTAAAATTGTTCAAATTATAGTGCTTATGCCAAAAATGCCCCCGCCCCGGGGCCCTTTGATTTTACATGGGCTTATTTAGGGAAAATCTTTAAAAATCTTCTTCTCTGAAACTGCAAGGCCCAGGTCTTTGCTATTTGGTATGAAGCTTCATCTAGTAGACCCCTACCAAGATTGTTCAAATTATAGTGCTGGGGCCAAAAATGCCCCCCCCCCCCCCCCCCCCCCCCGCCCCCCCCCCCCGTCCCGGGGCCCTTTGGTTTTACATAGGCTTATATGGAAAATCTTTAAAAAATCTTCCTCTCTGAAAACTACATCTTGTGGACCTCTACCAAGACTGTTCAAATTATAGCCCTTGGGCCAAAAATGCCCCCGCTCCAGGGCACTTTGGTTTTACATAGAGTTATATATGGAAAATCTTGAAAAATCGTCTTCTCTGAAACCACAAGGCCTAGGTCTTTGATATTTGGTATGAAGCTTCATCTAGTGGACCTCTACCAAGATTGTTCAAATTATAGCCATGAGACCAAAAATACCCCGCCCCGGTGCCCTTTGGTTTTACATGGACTTATATAGGGAAAATCTTTAAAAATATTCTTCTGTGAAACCACAAGGCCTAGGTCTTTGATATTTGGTATGGAGCTTCATCTTGTGGACCTCTACCAAGATTGTTCAAATTATAGCCCTGAGACCAAAAATGCACCCCGGGGCCCTTTGGTTTAACATAGACTTATATAGGGAAAATCTTTAAAAATCTTTTTCTCTGAAACCACAAGGCCAAGGTCTTTGATATTGGTGTGAAATTTCATCTTGTGGACCTCTTTCAAGATTGTTTAAATTATAGCCCTGTGGTCAAAAATGCCCCTGCCCCGGGACCCTTTGGTTTAGACTTATATAGGAAAATCTTTAAAAAATCTTCTTCTCTGAAACTGCAAGGCCCATGTCGTTGATATTTGGAATTGAACTTCCTCTAGTGGACCTCTACCAAGATTGTTCAAATTAAAGCCTTCGGGCCACAAATGTCCCCGCCCCGGGGCCCTTTGGTTTTACATAGACTTATACAGGGATAGTCTTTGAAAATCTGTTTCTCTGAAACAGCAAGGCCCAGGTCTTTGATATTTGGTGTGAAGCTTCTGCTTGTGGACCTTTGCCAAGATTGTTCAAATTATAGCCATTGTTGTTATTTGGTATGAAGCTTCACCTTTTTAGACCTCCCTCAACATTATGCACATTATAGCCCTTGGGTCAATAATGGCCCTCCCCGGGGCCCACTTGTTACTCTATGGATCAGGTGACCGATCCAGGGCCATCACGGCCCTCTTGTTTAACTGTCTTGTTAATGTGCAGTTTCCAACTCATGGTCTTTAGACAGCTCTACCCCAACTCCTTGGTTGATTCATGAAATTTGAGAACATGACCTTTAAGGGAGTAGTCAAACAGAATTGGTGAGCGCTTTCTTTGGACTCTGAGAATGCTGGACTTCTCCGGGTGAAAAGACATACCCCATTGCTCTACCCATTGCCACTGCTGCTGAAGGTCATCTTGGAGGATCAGATACTCGTTGGTTAATCGTATTTCCCTGTATAAAACACAGTCATCTGCGAAAAGCCTTGAACTTGACCTGACGCTGACAGGGAGGTCGTTGATGAAGAGGCACCAAGACACTTCCTGGAGGCACGCCACTCTTGACATGTGCTGGTTCTGATGCAACTCCTTCAGCGACTCTCTGGGACCTGTCCGTCAGAAAAGCTTGTATCCAGCCCAAAGTCCTTCCCCGGATCCGTAGTGCTCCAGCTTGATGAGCAGACTCTCATGATGCACAAGATCAAAAGCCTTGGAGAAGTCAAGGAATGCAAGGCCATCCTGTCTGCCATTCCCAAGTGTTTTCGTAAGTTCATTTGCCAGGGTCAGTAGCTGCATTTCACAACTCCTCCTAGGTCTTAATCCATGCTGGCAGTAAGATGTTGTTCTTGTCAAGATGTCTCATGACTTTGCTAACTTTAATGTGTTCGAACATTTTGCAGTTGATGCAGGTAAGGGAGACTGGATGATCTTACTTCCTTTAAACCTCTAACCCTTCTTGAAGATGGCTGAAACATAAGCTGTTATCCACACATCAGGGATGGATCGATGCATGTCATTTGTTCCCCGTCCTTCTTGAATCCACACTGGCTTTCTGATAGAAGCCTTGACTGTTCAAAGTGTTCATTCAGTCTGTTAAGTAGAACTCTTGGTAGAACCTTCCCAGCATTTGGCAATAAAGAGATGCCACGATGATTGTCACTGACCTGAGGATTACCTTTGTTTGAATAGGTGGACAATTGCACATCATATTTGACGAGACTGCTCATATACCATGGCCTATGAAGTGCATCTTGCGAATAAATCTGTCAAATACATGTATGATAAGACTGGTCATGTGGACACGGCCTTTGAAGCGCCTCATGGGAAGAAACCTGGTAACACCATCAAATTTGAAAAGACTAATCATTTGGACATGACCTAGGAAGTGCATAATTTGAATACATCTGATGACATCATCAAATTTGACAAGACTGATCATGTGGACATGGCCTATGCATAGCCTCATGGGAAGTATTCTGTTGAAACCTCCAAATTTGACAAGAATGACTATGTGGACATGCCTAGGAAGTGCATCATGGGAACAGACAAATTTGACAAGACTGGTATGTTGACATTGCCTATGCATAGCCTCATGGGAAAAATTCTGTCGAAACCATAAAATTTGACAAGACTGACCATGTGGACATGGCCTAGAAAGTGTAGTAGTCACAGATGAGATTGTCATGGCAGGGCTATTTGGGTGTTGTCAATATATGTCAAATTCGCTGAGTCCACAAGAAGATTTGGTAGATTGCCTTTTGCAAGGCGCAATGGCCATATACGCCACATTTTTGTGCTACAGTTGAAATCACACAAGTGACTTGGTTTACCTTCTTGATAACAGAATATTCCAAAAGCAGGTCAAACGATAGATCCGCCCTGTCAAACCTATCTGCGACTACTATATATATGGGAATAAATATGTAGACCTAACAAATTTCACAAACCTGTTCATGCCCTATGAAGTGCCCCATGGGAATAAATATGTCGAGAGACACATTCGACAAGACTGGTCATGCAGACATGGCCTATGAAGTGTATCGGTAAAAACCTATAAGAGGAGCTGCGCTCACAAAACACCCAGGTAAAATGTTGGCAGAAAGACGGATGGATGGACAGACAGACGGAGGGACAGATGGATGGAAACTTGCAAGCCTATACCTTTCTCTTAAAGCAGGTGCGACAAAAATATACTGTGACAGAAGAAACATCTAAAAACCTAAAATTGGTCAGTGAAAAGTATCTCACTGAATTTCAGTGATGGGGGCTTGGGCTTAAATAGATTTTACATGGCTGCGATCCTCATTTTTACTTCTGCCGCGGTTTAGACAAATACAGCACGAAACAACTGCAATATAAACCAACAGACATCATAGAGTACGTTAAAATTCTGTTGACACTGTTTGACAACATGACCTAAGAAGTGCATTATGGGAATAAATCTGGTGACAGTCGAATTTGACAGCACTGGTCTTATGGACATGGCCTGTGAAGTGCATCATGGGAATAAATCTATAGACAATGTCAAATTTGACAAGAATGGTCATGTGGACATAACTATGAAGTGCAACATGGGATTTCATCCCCCGCCCATCGGGGCTTGAAGAAATATATGGGCTGCATGATGCTCCCACGCAGAGCTGAAACCGACCTGCACACGAGTACTGGTAAACCGCTTAGAGGATCTAAGCCTGCCCAGGTAAAAAAAGGTGCGAGTGTCGGACCGTCCATGCTCATAAACCCTATTGGTTTCATTTGGCGGCAGGGCTTGGGATGTCATTTCATCTCAATGTGGGGTAAAAGTCGGAAGCAACGTCTCCAAAATGACCTTTAGAGTGCTGGCGGGGACGTTAAACCTCAAATCAAACAAACGAAAAACAACATGGGATTTAATCTGTTGACAGTCGATTCGAAAAGACAGTTCAAGAGGACATGGCTTAGGAAGTACATCTTGGGAATAAATCGGTGAAACGAGTAGAGTTTTTCTTATTTATTTTTTATGAAAACAGTAAACATATTTACCTCCATGGAAAAAATATTTTTGCCTCAAAAATGCACTTGTTTTAGGAAATAAACTAGTACATTGTATATAGAGGTTTTGATGGCTCACACATTGATGGTTCGGTTACCACAGCTGTTTTGAACTCGTTCTCGAGTCTCAAGGAAATATTTCCCAAAAGTGCCGATATAAATACAGTAAAATTCCTATATTGAGATCACCTTTGGGACTGTTCATAAGTGGTCTTTAAGACCACTTTTGAACAGTCCCAAAGATGGTCTCTGACAAGAGGACACTGTATGCGGAAAACACAAAGAAAGAATAACTGCAACCTACTAAATAAGCTTTTTAAAGCAGAATTAGATTTAATTTTTGGTAGTCTTAGTAGCAGAATTTTACTGTATATTCCAGAGAACTTAGTGAGAATTTTCTATCTTAAAATGTATGCTGTGTGTACTCATTAGAATCACCTCAATGAGGCGATTCTAATGAGTGCACACAACAGATCTTTATTTTGAAGAAAATCAAAAAGATATCCCTATCATGGCTCCGGACCTAATGCTATGATTAATCCTCAGTGGTTGGAACTACTTCTTCTCCAACAAACTTCATGATCCGAAATGTGTTCAAACCACTGAAGTTAGACTGGAGTAATTTTCCTCTTTTCTAATGCTGTGAATGTCTTTCTTCTGTCTATCTTAATCATTCAAGCAAACTTGCATAGCAAACAAGCAATTTTTCCTTCAGCATTTTCTCAGATGAATGAAAAAATAAAATAAAATTCTGCCAGAGATATAAGATAAATTCAGTGAGATATTGTCTTGTTCAAGCAATCAAAACCGTATTGATACACCACACACATACCGGAATGATCCAAAGTATTGGGACAGACCAGCCTAAGCAAACAGTGGAGACCCAGATCAGACTGCTCCAAGGAGCAGTCTGATCAGGGTCTACACTGTTTGCCACTCCAGCTGCGATTTTTGAACTCCTTGCTGGAGCCTGTCACAAATATGTTAAAATTTTCGAAATGTTACTGCTGACCCTCAAGGTGTCAGAATTTTTAAGATTTTGAAGGTATAAGACATACATTACCAGTAAAATTTCAATGGGTCAAACACCAATGGCATGTTTATCATAGCTGTTGAGGCCCTAAGGAATTTTCCCCGTAACTTCACATATTAACCCTTTTGGTACAAAACTTTGTTGTAATAACTTGTGTCCAATCCCTTTGTATGTTTATGCAATAAAATATGTTTGGTACAAAATGGAATCTTTCTACTTATATAAAGCAGGAGTCCATTTCAAAATTTTGGGGTGTCAGGTCCAGTCTTCTTCAAAATCTATTTGGAAATTGGCTGAAAATTTTGCAAACAGTGTAGGCCCTGATCGGCCGCCGCATTCTGTGGCGTCAGATCTGGGCCTGCACTGTTTGCAAATTACCCGTTTTAGGGTTCCTGGTACAAAATGGGTTAATATATTGAAAGACAAGAATTCAACCGAAGGCTATGTTGCGTCTGTGGAGTTGCAAAGTCACTGAACCATGAAATCTAGGTCAAGGTCGAATATGATGCTTGCATAAAAGTTGCCTTATCTAGATGCAAGCTTGTACAAAGAATCATTAATGAAGCTCTTATAGTTCCATCTGATCTGTATCTACACTGTTTGACATTCAGTAATCTGATTTGAAGGTTAAAATGACTAAGTTCACAATGTGGAAAAAGTGACAAAAATTGATTTGAAGATAAAGTCCAAACCACATGCGCATCCTCATACGATGGCAAATACACACACAAAGTTTCAAAATAATCTGTATGAAACTGTATGAGGAGTTACGATGACAACATATTATAAAGGTCATTTTGGAGACATTGCTTCAATTTGATTGGACTTTTACCCGACATTGAGACAGAATGACATCTCAAGCCCTACTACCCAAATAATCTGTAAGAGTTTAAGGAGCGGTCCAACTCCCACCACTTTCCCTGGGCAGGCTTAGACCTAAGTGGTTTACCAGTACTCTGCGCAGAAGCACCATGCAACCCAATTTTTATAACACCTAGTGCCAAAACAAGCTTTGAACAACTTGGCACTGGTTTTATTTTGGTTTGCGTTAGAGGTAAATGGCCTACACTATTTAGGTCATGTGGAGCAAGTTAGTTTGCCTAACAACACTTTTCGGGACAGGCTTAACAGTACACTGCACATTCTTTCACCAAAAACTGACAACTGCCCTTCTTGAATAAGCAAAATGACAGTGGAAAAGATTTTGTGAACAATTTCTACGAAAAAATGTTGCGAATCCGAGAGGGCTCGAACCTGTGACCTCCAATCACCAGTCAGACATGCATCAGACTGAATCACCGAGGCCAGCAACCGGTCACTGGTAGGTGGGAGAAATGAACAAAATACTAAGAGACATCAATAAGCAGAATGTCTTACCCTAACAATACGTCCACAGCTAGCCTCATCACACACTGGTGAGAGGCTATCTAACAATCAAATGTCAATGTTGTTAAACATGATGGTTATTAGCATTTTTCTGATGAAAATTCTGCAAATGGAGACTCTTACTCCATGAAAATGGTGACTCTGCCAAACAGATGTTCCTTATAATTTATTTACAAGACGTGAAATAAGCCAGCACAATTGGGAGTCTCAAATAGGCATGTGCTACCACTTACTAGCTCCATATGAAAAAAAAATAATGATCATCTGGGTTCTCATATTACACAGACCAACAGCAAAGACACAGATGAGACTGCACCGAGACTGCAGTCTCGAAACTGCAGTCTCCGTGCATTCTCACCTGTGCCTTTACAGTTTGCAAATTCAACACTGACTACCTTCCAATATGCTAGATCAAGTGGTATGGTGTCTAAAATCCATGGCAGTTCTAGAATATCAGAAAATGCGTTTGCTTTTCAAGCCCAAGCACAATATGTTTTTTGAAAAAGCTAGAACTTGTCTGATGTTAAACAGCTTGTGGTAGCTTCTTGTCATCATCTCCCCCTCCAGACTCTTCCCCCTCCCCCTCTCCCTCCTTCTTCTCCTTGTTCCAGTCTTTGAGACCCACCGGCAGTTCTGTGTCTTCTTCAAAGGAACCTGAATTATTAAGAAAAAGAATACAAAGGAAAAGTTCTTTGCCACTTATCAACACGAGATAGCCTTATGTTTTAGGTGCATGTTCTGTTGAGATTTTTTTTTGTCCTTACACCACAACATCTTTATAACACTGCAGTTGGGTCCACAGCAGGAGCTTTGTTTGTTAAGCAACTGCGTAAAACTTAAAGAATGTATAGAAACATGATCATTATATGGTATGGCTTTAATGTAGATACCGTAATGATCCTAAGTAATGGGACAGAAGAGTAGTCTGATCAGGGTCTACACTATTTGCCATTCCTTTTGCACTATTTGGACTCCTTGCTGGATCATGGAATAAATTTGTAAAAAATTTAGGAGAATTACAGCAAGTCCTCAAGGTGTCTGATTTTTTTTTATTTTTTACAGTAATTATGTATTGACACAATGTTAACTAATGAATTTGTTAGCTTTGAACAACTGGGCCCTGACCTTCTGTTAGCAACAATTAGCTTTCTCATGGGCTTGAGAAAACTCAGTTTAGCCTGTTAACCATGCAGTCTGACCAGAGTCTTTGTTGTACACTACATGGAAGTTCACTGACCGAAAGTTTCTTCAGACAAACTAAGAAAGCCATAAAATAAATGAGTGGGAACCTAGCATGATGAGTGCACATATTTAAAGACCCCTTTTCATGTCGTGGTGCCTACCGTAAAAATTCGGCTATAAGGCAATTCTTCTATAAGACTGGACCCCTTTTTCAGTTTTTCTAAGGTGGTATTTTGCTAATACTCTTTTATAAGACGGGTCAAATTTTTGCCATATCTGTTGGGGCCTATCTGCTACAGCCAGATGCTGTTTAGATGTGAGAAATCGGACTATAAGTAACTGAACTTTGTTTTATCGGGGAACATAACACCTGGCTATTCAGGTTCAGAACCAACGCCCCAGCTTTCACAAAATAGCGGGCAAACGTCAGGCCGATACGTTGTATCGCTGTCGGCCCGGTACATGCTTTGCTGGCTAAGGCTAGACAGACTTCTATTTAATAGAGGACATGGGCTGACAAATCCATTTCCCGGCCGCCCGGGACAATACCGAAATCGCGCTGGGCAGGTGCACTTTTACCTTATGACGCCCGGTCGGACAAGTGCAAAAAAAAAATCGTCTACAACTGTCAGTCTTTACGGTAAAAATAGACCAGTAAGTATATCGCAATACATGTAATTGCTGCACTGTCAATTCAGAGACAAACCATCTGTGTATTTATTACGGTTCAAGTATGACACTATTGTTAATCCCTGTCATATAATTGCCACCCTGCGGTGCATGTTGATAAGGTGTGAAGATATGGTCAAGTTATGTCTCTAATTTGCGTTTATCCTCTAGTCATAAAATTTAATCCACATTCAATGTGAAAATGATTAAATCGCTCCTCAGACAATTAGCTACATCTAACGGTAGATGTTTGCATAATTGTATAAAAACGGACTTTTCTACGATCTCATGAATGGTTATGTTTTGGCAGGAAAAGTCGAACGCTGTTGTTGTTTATTGACATGGAGCTTCTGGGGATAATTCAGGAGCTGTGCAAAGCGCTGGTTTTCTATCCACCTCTATTCACAACGTTTAGCTATCCAGAAAATATTTTTTAATGGTTCCAAACATTTTTTTATGAAAGAGATCCACAAAATGACTGAACACATGTGGGGGTACTGGCGTCGGATGACGTCATTTACCGATCACATGCAGAAAAATGGTAGCGGTGGTTTGTGGGTGGCGATCAATATCAATTAAAAATCACCGATTGACATTTTCCGTATGTCTGGTCTTCGCCGGACATTGCCGGAAAAAAAGCCTGTAGTCCATGACCTCAGCTATAAGACAGGGTCATTTTTTTGGCTCATTTTGGAGGGAAAAATCCTCGTCTTATAGCCGAATTTTTACGGTAATTTCTTTTTATGGCCCTTTTGAGATTAATTCACTTGTTTTGATCCGATTGTTAATCAGAAGTCCTTGAGATGTCAGCAATGCTACATTGCGAAAACTAGCCTGTTAAAATTTTTGTTGTGTTCTACCACAAACCTCTGACAAGATTTCAAAATTCCCCGACATTCGCCTACTATATTTCCAAATTTCCTGTTATTAGAATTCCCTGATCTTGAAAAAATTTCAATTTCCTTGACTTTTTCCTGACAAGTGACAACCCTGATTTTCCCAGCCTAAACTCAGACACAATCAACCCACCAGTGCTGTCAGTACTTTGAATTACACCCGGACCTCGTTATAGCACGATTCGTTACAGCACGAATTCTGATATAACACGGTTTTGGTTTGGACCCCAAATTTTCCCCAACCAACATTTATAAATATTATCCAAGGATTGTATAAGGTTTTAAGCACAACAACTTTATTTTCCTCTCACTTTTGACTGCGGTAATACGGTAGCTAACACGGTTTATAACGGTACTTTTTGATATCTATTGCAGGCCTGCAGCAGAGTTGAATATACAGTATATAAACTTGTTTAGCTTGACACGCATGATAAGCGTGAACTGCCATCGGCACAATCAAAAGTGTTGGCTTAGTGTGATAAAGAGATTAAAGAATTCAGTTACGCAACTGGAAAAAAATATTTATCACGCTCTGTTAAGGATCACTGCTCAGCAGAAATTTTAAACATCGATGCAGATGATGTGATCGGTCAACTGCAATAAAACTTTTTTTCTAGAGCCGCATGTAAAATAAAGTCAGATTTATTCCAGCTTAAAAGCAAATGATAAAACATATTCAATATCGATTTTCGCGGTAAAAAAAATCATTAAAAACCATGTGCGCCATTAAAATCGTTTCAAATGGCTAAAATATTAAGGGTAAGACATTTCAAGGGAAGTAATTCAAATTTCTTGTAAGCGTTGATCATTGTCCGGTTCCGAACCCTAACCCGGTAATTTTACTATTGAAATCTATTAACGGTACTGTAGTTCGGTACGGTCCGGATTCTCAGTAACAACAAAGTTAGCCGGGAACCAGCTATCAAAATGGCGTCATACTCGCTGTCAGATCGGACGATTTCTGGATATAAAACATGGTTTTTCAGCTGGTTTCGATTAAAGTGACTTGTTTGACTTGATGGGCCATGGTATTTACTGCCATTGATTAGTTCTAAACACATTTTAGTCGGGAAATACGGTCATTAACCGGACCGCACATCATCTTGTTTGGGAAACTATTGATCACCATTGTGTAAATGGTTGATCTGTGACAAATACGGTCGGCGTTTATAACACGATTCGGTTAACTAACACGGTCCGTTGGTTGGACCCGGAGTTCCGTGTTATAACGAGGTTGAGGTGTATTTTATACTCTGAAGTGAAATCAATGCATATCGGAAACAAAAATGATATTTTCACACTGTGATAGTTTCACACGGAAAAATAACATGACCATGTTATTTCCACAGTAGCAGCCCGCACTACTTTTTTCGCCAAAAGTCATATGTTATCAACAAAATAATTCTGTAAAATACCTTGAATGCACTCTTTGAACTGTAAAAATATGGTATTCTGTTTATGCTTTGAAACTGACAGTTGTGACGTCATAGCCAGGTCAAAATTGTGAGGTAGATACGATTGATCAATTACCGTAAATATCTGCATAAAATTATAACCTAAAAAGAAAATTTCCTTTTTTATTGGCGGATACCAAAAATATTTCATCTCATGTGTTGAAAACATAAGAATTTTCAGTTGTGCTTCGCACTCGTGAAAATTAGGATTTTTTTCAACACACTTGATGAAATATTTTTGGTATCCACCTCAAAAAAGTAAATATCTTCAATTTTTGCACTCACCTGTTCCTTCCACAAACTCTTCATAAGTTGATTTTTCTGCAAATGGTCTAGGACCCAACAATTCAACCATGACCTCCTTGTCAATCTTTTCTTGTTCCAGAAGCCTCAATGCCACCTGTAATTATAGGTGATGAATACAGTAAAAACCTCTGTATTAGTGCATTCTGAAACAGCTTGTTAACCCTTGTCCTGCTGAATATTTATATATGCCATGCCCACTACCAATTATCAACCAATCAGATTACTTGATGCAAATTATTGCAAAAAATTCACAATCTGAACAACAAACAATGTAGATCCTGATCAGATGGCTTCTTCAGAAGCCATCTGATCTGGATCTACATTGTTTGAATGATAAGACATATCCGGGCTTAGCAGGACAAGGGTTAAATAATCCTATAAAAATGAAATGAAGATCACCGAAGTTAATGGAAACACCACCATATTTGATTTTTTTTATCATATTCTTCTTAAGAAGTTCATTCTTACGCTTTCAAAAGCATTCCAAAAAATTACCATTTTGGTGGCATTTTTAATATTTTGACGACAAAGGAATGAATTATCATTTTTGCCGATGTGTAAACTCTGCCGAATCACTCACAACAAACTAAGCATGAAGCCCGGAGTTTACACATCAATAAAATCCACAAAAATGAGATTCATTCCAATAAATGAAGAACTTGAGGAAATTATCCCGAAATTCCTACTGAACACGCACTTTCCTCAAAACATGCTTAGACATGCAATTAATGGTGTGGGTATTCATAAGAAAATCTGAAATCTATGTTTTAATCAGAAATAAGAAAACTATTTCACAAATTTTCATCAGAAAAAGGGCATTTTTTTTAAACATGAGTGGGTTATCCTGATGATCAAAATTAACAAAGGAAAACTGCAGGACAAACAAATCTAGCATCTCAAGCTCCAGACGAGAAATAGGGGATAATTATTCATTTTTCCCCATATGCTGTGGGTACTTGTTAGAATTGCCTCATTGAGATGATTCTAACAAGTACCCACAACGTAAGCTTCAAACAAGAAACAAGGAAAATATTCCCTTAATTCCTTGCAAACATTTTTGTCAGATTAAATTTGTCAGATTAAATTATGATGAATTCATAGATCCAGATAGCATTATGATAACTCACCCGTGCGACATAGTGCTTTTTCATATCTCTAAAATGGCTACTTTTCTGATGATAATCCTTCATATTTTTCTTATAAATGCTCAAAACATAGGGTGTGGGTGCTCGTTAGAACCGCCTCATTGAGGCGTTTCTAACAAGTACCCACAACTTATGTCTTGGAGCAGAAATAAGAAAAATCATGAATACCCCAGTAAACCCCAGTTTTCTCTATATAAATTGGGGTTTAGGGGGGGTCTTCATTTCACGGACGTGTTCACGTGATGGGGTTTGTAACAAGGATAATTTTATGTCAATGTTTTTCATTTCTCCATTAAAGCATATGCTGTGGGTATTTATTAGAATTGTCTCATTGAGGGGATTCTAACAAGTACCCACAGCACATGCTGCTAACAAGAAATATGGAAAACAATGCCTTAATTAAATTATGATGAAGTCAAAGAACCAGATAGAGATGTGTAACGAAACTAGTTTTGGGATTTTTTTTTTAATTTCTTTAAAACATATGTTGTGGCTACTTGTTAAAATTGCCTCATTGAAGCATTCTAGCAAGTACCCACAACATGCTTCCAGCAAGAAGTAAGGAATTATTTCGTAATTAAATTGTCCTCTACTCCTCTGAAGATATGGACGTACCTTCTCTACTTCTGCCTTATGTTCCGACAGTAACTTTGTGGTTCTGTCATACACAGTGCTCACAATGTCCCTCACTTCCCTATCTATCATCTGTGCTGTCTCTTCGCTGTATGGCTTATCAAAAGTCATCTCTCCTTGTTGTGGCATTTGAAATGATAACTGACCAACTTTCTTGCTCATTCCAAACTGAACTACCTGAAAGTAAAAACAACTAGTTCAGCCATTTTGTACTGGAATACAGGCAAACATAGCAGGCCCAGATCAGATGCCAAAGAACTAGGCATCTGATCAGGGCCTACAATGTTTGCAAAATGTTCAGCCATTTTCCAAACAAGAGCACCGCATGCGGGTGCCAACGCTTGGCTGCAGTTTCTTTTAGTTAAACAAAAATTCTAAGTCAAAAAAGGGGCATAACTGTGCCAAAAATATTTTGAGGGTTAACTCACCTATTGGTATGAGTTCCCCTTTTAATAATGAACAACATATCCGAGTTTCAAGTAAATATGTTCAGTAATGACAGAGATATTACAAAAAAACCAAGTTTTTGAAAAAATTTAAGTCATAAAAGGGGCATAACTGTCCCAAAAATATTTTGAGGGTTACCTCACCTATTGGTATGAGTTACCCTTTTCATAATGAGGCCGAGTTTCAAGTAAATATGTTCAGTAGTACAAAATGTCCAAGTTTTTGCAAAATGCTAAGTTGAAAAAGGGGCATAACTGTGCCAAAAATATTTTGAGGGTTACCTCACCTAGTGGTATGAGTTCCCCTTTTCATAATGAACAACTAGTCCGAGTTTCAAGTAAAAAACGACAACGCAGACAATGCCAGAGCTATGACAATACCTCGTTGTTTTCTTCGAAAACAGCCGAGCTAATAAACTTTAAAGATAAACAGCCTGAGACCCCCCCCCACCCCCACACCAAATTTTGAAATGGACGCCTGCTATATTTAAGAAGGAAGATTCCGTTTGGTGTTTTGTACAAATGGGTTAAGCAGTATACAGAGGATTTTACACTTGTGTTAATTTCTTGTGAAATTTATGAATCAAGCCTTTGGTGAGTTTCATAGCTTTAATTGGAAATGACTACAAATGTGATTTTTGTATTTGTGTTGGGGTTTGACATCCCCATCAACACTATTTAGTTCATTTAGAGATGTTGCTTCCAACTTTGTGGGACTTTTACCCGCCATTGAGATGAAATAACATCTCCAACTCTACCACCCAAAGTAACTGCTAGAGTTTATGTGAGACTTTTTATCATATAACCATTTTTTTTGTCGCCCCTGCCCATAGGGGCTTGAAGAAATATATGGGCTGCATGATGCTTCCACGCAGAGCTGAATCCAGCCCGCACACTAGTACTGGTAAACCGCTTAGAGGATCTAAGCCTGTTCAGGAACTGCTGTGCGAGGCGGACCGTCCATGCTAATAAATCCTATTGGTTTCATTGGGCGACAGGGCTTGAGATGTCATTTCATCTCAATGTCGGGTAAAAGTCCCACAAAACTGGAAGCAACGTCTCCAAAATGACCTTTACAGTACTGACGGGGAATATGTTCTATAAAAGGGTTATCCTTTGGAAGCAAGAAATACACCACAGAACAGAAAAATATGGAGTGTACATGTTTTCTGGGCCAGACTAGCTAGTTTCGGCCAATTAGGCCTCATCAGTGACCCTCAGATATTTTCAAAATTCCACAATGGAATCAATGATCCCAAAAGACAAGAAAATATAATCTACACTATGATGTAAGGCAGGGAGACATTTTACCGCCACCACACATTCCCACACACCAGCTGAAGTGAAGTTAAATATGTTCTATAAAAGGGTTATCCTTTGGAAGCAAGGAATACATCACAGAACTAAAAAATATGGAGTGTACATGTTTTCTGGGCCAGACTATTAGTTTCAGCCAATTAGACCTTAAATCAAACAAAACAAACATATAACCATTTTCATTTGTATTTTCTGAACAGATATATGTTATAGCTCGTAAAAGAAACATAACACTTGTCACAGATGGCATGATAGCATTTCCCGCTGTTGCTTCAATAGTACACATTACTTATAGAAAAGAAGTAATGGTATTATTACACTGATAACTGTGTTAGCCATATAATAAATTGACATAATGAGCCACATTATGAGAAACCTGCTTTTTGCTATTTGTGAACAACTAAAGGGGCAGATCAGCCTGTACATTCTGTACAGTCTGATAAGCAGCTGTGTTTCCCTTGCTTTGGTAGTACAATGCCAGGCATCATATGTCTAAAGTTGTTATTTCTTCTGTTTCTACACTTCCATTCATTTTCCTCAATCTCCTCTGTCCCTCACTTTCATCTCCTCTACTATCTCTGCTATCATTTTTCTCCCTTTCTCTGGGAGACGACACAAAATGACACACAAGGGTTGACATGTCGTCAATTATTACTTCTGAAAAGCTGGGGCCCTTGTTTTTCTCAGTCCTAAATGCCTAATCATTACCTGTGCATATGCAAGCTGTGTAATTTTCTGTAGATCGTCTTGTGCACCTGTTGTTATTCTACCAAAAAATAGCTCCTCTGCTACTCTGCCGCCAAGACCCATACACATTCTGTCTAAAAGCTGTGAAAAGAACATACATGTGTGTGTGAATTCAGGTTTAACGTCGCTTTCAACAGTTTTTCAGTCATATCACGACGGTGTCTGGTTGGTACAGGGAGCTCAATGCTCACTTTTATAGTGCTGCCTCACTGAAGTATCATGTCCCAGACACATTACATGATACCACACCCAGTCACATTATCTTGACACTGGGTCGACCAGTCCTAGCTCTACCCCGTAAATCTGAGTGCCAAGCGAGGAGCAGCTAGTACCATTCTTAACGACTTTGGTATGTCGCGGCCCGGAATCCCATGACCTCCCGTTCCACAGAGCGGACACTCTACCAACTGAGCTATCGGGGCCGGTAAAAGAACATACATGAAAAATCTTACACAGGTGGTCATTTTCATATAAAATTTATGAAACGAGCCTGTGGCGAGATTCATATATTTATTGAAATGACCACAATTGTGAGATTTTATTACGGAAGAAGTTAAATGAATTTCAGTAGACAACATAGGGTAGTCCAGGTTGGCATGATGACTTTAAGGGGAATGGGAACATCTGGCAGATTTTTCACCCTTTTTCAAAGGGAGACAACTTTCGTGACTTCCTGTTTGCTTTTATATAAGCCCTGTCCCAATAAAAAAGGGGTCTACTCTTAAAGGAAAGAATTTGCTCCTCAGGAGCAAATTCTTTCCTTTAAGAGTAGACCCCTATTCACATGGGAGACAAAAACACTTGTGCAGGAGTTGCCTCCCCTGAAGGTGTTCCCATTCCCCTTAAATGCCAGTAACCATGAGTTATTACATGTGGTGATAACACTTTTTTTATGACGTGGCAATATCCATTAAACAACAGCAACATCATAACTGTTTTAAGAGGAAGGAATTTTCTTTCATTAAATTCATCATCATTAATTATACTTTTCACATCCATTTAAACATGCTCTTCAGGTATGCAATGCAGTGTTTGATCATTCGCTTTCTTTTAAAACTATTTATCTACTAAACTGACATATAAGCAAATCACATTTCAAACATAACAGCACAATTTCTGTTTCCGTCAAATTTTTCCAAACATTTTGAGAAAACAATTTTCAAGAAAATCAAAACTGGCACGCTAATTTTTGCAAACAGGCATATCTTGATTAAAATGTCTATTGTCAAAAACATCAAAACTTGTACACTGATTTTGCTGAATTATCCTCCATATGCCTCTTTATCTGTCAGATTTAAGCAGGGTGGGTACACCTGTCAAACTTTTCTGCCATTTTTCAAAGGGAGACAACTTTCGTTACTTCCAGTTTGCTTTTCTGTAAATGCTGTCCCATAGAAAAAAGAGGTGTATTCTTACAGGAAAGAATTTGCTCCTCAGGAGCAAATTCTTTCCTGTAAGAGTTGACCCCTATTGACTTGGGAGACAAAAATACTTTTGCAAGCATTGCCTCCAATTCCCCTAAAATATTCATGTAACACTCCAGTTCAATTAAAATTACAACAGAATTCTGTTAAATAACTGAAGACTAGTTACCTGTTCTGTTGAATAGAGATACTGTTCTTTAGGAAGATACTGGGCATATCCAAGTCCTTTACCTCGAGGAATTATGGACACCTGAAACACCCCCATACAATATTAACCCATTTCAGACTTGAAACCCCTAAACGGGTACCCGGCAAACAGTGCAGACCCAGATCAGACGCCACAGAATGCGCCGTCTGATCAGGGCCTCCACTGTTTGCTAAAAGTTCAGTCATTTTCCAAATAAATTTTGATGAAAACACAACCTGTCACCCCTTAATTTTGAAATGAACTCCTGCTATATATACGGAGGAAGATTCCATTTGGTACTAAAAGGGTTAACAACAATATTCATTTCATCAATACAAGTCTATGCTGATGTTAGCTACAACACACCCAACCTCTTAAGCCTCCAAAGCTGAAACTGTGTTAATAAAACAGCCAAATTATATCCAAACAAAAATGTTTAGATATTAAAATAAAACAAGAGGGCCATGATGGCCCTGGATCGCTCACCTGATCCATAGTGTAACAAGTGGGCCCCAGGGAGGGCCATTATTGGCCCAAGGGCTTTAATGTGCATAATGTTGAGGGAGGTCTTAAAGGTGAAGCTTCATACCAAACAAAAACAAAGGCTTTAATTTGTACCATCTTGGCAAAGGTCCACTAGATGAAGCTACACACCAAATATCAAAGACCTGGGCCTTGCGGTTTCAGAGAAGAAGATTTTTATAAAGATATTCCCTACATAAGCCTATGCACCAGGGCTATATAAGTCTATGTAAAACCAAAAGGCCCCGGGGTGGGGGGGGGGGGGCATTTGTGGCCCCAGAGCTATAATTTGAACAATCTTGGTAGAGGTCTACTAGATGAAGCTCCATACCAAATAACAAAGACCTGGGACTTGCAGTTTCAGAGAAGAAGATTTATAAAAATTTCCCTTTATAAGTCTATGTAAAACCATAGGGTCTATTTTTAGCTCTGGCGGCCATTTTGTTCACCCGAGCGGAACGGTTTGAGCAATTATGGTAGAGGGTCACCCAAGGAACATTCCAGTGAAATAATTTCAAAATCCATCAACTGGTTAAGAAGAAAAAGTCGTTTAAAGGTTTTTCTATTTTTAGCTCTGGCGGCCATCTTGTTCACCTGAGCGGAACGGTTTGAGCAATTTTGGTAGAGGGTCACCCAAGAAACATTCCTGTGAAGTAATATCAAAATCCATCCACTAGTTAAGGAGAAGAAGTCGTTTAAAGGTTTTTCTATTTTTAGCTCTGGCGGCCATCTTGTTCACCCGAGCTGAACGGTTTGAGAAATTTTGGTAGAGGGTCACCCAAGGAACATTCCTGTGAAGTAATTTCGAAATCCATTCACTGGTTAAGGAGAAAAAGTCCTTTAAAGGTTTTTCTATTTTTAGTTCTGGCGGCCATTTTGTTCACCCGAGCGGAACGGTTTGAGCAATTTCAGTAGAGGGGCACCAAAGGAACATTCCTGTAAAATAATTTCAAAATCCAGCCACTGGTTAAGGAGAAGAAGTCGTTTAAAGGTTTTTCTATTTTTAGCTCCGGCGGCCATTTTGTTCATCCGAGCGGAACGGTTTGAGCAATTTTGGTAGAAGGTCATCCAAGGAACATTCCTGTGAAATAATTTCAGAATCCATTCCCTGGTTAAGCAGGAGAAGTCGTTTAAAGGTTTTTCTATTTTTAGCTCTGGCGGCCATCTTGTTCACCTGAGCGGAACGGTTTGAGCAATTTTGGTAGAGGGTCACCCAAGGAACATTCCTGTGCAATAATTTCAAAATCCATCCACTGGTTAAGGAGAAGAAGTCGTTTAAAGGTTTTTCTATTTTTAGCTCTGGCGGCCATTTTGTTCACCCGAGCGGAACAGTTTGAGCAATTTTGGTAGAAGGTCATCCAAGGAACATTCCTGTGAAATAATTTCAAAATCCATCCACTGGTTAAGCAGGAGAAGTCGTTTAAAGGTTTTTCTATTTTTAGCTCTGGCGGCCATCTTGTTCACCCGAGCAGAACAGTTTGAGCAATTTTGGTAGAGGATCACCCAAGGAGCATTCCTGTGAAATTAGATCAAAATCTGTCCAGCAGTTTTGGAGAAGAAGTTGTTTAAACCAAAAGTTGACGACGGACGCACGGACGCACGGACGACGGACAAAGACCGATCCCAAAAGCTCACCTTGAGCACTTCGTGCTCAGGTGAGCTAAAATGACCATTTAAGGTCATTTTTCTATAAAAACTACACATTTTGGTATACAGCTTTAAACTTTTATATCCGAAACCGTGTTATAATAATGAACAGTGTTATAAAGAGGTTGTGGTGTACTTGTGAAAGAACAGTAAATTTTGGGGAATCTGCTTCAATGCACATGCACATCGGAAGCGCCACCCTTTGCATATTTTAACAAGAGGGCCATGATGGCCCTGGATCGCTCACCTGATCCACATGATAGAGTAACAAGTGGGCCTCGGGGAGGGCCATTATGGACCCAAGGACTACAATGTGCATAATGTTGAGGGAGGTCTAAAGAGGTGAAGCTTCATACCAAATATCAACAAAGGCTATAATTTGAACAATCTTGGAAAAGGTCCACTAAATGAAGCTACACACCAAATATCAAAGACCCTGGCCATGGGGTTTCAGAGAAGAAGATTTTTTAAAGATATTCCCTACATTAGCATATGTAAAACCAAATGGCCCCGGAGTGGGGGCATTTTTGGCCTCAGGGCCATAATTTAAACAATCTTGATAGAGGTCCACTAGATGAAGCTTCACACTAAATATCAAAGATCTGGGCCTTGCTGTTTCAGAGAAGAAAATTTTCAAAGATTGTCTCTATATATAAGTCTGTAAAACCAAAGGCGAAATTTCACACCAAATATCAAAGACCTAGGCCTTGTGGTTTCACAGAAGAAGATTTTTAAAAAATTTCCCTATATAAGTCTATGTAATACCAAAGGGCCCCAGAGTGGGGGCATTTTTGGCCCCAGGGCTATAATTTGAACAATCTTGGTAGAGGTCCACAAGATGAAGCTTCATACCAAATATCAAAGACCTAGGCCTTGTTGTTTCAGAGAAGAAGATTTTTAAAGATTTTCCCTATATAAGTCTATGTAAAACCAAAGGGCCCCGAGGCGGGGGCATTTTTGGTCTCAGGGCTATGATTGAACAATTTTGGTAGAGGTCCACAAGATGAAGCTTCATACCAAATATCAAAGACCTAGGCCTTGTGGTTTCTGAGAAGAAGATTTTTCAAGATTTTCCCCTCTATAAGCCAATGTAAAACCAAAAGGCCCTGGGGCGGGGGCATTTTTGGCCCCAGCACTATAATTTGAACAAAATTGGAAGGGTCCACCAGATGAACTTCATACCAAATATCAAAGACCTGGGCCTTGCGGTTTCAGAGAAGAAGATTATTAAAGGTTTTTTCCTATATAAGGGGGGGGGGGGGGGGGTAACTGGGCCTTGTGGGGTGAAGCTTCATACCAAATATCAAAAACATTGGCCTTACAGTTTCAGAGAAGAAATTTTTTAAAGATTTTCCCTATATAAGTCTATGTAAAACCAAAGGGCCCCGGAGCGGGAGCATTTTTGGCCCCAGGGCAATAATTTGAACAATCTTGGTAGGGGTCCACTAGGTGAAGCTTCATACCAAATATCAAAGACCTGGGCCCTGTGGTTTCAAAAAAGAAGATTTTTAAAGAGTTTTCCTTTTATAAGCCATGTAAAACCAAAGGACCCCAGAGCGGGGGCATTTTTTGCCCCCAGCACTTTAATTTGGACAATCTTGGTAGGGGTCCACTAGGTGACGCTTCATACCAAATACCAAAGACCTGGGCCTAGCGGTTTCAGAGAAAAAGATTTTTAAAGATTTTCCCTATATAAGCCCATGAAAATCCAAAAGGCCCCGGGGCAGGGGCATTTTCGGCCCCAGCACTAAAATTTGAACAATATTGGTAGGGATCAACTAGATGAAGCTTCATACCAAATATCAAAGACCTGGGCCTTGCGGTTTCAGAGAAGAAGATTATTAAAGACTTTCCCTATATAAGCCCATGTAAAACCAAAGGGCCCCGGGGCGGGGGCATTTTTGGCCCCAGCACTATAATTTGAACAATCTTGGTAGGGGTCCACTAGATGAAGTTTCATACCAAATATCAAAGACCTGGGCCTTGCGGTTTCAGAGAAGAAGATTTTTCAAGATTTTCCATATATAAGTCTATGTAAAACCAAAGGGTCCTTGAGCGGGGGCATTTTTGGCCCCAGGGCTATAATTTGAATAATCTTGGTAGGGGTCCACTAGGTGAAGCTTCATATCGAATATCAAAGACCTGGGACTAGGGGTTTCAGAGATGAAGATCTTTAAAGATTTTCCCTACATAAGTCCATGTAAAACCAAAAGGCCCTGGGTTGGGGGGGGGGGGCCTGGGCCTTGTGGGGTGAAGCTTCATACCAAATATCAAAGACATGGGCCTTACGGTTTCAGAGAAGAAAATTTTTAAGATTTTCCCTCTTTAAGCCTATGTAAAACCAAACGGCCCCAGAGCAGGGGCATTTTTTGCCCCAGCACTATAATTTGAACAATCTTGGTAGGGGTCAACTAGGTTAAGCTTCATACCAAATATCAAAGACCTGGGCCTAGCGGTTTCAGAGAAGAAGATTTTTAAAGATTTTCCCTATATAAGCCCATGTAAATCCAAAAGGCCCCGGGGCGGGGGGCATTTTTTGCCCCAGCACTATAATTTGAACAATCTTGGTAGGGGTCCACTAGATGAAGCTTCATACCAAACATCAAAGACCTGGGCCTTGCGGTTTCAGAGAAGAAGATTTTTCAAGATTTTCCCTATATAAGCCCATGTAAAACCAAAGGGCACCTGGGCGGGGGCATTTTTGGCCCCAGCACTATAATTTGAACAATCTTGGTAGGGGTCCACTAGATGAAGCCTCATACCAAATATCAAAGACCTGGGCCTTGCGGTTTCAGAGAAGAAGTTTTTTCAAGGTTTTCCATATATAAGTCTATGTAAAACCAAAGGGCCCCGGAGCGGGGGCATTTTTGGCCCTAGGGCTATAATTTGAACAACCTTGGAAGGGGTCCACTAGGTGAAGCTTCATACCAAATATCAAAGACCAGGGCCTTGCGGTTTCAGAGAGATTTTTAAAGATTTTCCCTATATAAGCCCATGTAAAACCAAAAGGCCCTTGGGGGGGGGGGGGGGGAGGGGGGGGGCAGGGGGGGGGGGGACCGGGTCCTTATGGGGTGAAGCTTCATACCAAATATCAAAGACATGGGCCTTACGGTTTCAGAGAGGAAAATTTGTAAAACCAAAGGGCCCCAAAGTGGGGGCATTTTTTGCCCCAGCACTATAATTTGAACAATCTTGGTAGGGGTCCACTAGGTGAAGCTTCATACCAAAATATCAAAGACCTGGGCCTAGCGGTTTCAGAGAAGAAAATTTTAGAAGATTTTCCCTATGTAAGCCCATGTAAAACCAAAGGGCCCCGGAGCGGTGGCATTTTTGGCCCCAGCACTTTAATTTGAACAATATTGGTAGGGGTCCACTAGATGAAGCTTCATACCAAATATCAAAGACCTGGGTCTTGCGGTTTCCGAGAAGAAGATTTTTAAAGATCTTCCCTGTATAAGCCAATGTAAAACCAAAAGGCCCCGAGGTGGGGGCATTTTTGGCTCCCAGGGCTTGGAGCCTTGTGGTGAAGCTTCATACCAAATATCAAAGACATGGGCCTTACAGTTTCAGAAAAGAAAATTTTTAAAGATTTTCCCTATATAAGCCCATGTAAAACCAAAGGGCCCCAGAGCAGGGGCATTTTTTGCCCCAGCACTATAATTTGAACAATCTTGATAGGGGTCCACTAGGTAAAGCTTCATACCAAATAGCAAAGACCTCGGCCTTGCGGTTTCAGAGCAGAATATTTTTAAAGATTTTCCCTATATAAGCCCATGTAAAACAAAAAGGCCACGGGGTGGGGGCATTTTTGGCCCAAGGGCCTGGGCCTTGTGGGGTGAAGCTTCATACCAAATATCAAAGACATGGGCCTTACAGTTTCTGAGAAGAAAATTTTTAAAGATTTTTCCCTATATAAGCCATGTAAAACCAAAGGGCCCCAGAGCAGGGACATTTTTGGCCCCAGCACTATAATTTGAACTAGACAAAAGTGCCCAGTGGGGCACGTATACCCCCGGCCAGTGCCATCACCTCAGCTGAAAATAGCAATGTCAAAAGCTTCTTTGCATATACAGAACTACAAAGGGAAATAACTCTAAAAGGCCTGACCCCTTGGCCCTTATTTTCTTTCCCATAATACAACTAGTCATACTGATCATGTTTGCAAAATTTCAAGTTTCTATGTACAGTAGTTATTGAGAAATCTTTGGCACAAAATAAAAATATACACTATTAAACAGCAAGAACTACAAAGGGAAATAACTCTAAAAGGCCTGACCCCTTGGCCCTTATTTTCTTTCCCACAATACAACTAGTCATACTGATCATGTGAGCAAAATTTCAAGTTTCTATATGAAGCAGTTCCTGAGATATCTTTGACACAAAATAATTGTTTACGGACACAAAGACAGAGAACTACAAAGGGAAATAACTCTAAAAGGCCTGACCCCTTGGCCCTTATTTTCTTTCCCACAATACAACTAGTCATACTGATCATGTTTGCAAAATTTCAAGTTTCTATGTACAGTAGTTATTGAGAAATCTTTGACACAAAATAAAAATATACACTATTAAACAGCAAGAACTACAAAGGGAAATAACTCTAAAAGGCCTGACCCCTTGGCCCTTATTTTCTTTCCCACAATACAAGTAGTCATACTGATCATGTTTGCAAAATTTCAAGTTTCTATGTACAGTAGTTATTGAGAAATCTTTGACACAAAATAAAAATATACACTATTAAACAGCAAGAACTACAAAGGGAAATAACTCTAAAAGGTCTGACCCCTTGGCCCTTATTTTCTTTCCCACAATACAAGTAGTCATACTGATCATGTGTGCATAATTTCAAGTTTCTATGTGAAGCAGTTCCTGAGATATCTTTGACACAAAATAATTGTTTACGGACAGACAGACGGAAAAGACAAAAACTATATACCCCCATTGCATACTTCGTATGCCGGGGGTATAAATATACACTATTAAACAGCAAGAACTACAAAGGGAAATAACTCTAAAAGGCCTGACCCCTTGGACCTTATTTTCTTTCCCACAATACAAGTAGTCATACTGATCATGTGTGCAAAATTTCAAGTTTCTATGTGAAGCAGTTCCTGAGATATCTTTGACACAAAATAATTGTTTACAAAAACTACAAAGGGAAATAACTCTAAAAGGCCTGACCCCTTGGCCCTTATTTTCTTTCCCACAATACAACTAGTCATACTGATCATGTTTGCAAAATTTCAAGTTTCTATGTACAGTAGTTATTGAGAAATCTTTGACACAAAATAAAAATATACACTATTAAACAGCAAGAACTACAAAGGGAAATAACTCTAAAAGGCCTGACCCCCTGGCCCTTATTTTCTTTCCCACAATACAACTAGTCATACTGATCATGTTTGCAAAATTTCAAGTTTCTGTGTACAGTAGTTATTGAGAAATCTTTACACAAAATAAAAAAATATACACTATTAAACAGCAAGAACTACAAAGGGAAATAACTCTAAAAGGCCTGACCCCTTGGCCCTTATTTTCTTTCCCACAATACAAGTAGTCATACTGATCATGTGAGCAAAATTTCAAGTTTCTATATGAAGCAGTTCCTGAGATATCTTTGACACAAAATAATTGTACAAAGGGAAATAACTCTAAAAGGCCTGACCCCCTGGCCCTTATTTTCTTTCCCACAATACAACTAGTCATACTGATCATGTTTGCAAAATTTCAAGTTTCTGTGTACAGTAGTTATTGAGAAATCTTTACACAAAATAAAAAAATATACACTATTAAACAGCAAGAACTACAAAGGGAAATAACTCTAAAAGGCCTGACCCCTTGGCCCTTATTTTCTTTCCCACAATACAAGTAGTCATACTGATCATGTGAGCAAAATTTCAAGTTTCTATATGAAGCAGTTCCTGAGATATCTTTGACACAAAATAATTGTTTACGGACAGAGAACTACAAAGGGAAATAACTCTAAAAGGCCTGACCCCTTGGCCCTTATTTTCTTTCCCACAATACAACTAGTCATACTGATCATGTTTGCAAAATTTCAAGTTTCTATGTACAGTAGTTATTGAGAAATCTTTGACACAAAATAAAAATATACACTATTAAACAGCAAGAACTACAAAGGGAAATAACTCTAAAAGGCCTGACCCCTTGGCCCTTATTTTCTTTCCCACAATACAAGTAGTCATACTGATCATGTGTGCAAAATTTCAAGTTTCTATGTGAAGCAGTTCCTGAGATATCTTTGACACAAAATTTACAAAAACTACAAAGGGAAATAACTCTAAAAGGCCTGACCCCTTGGCCCTTATTTTCTTTCCCACAATACAAGTAGTCATACTGATCATGTGTGCAAAATTTCAAGTTTCTATGTGAAGCAGTTCCTGAGATATCTTTGACACAAAATTTACAAAAACTACAAAGGGAAATAACTCTAAAAGGCCTGACCCCTTGGCCCTTATTTTCTTTCCCACAATACAAGTAGTCATACTGATCATGTGTGCAAAATTTCAAGTTTCTATGTGAAGCAGTTCCTGAGATATCTTTGACACAAAATAATTGTTTACGGACAGACGGAAAAGACAAAAACTATATACCCCCATGGCATACTTCGTATGCCGGGGGTATAACAATCTTGGTAGGGGTCCACTAGATGAAGCTTCATACCAAACATCAAAGACCTGGGCCTTGCGGTTTCAGAGAAGAAGATTTTTCAAGATTTTCCCTATATAAGCCCATGTAAAACCAAAGGGCCCCGGGGCGGGGGCATTTTTGGCCCCAGCACTATAATTTCAACAATCTTGGTAGGGGTCCACTAGATGAAGCCTCATACCAAATATCAAAGACCTGGGCCTTGCGGTTTCAGAGAAGAAGATTTTTCAAGATTTTCCATATATAAGTCTATGTAAAACCAAAGGGCCCCGGAGCGGGGGCATTTTTGGCCCTAGGGCTATAATTTGAACAACCTTGGTAGGGGTCCACTAGGTGAAGCTTCATATCGAATATCAAAGACCTGGGCCTTGCGGTTTCAGAGAAGAAGATTTTTAAAGATTTTCCCTATATAAGCCCATGTAAAACTAGACTATCAAGTGAGCATATGCTCACTAATACCCCCGGCCAAAGCCATCGGTAACTTTCTGGCAATTCAAAGCCATCAAGTTTGACAAAAACCTATTATGAACACAGAATTAATCTTGCAAAAGTAAGGAGAATACCATTACATCTAAATAACTCACCTGATAACTAATTGAACAGATGTTTGAAATGTCAGTATCACAAGTTGTCTGTTTAGTCTTTTTAGAACAAAGGCTATTTCTCTTCCAATTGTCTGATTCAGTAATAACTCCTGTGCCAAGCCATAAAACATCAGCAAGCTCTCTATAGTTTAGATATGTAACCATCAGAATTGTTTACTGGTAACTCACAAAGTATTTTTCGTAATATTGTCAAAAGTTAATCAGTTCATCTACTCATCACCACCAATCTATTCACCAACTTTCAAGGCTCTAGCTCCAATAGTTTTTGAGATATCTTGCTGACAAGATTTTATTAAAAAAATTTCAAAGGGCAATTACTCTTGAAAGGAGCATAATCCGGACGAGAAAAAAAATACGTGTCGGCTAATTTTCCATGAGGAATCCATATATGAAATTTCAAAACCCTAGCATACACGGTTCTAAAGTTATGCTATGCATCACTTTTACCATACAGTACAATGGCACAAATTACCAAAATGACAAAGGGCCATAACTCACAAAGTATTTTTCGGAATTTTGTCAAAAGTTAATCAGTTCATCTACTCATCACCACCAATCTATTCACCAACTTTCAAGGCTCTAGCTCCAATAGTTTTTGAGATATCTTGCTGACAAAATTTTATAAAAAAAATATAACAAAGGGGAATAACTCTAAAGAACCTGGCCCCACAGCCCCAATTTTCTTTCCCACAATACAACTAGTTATGCATGTTGTTTGTACCAAATTTCAAGTTTCTAGGTACAGTAGTTCCTGAGAAATCTTTGACACAAAATTTAAGGTAACTCACAAAATACACATCTCAGTAGCAAATATAACAAAGGGGAATAACTCTAAAGAACCTGGCCCCACAGCCCCAATTTTCTTTCCCACAATACAACCAGTTATGCATGTTGCTTGTACCAAATTTCAAGTTTCTAGGTACAGTAGATCTTGAGAAAAAAATTTCAAAGGGCAATAACTCTTGAAAGGGGCATAATCCGGAGGAGAAAAAAAATACGCGTCAGCTAGTTTTCCATGAGGAATCCATATATGAAATTTCAAAACCCTAGCATACACGGTTCTAAAATTATGCTATGCATCACTTTTACCATACAGATCAATGGCACAAATTACCAAAATGACAAAGGGCCATAACTCACAAAGTATTTTTCGTAATATTGTCAAAAGTTAATCAGTTCATCTACTCATCACCACCAATCTATTCACCAACTTTCAAGGCTCTAGCTCCAATAGTTTTTGAGATATCTTGCTGACAAGATTTTATTAAAAAAATTTCAAAGGGCAATAACTCTTGAAAGGAGCATAATCCGGACGAGAAAAAAAATACGTGTCGGCTAATTTTCCATGAGGAATCCATATATGAAATTTCAAAACCCTAGCATACACGGTTCTAAAGTTATGCTATGCATCACTTTTACCATACAGTACAATGGCACAAATTACCAAAATGACAAAGGGCCATAACTCACAAAGTATTTTTCGGAATTTTGTCAAAAGTTAATCAGTTCATCTACTCATCACCACCAATCTATTCACCAACTTTCAAGGCTCTAGCTCCAATAGTTTTTGAGATATCTTGCTGACAAAATTTTATAAAAAAAATATAACAAAGGGGAATAACTCTAAAGAACCTGGCCCCACAGCCCCAATTTTCTTTCCCACAATACAACTAGTTATGCATGTTGTTTGTACCAAATTTCAAGTTTCTAGGTACAGTAGTTCCTGAGAAATCTTTGACACAAAATTTAAGGTAACTCACAAAATACACATCTCAGTAGCAAATATAACAAAGGGGAATAACTCTAAAGAACCTGGCCCCACAGCCCCAATTTTCTTTCCCACAATACAACTAGTTATGCATGTTGCTTGTACCAAATTTCAAGTTTCTAGGTACAGTAGATCTTGAGTACAATGGCACAAATTACCAAAATGACAAAGGGCCATAACTCACAAAGTATTTTTCGGAATTTTGTCAAAAGTTAATCAGTTCATCTACTCATCACCACCAATCTATTCACCAACTTTCAAGGCTCTAGCTCCAATAGTTTTTGAGATATCTTGCTGACAAAATTTTATAAAAAAAATATAACAAAGGGGAATAACTCTAAAGAACCTGGCCCCACAGCCCCAATTTTCTTTCCCACAATACAACTAGTTATGCATGTTGTTTGTACCAAATTTCAAGTTTCTAGGTACAGTAGATCTTGAGAAATCTTTGACACAAAATTTAAGGTAAGTCACAAAATGCACATCTCAGTAGCAAATATAACAAAGGGGAATAACTCTAAAGAACCTGGCCCCACAGCCCCAATTTTCTTTCCCACAATACAACTAGTTATGCATGTTGTTTGTACCAAATTTCAAGTTTCTAGGTATAGTAGTTCCTGAGAAATCTTTGACACAAAAAAAAGTTTACACACACACACACAGAAAAGACGAAAACTATATACCCCCATGGCATACTCCGTATGCCGGGGGTATAACCAAATGGCCCCAGGGCGTGTGTGTGTGTGTGGGGGGGGGGGGGGGGGGGGGGGGGGCGGGGGAACCTGGGCCTTGTGGGGTAAAGCTTCATACCAAATATCAAAGACGTGGGCCTTACGGTTTCAGAGAAGAAGATTTTTAATGATTTTCCCTATATAAGCCCATGTAAAATCAAAGGGGCCCGGGGCGGGGGCATTTTTGGCCCCAGCACTATAATTTGAACAATCTTGGTAGGGGTCCACTAGATAAAGCTTCATACCAAATATCAAAGACCTGGGCCTTACGGTTTCAGAGAAGAAGATTTTTAAAGATTTTCCCTATATAAGCCCATGTAAAACCAAAGGGCCCTGAAGCGGGGGCATTTTTGGCCCCAGCACTACAGTTTGAACAATCTTGGTAGGGGTCCACTAGATGAAGCTTCAGACCAAATATCAAAGACCTGGGCCTTACGGTTTCAGAGAAGAAGATTTTTAAAGATTTTCCTTATATAAGCCCATGTAAAACCAAAGGGTCCCAGGGCTGGGGGGGGGGGGGGGGGGGTCATCTTTGGCCCCAGCACTATAATTTGAATAATCTTGGTAGGGGTCCACTAGATAAAGCTTCAGACCAAATATCAAAGACCTGGGCCTTAGTTTCAGAGAAGAAGATTTTTAAAGATTTTCCCTATATAAGCCCATGTAAAACCAAAGGGCCCCAAAGCGGGGGCAGTTTTGGCCCCAGCATTATAATTTGAACAATCTTGGTAGGGGTCCACTAGATGAAGCTTCAGACCAAATATCAAAGACCTGGGCCTTACGGTTTCAGAGAAGAAGATTTTTAAAGATTTTCCCTATATTAGCCCATGTAAAACCAAAGGGCCCCGGGGCGGGGGCATTTTTGGCCCCAGCACTATAATTTGAACAATCTTGGTAGGGGTCCACTAGATGAAGCTTCAGACCAAATATCAAAGACCTGGGCCTTACAGTTTCAGAGAAGAAGATTTTTAAAGATTTTCCCTATATAAGCCCATGTAAAACCAAAGGGACCCCGGAGTGGGGGCATTTTTGGCCCCAGCACTATAATTTGAAAAATCTTGGTAGGGGTCCACTAGATGAAGCTTCAGACCAAATATCAAAGACCTGCGCCTTACGGTTTCAGAGAAGAAGATTTTTAAAGATTTTCCCTATATAAGCCCATGTAAAACCAAAGGGCCCAGGAGCGGGGGCATTTTTGGCCCCAGCACTATAATTTGAACAATCTTGGTAGGGGTCCACTAGATGAAGCTTCATACCAAATATCAAAGACCTGGGCCTTGTGGTTTCAGAGAAGAAGATTTTTTAAGTTTTTGGTGAAAAAATCTATTTTTGGCTCCTATGACCTAGATGTGCAATGGACCGGAGCCATTTGAACAACTTTGAAAGGGGACCACCTAAGGATCATTCCTGTGAAGTTTGGTCAAAATCCAATCAGTGGTTAAGGAGGAGATGTCGTTTAAAGAAATTGTTTACGGATGCACGGGCGCACTGACGCACGACGGACAAAAAGTGATCCCATAAGCTCACCTCGTCACTACGTGACGGTGAGCTAAAAATAGCCAATTCCCATAGGCCTGGTCAAAATGATCCTCAAGGAAACTAGATATAATCAAAACAGACCAGGTTAGACTGTCGCCTACTTATATTATGTTGTTAACAAAGTGATATTGTATTCGCCAAATTGCCAGGCAAAGGTTAAGGTCCAAGGACCTGTTACTGGATCAACACATAATCAGTTGAGCTTGATGTTTTTATTTACCTCTCAAACTAGCAATTCAAAATATATTTTTGGTTGAGATATGGTTTTTTCCAAAGATAGTTTCCAATTAACAAAAATTCACTTGCATACCCAACTGTTGTTGACAGAATAATAGAATGAAGCACTGACAAGGTCAAACCTTGGCAAATTCAAGAATTACCAAATTGATCAAAGGCCATCAATATTAATGTGAGGTTAACCTCACTGGTTTGGGGTGAAGCTTTCTTTATCGCAAGTGATAGTATGCACACTATACAAAGGCTGACTTGTTACACATATTATGTGGACTGACCTCTTTTGTAGAAAATTTACATATATTTTGTACTAAGCTGATGATTACCTTTAACAGGGGATCAGCATGCTCCAGGAACCAGCCTGCTACAGCATGGCCAGCTTCATGATAGGCGACAGTCTTTTTCTCTAATGGTTGTAGAACCTGAGTCTTCTTTTCTAAACCTGTAAAATGTACAAGAACATTTCAGACAATGTATAAAATTTTCAGAATGCTTATTGCTGTGATACTTGACTATTTATATACATGTAGATGCATAACTGTATGACCACCAATCAGGAAGCATGTTAATTTCTACTGAAACAGGTCATTTGTAAGAACCAGGCTGGCCCAGAAAAGCCATTGCAGCAGCTTTGTTGGTTTGTTTGTTTTGGGTTTAACATCCCCATCAACACTATATAGGTCATTTTTGGCGACTTTGCTTCCAAATTTGTAGGACTTTTACCTAACATTGAGACGAAATGACATCTCAAGCCCTGCCGCCCAATGAAACCAATAGGGTTTATATGCATGGACGGTCCGACTCGCACCACTTTGCCAGGGCAGGCTAAGATCCTCTACCAGTACTCATGAACGGTCGGTTTCAGCTCTGCGTGGAAGCATCATGCAGCCCATCTATTTCTTCAAGCACCGATGGGCTGGGGACGAACCATTGCAGTGGCTGGTTTAAGAATAATCCTCATATGAAAACTCCACAATTAAAATCTGCTACCTACAGACATATAGCCCCTGACATGGGCAGTAACAAGGTTAACTAGAGCTGTCAGAGGATCTGACTATAGCCCCGCTTCAGCACTGTCAGAGAAGAAAGTTATTTAAGCTGCAGAGAAAACAGTTATGAACAAGAAATAACTGTTGAAAATTTTACATTATCTGGAAAAACTCTAAGAGTTGTGAGCCCTTTTCCCTCATTTCAATGAGCATGATACATTACCAGAATGTCCATGTTTATACTAAATTTCATCTTCCATTTTTCAATGTTCAAAGGGTAATAACTCCTAAAGTAGGCAAATCAGAGTCAGGGTTCCTGCGCTCTGCACATTGTCTCATGGTGCTTTACACTTGTGTGAAGTGTCATGAAAATATCTCAAATGGTTTGTGAGTTATGGAGCCGACACAGTCAAAATTGCCTTTTTAAATGTTCAAAGGGCAATAACTCCTAAAGTAGGCAAACCAGAGTTATGGTTCCTGCACTCTGCACATCATCTCAAGGTGCTTTTCATTTATTTGAAGTTTCATGAAAATATCAGAAACGGTTATGGAGCGGACATAGTTAAAATTGCCATTTTTTAATATTCAAAAGCCTATAACTGAAAAAGTAGACAATCCAGAGTTTGGGTTCCTGCGCTCTGCACACGTAATATGGTGCTTTATATTTGTGTGAAGTTTCATAAAATTATCTCAAACGGTTTTTGAGTTATCGAGCAAAGACGGCTAAAATTGATATTTTTCAATATTCAAAGGGAAATAACTCAAAAATTAGGCAATCCAGAGTTATGGTTCCTGCACTCTGCACACCATCTCATGGTGTTTAATGTTTGTGTGAAGTTTCATGAAAATATGTGAATGGGTTTTAAAGTTATGGAGCGGACACGAAAATTGTTAACAGACACAGACAGACACACAGAAAATACGAAAACCAGAGTTATGGTTCTTGCGCTCTGCACATTGTCTCATAGTGCTTAACATTTGTGTGAAGTTTCATGAAATTATCTCAAACGGTTTTCGAGTTATGAAGCGGACACTGTTAAAATTGCCATTTTTCAATGTTCAAAGGGCAATAACTCCAAAAATAAGCAATGCAGAGTTATGGTTCCTGCGCTCTGCACATCGTCTCATAGTGCTTAACATTTGTGTGAAGTTTCCTAAAAATATCTCAAACGGTTTTCGAGTTATGAAGCGGACACAATTAAAATTGCCATTTTTCAATGTTCAAAGGGCAATAACTCCAAAAGTAGGCAATCCACAGTTATAATTCCTTCGCTCTGCACATTGTCTTATGGTGTTTAACATTTGTGTGAAGTTTAATGAAAATATGTTAAGCAGATACAAAGTTATGGAGCCAACACAAATTAACGGAATCACGGAATTACGGAAAATGTTCAAAGGGCAATAACTCCAAAAGTAGGCAATCCACAGTTATAATTCCTTCGCTCTGCACATTGTCTTATGGTGTTTAACATTTGTGTGAAGTTTCATGAAAATATGTTAAGCAGATACAAAGTTATGGAGCCAACACAAATTAACGGAATCACGGAATTACGTTCAAAGGGCAATAACTCCAAAAATAAGCAATGCAGAGTTATGGTTCCTGCGCTCTGCACATCGTCTCATAGTGCTTAACATTTGTGTGAAGTTTCCTAAAAATATCTCAAACGGTTTTCGAGTTATGAAGCGGACACAATTAAAATTGCCATTTTTCAATGTTCAAAGGGCAATAACTCCAAAAGTAGGCAATCCACAGTTATAATTCCTTCGCTCTGCACATTGTCTTATGGTGTTTCACATTTGTGTGAAGTTTCATGAAAATATGTTAAGCAGATACAAAGTTATGGAGCCAACACAAATTAACGGAATTACGGAATTACGGAAAATATTCAAAGGGCAATAACTCCAAAAGTAGGCAATCCACAGTTATAATTCCTTCGCTCTGCACATTGTCTTATGGTGTTTAACATTTGTGTGAAGTTTCATGAAAATATGCTAAGCAGATACAAAGTTATGGAGCCAACACAAATTAACGGAATCACGGAATGACAGAAGGACATGGCAAATCCAATATAGCCCCACTTTTTCAAAGCGGGGCTATAATTAATGGCTAATTTTACCGATTACTTGTTAGAAACATACACTGTGGGTACTTGTAAGAATCACCTCAATGAGGCGATTCTAACAAGTACCCACAATGTTGTTTTTTAGAGAAAAACAATCCCTTATCCTCAATAGTCCTCCTAGAAGCCTCTGTGGTGTAGTGGTTATGATAAAACAGAGATTGCAGGATCGATCCCGGGCTTCTCTAGACTTTCGGTTGAGTCTTTAAACTGAGGTTCAGTCTCCATATGACCTTAGCTGTTGGTGGGACGTAAAACTGAAACACACTCCTTATCCAGAGCTATGACACAAATAAATCTTACCTGCAACCACTCTCTCTATTGCTTTGTCAAAATCTATCAACTCTATTGAAGACTTCAAATCTCTGGCAGCTATCAACGCTGCTTCATTGCACACATTGGCGATGTCAGCTCCTGTAACAGAAAGTAGTTCTCTAATTAGTGCAAGGGAGGAGATATGTTTTTTGTGCTAATTTTACAAATGAAGCCACTTGTAACTTCCAGATTACTTTCCTGAAAACTGAGCCCCTCTATTTTTAAAGGAAAGAAATTTACAGTTTTGAACAGCTCATTAATATTCATAAGGGTATATCATACTGACAACTTCTAATATTTTTCATGGGAGAGATACAGTATATCATGGCATTTTGAATGCAATCAAGTGTGATGAATATTTTCCCTAAACGCCCGACCAGGTTTCTCCTCAAGGGCCTTTGTAACAGCTTGCAAAGCAACACTGAATGACACACAATGCCAACAAAGCCAAGCGGCTATGATATTTTACTGGAAGAGGATGACAATTAACCAACTGTATGATAGTGGACTCTTCTATTGCCATATGCTGGACAAGTCCATTTGTGATGTAAGGGATGTCAGGCTTATTTTTTTTCGTTTTTATTCTACTGTTGACGGAAAATTCTGTTAGCAAATAGC
This sequence comes from Lucinisca nassula, assembly GCA_963580285.1. NCBI lineage: Eukaryota > Metazoa > Mollusca > Bivalvia > Lucinida > Lucinidae > Lucinisca > Lucinisca nassula. Next base: position 123,837,880 of record OY757017.1, read on the forward strand.
ACAGGCCCTGATCAGACGCCGCATTCTGTGGCATCTGATCTGACCCTGCACTGTTTGCCAAGGTACCCCTTTAGGAGTTTCCCACACACAATGGGTTGGAAACTTCTGTAAGCAAATAGTGCAGGCCCTGATCAGACGTCCCTTTCTGCGGCGTCTAATCTGGGCCTGCTCTGTTTGCCAAGGTACCCCTTCAGGGGTTTCCCGCATACAATGGGTTAAAATGGTTCCATACGGCAAACTGTACCTGTTGGAAGTTTTGAAATTTAAATTTGTTAAAAACTAGAGATACAATGATGAGAAGGATAAATACAAAGTTTGCTGGCAACTTCTTACTGCAGCCCTCTTAAGCAGGAATATCATATCTGACAGATGCATTAAGAAAAGGTAAGAAAACTAAATGGGATTACCTGAAAAGCCTGGGGTAAGTGCAGCCATTTTTCTTGCTAAATCTGATTTGTCTATCTCTGTCTTTAGCTTCTTTAAATGGACTTTAAATATGGATGCTCTGAAAGTAGATCAAACTTTTGTGTTGTTGGTTTGTTTGTTTGTATTGGAGTTTTACGACCCATTCAACACTATTTTAGGTCATTTTTGAGCCAGTTAGTTTACCTATCCACACTTTTCCTGGGCAGGCTTATACGTAAGCGGTTAGGACAGTGCACATTATTTTGCCAGTACATGTCAACTGCCCTTCTTGAAACGGGGGGGGGGGGGGGGGGGGGGGGGGGGGGAGAGAGAGGGGAGAATGACCTTAGAAAAGATTTCATTATCAATCTCCATGAAAGAATGTTGCCGTTGCCGACCCGAGCAGGTATTCAGAGTAGCGAACCTGCGTACTCCTGATCAACAGTCAGACGTGCATCCGACTGTTTGTTTGCTTGGAGTAAAATGGCTTGGTTTTTGTTTGTTTGATTTGGGGTCTAGCATCCCCATCAACACTGCTTCCCATTTTGTGGGACGTTTACCCAACACTGCGATGGTATGACATCTCAAGCCCTCTCACCCAATGAAACCAAAAATGTTAATATGCATGGACTGTCTGCTCACCTTGCACCAATTTGCCTGGGCAGGCTTAGACCTTCTAAGCAGTTTACCACTTTATGTGTGCCGTTGGTTTCAGCTCTGGGTGGAGCTTCTTCCCTTTTCACTGGGGCAATCCTTAACCCTTGTCCTGCTAATCCCGGATATGCCTTATCTTTGAAACAATGTAGATCCAGATCAGATGGCTTCTGACGAAGCCATCTGATCAGGATCTACATTGTTTGCCATTCAGATTGTGAATTTGTTGCCATAATTTGCATCAAGTAATCTGATTGGTTGATAATCAGTAGTGGGTGTGTCATATATGAATATTCAGCAGGACAAGGGTTAATCCTTTGAATGGGGGTAAATAAGTACAGATATCTGTGCAAACAGTGTTGATCCAGTTGAGCCTTCTCATCAGGATCTGCACTGCTTGCCATGCTTTATACTGGTTACTAAACAACCCTAATTGCAAGAATGGATGTGTCCATATTCAAAGATGGAAGAGTCCACTTCAACAACTCGGGTTGTAATGATTAAAGGAACACAATAATAATTGTTGCAATATAAGTAATTTGCATCTACCGTAAAAATTCGGCTATAAGACGAGGACTTTTCCCCTCCAAAATGAGCCAAAATAATTGACCCCGTCTTATAGCCGAGGTCATGGACTGCAGGCTTTTTTTCCGTCAATGTCCAGCGAAGACCAGACATACGGAAAAAGCTGATCGGTGATTTTTGAATTGGATATAAATCGCCGCCCACAAACCACCCGCTACGAATTTTCTGCACCGCGATCGGTAAATGACGTCATCCGACGTATTATCCCCACACGTGTTTTATGTCATCGCATGTGTTTTCTTTCATTAAAATAAAATGTTTGGAACCGGTAAAAAATATTTTCCCCATAGCTAAGCGGATGTGAATAGAGGTGGATAGAAAATCAGTGCTTTGCACAGCTCCCGAATTATCCCCAAGAGCTCCGTGTCAATAACCAACAACAGCGTTCGACTTTCCCCGCCAACGTCTGCTATTTGGACGCCAAAGACATAACCATTCATGAGATCGTAGAAAAGTCCGATTTTATAATGCAAACATTTACCGTTAGATGTAGCTAATAGTCTGAGGAGCAATTAAATCATTTTCACATTGATTGTGGATTAAATTTTATGATTGGAGGATAAACGCAAATTAGAGACATAACTTGACCATATTTTCACACCTTATCGACACGCACCGCAGGGGTGCCAATTATATGACAGGGATTAACAATAGTTCACTTGAACCATAAATAAATACAACAGATGGTTTGTCTCTGAATTGACGGTGAGTTACTTACTGGTCTAGTTGTACCGTATTTAAGGACTCAAAAAAGACTGGCAGTTGTAGACGATTTTTTTTTAATTTTGCACTTGTCCCGACCCGAGTGTCATAAGGTCAAAGTGCACCTATCCGGCGTGATTTCGGTCTTGTCCCGGGCGGCCGGGGAAATGGATTTGTCAGCCCCTGTCGTCTATTAAATAGAAGTCTGTGTAGCCTAAGCCAGCAAAGCAAGTACCGGGCCGACAGCGATACTGACATTTGCCGCTATTTGTTGATAGCTGGGGCGTTGGTTCTGAAACTGAATAGCTAGGTGTTGTGTTCCCCGATAAAAAAAAACGTTCAGTTACTTCTGACGAAAAAAGGCCGATTTCTCACATCTAAATGACATCTGGCGGTAGCCGATAGGCCCGACAGATATGGCAAAAGAATTTGACCCCGTCTTATAAAAGAGTATAGAGCAAATTCCGCCTTAGAAAAACTAAAAAGGGGGTCCCGTCTTATAGCCGAATCGCCTTATAGCCGAATTTTTACGGTAGGGTCCTGCCCTAGTCTCTAAGAGAGTCAAGATCATTTGGGTGTTTAATCCCAAGGGTTTGCCAGCCACACTGCCTCTGATCTGGAAAACGGTAATAGACTTAATATTTTAAAATTTTCCAGTTCATGCTTTTTGAAATATCAGTTAATGAAACCACAAGGATCATAAAGCAAAAGAAAACAATTCCTACCTTCCTTTGATATCCGGTGAAGGAGACAAATATCTGTCTATCAAATCTCCAGGTCTTAATAAGGCAGGATCTAACATATCTACTCTATTAGTGGCAGCTAGCACCACAACACCACTGTCTGACTGGAAACCTGCAAGTATACAGTCATGCACAGCGAAACTTCAGTAACTCAAACATTGATGACACGTTTAAATCGTTAAGGTGCCGAGAAAAACTGCATCTGAAAATGTCGTCTGCTGAATCGTCTTGCAAACTTAAAAATATTAAAAATATTTTTGCATACAGGCAAACAGTGTGGAACCAGATCAGACTGCTCCTACAGGAGCAGTCTGATCTGGTTCCACACTGTTTGCCAAAAAATGAATTAAAAGATAACCGGCAGACAACAAAGCAGTTGCCAATTGTCGTTATTGGCATTTTATGAACAAGTCCCTAGCGAATTGTTCTCATAATGAGCCATCTCATCCTAATCTACACTGTATGCCATTCTGTTAATAATTTTTGATTGAAACCTTCATTGCCAACAATGAACTGTTCACTTTCAAAGAAGCAAGAGTCAACTTCAGAAACTCTTGTGTAAGATTATTGATTTGTTTGTTTGTATTAGTGAGTGAGTGTTTCAGTTTTACGTCCCACCAACAGCTAAGGTCATACGGAGACGGGACCTCGGTTAAAGACTCATCCGAAAGTCTGGAGAAGCCCGGGATCGAACCTGCGACCCCTGGTTTACAAGGGCGAGTAGCGGTAACCACTCGACCACGGAGGCTTCTTTGTTTGTATTAGAGTTTAATGGCCCAGTCAACACTAGTTTAGGTCATTTTTGAGCCGGTCAGTTTAACCTACCTACACTTTCCGGGCAGGCTTAGATGTAATCGGTTAACCAGTACAGTGCACATTCTTTCGCCAGAAACTGACAACTGCCTTCTTGAATCAGTGGAAGGGAGAGAATGACCGTAGAAAAGATTTCATGATCAATCTCCAAGAAAGAATGTTGCCGACCCAGACAGGTATCGAACCCGCGTCCTCTTGATCACCAGTCAGATGTGAGGCCGGTTTAATCATTAAGATGCCGAGAAAAACATCTGAAAAAATGTTGACTGCTTAATGTTGTCTTCTTGCAAACTTTTAAAAATATATTTTGCTTACAGGCAAACAGCAAGGGTCCAGATCAGACTGCTCCTACAAGAGCAGTCTGATCTGGGTCCACATTGTTTACTAAAAAATGACTTAAAAGATGACTGGCATACGACAAAGCCGACGACAATTGTCGTGATTGACATTTACTGGGTTAAGCTAATTCAAACTTGCTAATGAGTCCCAAGAGAATTGTTCTCAGAATGAGCTATCTCATCCAAATCTATACTGTTTGCCATTCTGTAAATAATTTTGACTGAAACCTTCATTGCCAACAATGAACCAGTTCACTTTTAAAGCTGCAAGAGTCAACTTCAGAAACTTGTGTGTAAAGATTATTGAGAGGAGCATTAAGGGGAATGTGAACACCTGGCAGATTTTCCGCCATTTTTCAAAGGGAAACAACTTTTGGGGCTTCCTGTTCGCTTGTATATAAACCCTGTCCCACTGAAAAATAGCCATTGGAAGAGATAGCAAATCCCCCCCCCCCCCCCCCCCCCCCCCCCCCCCCCGACCAAAAGCCAATATGGCCTTCAGAAGATTATTCACCAATAGAAAGTGCACCAGAATTAAACCAGCAATATATCGCAAAAGTATTGCAGTCATGGCCATCACAAGATTATACTGTCAGGGGAGATAACTTAAAAACCAGGGCACTCAGAAATGTGGTTCTTGCGCATGACATGCCTGCTTAAGCTCATGTATTTCTGTACAAAGTATCATCAATATGTCTCAAAGGGCATTGAGATATGGTGATCACAAGCTTGTCATACTGTTACATATTGTATATTGGAAGGGCAGATAACTCAAATACCACAGCACCAACAGTTGTGGTTCTTGCACATGACAGCCTTTCTGTACATGTATACAATTACACAAAGTTCCTTCAATATATCTCAAAGGGTGTTGGAGTTATGGTCATCACAAGGTTATATTGTCAGGGGAGTGACTAAAAAACAAGAGCACCGCATGCGGGTGCCAACGTTCGTCTGCAGTTTCTTTTAGAAAACCAAAATTCTAAGTCAAACAAGAGCAATCAAATTGCAAGATGGAGTTATAAAACTTGTAGGGAATGTAGCTCTTGTGATGGTGAGTATGTGTATGAAGTTTCATGAAGGTAGGCCTAATACTTTTGGAAATATGGTCAAGGTTAAGGTTTTCGGTTAAATTTTCGAAAAATAGGTCAAAGTTCAAAGGTCAAGGTCACAGATCAAAAAGTGTGGTATCACTGAAAAGGTCTTGTCCCAAGGAATATTCATGTGAAGTTTGAAGGCTCTGTTGTGAATAGTATTAAAATGAGAGCAAAAAATGTGTTTCAGAAAAAAATTGGAAAAGGGGTGATAATTCAGCCAAAATCAACAATGTTGTTATGGTCCTTGGTCATGATGAGTGTGATGATGAGTGTGTGTATGAAGTTTCATGAGGCTAGGTCTAATACTTTTAAGTTATAGCCAAGGTTAAGTTTTTTTCGAAAGACGACGCCAGACGACAACGACAACGCAGACGCCGGAGTGATGACAATAGCTCGAAAGTTTTCTAAAAAAACAGACGAGCTAACCAGAGCACCTAGAGTTGTAATTCTTGAGCATTACTAACCAGCTTAACCTCATGCACATCTGCATTAAGTACCACCAATGTGTCTCGAAGGGTTTTGGAGGTACGGTGATCACAAGGTGGTCATACTGTTATATTGGAAGGGGAGATAACTCAAATATCATAGTGCCCAGAGTTGTGGTTCTTAGGCATGAAGCGCCGTCCCAACCTTGTATACAATTGTGCCAAGTACCATCAATATATCTCAAAGGGTATTCGAGTTATGGCCATCACAAGGTTATATTGTCAGGGGAGATAATTAAAAAAAACAGGGCACCCAGAGTTGTGGGTCTTGCACGTGACACACCTGCTTAACCTCATGTACAACTGTACCAAGTATCATCAATTTATCTCAAAGAGTATTGGAGATGTGGCCATCACAAGGTAGTGATTCTATATTAATGGAAGGGGAGATAACTCAAAAACCATGGCACCCAGAGTTGTGGTTCTTGTGCATGACACACCATCTCAGCCTTGTGAACAACTGTGCCAGATATCATCAATATATCTTAAAGGGTATTGGAGTTATGGCCATCACAAGGTAGTCACTCTATTTTATTGGAAGGGAGATAACTCAAAAACCATGGCAACCAGAGTTGTGGTTCTTGTGCATGACATGCCGTCTCAGCCTTGTGAACAACTGTGCCAGGTACCATCAATATATCTCAAAGGGTATTGGAGTTACGGCCATCACAATGTAGTCATTCTATTTTATTAAAAGGGAGATAACTAAAAAAGTATGGCAACCAGAGTTCTGGTTCTTGCGCATGACACGCCGTCTCACACCATCTCAGCCTTGTGAACAATTGTGCCAAGAACCATCAACGAATCTCAAAGGGTATATGAGATATGGCCATCACAAGGTTGCATCAACAGACGGATGGACAGACGGACGGACGCCAGGCTGATCGCTATATCTCCCGAACCTATTTGGTCGGGGGATAAAAAGGGGTTTACTCTTAAAGGAAAGAATTTACTCCTCAGGAGCAAATTCTTTCCTTTAAGAGTTGACCCCTATTGACATGGGCGATAAAAATACTTTTGCAGGAGTTGCCTCCCCCGAAGTTGTTCCCATTCCCCTTAAATACATACCATCCATTTCTACCAAGAGCTGATTTAATGTGTTTTCTTGTTCACTGTGGCCTCCAATACCACTTCTACCACTACGCTTCCTCCCCACCGCATCTATCTCATCAATAAATAATATACAGGGGGCATTCTGTCTTGCCTGTTTATACATGTCTCTCACCTGAAAAACATTAGAAAGGGCTTAAGGGGAATAGGAACACCTTCAGGGGAGGCAACTCATGCAAAAGTATTTTTTGTCTCCCATGTCAACAGGGGTCAACTCTTAAAGGAAAGAATTTGCATTGTGGAGCAAATTCTTTCCTTTAAGAGTAGACCCTTTTTCACTGGGACAGGGCTTATAGATTAGCGAACAGGAGTCCCAAAAGTTGTCTCCCTTTAAAAAATGGCAGAAAGATCTGCCAGGTGTTCCCATTCCCCTTTAAATAATCCAGAACTGTTAGAGATATATAGAGGATCTTACATGAGTGGCGATGTATTATTGAATTTATTAAACGAGTTGAGGAAAAGGAATAAAATGCGAGGCTTTGCCGAGCGTTTTATCCATTTTTCTCAATGAGTTTAATAAATTCAATAATACATGAGCACAAATGCAAGATTCTATTTATCATTTGATTTTTAAAACGCATTTTATTCACGATTTGTTTACAAAAATGTCAATATTCCGCCGTTAGTAAACGCGACGTCGTTAAGGATGTCGTACATGTAACGTTACTGGACGTATCTAGCTAATTTGCATATTTAATCCACTAGTGGATTATCGAAAATATTATAAATGGAGGATTACACACTTGAGCTCTTTTTATACAGAGGACTGTCGTTTTAACAACAGTGTCTGTTCCCCGACATTTGGCCATTACAAAGATTTTGCCGCTATAAAGAATCCCAATAACGAGTAGTATAATAATTAACCCTTGACCTGCTGAATATTTAGATATGCCACACCCACCACTGATTATCAACCAATCAGATTTCTTGATGCAAATCATTGCAACAAATTCATAATTTTCTTCAGAAGCCATCTGATCAGGATCTACATTGTTTGACATATCCGGGTTCAGCAGGACAAGGGTTAATGATGGATCTTTTTCCCTAATACTTACTCCAAGAAACAAATGTTGTGGACATTTTTTTTTAATCGGCGATTCTAACAAATATCCACAACGTATTAAATTATTCTTGCATATCTCCATATTTCTGTCTCTTATTCAGCCAAGGACTTCCATTGAAATTGTCTTTAAAACGAGTTCTGGCATTATATCGAATGTCGGAATAAAGAGGGTTGACTGTATAAAATTTAAGAAAAATTCACAACTTTCATCATGAACGACCACAAGTGTGAGGTTCTTTTTGTCATAATGACCATTTTTCTTTGCATCTTCTCCTTTAAATTTGTAAATTACTTCTTCAGAACATACTACATTGTCATGGGTATTGTGACAAAGTTTTCCTGATATGGCTATGTGATGCCATATTACACTTCAGGTATGGAAAAGATGGAATGACATTATACCACTGAATAACAACATCATATGGGCCCGGTCAAGCGATTTTGGTACTTATCGCCTATGCGAGCAGCAAAGGTTCAGGCAAGCCTGCACATCCACGCAGTCTCGCCAGAACCTTCGCTGCTCGCTCATACAAGCAGTGAATCAAGAGGAACCTTCAGACAGAAAGCCATATCCCTGGCCCCTCTGAATGGCTGGGCATGCGGTTAAAATTTGTCATGATGGAATGCCCGAAGACACAAATTCGCTTGGCGGGGCTCAATATTATATAAAGGATCTCACACAAGTGGTCATTTCATATGAAATTTATGAAACGAGCCTCTGGCAAGTTTCATAAATTTCATATGAAATGACCACTTGTTGAAGATTTCTTGTTAGAAATGTATGTTGTGCATACAGGTAAGTATCACGTCTTGGAGTGTTTCTAACAAGTATCCAGAACTTAATATGATTTTATGGAGAAATACTCATAACTTTCCTTATTTCTTGTAAGAAACCGATGTGTGGGTACTCGTTATTGTTAGACTCGCAGGGTACCCACAACATATGATTTCATGAAGAAATATTCATACTGAAAGATAATTTTCTTAATTTCTTAATGGAAACCTATGTTGCGGGTAATTGTAAGAATCACCTAGACGAGGCAAATCTAACAAGTACCCATAACATATCTCTTTATGGATAAATATTCATATTCCAGCCTTCTACATTCTGAAATTTTTCTGTTTACGACCTACCCTAGAAGGTCCAACTCCAACAAACATCTCAAGAAACTCTGAGCCTGACACTGTTATGAAAGGCACATTAGCCTCCCCTGCTGTTGCCTTGGCCAATAGGGTCTTCCCTGTTCCTGGTGGGCCTGTCAGGATGGCCCCTTTTGGGATCTTGGCACCAAGCTCTTGATACTGTTTAGGGTTTTTCAAAAAGTTGACAAATTCCATAATTTCTATTTTGGCTTCTTCACACCCAGCCACATCTCTGAAATAAAATAACTCACCCTGAAGAGGAATGGATACACCTTGAGGGGAGGCAACTCCTGCGAACATATTTTTGTCTCCCATGTCAATACGGGTCATTTCTTAAAGGAAAAAATTTGCTCTGGAGGAGCAAATTCTTTCCTTTAAGAGTAGATCCCTTTTTTCAGGGTGACAGGGCTTAAAGAAAATCAAACAGGAAGTCCAGAAAGTTGTCTCCCTTTGAAAAATGGCTGAAAAATCTGCCAGGTGTATTTATTCCCTCAAATGACCAAAGGAATCTTCTACCCAGTAGCTTAGGACAGGTCCAGTTGCTACATAATGGGTATCAGGTTTATTTGTTGTATGTTTTTCAGAAAATAACCTGACTTTAGGGGGAATGGATACACCTTCAGGGGAGGCAACTCCTGAAAAGTATTTTTGTATCCCATGTCAATAGGAGTCAACTCTTAAAGGAAAAAATTTGCTCCTGAGGAGCAAATTCTTTCCTTTAAGAGTGGACCCCTTTTTCAGTGGGAAATGGCTTATAGAAAAGCTAACAGGAAGTCCCAAAAGTTGTCTCCCTTTGAAAAATGGTGGAAAAATCTGCCAGAAAGTAGGCCATTTTCATATCTTCTAAACTGTTGGGATTGCTCTTCTGAAACTTGATTATTGGATAGCCCTTGGAATGTAGAACATATTGGAATACTTTTCATGTGACCTTGACCCCAACATGGCCCCAGGGTCAAAGGTCAAAAAGTAGGACTTTATCATATCTTCTAAACTGTTGGGATTACACTTCCAAAACTTGATTATTGGACAGCCCTTGGAATGTAGAACATATTGGAATACTTTTCGTGTGACCTTGACCCCAACATGGCCCCAGGGTCAAAGGTAAAAAAGTATGACATTGCCATATCTTCAGTGCTATTCATAGAAAAAACGGGTATTTGCGATGGTATACCATCGACTGCGCCATCTACTGTTGCTTTCCATCTAATATGAGTAAATGGTGACACATCAGCAGAGCCTAACCATTAAACTGAAAGAGTGACACTTTTCAACACATTTAAACCCATTCTTCTGCATCTTTTGTTTTTCTGGTCATGCTTCAGTAACTGCATAAAAGGCTGAAGTTGTTAGCAACATAAAACCAAAATAGAGAAATTCCTATATAAAAACAACCATAGGTGGTCTTTATATACCACTATGAACAGCCCGAAAGTCTCACTAGAGGACACTTGGTGCAGAAAACACACACACAAAAAAGAAAAGAACTGACACCTTTTGAATGTGTTTAAAAGAATTAGTCTTAATTTTAACTGGTCTTAAATGCTGAATTCCACAGTATTCACAAATGAGAAACATAACTTGTATACCATGAAATACACTGATGTAATTTTGTTTTTTAACCCTTAACCTGCTATTCACGACAAATGCTACCTTTGCAAACAGTGTAGATCCAGATCAGATGGCTGCAAGCCATCTGATCAGGATCTACACTGTTTGATATTCAGTTTGTGATTTTGCAGGAATAAATTACATCAAGTAATCTGATTGGTTCAAAGTCAGAAATGGAAGTGGCTAAATAAAATATTCAGCGAGATAAGGGTTAAAATGTAAACTAAGAAAGTCACATTAAATTAGTGTGTGCATTAGACTGATGCAAGCTCTCACTTGAATTTGACTCCTGTGTCTGTGGTGATAATCCTAGCAGTACTCTGTCCAAAGTTAAACAAGCCTCCCGATCCTGGAAATCTGAATCCACCACTTTTTGACTTAGTAGACGAGGCTCCCTATAATAATAGAAAGAAACTGCTTACAGAAGTGAAACACACAATTACTGAGCCATGAGAAAACCTGTATATGGCATAGAGGATCTTACATGACTTTTCATGCATTATTGAATTTATTAATCGAGTTGAGGAAAAGGGATAAAATACAAGGCTATGCCGAGCATTTTATCCCTTTTCATCAACAAGTTTAATAAATTCAATAATCCATGAGCATGAATACAAAATTCTATTTATCATATGATATTTAAAATGCATGTAATTTACAATTGTATAAAAACGTCAAAATTCAGAGATCAGTAAATGTGACATTGTTAAGGACGTCATATGTGTGACATTAATGTGTGTGTGTATGTGGGGGGGGGGGGGGGTGGGTGGGGGGTATCTAATTTGCATATTTAATCCTCTAGTGGATTACCGCAATACATGGCATTATTACAGTCTCAGACACGTAATCTATGAATGTGAGCAAGGCCTATGAAGACAACAACTTCTGCGGACAATTTTCTACATTTCTCCACACAATAACTGCACAACTATACTCTTGCAGTTCCTCAAAAGCACTTGTGAAATTGAAATCTCCAGTTACCAAAGAATTTGGTTCAGCTTTTAGTCTTTGAGCCAAGCTTTTAGCCAAGTGTAACAAAACATGTTTAAGCTATTTAGGAAAAACTTCTAAATGTTCAACTTACCGGCCTCCTTGCAATTAAATATGCTATAAATCCCACAAGTATCAGTGATGGGATAATCTGTGTGAGAGTTGATCTGAAACGAAAATGGTGCACTTGATAATAGACAAACCATATTAACCACCGAATTTACCAAAAGTATTCGGACACATCAACTCCTTACCGGCAAAAATAACACTATATTAGATATTGTACTTGCGAGAACAGTTAATAACAATTTGACCACTAATGAGCTAGTTAAACTAACGCTGCTTTGAACTACTGGCCCCAGGTCTCATTTCAAGACCTATGTAGACCTTGAGAAAAAAGCACTGGTCCTTCCATAGCAGAACTTGGTTCTTGCTAGTGATCTGAGTAAGGTCTACAATCCAAAGATCAGGGCCTAGTTGTTCAATATTAACCCTTGTCCTGCTGAATATTCATATATGCCACACCCACTACTGATTATCAACCAATCAGATTACTTGATGCAAACTATTGCAAGAAATTCACAATCTGATTGACAAACAATGTAGATCCTGATCAGATGGCTTCTTCAGAAGCCATCTGAACTGGATCTACATTGTTTCAAAAATAAGGCACATCCGGGCTCAGCAGGACAAGGGTTAACAATTCTGTTAGTTTGTAAACATGTTGTTAAAACTTTGGTCATTTTATATGGCAAATATACTGCCGTAATGAACCTAAGTATTGGGACAGATAGGCTAAAGCAAACAGTGCAGACCCACATCAGACTGTTCCTGAAGGAGTAGTCTGATCTGGGTCTACACTGTTTGCTATTCCATCTGTATCCTTTGGACTCCTTCCTGGTTATAATTTGTTAATATTTTAAGTCCACAAAAATAATTACTGAAAGTCCTCAAGGAGTCTGAATTTTTTTGGATTTTTACAGTAATATATTTGCTGAAAAATGTGAGTAGCTTTTGCATTTGCAAAAGCTACTCACATTTTTCCAGCAAAAATACTACAGTGTTAGATATTTTAATTGCTAGAACAGTTAACCCTTGACCTGCTGAATATTTATATATGCCACACCCACTACTGATTATCAACCAATCAGATTACTTGATGCAAATTATTGCAAAAAATTCACAATCTCAATGGCAAACAATGCAGATCCAGATCAGATGGCTTTGTCAGAAGCCATCTGATCTGGATCTTCATTGTTTGGAAAATAAGGCATATCCGGGCTCAGCAGGACAAGGGTTAACAATTTGAACTAAGCAGCTTGTCAACCAACTGATGCATAAAACAACTGGGCCCTTGAGCCAAGCGAGTAACCGCATGCATTTTTTATTTTCATCTGAACTAAAACAAGCGAGAATTTGCACCCAGTGACTACAAAGATCCTGCTTACCCTCTCAATCAGTATAAAGCCTTTCCTTTCTGCATGATTAAACATAGGATCCGGCTATCTTAACCCAATTTGTACCGGACATCCAAAAACAGGTAATTGGCAAACGGTGCAGATCAAGATTAGACGGTGCAGAATCTGGCATCTGAACAGGGCCTACACTGTTTGCAAAACATTCAGCCATTTCCCGATTGTTTTTTTAAGAAAACACAACCTATCACCCCTAAATTTTGAAATGGACTCCTGTTATAAGGAGGAAGGTTCCATTTTGTACAAAAAGGGTTAATAGCGCACAGTGAAGAATCCTATCAGACTGTGTGGATGTGCAGGCTGATCTGAGTCTTTTTGTTTGATGCACATACCCAACAACCCTTTTTTGCTTGGTGTGACCCACACTGTATCACCATGCTATTCTTGCATATGATTTTGTAAGGGAGAAATTGTAAATAATGTTGTGAAAACTAAGTAAGCAGTCTACCCTTTCTGTATATGAAAGCAATTAAATGGGCTTGATGAACCATTAAGATGCCAAGAAAAATTACATCTGAAAATGTTGTCTGCTTATGCCGTATGCTGAATCTTCTTGCAAACTTCTTTACAATATTTTTGTATACAGGCAAACGGTGTGGGACTGCAGTCTGAACTGGGTCCACACTGTTTGCAAAAATGACAACAAAGCAGATGACAATTGTCATGACTAGCATTTCATGCGTTAAAAAATCAACTTACACGAAGGCCCCTGCCCACTGGGACTTGAAGAAATAGACCGGCTGCATGATGCTTCCATGCAGAGCTGAAATCCAACCGCACACGAGTACTGGTAAACTGCTCAGAGGACCTAAGCCTGTCCAGGCAAAGCAGTGCTAGTCAGACCATCCATGCTTATAAACTATTGGTTTCATTGGGTGACAGGGCTTGAGATATCATTTCATCTCAGTGTCGGGTAAAATTCCCACAAAACTGGAAGCAACATCTCCAAAATGACCCAAATAGTGTTGATGGGGATGTTTAACCTCAAATCAAACAAACAAATATAGCCAGACAAAAAAGTATGTACATTATAAAATTATAGAGAAATGACCAATTATTATATAATAAAAACATCTTTTTGGATTCATTTTTAGACTGTATTATATATGAAACCCTGTTATAATGAACAGTCTTTTGAAGAGTTGACTGTATAACACGCACTCGTGTACAATACGCGCCTGATTTTCAGCATCAGATCGGCAGGAAAAATTAGTTTGTATGTTTAGCACGCTACAGTTTGCCCCGATGGCCTGCAGGTAAAAGTCGGTCCCATATTCAGGACTTAAAAATGATTTTAAATTTTTTGAGTATGGCAAGGTGACATTACAAGTGTAAAGGCCTTAAATGTTTTTGTTTGTGTTTTTCATGGTGAAAATAACTGACAAATTTCTGTATATGGGCCCCGCCAAGCGATTTTGGTACTTATCGCCTATGCGAGCAGTGAATCAAGAGGAACCTTCCGACAGAAAGCCATATCCCTGGCCCCTCTGAATGGCAGTTAAAATATGTCATGACGGAATGCTCGAAGACACAAATTCGCTGGGCGGGGCTCATATGAAAGCAGTGAAGTGGCCTTGATTAAAATGCAACTTACATGAAACCATCATTTGATACATAGCGAACTCTAACATATTCCTGTGGATTTAGTTTCATATCTAGTTGTGCCTGTTCAAGATTCCTCTCAAATGTTTCAATACTTCCAATTGTAAACCAGGGTTGTACCATATCCTGTAGAATAACAATACAAATACAGTGACAGTGACTCCTGTTCTAACACATCTTGCCAAATCATATTTACCCATGGTATACTAGTGGACTCTTCCATTGCTATATGTTGGACAAGTCCACTTGTCATATAAGGTGTGTCAGGCTTATTTTTTTTCTTTTTATTCTATTTTTGACAGATACTTCTATTAGCAAATAGTGCAGGCCCTGATCAGACGCCGCATTTTGCGGCGTCTGATCAGGGCCTGACCTGTTTGCCAAGGTACCCCTTTAGAGGTTTCCTGCATGCAATGGGTTAAGGGGAATGGCTATACCTCCCACATTTTCTACCCTTTTCCAAGGGAGACAAATTTCTAGAGTCCAAGCTCACTTTTCTTCCAATAAACTGATCCCCTTTGAAAAAGGAGTTTACGTTTAAAAGAAAGAATTTGCTCCTCAGCAGCAAATCTTTTCTTTCAATAAAAGACCCCTCCTGTTAAGAGTGGAAATTCTGTAAGGAGTTGCCTCCCCTGAAGGTGTATCAGTTTTTCTTTACATCAATAAGATACACTTGGATATTTTTCAGGCTTTTATTTTTTATAGAATAATGGAAGAATAATGGAAACTTGTCACATGCTTTTCTGTACATGGAATGCTTTCAAAAAGGGATAAACTTTCAAACGGAACTGAAAAGAATTGTCTACAGGCAGAAAGTCCATTTTTCCAGGGTGATATCCCAATGCAGTAGAACTTCGATGGCTCGAACAACGATGGCTCGTTTACCATGGATGAGTCGAACCCATTCTTGAGCCCTTAGCGAAATCCTCTACATAAGAAATAGTGGGATATAATTAAGGAGATTTTAGTTTTTTATCTTGCAAATGTATGCTGTGTGTACTCATTAGAATCGCCTCAATGAGGCGATTCTATTGAGTACACACAACATACATATTCATTATAGAACACCGAAAAGATGTCTTAAGGTATCTCGTTATGCCTCCTGACAGTAACCTCGGTGGCTCAAACAACCCCTGTCTCGAACAGATTTTCGAGGTCCTAAAGGTGTTCGAGCCATTGAAGTTCGACTGTATATAGACGCAAGTGTGGTCTTAAATTGGTTCCTTATTCTTGCTCAAAAACAGATAGTTGGGAAGCCTTTAGTAGCTCCATTTCTGACCAATACATCAGTTTTGTAAATAACAAGCTTCGATACTTTTGTATGTGACTCTTACTGACCTGTGAGTTGGTTCAAATGAACAGGTCCAGTTGTTCAAAACTAACAATGTTGTTAATTAACATTCACCTTATTTGCATTATCTGCTGGTTCCTAGTCTGAAGGTTATCAGTGTTGGAAAAACAGGTAACCAGAGACCCCCCTGACCTTTCAAGGTCAGGGGGGTCTGGTTACCTGTTTTTCCAATATTGAAAATGTGAAAGCTGGGAGCCAGCAATTAATGCAAATATGGTGAATACAGTTAAATCATTTAATATGTTTGTTTGTATTGGAGTTAAACGGCCCAGTCAACACTATTTTAGGTCATTTTCGAGCCGGTCAGTTTACCAAAAATCATTTAATATGGTATAAGACAGTAAAATTCTGCTATTAAGACCACCTAAAATTAAGACTTATTCTGATTTAAAAAGCTTATTTAGAAGGGTGCAATTACTATGTCTTCGTATTTCCTGCACACATTGTCCCCTGGTCAGGGACACTTTTGGGACTGTTCAAAAGTGGTCTTAAACACCCCTTTTGAACAGTCCCAATGGTGGTCTTAATATAGGAATTTTACTGTATGCTAAAATTTTTGCTGAAAAAAAAAAATTTGAGTAACTTTTGCAAATGCAAATGCTACTCAGTTTTTCCAGCAAAAAATACCAAGAATTGGGTACAATGTATTGAACTTGCTAGAATAGTTTACATCTTGACCACTAATGAGCTCATCAACTGACTGATTGTTTTGGGTTTGATGACATGTCAATCCTTGGGGGTCATTTTGAGTCATCTCCCAGAGAAAGGGAGAAAAGAGACAGTAGAGGAGATGAAAGTGAGGGACAGAGGAGAAAGAGAAAAATGAATGGAAGTCTAGAAACAGAAGAAATAACAACATTCCCCCTCTACCCTTACCTGCTGCAAGGACAGCAGGCCTTGTACAACTGTAAGCCAATATCAGATGGACACCACAGTTATGCAAGTTAGAGGTCACCTTTGCCTCACCCAACCATAACCAACGAGCTCATCAATATAACAATACTTTGAACAAAAAGGCCTATAATAATGAGTCAATGTAGTTGCAACAATGAGTACTTTGGAAAATCACCCAATTTTAAGAACGTCAACATAGAACATAATCAAAAATCAACAAAAATCTATAAACATAGCTCCAAATAAGGTGTACGAAGGGGACAATTAAGGAATAATCTTCAAACTTTTTTCTCTTTAGAATATAAGCTGTAGGTTTTATTTATGGAACAGTATTAAGGTAAAAACTCAATTATGCAATGTGCAATTACAATATGAATTGTTGAAACCGCACTTTGCATTATGAACCTTTCCATATCTTACTACTTTATTCGAATATGCAACATGCACATTCTAATTTGAGACCTTTGTATTTAAATATGGCATTTGGACGTCCTATTTTGCAATATTCAGTTTCGATTCTGCTGTGGGTAGACGGGGTACCAGTCATTGAGGTGGACAGTAACGTTCGGTAATGTCCGTGGATTTGTCGTATTTTTTTCCTATGACAAGCGTCCGTTTGAGAAGATCGCATTCGCTTTTCCAGGGGCCAAATTCAAGCCAGCAGCGATAATTATCCAGCTATATAATAATTCGGATATTTACAATAATGTGTACGTTTGCATCTTTAAGATAAATTTTACAGCGCGGTTCCTTATTTATATATTTATGAGAAACAGGATTTTTATTTAAAAGTTAATACTTGTTTGACGAAGGGGAAAATACTCTATCTTTTAATATTTACTAAAATAAATTACCATGAGGGATTAGTTTGTGCCGAATCCATGGATTTGAAATGAGCATTTATTGTTAAAATTGATTAATTCATGCAATTTTCATAAATCTGATCCTTCTGAGGTGTTACTTATAAAGATATTAGCTACTAATTGCAACCTCACTCAAAACTCAAATGTTTGGATATTATAGAAGTATGTATAGGTCCGCTCAGGTTGTAACCGAGCGATGGTCTCCCTGTTCGCGGGCATGGATTCGTTCCCTGGGACCTTACCAGCTGACCATACGGGGAAACTGATAAACAACAACCATTGCCTCATCTCCCATTGTTACACTGATGTAAATACTTCATCGTCACTAATATGAACATTTGTTCCTCATTCTCAGCCCCGACCCACAACCATAGAAACGCACCTGTGGTCACAATGACAGCTGTCGTATTATATGTCCGTCTGTCTTCATAAGTTAGACTTGGGCATGATAGCTTTCATCCAACAGAATCACAACGCGAAAATATTAGCTGGTCGTCTGTCAGTTCGTCTGTCTTCAGCCAGCAAAACCTTGCTGAGCTAGTGTCGCGACTGTCTTAACCAGCCTACTACATATTTCTTCAAGTTCTACATGTAACGATTTGGCAAATGGAGTGGCTGAATCCAAACCATTTTGTACTTACATGTATTTCCATGTATTAGGTCTACACCAATTTTTTTTTCTTCTTGTTTTATTACAGATAGACCGCGTACAGCGTACCCAGGTTTACCTGGCGGAACTTAACAACAGTATTTATTTATTTACTCACTTATTATTAAAGTGTACAGAATCTAGAAAAAAAAAATGTTTTTGATGCATTAGATTTGTACATTTTACCGCCGAAAAATACAACAACAAAAATTGTAAGATGAAAAGTCGTGATGATATTTTTCTGACTGTTGCTTAAAATAATGTTTACTCCTGTAAATCCCAGTTTTACTCTATAAAAGTGGGGATCAAGTGTGTGTCTGGTGGGGGGGGGGGGGGGGTCAGAATTATAAAGATGTGTTTAATGGTGGGATGCGCTTGGTATGTGAGTGCGATTTTAGTTTAACGTCTCACCAACAGCTAAGGTCATACGGAGATGGGACCTGGGTTTAAAGACTCATCCGAAATTCTGGAGAAGCCCGGGGTCGATCCTGCGATCCCTGGTTAATGAGGCGAGTAGCATAACCACAACACCACAGAGGCTTCCAGCGCTTGATATGTTACATTGTAGCAGGTGCGGGTTTTCCACCTGCAGTCCGGTATGAAAGAATTTGCTTCGCGTTGTGTTTTGTCAAAAAAGTGGAAACCTAGCGTTTTGTCACTTGAAGCCAAAAATCTAGTATAAAAAGTCAGATAGTTTTCTATTTTCTTATAAATTAATGAATGCATTTAACACAAACAGTTACGAACATCTACAGTCGAACTTCGATGGGTCAAACTCGGCAGGCTCGAACACCTCGTTTGGGTCGAATTGACTTTTCAGTCCCGGCAAAATCCCTATTCATTTTAACTAAACATGCCACCCTTGGCTCGAACCACGATGGCTCGAACCCTCGAACTCTAAGCCTGGTCCCTAGAGTGCATTTTGTATGTAAAATCCCACCGATGGCTCGCACTAATTACCTTTTTAAAAATTCCAATTTTATCGATCAAGTCACGCAGACGCGTGATCAGTATCATAATACTGACCAAAAATACGGCTTATCATTCACTACTAAATTATGACCGATAAATGTACCGGAAGTCACCAAAATCGCCGCAGCTATGATAAAAAAGCATAGTACACAAAGATGGATCTTGCCGAGTTGGACTCCAATGGCTCGAACTGCCGATGGCTCGAACTTTTTTCGGCGGTCCCGGCGAGTTCGAGCCATCGAAGTTCTACTGTATATATACATATGACAAATAAACAGGGAATCAGACCCCCGCCTTCGGGGCTTGAAGAAATAGATGGGCTGCATGAACTGAAACCGACCCGCACACCAGTACTGGTAAACCGCTTAGAGGATCTAAGTCTACCGAGCCAAAGCGGTGCTTACAAACCCTATTGGTTTCATTGGGCGACAGGGCTTTGGTATGTCATTTCATCTCAGTGTCGGGTAAAAGTCCCACAAAAGTGGAAGCAACGTCTCCAAAATGACCTATATCGTGTTGACGGTGACGTTAAGACATCAAATCAAACAACAGAACAAAAATGCCTAGTTTTAGAAATTCCGTTGGATATACCCTAAATTAGTAATAAATGTTAGAGGGAACGTAAGTCGTAGTTCATCTGAAAGCATTTTCGCGAAAGAGAGTTGTTTGCTTTCAGGTGATCATAAAGGAGCAGTCTCAAAAAGGTCTACACGATTTGGACAGAAGCCTTTCTCTGCCATACAAAATTATTATAAGTATTTACAACAAATTTATATTTTAGAGGTGCAATGGCCTGAACACATTTGCGATATATTTAGATAAAACTTGGACATAAAACAAACCAAGCAAAGCTGATTCCTGGTCTGACATATAAAATAAAAATTATGTGTAAATGATTTTATTGGGAAGGGTGTAGTGTCCCCAAATCGTCCGTTTTATGCCAAAAATATAGTTCTCTCGTTTCTTTCACTCCTCCGTGTCACCAATACGCTTGCAGATTTTTTTTGGGTATCTGCCGAATACAGGCGGACGTTTACGGGAACGGTACGAAAGAACGATCACAGCGCCACTGAAAGAGAATAATGGGAACTAGAAGAAGCAGAAGCGGAATTTCAAGTTGCAAAATAGGACGTGAAACAGAAAGAAAAGTACACAAATTCCAAAAGCAGACTACAAAAATGAATATCATAATGCAGTGTTGCACAATTGTAACTGAATATGGCATAACAGAATATCAAAATTGCATATTGCAATTTCAATGTTGCATAATTGAGTTTTTACCTAAATACTGTTCCATATTTATTTGTTTGGCATTTAATAGCCCAGTCAACACTAGTTGGTCAATTTACCTATCCACACATTTACCTGAGCAGGCTTATAAATAAGCTAAACACTACAATGCACAACTGCCCTTCTTGAATCAGCAGAAGGGAGCAAATAACCTAAGATCAGATTCATGATCTCCACAAGAAAGTCTCGTTGATCTGGCAGGTATCGAACCTGAAAACTCCTGATCATCAGTCAGATGCATTGGGCCAGACCTAAAGTGTAGGCACTTGTCAGAATCACCTCTAAGAGATTTTCAGTCAGCAAACATGTTTTTATGAAAAACAGAAAAAAAAACTATCCTCAAAATATCCTTATCTCAAGCTATGTATAAACAGGCATTGAAAAGATCATAAACAGTATTTCAAAGCAACTGCTTCTTACAAGTGGATGCATTCTTCTTTGTGGATATCCCTGCAAATAAATTATGTCTGTATGGGCACTCCTGGTTACCATTATGAATGGTGTTCATTAGTAGCATGTCGATTTATCACTTCAGTACAAAACATGCCTATACAAATACATTGTAAGTTTTACCACTGGAAAAACGAAAATTTTAAGATGAAAAATTGTGATATTTTTCTTATTGCTGCTCAAAAAATAGATTGTGAGTACACGTTAGAACCGCTATATTTTATACCCCTGTGAAAGGGTGTCAAAATTATATAGCCGTGCTTTCGTGATGTACTGTACCTTGATTTTTGCTCATTTCAGACAAATGAGTAAATAATCAATCAAGTTTTTCAATTATGGTTTTCCATGATCAGTCAAACTGTAGTGTGTCTACACATAAAAAGTTCTTATAATATCATACTTAAAAAGATATTTTGTGTTCACTAGACATCCTGTAATGGTTAATCAAAATGTAGAGATTATATAGAGGATCTTATATGAGTGTTCATGTATTATTGAATTTATTAAACGAGTTGAGGAAAAGGGATAAAATGCGAGGCTTGCCAAGCATTTTATGCCTTTTCCTCAACGAGTTTAATAAATTCAATAATACATGAGCACGAATGCAAGATTCTATTTATCATATGACATTTAAAACGCATTTAATTCATGATTGTTTACAAAAATATCAATATTCCGCCATTAGTAAACGCGATGTCGTTAAGGACGTCATACATGTAACGTTACGGGACGTATCTACCTAATTTGCATATTTAATCCACTAGTGGATTATGGAAAATATTACATGGCGTTATTACACTCTCTGACGCGACGTCATATGATAAATAGAAAAATGACCATTTATGGTCATTTTTCTACATAAGCTATATATTTTCCATGTAGGCTTCCACTTAATATCCAAAACCAAATGAGCCAGCGCACGAAAAAACCTACAATAAGACATGTGCACCCATCGAAGACCCAGATCAGCCTGCACATCCATATAGTCTAACCAGAGACTTCTCTTGCTGCATGAAGGAGCATAGGACCCTTAGCTATCCTTAGAGCTCACAGACTGTGCAGATGCCCAGGCTGATCGGAGTCTACGTTGGGCGCATATGTCTTATTGTAGGTTTTGTCATGCGCTGGCTCAAATAATTAGGTACAGTGCTAGAATTTCAGGCAGTTTCATTTGACATTGTCTGATCAATCATAAGTCACTTTTATCATATGACGTCGCGTCTGAGAGTGTAATAACGCCATGTAATATTTTCGATAATCCACTAGTGGATTAAATATGCAAATTAGCTACATACGTCCCGTAACGTTAAATGTACGACGTCTTTAACGACATCGCGTTTACTAATGATGGACTATTGACATTTTTGTGAAACAATCGTGAATAAAATGCGTTTTAAATGTCATATGATAAATAGAATCTTGCATTCGTGTCCATGTATTATTGAATTTATTAAAACAGTTGAGGAAAACGGATAAAATGCTCGGCAAAGCCTCGCATTTTACCCCTTTTCCTCAACTCGTTTAATAAATTCAATAATACATGAACACTCATGTAAGATCCTCTATGTATACAGCTGAGAACCCAAAATGGTAGAGTGTACAAGTTTCTCTCTTTTTTTTCGCCGGGCAGGACTAGCTAGTTTTGGACAATCAGGCCTCATCAGTGACATTAAAATATTTTCAAAATTCCGCAGCTGAATCAATAATTGGATGCCATGCTGAAAACTGTATAAGATGTAAAGTCAAAGGCAGTTCATACAGATGGTGATAGCCACACTCATTTCTTATAAGTCGTTTTGTAAGAGAGATACATATGAAAAATTAATTCTTCAAAAGTTAATCTTGATTGGAAGAAAGCATGTTCAAAGCATTTTTTCTTTCTACAAAATAAGCTTTGACATATCATGTGAATCAGCTGCTGGGCGGATAATTTACATAGGAAGTCAAGCCTTATTTTCTCTGAAAAATGACAAAAATTTAGATTGTCATATGCTCTCGGGGTGGGGGGGGGGGGGAATGATAGTGTGAGGTATATTTTCTAGTCCTTTGGGATCATTGATTCCGTTGTGGAATTTTAAAAATGTTTGAGGGTCACTGCTGAGGCCTAATTGGCCAAACCTAGCTAGTATGCGCCCACCCCCCACCAAAAAAATTTTGTACACTCAACGGTTTTCATTTCTGTTTTGTAGTTCTTGCTTCCAAAGGATTACCTTTCTACAAACCATACTAAACATTACAGTGAACGCCAGGGTTGATGCAATAGTTCACTAAGTCAGTGAGCCATGAAATGTAGCTTGAGGTCAAACATGGTTGCCATCCCTAGATACAAGTTTGTACCAAGTATCATTACGGCCCCCGCCCATCGAGGCTTTGAAGAAATATATGGGCTGCACGATGCTTCCACGCAGAGCTAAATCCGACCCGCACACGAGTACTGGTAAAATGCTTAGAGGATCTAAGCCTGCCCAGACAAAGCGGACCGTCCATGCATATAAACCCTATTGGTTTCTTTGGCGACAGGGCTTGAGATGTCATTTCATCTCAATGTCGGGAAAAAGTCCCACAAAAGGGGTTGGTTCATTTAGTGCCAAAAATGGCCCAACTTCAGAAATACTTGAAACTTTGGCTACATAACATTTCAAGCATGATGTATAGTAAAATAAAATTGTTTTACTATATTGGGGTCTGAGTGACGTAAAAATTTTGACGCAAAGGTTGTAAGTGTCGAAATATCTATAATCCCTTTTGAATATATAACATACATTGTTTTTTGGCTATATGTGAAACTAGGACTTCGTATACATTTGAAAACCAATATAATAACTTCAGTTTGACTCCTATCAATGCCCGAGTCATATAGAAAGAACATGTAATCCAATTTTTAATTTTCAGAGCCAAACGACATGCTTATTTACCCCACCCACATAGTATATAAGTGACCTATGATACTGGCAATTTTGAACATACACCTAAAAGTGAATACTTTGTATCAGCTCAGAAGTTTGTGAATTAAAGACAATTCATTTATACACTTATGTTCAACTAATACATTCATTACCGGGTGGAATCTCAGAAAACCATCCTTATCATAGCAACAATAATATAAGCAAAGCTACAGATATAGTTCAATGATAACAGAAGTCTATATAGTGTTTCAAGTTGTACATAATAAGATGGTCAATAAAACTGAGTCAAACAAATACATTGTGTTCATTAATTGCATACCATAGATAAATATATAAGATCGGTTGCCATGGCAACAGTAAGTTAACAGGGCCATTTGGAGTATTAATAGTAGTTTGGGTAGATGAAACGGTGAAAGACCTCAAATCATGCGGAGAAATGACTTCGAGACATGTTATGTGCGCTCTATTTTTTGACTGCGATGGAGTTGTGGCCTGAGTACCAGTACCTGAGAACAAGAGTGTCACAGGGTTATTTTATAAAGAAAAAATATTTCTGCTATGGTGGATCACTATGTTGCAAAGCGCCCACGTGCAGGGGTGCATGGTCTTCATATTCTTCATGACAACGGCCCTGCACACAGATCAACCGTGGGAGGAGTTGAACATTAAAACATTACCAGACCTTTCTCCCTGTGATTTCTTGCTCAGCCCATATAGTAAAACTTGTAATACTGCAAATGAGTTTCCAGGCTTTTGATTGGACAGCGCCAGGGCAATTATTTTCCATATACCCTGTCAGCAAAAATATATAGCCTCTCGCACTTGCATTCGCTGAATTGCGATGTCCGCCTTCATGGATTTACCACAGTTGATAAATATAAGCAAATTAATTTTTATAAACCACAATAAAACAGAAACTTTTGATTGTTTTTCATTCATTCGGTACTTTTTTCATTTTTTTTCTGTAATAAAACTTTCATTTTAACATGACCTAAACATGTTCATACTGAGCGCCGTGATCAACATAGTGGTGTGATGACGTCGCATATAAACATCTACTTCTCTAACGATGTACAAAATGTCATGAAAAAACTTTGCAGTATAACAAATTCGTTAATCGTTATTTTGATTCTTGGTGGTGAACATGGGTTCATATTCTCCACATGGGTTCAAATTCTCCGCCTGAAAGCTATATTTGCCTAACGGCTCGGGCAATATCGCTCTCGGGGAGAGGTCAAGAATCAAACCAAAAAGGACGTCTGAATGTGTCAAGACTGAAAAAGTGCGTACCGGTTAAGGAAGAATACTTTGAGGGACTCCACTAGCTAGTTTTGACCAGGTAACTCATATATTTATAAGGCGCATCCACAACTAATATTTTCCAAACGCCCCTCGTACACATCAACTATTTGTTTACATTTTAACAGCACCACTAATGTACAGGAGCATTACATGGCATTTATGATTCCGTGTAATGAACAACCAAGTAAAAACCATAACACATTTATAAATGTGCAAAAAAAAAAGAAGATCTTACCCAAGTGGTCATTTCATATGAAATTTATAAAACGATAAAATAAAATAAGCGACACAAATACCCAAAGACAAACCATAACAAAAATAAACTGCAGCAGACATATTTATTTTGGACTTCGAGAAGGCTTTCGACACCAATGAACTCCAAATTATTTGGTTATGGAATTGGGAAGAAGGCTCTCAAATGGATACATTCCTTTCTTTGCTATAGAAAACAGCGCATTGTTGTTAATCATCATAGTTAATCTTCAGAGTGGGCTCCAGTAGTTTTGTCTGGGATCTCACAAGGGTCTGTTCTTGGTCCACTGTTATTCTCCCTGTATACATCAATAATATTCCACTGTCATTAACTCAGAAGTAAGACGGTTCGCAGCTGCCTGTGTTTGCTACTGGGAAATTAGAGTTACAGAGAACTCACTGAAACGTCCGAATAATATAGATAATGATGCTGGGCACAAAAATTAGGCATGAGATTTCTGTCCGTTAAATGCAGTATTATGCAGATAACTAGGAAGAGAACCAATAAAATTGAGGCTTCTTACACTTTAGAGGAAACAGTCCTCGAGAATTAATACCTTGGTGTGACAATCACACGCGATTGGAGATAGAATAAACACATTAGCAACATGTGTACTAAGGCAAATAGAACGCTTGGTTTCCTGAGGCGAACAGCAAATCCCATGTTCAAATCATAAAAACTAACATGCTGTCTGAAAACATGGATTTCGAACTTTTGATATCACAAGATGGGCATTTCTTTGTTTATGTTACGTTGAGCGACGTAACGTTATCACCCTGAACATAGTAGGGGTGTAACGATGCATCGATAGTTCGATGCATCGCGATAGGGACTACCTCGATAGCAATGCATCGATAGTACTTTGGACTATCGATAACTATCGCCGATAGTCATTTCAACTATCGATAGTTTTGATTGTTTTTTTTTTTTTTTTTTTTTTCTTGAACAGACTTTGAAAATATACCTGTACTGTTGTGTAATAACGCAAGTATTCTTGCTTAGGATATCCATTCAGTTGTAATCAGGCCAGACTGATAAGCCGTCACATATGTGCATGATGATCCGAGTCTTCGCTGGTCGCATATGTGTATCATAGTTTTTTGCCGTGTGGTGAATTTCTCGCGGCGATGAATTTCCCGCTGTCATTTTTGCACATGCAGTTGAGGCAGTCAGAAATTTTCCCGCGTTTTTCAATAACAACACGTCAACGATAGCTTGCTCACGCATTTGTTGCATGCAACTTTTTGAAAACATGACAGTGAAACCTGTCCGACATGTGAATGCTCAGATCAGCCTGTGCAGTCATATATAACTGTTTGTTGTTTGTATTAGCTTTGCGTAGTATGACTTCTGGCACCAACGCCATTTCCCTGTTCAGTTTTGAAGACATTTGCAAGATGCACAAGCTGATCTTATGTATGAAGAAATGTTTGTTTTCGCTGTGTGCTGACACATTCACATAGGTAAATGTATAATAAACGACGGTTTAATGCAGTTTAACTTGTTGCATATGTGACTCGTTTTGCGTCCGACAAACACGATTGCTAATGAGTATTAGGGCCAGACTGTTAAACCGCCCTTTTGTGGTCGCATTAGAAATGTTTCTCGAGAAATGCACAGAATGTGCATGCGAGTACATGATAGACTCAGATTAGTCGATAAGACTAGTATGCACAAATACATCAATGACGATGTCATCAGTCGGCTGGCCGGACCGATTGGGATTGAATTCTTGGGGGAATATTTATGCTGACAAAGTTTTCCTGTCGTCATTCTGTAGGAAAAAAACGTGCAGCACGAGGCCTTAGGTCTCTGTCTATCAAGTACTTTCTTAAGGTGATTCCGGATGTTTTGATGGTGGACACTGGACAACCTGGGACAAATTGACGTTTTGGTTGTCTTTGTATTATGAGCCCAGGTCGATCCCTGTACATATTGCTAAACGAAAACACCGACTTGATCATTGCTTTACTTCTAGCTTTTGATGGTTGGTTGATTTTAGGTTTAACGTCCCCCGTCATCACTGTAAAGGTCATTTTGGAGACGTTGCTTCCAATTTTGTGATACTTTTACCCAACATTGAGATGAAAATGACATCTCAAGCCCTGTCGCCCAATGAAACCAATAGGGTTTATTAGCATGGACGGTCCGCCTCGCACCGTGGTTCCTGGACAGGCTTAGATCCTCTAAGTGGTTTACCAGTACTAGTGTGCGGGCCGGATTCAACTCTGCGTGGAAGCATCTAGCTTTTGATGCTAACTTCAAATAAAAAAATATGTAAATTCAAGTTTCAATGCAGTTTGTTAGATTCATGTCGTCCTTATAGAGGTGCTAAAATGTGGTGCTGTGATTACGTAATACTATGTAATAAATAATCGGGTTACCTAATTAACTGAATACACAGATTAATTTACCATAAGCGGCAAACATCAAACAATCGAAGACCGATCAGCATGTGTCAGTTTCCACAAGCAGAACATCTCAAACAATGCAAAGGTATTGAAGCTATGATAACCATCACTTACAAGCATATATACTGGAAGCAGCAAGCTATTTTTAGGCGGTGGGTCCTTCTGCAGGTCGTGGGGATATGTAAAGAGCCGTCTCCCTATTATGTTTTTTTTTCTGGAATAGCCCCGAGGGAATGAATGCTGATATTGAAACACACAATAAACATACAATTTCAGGCCATGGCAATTTTCCTAACTCGTTCTGTCACTCTTAGCCATTTTATGTGAGTGATATAACATCTATGAATCATTAATAACCGTGCCCGATAGTATCACGATAGTATCGTGATAGTATGCCGCGATAGTGATAGTATCGTGATAGTAGTTTCCACGATACCAATACTATCACGATAGTCAAAATTGGCATCGATAGTCAGCCCTAGAACATAGCATTTTAGAATGTTATGATGACATTGCTTAACAGGCGTCATTGTAGACAAGATTCTGAACCAGCCGCCATGTTGGTTTGCCGGTCGCATTGGAACATTTTATATGAAAATTCTATGGAGCTTTTGGGCATTTTCATTACCATCGCCATTGGAATCGAAAGCTATGCACGAAAAAAAAAATAACAATCATCCATGGGTATTTCATTGCAATTACATTTGCCGAATCCCTCGGAAGATATCGGAACACTCGGCCTAGCTGCCTAATGTTTAAACGTATTTAGCTGCATCGTGTGTGAAAAAAAAAACAAAAAAAAAACACATGTGTGTTCCTATATTGAAACGTTTTCAACGTTGTTCAAACATGGATTCAACGGTAAGTATACGAGCCTCCGTGGCCTAGTGGTTAAGAGCGCTGACTCTTGAGCATTAGGTCTATCACCGCTGTGGTTCGAGCCTCGCTCGGGTCATATGTGAGACGCCAAGTTCTGCAACGGAATGTCAGTTGTTTTTTCTCCGGGTACTCCGGTTTTCGCCCACCTCTGATTAACGAACGGCTTGATATGAGTGAAATAATCTTGAAAGGGCCGTAAAACCAAAACTAAAATATACACACCATACATATTTCATTTATGCACTTGAAAAATCAGAAAAATTTTGGGCCACTTATGGCACTTAGTGAATCAACCCCTTTGAAGCAACGTCTCCAAAATGACCTTTACAGTGTTGATGGGGACGTTAAACCTCAAATCAAACAAACACCAAGTATCATTAATGAACCTCTAATAGGTCTTGAGAAATGAGCATTAGGGTGAATGCTAGGGTGCTTGCAAATGTTGACAGCATGACAAATGGACGGACAGAATGAAAATCTAACTCTATATTGTATCATTCTAAAAGCAGGTGCGACAATAAAACAGCTATCAGCTAAAAAAATTTCTATGGTGCTTGAGGATTAAATTTGTTGGAAATTGAAGAAAATGGCTCTAATTCCCTTGTTTATAACAGGATGAATCTTACCGCTGCAAATCCTGCTGATGGTGCCAGTTTTACATTGACTCTTCTCTGATTGGTTACAACAACTTCTTCGACCTGTAACAAACAAGAGTTTCTGACCTGTTCTGATCAACAGATAAAAATGTAGTGTATTTCCAAGTGATATCATCCCTAGTCAGTGCATATTAGGGCTGCTAATCGGATCTGAAAAGACAATCGATTATCAGTCCTGCCATAGTGATCGATAATTGATCAGTTGGACACAATTTTAACTGTCTGGCTTTCTGTCAAAGCATGACTCCTACCATATGTTGTACTTTACCATATGCATTTGAACAGACATGCCTGAGCAAACAGTGCAGACCTTGATGAGATGCAGCATTCTGCAGCGTCTCATCAGGGTCTGCACTATTTGCCACTCATCCAGCTATTTTAGGCACAACTTTGGGTAGTCAATTGTACTTGTCAAATAATCGATTACAAGCAAATCAGTAATGCTAATTATTTTTGTGGAATTTATCGATAGATTAATCTATTATCTGATTAATCGTGTCAGCCTTAGGGATATGCATGCTGGTAAAGGCTCATGCACAGTACACCTAGCCAGTGCAACTGTCTATTGGATTTTCTAAAACTTTACCTTAAGTTATACAGTATAGCTCCAATATATCGCGGTAGTCGGGGTCCATAGCCCGAAAACCGCGATGTGGTCGGAGCGCGATATAAGTCGCGGTAGTTTGCCGAGATGCCAATACAAGTCGCGGTGATAGTTTGGTGAGATACCGTTATCACTCCACACTATTGGCTGTCAGTAATGCTATCAGCCGTATTTCACCATTAAAGTAGGTTCAGAATTACTCAGTGACAGAACAAACAAAGGGGACTATGTCTACCAATTAACTTACATTCGAGAACAGCTGAAAATCTGCGTCTGAAAACATGTGATTGCTAAAATGTCAATACAGGACGCCATTTTGAATTTGCGGGTTCCCCTGGTTGTCTCTCACGTTGACGGCCAAGGGGCGCAACTACCATAAGCGCTAAAGCAATTCTAGTTGTTTCCCTTGGCTTGCCAGATCTCAGAAAAATTAAAAGTAGCGGTTGGAAAAAAATTATTTAACGTCTACCACGGGTCGAAAAAATATACAACAACAAAACTATCATTTCATTGTGTTTTGATTTCGGGCAAGTGTAAAAAAAATTGTCTACAACTGTCAGTATTTTTGAGTCCTTAAATACGGTAAAACTAGACCAGTAAGTAAATCGCGATAATTGCTGCACTGTCAATTGAGAGACAAATCATCTGTGTATTTATTATGGTTAATTGTTAATCCCTGTCATATAACTGCCACCCTGCGGTGCGTGTCGATAAGGTGTGAAAATATGGTCAAGTTATGTCTCTAATTGGCGTTTATCCTCCTGTCATAAAATTTAATCCACAATCAATGTGACAATGATTTAATCGCTCCTCAGACAATTTGTTACATCTAACGGTAGATGTTTGCACAATAAAAAACGACTTTTCTGCGATCTCGTGAATGGTTATGTTTTGGCGCCAAATAGCAGACGCTGGGCGGGAAATGTAGCTGTTGGCCCCTGGTTAAACCTGGTTTTAAATAAATTTTAACAACTTAAAACTCTATTTTTTTTTTTATGAATTTTTAAGGGGAAAAAAAAAAACCGGATCCACGGCGCGACCGCGATAGATTGGACATCGCGAAATATCTGAACGCGATATAACGGAGCTATACTGTAGTAGTCGCAGATACGATTGACTAGGCGGAGCTATTCAGGTGTTGTCAATATATGTTAAATTCACTGAGTCCACCAGAAGATTCGGTAGAGTGCCTTTCGCACGCTTTCTACAAGCGGACGAAATGGTCATATACGCCACAGCTATGCTAATGTTACAGTTGAATTCACACAATCGGGTGACTTGGTTTACCTTTTTGTTAATGGAATATTCCCAAGGCAGGTACAATCGGTAGCTCCGCCTAGTCAATCTTATCTGCGACTACTATAGCTGTAGGAGAAGCCTGACGAGATAAAGTTAGGTAACCTTTAGTCTTGCTGTCTATCAGAGATTTTTTATTGACCAAGGCAACAGGTACAGCTGGGTATTGGTGAAAATTGAATGATAATTTTATTTATTTCTCCACATATACCTGTATAGTGGGTATTCATTAGAACCCCTCACTGAGACAGCTAATGAATACCTACATCATAGGTTTTTGTGGAGAACTAACAAAAATTATCATTCAGTTATTACCATATACCAACCTTTTCTGTTTCTATAGTTTTAGCTGGACACACTGGTCTTATTTTAGGTTTGTGTGCCACCTCAATTTTAACTAGATATGATTATACTAGGATCATGAAGTGGATATTAAAAGCTGTTTCCCCTTGGAATATTGTAAGAATCACAAGAGACTGGGGGCCAGTTGTTCAAAGCGTCATTAGCTTAACAAGCTCGTTAGTGGTCATATTGTTAACTGTTCTAGCAAGTTTAATAGTCAAAATTTTGGTATTTTTGCTGAAAAAATGTGAGCAGCTTTTGCGAATGCAAAAGCTGTTCAAATTTTTTCAGCAAAAATAAATGCATATTTACCATAATAAATGATCAAAGTTTTAACGATACATTAACTAACGACGTCGTTAGTTTTGAACAACTGGCCCTGGGTTATTTTTCTAAATACATGTACTTTTGTTTGGAAATTGCATGGTTGCACCCTTTTGACACCAACAGTACTGTTGTAACAAGATTGTTTTGTACTTACCACACCTTTGGACAGGTACAGATCCACAAACTCTCTCCAAGTTATCTCCCTTGGCGATTTCGAGTTGCTCTGGGCAAAGAGAAAGGCAAGAAGGGCTCCTATTCCGAGCGCTACCCATGGAATTCCTGGACCACCACCTGGGGTCTTTTTTCCACCCAATGAGAACGAAAATTTCTTTCCTCTGAAAAAAATACTGTTTTTACGGCATGTATTTGGACACCTTAAAATACATGAAATTATTTTATTCATTGCCGAAATATTTTTGAAATGGCCCTTTCTAAAACCCACACTGTGTCTGAATATTAACACTCACCAAAACAATTTTTGAACACATATGGTTCACACATTTTTTTGTGGCCAAACTGAATGTTCTGCAATCTATTGTGGCCGAACCCTAATATGTTAATGGTCAACGGCAGTGGGCAAACTGGGAATGGTGTGTCATTGTGGATGTGTTTATGATGTTTCATTAGCCCAATGGAATCGGTGTTTAAGAAACTATGTGTATATGGTAGATTTGTTTATGAAGTTCCATTAGCCTAGCTAGAGGCCCGTCTGAGTTTAAGAAAAGACTTAACATTGGTTAATGCTGACAATGCCAACAACACTGTTGTCAAAAGTGACCCCTATAAAGGGTTTTGTCACTTTCGTGTGTACCTGAGATCCTTGAACATTTCTTCAAAAGGGTCCTTAGGCTCCTGGGAGGACTTGGACGATTGGGAATCTTTACTCGCCTCTTCAGCAGGAGCCTCTCTTTTAGCTGCTTCAACCTTCTTTTCTGTTTTTGAGCCTGAAAATATAATACAGTCAAACTTCTATGGCCCGAACACCATTGGGACCTCGAAAAACTGTTCGAGTCAGGGGTAGTTCGAGCCATGGAGGGTTACTATTAGTGCCATACCAGGAGCATAATGGAGATAATTGTGCGATATCTTTTCGGTGTTCAATATTATAAATATATGTTGTGTATACTCATCGAGGCGATTCTAATGAGTACACACAACATACATTTCCAAGAAGAAAATCTCCCTAAATTATCCAAATATCTTATTTGGAGGATTTCTTGCTGACTCAAGAATGGGTTCGACTTATCCATGGTGAACTAGCCATCGAGGTTCGAGCCATTGAAATTCTACTGTAAATTGTAACCTTTTTTATAACGCTGTTTGTTATGACACATTTCGTACATATTATATGGTTTAAAGATGGATCCCAAAATGTATAGATTATAATACAATCAGGACATTTTAGTTAGGATTTACATGTAGCATGGATTTTTTAACTTAGACGGTTTCTGCTTTGGACCTGTAAGGTTGTTCTGTATGTATGTTTTGGAATTTAACAATCTAGCCATCCCTAATGTCATATAGCCCAGAACTGATCCCACAAACCCTGGTTTGTGAGGCGAGTAGCATATCCACTTTACCACAGAGGCTTCTTGGAACATTCTGGTGAAATTTGAATGAAATTGGATCAAAGGTGAAGGAGATGTGGCCATTTATGTTTTTTTAATTCTAAGCTCTAGTTGCCATTTTTTTCATTAGAGCAGAACAATTTTAGCTATTTTGGAAGAGGCTCACCTAAGCAACATTCCTATGAAGTTTGATTGAAATTGGCACACAGTATAGAAGTTGAAATAAAAAGATTGTTCTTTTTCGGGGTGATTGTTTTTCAATCAACCCGAAGTTATTAAGGGCGGAATCTGAATTAATGCTGTCACGCTATTTTATCAATCAAGGTTATGGATATTAACAGCAAATTGTTGTGCTATTTTTATTGATGTTATGTTGCGTGTGGTAAACACTTTATACCCAGATCGGTTGTGAAAGCCGGATGCTGTGGAATTGTTTCAAAATTAAAATTCAGTGTTTGAAATAGATGATGGTATGTCTATGTATGTTTGAAATAGATGACAGTAATCCTACATAGAATGTACAATCAACAGTTTGTTACCGAGTACTCGTACAAGGGCTGATTGATATGTTGTGAGCCTCATACTGAAGGATTTGAATTTTGTCGGACATATTGTATTATTTTTCAACATAATGCCCTTCAGTATCTATAAACTTTTGCCAGCAGTGTTTAAGGGCCTCAATGCCACTTTTTAGAACTCCTTTTCTTGGCTGTTCAGAAAGTCATCCACGACATATCTGACGTCATCATCGGACTGAAAGTGGGTGCCTGAAATAGTTGTTTTCAGTTTTGGAAATAGATGACCCAAAGTCTGATGGAGGGAGATCAGATGAATAAGGCAGATGCTCAATCATTTTAAAGCCACAGTTGTGAATGGCAGCCATAGCAAT
Source organism: Lucinisca nassula (assembly GCA_963580285.1). NCBI lineage: Eukaryota > Metazoa > Mollusca > Bivalvia > Lucinida > Lucinidae > Lucinisca > Lucinisca nassula. Next base: position 123,872,595 of record OY757017.1, read on the forward strand.
GACAGACTTGTGAACAGGAGCATTGTCCTAATGGAACAACATACCTTTAGTGAGCTTTCCGCGGCACTTAAGTTTAATATTTTCCAGTAACTGCATCAGAAGTGAAGCACAGTTTGTGCCGTTGATTGTTTGACCCTTTTGTAGATAATCTATCAGCAGAAGACCATCTGCATCCCAGAAAACCAAGGCCATAACCTTCCCATCAGATGGAAGTATATGCCTGCTTCGGTAGAGGTGAGCCAGGGTGCTTCCATTATTTTGATTGTTGTTTGGCCTCTGGGGTAAAATGATGGACCCTTGTTTCATCCATAGTGACAAATCTCTTGTTACAAGCCAGGCGTAGCAGAAAGAAAAACAAACAAGCCTTATGGAAAAATTAAAAAAAAATTATTTGCAAACTATGTTTAACCTGTAGAAGTAAGAAAATTAAATGTACTTAGCTCTATTATGAAATATCCTTGAATGAATCTATTTTCCTTGATCCCACAGAATTCACAGTCCGAAATGAAATATAATATCCTATAACAATCCAACACAGAATTTAGAAATAACTTTTCTTAAAAACCCAAACTTCAAACTCCAAAGTCTGACTCCAAGAGAAAAATCAAGCTCTTTTACAGACCCTAAGAATTCTCTAGAACATTCTAGAGGGCTGTGGAATAAGATTAGGTAATTTTCTAAAACTAATGCAAACCTGAACTTTCTGGAAGTTTCCAAAGTACTTTTCCTTGTAAACAAGTTGTTCTCAAATATATGACTCATTTCCAGAACATTCTTTAATAAGATATGTGTGTGTGTGAATTCGGGTTTAACATCGCTTTCAACAATTTTTCAGTCATATCACGACGGTGTCTGGTTGTGACAGGGAGCTCAATGCTCACGTTTATAGTGCTGCCTCACTGAAGTATCATGTCCCAGACACATTACATGATACCACACCCAGTCACATTATCCTGACACTGGATCGACCAGTCCTAGCTCTACCTCGTAAATCTGAGTGCCAAACGAGGAGCAGCTAGTACCATTTTTAACGACTTTGGTATGTCGCGGCCCGGGATCGAACCCGAGACCTCCCGTTCCCCATAAATCTGAGTGCCAAGCGAGGAGCAGCTAGTACCATTTTTAATGACTTTGGTATGTCGCGGCCCGGGATCGAACCCGAGACCTCCCGTTCCCCGGAGCAGACACTCTACCAACTGAGCTATTGGGGCCGGTTTTAATAAGATATTAATCGCATTATTGGTCACCCAGTGGGGTGAAAGTGGGGATCAGAGAGATAAATTCTTATACATAACACTCTGAAGAAAGTTGGCAGGATCTTCCTCAAAAGGTTAAGATGTGCGCCTGGTGTGCTTCTGATCAACTGTTAGAAGACTTGGTACCCATCGGGCCGAAAGCTTTCTCACTGCAAGATCCTCTGTCAGAATGGAATGTTCTCTTCCCTGTGAATTGCGTACTCTAAGGTGTTAAACCTTTTTGATGCAAATACTGGATCACTGCTCTTTCACCGATTTTGTCCATTTTGCAAAAGCTGCTTGTCTTGTTTACTTTAGAGTGCTACCTCGTTGATATAAACTAACCAAATGAGACCAGTCCTTGGGTACACTGCCCTATATAGTCAGAGAATAGTAGGACTTATAAAGAACATCCCTGCGTACCTCCTTCAATACGAGGCTCACAACATATCAATCAGCCCTGGTATATCACTTACACCCTAAAACCCAATACAGATACTAATGCAAACAGTGTTGATCCTGATGTGATGGCTCTGAGCCATCTTATTGGGTTATGTATGGCTTACCATTCAGCTAGACAGCCTATTTAGTGGAAAGGACATGCCTAACTTCAGTGATGGAGGAGTGCACTCCAGATGTCAAGGGTGAGAGGGTTTGAGGGAAAATAAATGAAAGCACTGACAGCAATGAGTGGCCGACTGTCTCTGAGTACAGGCGACCATTTTGCTCATTGGAGTGGAATGCTTTTAGCTGTTTTGGTTGAGAGTCACCTCAGCAACATTCCTAAAAAGCTTGAATGAAATTGGCCAACGAGTATAGGAGGATTATTTGTTCGAAGATGTTTCTATTTTTAGCTCAGGTGGCCATCTTGTTTTTAGCTTTTTAGCTCATTGGAGCAGAATGATTTTAGCTATTTTGGTAGAGGGTCACCTAAGCAACATTCCTATGAAGTTTGAATGAAATTGGCCCAGGGGTATGGAAGGAGTAGCCATTTAAAGATTTTTCTATTCTGAGCTCTGGTGGCCATCTTGTTCATCCAAGCAGAACAATTTTAGCTATTTTGGTTGACAGTCACCTAGGCAACATTCCTGTGAAGTTTAAATGAAATTTCCCAGGAGTTTAGGTGGAGTAGTCTTTTAAAGCAAATCTTTGTTGGTTTTCTATTTTTGGCTCTGGTGGCCATTTCACTCATCAATTGAGCCATCTTGTTTATCGGAGTGCTTTGATCTATTTTGGTAGAGAGCCACCAAGGCAACATTCCTGTGTAGTTTAGATGAAATTGGCCAAAGGGTTTACCCCATTATATACTAGTAGACTCTTCCATAAGTCCATTTGTTATACATGTATAAGGGGTGTCAGGCCTATTTTTTCGTATTTACATGTACATATATTCTATTTTTGATGGAAAATTCTTTTAGCAAATAGTGCAGGCCCTGATCAGATGCAGCATTCTGTGGCATCTTATCTGGACCTGCACTGTTTGCCAAGTTACTCCTTAAGCCGTTTCTCGCATGCAAAAGGTTAAGAGGAGTAGCCTTTTAAAGTTGTTGACGACCGACGACACAAGACAGAAATTACGATATATAATAACAACACGCTTCAGGAAATGAATTTAGTAAGCTTTTAACTCTTATCATGCTGTTCACGACAACACCATCTGATCAGGATCTACACTGTTTTGCATTCAGTTTATGAATTTGTAGCAATAAATTACATCAAGTAATTTGATTGGTTGATAGACAGAAATGGGTGTGGCTTAAATGAATATTCAGCAAGATAAGGGTTAAATTAAAACTAAGGCTGACATTGACCACAATAGCTCTCCATGAGCACTTCATGCTCAGGTGAGCTAAAAATACTTCAAAATATCATCTGCTGAAAAAAATGCCCAGCATACAGAGCATTTAGCACCTTTTGGGCATCTATGTGTGATGGAGGATTTCAATCCTCAGGATGATTGGCAAAGCTCTGCATGGTTCCAGTCTGTCAGTCATCTTGACGGTTGAAACCAATAAAGGATTCCCTCTTCTTCAATATCACTTGTTCAAATACATGTACATTTGTTTGAGTTTATACATACAACAAAAATATACTGTATCAATTTGTGATGTGACCTTAAGGAATGCCGTTAAATTTGGAAGCAATACAAATAATGCATAGTGAAATTTCTTTGCATGTACAGTTGAAAGAAAATTACATATGCTATAAATAGCAAAATCATTCCAAAAACTAGAATACTGTCGATGGCGCGCCATCGCAAATCCCCACGTTTTCTACAGAGGGGCCAAGTACCGAAAACCCCTCACCCTGGGCCCTAATTTGACTCCATGGTCAAAATATTACCTGTATTATATTCTACTAATCATGCCCTTCAATTTCATATGCCACATGACTATGTTCCAAAAAACTTAAATTTTGACCCTTTGACCCCTCTCCCAGGGCCCCAATCTGACCCCAGGGTCAAAATTTTACTTGTAGTTTATTCTACCCATTATCCCCTTCGCATAGATATGCAACATGACTATGTTCTGAAAAACTTTAATTTTGACCCCCGACCCCCCCAAGTCCGACCCCCAGGGCGTGACCTAGGGGTCACAGCCAAAATCCCGTTCAATATGTTTTACTTTTTTCATAACTAAGTACATGTGCAAAGTTTGGCATCAAAATCTTCAAAATTGACTTTGTAATTGATTTTTATTGATATTTGACCTTTTGACCCCTCCCCAGGGCCCCTGGGGGCAGGGACAAAAAAAAATGTGCTCTTGCGCAAGCCATTCATGTAAGCAACTCGCATACCAAATTTGGTTGAATTCCGGCTAACGGTTTAGGAAGAGATAGCCGGACAGACAGACGGAGAGACGGACGGAGGCGATAACAATATCCCCACTTTTTTTTAAAAACGTGGGGATAAATATTAAGCAAAATTAAACCTTAGAAAGATAAGGATATGAAACTCTACTGCTTCTGTAAACAGTGAATGGATATTGCAGAATCTTATCTAGACTGCAAAGCCCCCTTCACAGTACAGTAAATTTCCGCTATTAAGACCACCAAAAATTGCGACCAATTCTGCTTTAAAAAGATTAATTAGAAAGTTTCAGTTCCTTTTTTCTTTGTGTTTTCTGCATACAGTGTCCTCTGATCACAGACCACCTTTGGGACTGTTCAAAAGTGGTCTTTAAGACCACTTTTGAACAATCCCAAAGGTGGTCTTAATATAGGAATTTTACTTATATTTACACATATAGCTCTAGATAAGAAGAAGTAGTAAGAATAATTTTCCTTTTCTCTTGTTGGAAACATATGTTGTGATTACTAGTTAACCCATTGTATGCAAGTGGACTCTTCCATTGCTATATGTTGGACAAGTCCATTTGTCATATAAGGGGTGTCAGGTCTATTTTTTTTTCGTTTTTATTCTATTTTTGACGAAATTCTGTTAGCAAATAGTGCAGGCTATGATCAGACGCCGCGTCCTGCGACGTCTGATCTGGGCCTGCACTGTTTGCCAAGGTACCTCTTTAGGGATTTCGCGCATACAATGGGTTAAAATTGTCTCCAATTCTAACCATGTACAGTACGGCTCAGGTATTTGAACCGTTTTTCTTTTTCATTCCGCGGACAACTTTTAAAATCCGCGCTTTTCCGCCGAATGGTTTGAAGTAAACCACTCTGAGTGAAAATATTTTTCTCCAAGTTATGCGCTCGATATTCCGAGGAAATTCCGCGGACCTCAGAGCTTACCTGTGATATTCGGAGTGCTTGCGAGTATTTGCGAGTGGTAATTAATTTAATTAAACTGTACAGGTAAGTTTGACAACGGGATGTATAAGAGGCCAATAATGGCGACCGAAACCCGTCAAAATTTCGCTGACAGTTATCACTTTGATTATTTGTTTCTCAATTGTCCGATAATACTTCACATTAAATTTATTAAAGAATGAAAGACAAATGATTATATTATATCAAAATAACTTTCTTTTTTTGAAAATATAAAAAATTACATGGATAAATTTTGAGTTCAAAATGACCGATTTTGCAGTTAAAAAGAAGCCAATAATGGCGGCCGAAACCCGTCAAAATTTCGCTGACAGTTATCACCTTTGGTTATTTGTTTCTCAATTGTCCGATAATACTTCACATTAAAATTATTAAAGAATGAAAGACAAATGATTATATTATATCAAAATAATTTTCTTTTTTTGAAAATATAAAAATTACATGGATAAATTTTGAGTTCAAAATGACCGATTTTGCAGTTAAAAAGAAGCCAATAATGGCGGCCAAAACCCGTCAAAATTTCGCTGACAGTTATCACCTTTGATTATTTGTTTCTCAATTGTCCGATAATACTTCACATTAAAATTGTTAAAGAAAGAAAGACAAATGATTATATTATATCAAAATAATTTTCTTTTTTTGAAAATATCAAAATTACATGGAGAAATTTTGAGTTCAAAATGACCGATTTTGCAGTTTAGAAGAAGCCAATAATGGTGGCCGAAACCCGTCAAAATTTCGCTGACAGTTATAACTTTTGATTATTTGTTTCTCAATTGTTCGATAATACTTCACATTAAAATTATTAAAGAATAAAAGACAAATGATTGTATTATATCAAAATAATTTTCTTTTTTTTTTGAAAATATCAAAATTACATGGAGAAACTTTGAGTTCAAAATGACCAATTTTGCAGTTTTAAAGAAGCCAATAATGGCGGCCAAAACCCGTCAAAATTTCGCTGACAGTTATCACCTTTGATTATTTGTTTCTCAATTGTCCGATAATACTTCACATTAAAATTATTAAAGAATGAAAGACAAATGATTATATTATATCAAAATAATTTTCTTTTTTTGAAAATATCAAAATTACATGGAGAAATTTTGAGTTCAAAATGGCCGATTTTGCAGTTTAAAAGAAATATTTTGTCCTCGCATTTTGAAAGAGTTGTATGTCCTCGTCATGCCCAACTGATTCCCTTGTTTGAAATCATGATTACCTCTTTGTTGACTTTTGACAGCGTTTACATTACAATAATTATCAGTGATATATATTATCTTATAATTATATACAAATATAAATGATGGTAAAAGAACATTAAATAAACAAAACAAAAAATGCCCAGGTATTTCGTCAAATTCCTCTGAGTATTTCCGCATATTTTCGCGAGAAAATATTGCCTCCAGGTACGATATTACGACTCGGAATAATTTCGGGAAACTTCGCGTACCGCATACTTAGCGCGGACCTTGCGAGTGTTTTCGAGGAGTGTCTGCCGAATATATACGCGTACTCGGAACAATTCCGAGTGTTTTGGAAATTACTCAAAACGCCGAGATTCGGAATAAAGAGTTTTTTGGTTCTTATACCTGAGCCGTACTGTATGTTTTTTTACGGAGAAATTAAGAAGAGGACCATGGGCCACTATGCTCATCGGAGTGGGGCCTTTTTGTTTTCAAATATAAAGGCTTAGAATAGGTCCACCCCACAATCATTGATGCCTTAGGTTTTTTATGCAGCCATATAGGTCAATGTAACAATCAACCAAGGTTCATGGTTTCTGAGAAGATGGGTTTTTAAGGTTTTTTTCTTCTTTGTTTGCATTTTGGTTTCCATAGCTATCAATAAAAATGACCAGTGGACTGAAATCATATGAATGACTCAGCATTTTTATGATTATCTGCAACAGCTTGGGATTTAATACCAGTTTTCAATTCTCCATGTAAAAGTCTATGATATTAAGTTGCTATGGCAACCAAACAACAGAAATTCTTATCATAAAAAACACATAATTTGTGATGGTTACTATGATGTATATTTTTAAAATGACTTAGCTTCAAAGAGCAATGGATTCAGAGAAGATATTTTTTTCTCTCTCTCTTTTTTGACATTTTGGTTTCCATGGCAACCAGTAAACAAGAGGGCCATGATGGCCCTGGATCGCTCACCTGATCCATAAGGTATCAAGTGGGCCCCTGGGAGAGCCATTATAGGCCCCGGGCTATAATATGATTATTCTTGGTAGTGGTCTAAAAGGTCAAGCTTCATACCAAATATCAAAGAGACTTCTGGTTTCAGACAAGATTTTTAAAGGTTTTCCTTATATAAGTCTACATAAACCTTGGGGTCCCCGGGGCGGGCCATTTTTGCCCCCAGGGCTATAATTTGAACCATCTTGGTAGAAATCCACAAGACGAAGCTTCATACCAAATATCAAAGACCTTGGCCTTCTGCTTTTAGACAAGAAGATTTTCAAAGGTTTTCATTGCCATGACTTCTATTTCCCAGGGCTATAACTAGAACAATTTAGATGAAGCTTCACGCCATGGGCCTTGCAGTTTCAGAGTTGAAGATTTTTTTTAATTTCCCTATATAAGTCAATCTAAAAACGAAGGGCCCCGGGGTGGGGGCATTTTTGACCCAAGGGCTATGGTTTGAACAATCTTGGTAGAAGTCCACTAGATGAAGCTACACACCTAATTTCAAAGAGCTGGGCCATCTGGTTTTGGAGAAGAAGCTTTTTAAAGATTTTCCCTGTATAAGCCAATGTAAAACCAAAGGGCCTGCAGGTGGGGGGATTTTTTGCCCTAGGCCTATAATTTGAACAATCTTGATAGAGGTCCACTAGATTAAGCTTCACACCAAATATCAAAGAACTGGGCCTTGCGGTTTCAGAGAAGAAGATTTTTAACGATTATCCCTGTATAAGTCTATGTAAAACCAAAGGCCCCTGGGGCGGGGGCATTTTTTGCACCAGGGGTAGAATTTGAACAATCTTGGTAGAGGTCCACTAGATGAAGCTTCATACTAAAATTAAAGACTTGGGCCTTGTGGTTTCAGAGAAGAAGATTTTTAAATATTTTCCCTATATAACCCATTTGTAAAACCAAAGGGCCCTGTGGCGGGAGCATTTTTGGCCCTAGGGCTATAATTTAAACAATCTTGATAAAGGTCCCCTAGATGAAGCTTCACACCAAATATCAAAGACTTGGGCCTTGCGGTTTCAGAGAAGAAGATTTTTAAAGATTTTCCCTATATAGGCCTATATAAAACCAAAGGCCCCCGGGTTGGGGGCATTTTTGGCCCTAGGGCTATAATTTGAACAATCTTGGTAGAGGTCCACTAGATGAAGCTTCAAACCCAATATCAAAGACCTGGGCCTTGTGGTTTCAGAGAAGAAGATTTTTAAAGGTTTTCCCTTTATAAGCCTATGTAAAACCAAAGGCCCCCGGGGTGGGGGCATTTTTGGCCCCAGGGCTATAATTTGAACAATCTTGGTAGAGGTCCACCAGAAGAAGCTGCATACCAAATATCAAAGACCTGGGCCTTGCAGTTTCAGAGAAGAAGATTTTTAAAATGTTCAGTAAAAAATCTATTTTTAGCTCCTGTGACCTAGATGTGCAACAGACCTGAACCATTTGAACAACTTTGAAAGGGGACCACCTAAGGATCATTCCTGTGAAGTTTGGTCAAAATCCGATCAGTGGTTTAGGAGATGTTGTTTGAAGAAAAAGTTTACGGACGCACGCACGGATGCACGCACGTTCTTACAGATGGACATTTGTTGGGTACTACAGTGTTAATTTTCCCATTCAAAAATACCCAACAAGCAACAAATACCCAACAGGCTACTGGCTACTTTTCTTGGACAACAACGGAATTAACGGCAAGTACCCAACTTGTGTCTACCCAACATGTGCCCACGGATGCGCTAGACACACGACGGACGACGGACAAAAAGTGATCCCAAAAGCTCCCCTTTAGTGACAGGTGAGCTAAAAATGAGTAATGGGCATAAAATCATATGGCTGACAGAAGGTTACTCAGGGACATTTCTATGAAAGTTTTGTCAAAATATCTGCAATGACTGCCATTCTTCAATTCTATTGCATCTTTAAGTTGCAATAGCAACCGACTCAAGAGCTAACTTTCATAATAAAAAAGACAAACTTTCAATCCGCGAGCCAAATAATGCTACAGATTAAAGTTTGGCCCAATTTGCCCAGTGGATTCAGATAAGTTGTCGTTTCAAAAGATCATGCGATGACAAACTCCAGGCAGACAGAGGACTATGGACAACTGCCTATCCTTTATCCCAAAATTATCCTCAACACCACCCCCCCCCCCCACTGCCCCCTGGGCCTTAATGCAGAAATGAATTACAGCAAATGTAAGATAAACAAGAGGGCCAAGATGGCCCTGAATTGCTCACCTGATATCAAGCTGAAGTTTTTTTCTCTTTATTTTCTATTTTTAGCTCTGGTGGCCATTTTTCTCATCAGATCGAAACTGTTTTAGCTATTTTGGTAAATGGTGACCTATGCAACCTTCCTGTGAAGTTTCAATGAAATTGGTCCAGGGAGATGGGAGAAGAGCATGTAGTTGTTTAAACATTTTTCTGTTTTTAGCTTTGGTGGCCATCTTGTTCATCAGAGCTGAATGATTTTAGCTATTGTGGTAGAGAGACACTAGGCAATATTCCTGTGAAGCTTACGCAAAATTGGTCCAAGGGTTTAGGAGTAGTTAGCATTTTAAGCAAATTGTTGACATTTTCCTAATTTTAGCTCTGGTGTCCATTTTGTTGATCAGTTCAAAATGATTATAGCTATTTCAGTAGTGGGTCAGCTAAGCAACATTCCAAAATTGGTCAAAGGGTATGGGAACTTGGGAAGAGTATCTGTTTAAAGATTTTCCTATTTTTAGCTCTGGCAGCAACCTTGTCCATCTAAGCAGAACAATTTTAGATATTTTGGTAGAGCCACAGAGTTCTCACTAGAATTTTGAAAACAGGAGTTTGAGAATCCATCCATGGAAAAAGTTGGATTCAAATCTGAAAAGTTGGAGTCAAATTTTGAAAAGTTGGAGTATGACCCTAAAAACGTGGGTCAATTATGGCTAAATGCGTACAGCTGTAGAGTGTGACTCCAAAAGACTTTGGGGCTTGAACCCTTATTCTGCTTAACACGACAAACCCTTTTCTTGCAGTGGAGATCCAGATCAGATGGCTTCCATCTAATCAGGCTTTACACTGTCACTCAGATTGTGAATTTTAATGGATAAATTACATTAGGCTTTGAAAGTCAGGAGTGGACTGGGTAAATTAATTTATTCATCAGGATATGGGTTTAAATTGAGTATGAGCAGTTAACAGTAGTACAGGCTCTGATCAGGCTGCACCAACAGGACAAGTCTGTTCAGGCTATGTACTACATCCTAGTACATAAAATGGCATATGAAACTTTTGAATTCTTTGATATGTTACACGACCATGTCCTGGAAATTTTGATTTTTGACCCCCCCCCCCCCCCACACACACACCACATACCGCGGGCCCTACCCCCCTGGGCCCACCCCTAGGGGCGTGAGCAAAATTCCGAAAGTGTCATTGCACTCCCCAGACCAAAGATCTGTCAGTCCCGAAATTTCAAGTTTCTATCTATCACCGTCTAGGGAGTTATCCGGTAAGACGGACGGACGTACGACGAAGACCATTGCAATAGTCCCACGTGGGGACAAAAAAACAAACAAACACCAACAGTGCAGGCCCAGATCAGATGCCACAGGTGTCTGTTCCGGACTTCCACTATTAGCAGGCAGTTCAACACTTGATAATAAATTTCTTTCATTCAAATAGGCCTAATCAAGGTAACTTATAATGCGACAAACTCGAGTCATAATTTTCTTTAATCGTAATAAAGACGATTTATACACTAGATTATCGCATCCTTTAATTATGCCTCCGACATTTTTTCAACAATCAAATTACCGATAATCCAACTGTGTATAAAAGTATCCGGAAACAAAACAGTCAATTAATGTTAATCAGCCACGAGATTGTTGCATCTCGCAAACCGCAAGACTGACCTGCCAATCTTCTAGCCGTGACGCTCTGATTGGCCGAGAGAGTAATACAGACGACTGTCCTTGTCAGGTAATGCTTGAACAAGCCTGGCGGCGACGATTAACGGTAAACTTTTGATCCGAAAGCGGTAGCTAAATTTGGAGATCAATTGGACACCCGCTGTCATCTTTTGATGTGATTGAGGTCATTTTTACACTGGATTACGGACGCGTCGGGCGAAAAAAAAAATGGCGTAATTAAGAATCCACGACAGGGAATTTTACGCGTACAAAAGCAAAAACAGGCGTAAAAATACGCCGGATTCGGCGTTTCCGAGAACTCTGGAGCCATCTAGGAAACATTCCTGTGAAGTTTAAGCAAAATTGGTCCAAGGGTTTAGGAGGAGTTAGCATTTTAAGCAAATTGTTGTTTTTCTATCATTTTTAGCTCTGGCGGCCATCTTGTTCATTGGAGCAAAACAATTTTAGCTATTTTGGTAGAAGGTCCCTATGAACTTTGAATGAAATTGGCATATGGGTATGGTAAAAGTAGTGGTTTAAAGATTTTTCTATTTTTAGCTCTGGTGGCCATCTTGCTCATCGAAGTGGAATGATTTTAGGTATTTTGGTAGAGCCACCCAGGCAACATTCTTATGAAGTTAAAATTAAATTGGCCCAGGGGTTTAGGAGGAGTACATAGTCTTTATAAGCAATTGTTGATGACATACATGGGACAACACACATTTTGTGATCGCAATAGCTCACCATGAGCACTTCATGCTCAGGTGAGCTAACAATGTACCTTTGGCATCTTTTGGTGTTCCACCTTTCTCTTTAGGAAAGAATTTTTCAAAGCCCTCTGGGACATTAGATCGAAGCTGACTCCATTCCTCAAGAAGCTGCTTTATAGTGCGGTTTCTCGACAAAATCTCAATGCTTCTTTTCACCTGAAATAAACATACATTTTATAGTTATGTATCATCCTTGCATTTGAACTCAATGGCAGGGCTAAACGCAAATTTTACAAATGTATCACTCTGTCTTGAAGCCAGCTGGGATCCAGAAAGAAAACAAGAGGACCATGATGGTCCTATATCCCTCACCTGATTTTACATATTCTAAGTTTCATACAACTACAGAGGAACTTCCGCTGACTGACTCTTCTCTGTAATATGTGGTCACCTCACATAAATGGACATTTTTATTCTCTCTCCCCACATCACACCCCAGGTATTTTCCTACATATTTATCTCTGATAACCGGTCATCTCCCTTCTTGGACAGTCAAAATGACAGAGAATTAGAATTTCATTGACAAAGAAATTAAATTATGTCCAGGGTTTTGCAACAGATGCATGCAACATTTGCTGCATCATATTTTTCTCCTTTCTTATAGACCGGGGTAACATTTGCTTGTCGCCAGTCATCTGGTACAGTGCCCTGGGCAAGTGATTCATTGAAGATAAAGGCCAATACAGGAGAGATTTCAGCACTACCATGTTTGTAATGGTTCTTAACGTCAGGGCTGCTAGACTTGCGAGCACGAAAAATACATTTGATTGTGTCTTCTGATGAGATGCTTGATCGTGTTTTCGATCCAAGGTGCACTATGTATTGTTTTGGTCATTTTTGTTGGTATAAACCTTTCCATTGCTGTGGTTAATTCGGACTTAAAACTGACCCACAAGTCATTAACTGACATGTGTGAGAGGTCAGAGGAAAGGAATGAATCCTTAAATCGCACCATAAGGTCTCGCAGACCATCCATATCCGCATGTTTATAGAGAAATACTTTATGTGGGACTTGTCTGATTCGTTTAGTTTTTATATCATATTCAACAAGGACTATGTCATGATCAGCTTTGCTAATCGGCGGCATCCCCTTAATTTGGCTTACTGGGGTTGGAGAACTTGTAAACAGTAAATCAAGGGTCTTTTCTTGTCCTATGGGTATAACAAGTTGGACCAGGCAGTGTTCTTTAATTATGTCCAAAAGTTGTCGCTGTGTCTGCCTTTTAGTGACATACACGCACCGCAGGGCAATGAGGTTTAAATAGCAATTATATAGCAGGGATTAACAATAGCATCATAAATGAACCATTATTAATACATGAGAGGTTTGTCTCTTAATCGCCGACAAAGCAGGACAGTGCAGCAATTATTGTGAGTTACTTACTCAGAATTCTTACTGGTGACATGTCAAATGACATTCATACACCAGGACCTGTGATATGGGAATTTAATCCCTAGCTCTAACCAAAGAGGTAAACTTAGCTACACAATCCTCAGCACCTTCAGCCGTCGAAATAATCGAATGGGGAAGGGCATTCCAATCTCTAATGGTTAGGAGGAAGAATGATATTTATAAATGTCCGTTCTTGCAGTAAGGGTCTGAAACGTCATTGAATGTTAGCACCCTTTAGACCTTTGTAAAAGAGTATGAGCCTACTGTCTCTTCTCCTTTTCTTGAGAGACTCCCATCTTTATTTTCCTAGAATTCCAGTCATGCTCCCAGTTTCAAGGTTTGCAAAATCAGAGGTGTAAAATTTCCCTCAAACTTACTCGCCCTTATCATCTAAACTTTTCATTTAGGTGCTAAAAATGAAGAAAAAGTAAGGTCAGTTTTGAAAATCTTACTCGCCCTGCCTTAAAACTTACTCGCAAATGCGAGCGGGCGAGTGGAATTTTACACCCCTGAAAATGCTGGCAAATATGAGTATTTCCCATCCCGGTGGCATTTACCGGTAAATACTGGAAAATGCCGGCAAAATACTGGGAAACTGAATTTACCACCATGGAATTAAAACAACCCTACATTCAACAGTTACATGTACATGTATGGATAATTTCAATAATAGAGGTTAGTTGACATAATATTTAATAATACTGATACAGTTTAACTCTGATATTAGTTTATTTGTTATTATCTACAAGTAATTTAATAAAATGTTAGAATAAAAAGGCCTACCTATTTAGTATCTGCCACAGTACTCATCTGCTTACTTTTACCTAGACTAATTGTTTAAAGTCACATAAAACATGGAGCAATCTATTGTCCAACCTTGCCCCTGGTTATCTTGTGCTCTCTTAATAAACAATGTCTCCACAGTTGTTGTTGTAATCTTGCAATTCACTGATGGACAATAGTAAAATGCTAAAATTTGAACACATGCTTTTACCATACAAAATGTCTTCAAAAGATGCAGATGGATTGGCTAACAGTGCTCAGTCTTATCTTGATTAATACAAATTTAAAACTTAGAACCATTATGGTAAGTGACACTAACCAGGTGCACAGGGAATTTCTACCTGTATTTTTCTATTATTGATTTGAAAAGATACAATTTTTTTGTTTGAATAATTTCAAAATTTTTAGTCTTAGATTCATATTTTGGCTAGTTCATCAGGTTTATTTTACATTAAGAAAAATTTTTTCTGTAGGTTGATAACCTTATATAAATATTAACTTTTAACATTTTTTACTCATTTAGTTTGATTATACTACTTTTAAGTCAACTTTGTTAAGAATTCTGCAGTGTTTTAAGACAAAAAATTCAATTTGCCAGTATTTGCCACTTGATGAGTATTTTCCAATCCGGTAAATACCGGTAAATGCCACTGGTAAATACCGGGGGTGGAATTTGCCACCCAACCTTGCCCAGTTTCAAAGCAGTAACTTCCTGTTACAAATCTAGCAGCTCTATTCTGAACCTTTTCAATTTCTTCATCAAAGACTACTCCGCTTGGGTCCCAGATGCAATTACCATATTCCAAGATTGGGCAAACAAGTCCCCTATATGCTGTCTCTTTCACATCCTGAGGACACTGATGAAGATTTCGCCTCAGGAAACCAAGTGTTCTATTCGCCTTTGTACACATGATGCTAATGTGTGTATTCCATCTCAAACCGTGAGTGATTGTCACACCAAGGTTTTTAATGGAATTCACATTTTCGAGGACCGTTCCCTCTAAGGTGTCAGAAGCCTTAATTTTATTTATTCTTTTCCTAGTTATCCGCATAATATTACATTTAATGGGTTGAAATCTCATGCCCCACTTTCGTGCACAACAACCTAATCTATCTATTTCCTTCTGAAGTTTCATTGAGTCCTAAGCATCTCTGATTTCCCGATAGCGAACAGTCATCTGCGAACAGTCTTATTTCCGAGTCAATGTCAGTGGAAATATCATTGATGTACAGGGAGAATAGCAGCGGACCAAGAACAGTCCCCTGGGAGACCCCAGATAAAACTGGCGCCCATACTGATGATTCGCCATTAACAACAGCATGCTGTTTTCTGTAGCAAAGGAAGGAATCTATCCATTCGAGAGTCTTCCCTCCAATTCCTTAACCAAATAACCGTGCTCAATTGAATTCGCAACTATGCCTTTTCCTAAATGCATGTTGTCTGTCTGACAAAAGTTTATGTTCATCCAAGTGGGCTATGATGTTTAAGCAGACTATGTGTTCAAGCAATTTACATAGAACACAGGTCAGTGACATCAGGCGATAATTACGAGCAAGAGCCCTGTCTCCTTTTTTGAAAAGTGGACAGATGTTCGCGTGGAGCCATTCTTTGTGAATTTCACCCATATCGAGAGATTGTTGGAAAAGATGAGCAAAAATGGACCTAACTTGTTTGCTAGTTCCTTCAGGACTCTAGGATGAAGCTCATCAGGACCTAAAGCTTTAGAAGGGTTCAAGCCTTTAAGTAACTTGATCACTCCCACTGAGGATACAACAATATTTTCCATGAAAGGGGCCTATCTTCCAGTCAATGGAACCTTGTTGGTCTCAGTTTTATTAAATGCATCATTGAATTGACCAACCAATTCCTCTGCCCTTTCAGAGTCCGATTCAGCGACCCTGTTCCCTCCTTTTTTATTAAGGGGTGGGATACCTTGCCTATCTTTCTTCTGGCTATTGATATATCTGTAGAAGTCTCTGGGATTTGCCTTTACATCACCTACCAAGTTATTTACATACAGATCATGCTGATTTTTATGTCATTTTTAATTTCTCGTCAAGTTTTCAAATTTTGCTCTGAGTTTAGCACTTCCCAGCTTTTTTTGCCTTAGCATGAATCCTATTTCTCCTCCAAATTTTTCTTCTTATTTCTGGTGTGATCCAAGGAATTGAACAAACAGACCTGCTAGTTTTGGAGCCTGGAGAGGATATGATTTTCGGACGAAGATTGAATGAAAGACTTTATCAAATCGAAGTTCTCCTGTACAGACCGAGCGTCTGAATGACCATTAAAGTATTTCTCTCTTGCATATACATGCATTAGGGGATCCTTCCTCATAGTTCCATAGTCAGACTCACCCTTTTGATATAAGTACACTTTTCTATGAGTTTTCTTTATAGATCTATGGTATGAAGATTTTCAAAGATCCAGAGACAATATCATGATCACTTAGTTTGTCTGGGGATTGAATATCCCAAAACTGTCCTGGCAAAGTTGTAAGAATCAAATCCAAAGTGTTTCTATCTCGAGTAGGGAAGTCAACAACCTGTTTCAAGCCATGATCATTCAAGATGTCAACCAACACCTGTCCCTCTGACGAAATCAGCATCGTGCCTTGTTTGCTGAGCCTATCTGGCCAAACAATCTCTCTGAAGATGAAGCCACCTAGGACATGTACAAATGTACTGCAGGAAGTTTTCTACCCTTATTCTGAGACTTAATGCGATCAAGCTGATCTTTAAATAACTGGAAGTTTTCAGCAGTGTTGTTAGGCGGTCGATACCAACTTGCAATAAAGTGGGAAGTTTTGTTTGCAAAAACCTTAATCCAAACAGATTCTGAGTCGTTTTCCAGTTCCATGAATGGCATATGAGAGATGTCTCTGTGAACGAGCAACATCACCCTTACTGGTATGGTCGTCCACCCAGTTTTCGACGATATAAGCAGTCGCGAGATTTTCGCATGAATTTCGATGTCACAATCTACCTGAAATTCCATCTGCCAATCCTTAACAATGAGCCAAAATGTGCTTCAAACCTGCAAGTATTTTTTATAGGAAGTGTCTGCTGACAGCTGGCTGGCACCAGACTTTTAGGTCTAGTGACAGCCGGCTGTCACCAGACCTAAAAGTCTGCTGACAGCCAGCTATAATATTTGTTCAACTAGAGCTGTCAGTGAAACTGACTAGGGCCCCGGCAGCGCTATCAGAGGAGTAGGAAAATGTTGATGTTAAAAAAGACGTTTTTTTTTTCCTTTCACCTCTAAGTATGACCTTGACCTTTGAGGTACGGACCTGGGTCTTGCGAGTGACACACTGTCACATTATGGTTAATATTTCTGCTAAGTAATATTTAAATCCATCCAGGTATAAGAAAGTTATAGATTGGACACAATAAAAAAGACGCTTTTTTGACCTTTTATCTCTAAGTATGACCTTGACCTTTGAGGTACGGCTGTGGGTCTTGCGTGTGACACTTCCTCACATTATGGTTAACATTTCTGCCAAGTAATATTTAAATCCATCCAGGAATAATAACAAAGTTATTAATTGGACACAGGAAAGACCCTTTTTTGACCTTTAACCTCTAAGTATGACCTTGACCTTTGAGGTACGGACCTGAGTCTTGCGCGCAACACTCCATCACATTATGGATAACATTTCTGCCAAGTAATATTTAAATCCATCCAGGAATAAGAAAGTTATGGAGGATAAAAAAAATTGTGGACGGACAGACGGACAGACAGACAGACAGACAGACGGACGGACAGAGTGATTACTATAGGGCACCCACACTTTCAGTGCGGGGCCCTAATAATAAGCATATATTCTTTTCACTTTTAAATACATATATACATATATTCTTTTCCATGAGCTACTATACTACTTCCAGAATATTTTTGAAAGTGAAGGATGCAATATTTTCTTAGGTGGACTTGTATTTTTAGTAAAAATATGTATATTATGTACTTATAAATCATAGTCAGTAAAAAGAGTAAGGCATACCACCAGCAGAACTTACATGTTCAAACTGTGGATAAGGCTTAACTTAGGTGTAGATCCCAACACTGATTGTTTTTGTTTGTTTTGTTTGTTTGACTTGAGGTTTTACATCCCCGTCAACACAGTACAGGTCATTCTGGAGACGTTGCTTCCAATTTTGTCAGACTTTTAGCCAACATTAAGATGAAATTGAATCTCAAGCCCTGTCGTCCAATGAAACCAACAGGGTTTATAAGCATGAACGGTGCGCCTCGCACCACAATTCCTGGACAGGCTTAGATCCTCTTAGCGGTTTACCTGTACTAGTATGCGGACGGTTTCAGCTCTGCGTGGAAGCATCATGCAGCCCATCTATTTCTTCAAGCCCCGATGGGTTGTTTTTGCATGTGCAAAGCAGGGGGAGGAGTGTTGGGCACACACTTCATCTGGGTTTGAACAACATCTGTAATATGGCACAAATGCTTTTATACATGGATTTTTGACAGATGCTGCAATTGTAATGGTGTGATCTCAACTTGTGATTTACTGAATGCAAGTCTTCCAGAATAAGCTACCAAAGAGTGTCTAGCTGAAGGATAAATACAGAGCCAAGGTTGTTTTATTTTTTTCAGCTAAAACAGAAGAAACTCAGTCTAGCTTTGAATAATTCTTTTCATAAAAAAAACTATGCCCCCACTATAAATATGCACCCCCGCCAATCGGGGCCTCGAGAAATAGATTGGGCTGCACGGTGCTTCCGCCCAGAGCTGAAACTGACCGAACTTGAGTACTGGTAAACAGCTTAGGTCTAAGCCTGCCCAGGAAAAGTGATGCAAGTTGGACCGCTCTTAAACCCCAGCGGTTTCTATGGGCGGTAGGGCTTGAGATGTCATTTCATCTCAATGTCGGGTAAAAGTCCCACAAAATCGGAAGCAAAGTCTCCAAAATGACCTTAACAGTATTGACGGGGACATAAAACCTCAACTCAATGAAAAACCACTATAAATATGATCCCAAAAACCGTTTGGCTTGAAAATGAGGTCAGGGTATTTTGTTTGGGCCCCATATACATGTATAAGCTATTCAATTTGAAGTTAATTTTGCTCTAAGGTGTGCTTTAAGGATTCTTGGGCCCATCATTTTTTTTCAAAAAGACGATGAAAATTCAAAAAGGCCCATCAAAATCTTGATTTTTTTTTTTCATGTAAATGAATGGGGCCCATCATTATTTTGCGTCAAAAATATCCCTGAAGATCAGGTTGTTTTTCTCCAGGTACTCCTGTTTTTTCACCCACCTCTGATTAATGTTCGGCTCAAAATAAGAGAAATAATCTCTTGAAAGGGCTGAAAATGAAGAAAAACAAAAAACTGTACCAGACTTGTGTCCCCTCCCCCAGCCCCAACACACAAAAAAGAAAAAATAGACTCGGTAAGAGCACGGGCTCACACTGCATTGCTCGAGTCACATGTGTGAGGCCATGTTCTGCAAGGAAAGGTCATATGGGTTTCCTCTGGGTAATTCGATTTCGCCCACTTCTGAATAACAATAGGTGTGAAATAAGTGAAATAATATAAAAGGGTTGTAAGACGAAAAAAACAAACAAAAAAAAAAAAACAAGAACTGTCAGAAGATCTGACTATACCCCCACTAAAGCGCATTTTTGCAGAAATGCACAACCTCTTGATCACCAGTCAGAAATCCGAAGCCCAGTGTTTCCTGCATGATCTCAGTAATCATTAGTGCACTGTATACGTGTACTAAGTTGATGGCATCTAGAACATATAAACAGAAACACGGTGAAAGCCCATCACCTCTACCAAGATACATGTATGTCACAATTATTGCATTGCATACCAAGTTTTAGGCTTCCAGCTTTTGTATTTCCTGAGAAATCTTTGACAAAATATTAAATATTGGCCTATATGGGGAGAATCAAAGAGGTATAATTGTACAAATTAGCCGAGAAAGCCGGCTGACTCTTTAGCAATATAAATCATTATTGTATTGCAAACCAAGTTTGAGGCAGCAATTTCTAGCTTTTGTAATTCTTGAGAAACCTTTGAAAAAAATAACATTGGCCTATATGGAGAGAAAGAATAATGAAAGAACAAATGAACAAATAAGCTGAGAAAGTCCATTGTCTTTATATGTACGCAATATAAGTCATCATTATTGCATTGCATACAGAATCTGAGGCTTCTAGCTTTTGTCGTTCCTGAGAAAGCTTTGATGAAAAACTTAACATTGGTTTACATGTACATATATATAGCCGGCCCCCGCCCATCGGGGCTTGAAGAAATAGATGGGCTGCATGATGCTTCCACGCAGAGCTGAAACCAACCAACATAAGTACTGGTAAACCCCTCAGAGGATCTAAGCCTGCCCAGGCAAAGCGGTGCGAGTCTGGCCATCCATGCTTATAAACCCTATTGGTTTCATTGGGCGACAGGGCTTGAGATGTCATTTCATCTTAAGGTTGGGTAAAAGTCCCACAAAATTGGAAGCAACGTCTCCAAAATGACCTATACAGTGTTGACGGGGACATTAAACCTCAAATCAAACAAACATGTATCAGCAGAGAAAGCCCATTATCTCTTACACACTATAAGTCATCAGAATGGCATTGCATACCAGGTTTGAAGCTTCTAGCTTTTGTCATTTCTGAGAAATCTTTGATGAAAGATTTTAACATTGGCCTGGAGAGGAAGAAGAATGAAAGAACAGATGAACAAATAAGCCAAGAAAGCACATTGTCTCTGCACATTGTCTCTAACATGATATTGTTTGTCATGATCATTGCATTGCATACCAAGTATGAGGCTTCTAGCTTTTATAGTTATGCTGATAAATTTAACATTGGCCTACATTGAGAAAGACGAATGAGAGAACAGATGAAGAAATAAGTAGAGAAAGCCCATTCTCTCTTACACGGCACAAGTCAACATCATTGCACAGTATACCAAGTTTGAGGCTTCTAGCTTTTACAGTTCCTTATAAATCTTTGCCAAAAAAATTTTACACTGGCCTATATAAGGAAAAAAAGAAGAATGAAAGAAAAAAAGCCTATAATGCCCATTGTCTCTAATACATGATTGTATAGTATATCAGGTTTGAAGGTTCTAGCTTCTGTGGTTGAGAAACCTTTGACAAAAAATTTCAAACTTGCCTATAAGGAGAGAAAGAAGAAAACTACAAAATGAACAATTAAGCCAAGAAAGCCAATTGTCTCTTACATGATACAATCAGGTGATAAGTCATTATTAAGCCCCTGCCAATAGGGGCTTGAAGAAATATATGGACTGCATGATGCTTCCCTGCAGAGCTGAATCCGGCCCGCACACTATTACTGGTTAACCGCTTAGAGGATCTAAGCCTGTCCTGGAACCGCGGTATGAGGCGGACCGTCCATGCTAATAAACCCTATTGGTTTCATTGGGCGACAGGGCTTGAGATGTCATTTCATCTCAATGTCGGGTAAAAGTCCCACAAAATTGGAAGCAAAATCTCCAAAATGACCTTTACAGTGTTGACGGGGATGTTAAACCTCAAATAAAAAACAAAACAAAATAAGACATTATTATTAGTTAATACTTATTTAATTTAGTTTGATTGCGATGGAAGCTTCAAGCTTATTTAATCGCTCTCGCAACACTCATTCTGGATGTTTTCACGGGTGCGAGAGAGAGGTAGTGCCTATTACACCACTGCTACCTATTTACACTTGGGTGGAGTGAGGCAGTGTCATTAAGTGTCTTGCCCAAGGACACACCTCGATTCCAGGTGCCAGATTCGAATGCACAACCTATCGATCATGAGTCGAACGCGTTAACAACTGCGCTATCGAGGCTGATGAGTCATCATTATTGCATTGCATACAAAGTTTGAGCGGCCCCTGCCCATAGGGGCTTGAAGAAATATATGGGCTGCATGATGCTTCCATGCAGAGCTGAATCTGGCCCGCACACTAGTACTGGTAAACCGCTTAGAGGATCTAAGCCTGTCCAGGAACCGCGGTGCGAGGCGGACCGTCCATACTAATAAACCCTATTGGTTTCATTGGGCAACAGGGCTTTAGATGTCATTTCATCTCAATGTTGGGTAAAATTCCCACAAAATTGGAAGCAATGTTTCCAAAATGACCTTTACAGTGTTGACGGGGACGTTAAACCTCAAATCAAACAAACAAACAAAGTTTGAGGCTTCTAGCGTCCATGGTTCCTGAGAAGTCTTTGTCGAAAAATTTAACATTGGCATATATGGAGAGAAAGAAATAAGCCCAGAAAGCCCTTTGTCTCTTAAAATTACACAAAACAAGTCATTATCATTGCATTTGACACTTCTAGCTTTTATGATTCCTTAGAAATGTTTTATGAAAGTCTTTAACACCGGCCTGGATATGGAGAGAAAGAAGAATCAATAATATATGTACTTAAATAAGCGGATATTGCCTATTGGCTCTTACACGATATAAGTCATCATGATTGCATAGTATGGCAAGTTTGAGGTTTCTAGCTTTTATGGTTCTTGAGCAATCCTTAACAAAAAATTATAGTCATACATGGACAGATGGATGGACAGATGTAAACCAGTATACCCCACCTTTTCAAAGTGGAGGTATAGATTAAATAACAACGACAAAATTACAGAGCTTTTACAGAAGATGTCCCATCAATTACCGGTATGCTCAAGATGACAGAGCTTTTATAGACCACCACCCCCCACTTCACACACACACTTAAATTGTGCACAAAGTCAAAGAGCTTTTACAGAAAATCTCCCCGTAATTATGATAGTTTGGCAGCAAGATTTCCAAACATTACAACTTATATGCCTCAACCTTCAGTTAAACACGGATCGCCAGTTAATTCCTATATGCAAACCCCACCCACTCAGGCCTCCCCATGAAATATTAACTAAATTATTTATATCTAATAATAACTTTTCAACTTCCATTTTCACTAACAGAAGTAGTATAGTATCTGATAAAAAAATATTAAAAGTGAAAGGATATTTAATGTACTTACTATTGAACAAATATTATTGCTGGCTGTCAGCAGACTTTTAGGTCTGGTGACAGCCGGCTGTTACTAGACCTAAAAGTCTGGTGCCAGCCGGCTGTCAGCAGACCTCGCCTTTTTTATAAATATTTTCACTTTTTATTTACTAAATTGCTTCAATACATGTAATTGGTTTCTGCAAAAAACGCATACAAGCCCATTCAAAAATCTGTACCCAAACCATCAGACGATGCCTTTTCACAAAAAAGCACTCATTTGGAACCCCTCGGAATTGATCAGTTTGCATATATGGAGAATCCTTACCCAAAAACAAAAAGTATGGAAGTGCAGAATTGCCAAAAAAATGTTAGAAAGTACTCTTGATTCGCGTGTCATATGTTTTTGAAATGGGCCCAGTGTTCAGACTGGGGGTATTTGGCACACCTAACATACTGCACAAGTGTAATTGTTTTAAGAATGTGATATTTTCCTTAGGCCCTGTTGTCCGCAACTACTGAAAAGTAGGAAAAAAGTGAGTTCCAAGTAGTAACATTTGTAAATTACTTTAGTTAATATACACTGCTTATGGTTTTAATTGGGTGAAATTTTTTATATAACTTGTACAATACGAAGCTTTTTTAATGAATGAGAATAGAAAAACCCAATGTACATGTATAAAGATAAGTAGTTGTTCTGTCATAATATCACTTAAAATTAGTTTTTCCGCTTTTCTTTCCACTTAAATGATGACATTAATTGGCCATTGTCGAAAACCGAGTGGTGACGTCATGCCATTTGACATGTCAGGTCAGGGTTCAACATTAACCCAGGACGGATGGACAATGTCTAGTGAAAAGCTGGTCAGGTCTAGTAAGGTCAATAGCTGACTGGTCCGACATGTCCGAAATGACATCTCAAGCCCTGTCTCCCAATGAAACCAATAGGGTTTATAAGCATGGGCGGTCCGACTCTCACCGCGGTTCCTGGGCAGGCTTAGATCCTCTAAGCGGTTTACCAGTACTAGTGTGCAGACGGTTTCAGCTCTGCGTGGAAGCATCCTGTAGCTCATCTATTTCTTCAAGCCCCGATGGCATCATGGGCGGGGGTGGAAAATAATAAAAGAAATAATCAGATAACTATAGAACTAATGTGTCACCTTTTTCATCATTTCTTCGGTCCATTTGAACTTAGATCAGGTCCAGTGCACCCCAAGAGTTATCAGACCACCCTGTCCAGTTATTTAAAAAGTTAATGTTGAACCTTGCAAATCAAATATGGAGTCCGATAGCAATATAAAACAGCATGAACCGACAATCGACTGGTTGCGGCTGGTATAACGAGTGTAGCTGCATATCATTGCGCATCAGAGGTAAAGCAAAGTCTTTTTTTTTTTAATCTGGTACATAAGCGGTAAAAAAATTGATCTATCTTCATATACTGAGTCGGTCACACTTGGTCATTACCTCAGTTGGGTGCTGCGCTAAATTTAGAATTTAGCAAAAAAAAACTCACTGGCTGAGATCTAAAAACTATTTACAATCTGCTTTCAGAGGTGTACTTAAACGCACACTTCTGGGTCCCAATCTACACCATGCGGGCTTTGAACTCCTCTGCAGTTTTGGCATTTACCACAGAGGAGGGAAGACTATTTTAGTGAGGAATAGTTCTAGGGAAGAAAGAATTCTTCAGGGCATCACTATAGGCCTGGTACCTTTGATATTGACTGTTGTTTAATTTTGATGCCCTTGTTTGAATTGAAGTAGTCACAGGGGTCAAGTATTTATCTTTATTGTATCTTAGAAAAGAAGGTTAAAGAGGAATGCTCGTGATGGGCCTCCAACGATGGCCACTCCAGCTCATCCAGCATTTCACCAACACTATTTCTGTTCCACCATCGCCTGCTGGTCCATCGGGCAGCCATCCTCCGGTGCATACATTTACCGGAAAGCACCAAAATACCGGAAAGCAAACCAAAATACCGGAAAGCATATATAAATACCAAAAAGCACTTATATGTACTTTATACTTTATTCAAAGAACTATCTTTGCAACAGAATTAAACACTTGATAAAATTTGTTTGTTTGTTTTTTCCTCTGTATTTCCAATATAATACAGATGAATACTGCTTCTATAATGCATGCAACATCATTTTAACATGCCACTGTCATTGCAGTGGTTAGGAGCGCTGACTCTTTCTCAATTGGTCGCTCATCGCTGTGGGTCGCGCCCCCGCACAGTTCACTTGTGGCAAGAGAGTCTCTAGGAGACAAGTTCTGTTTGGTTTTTCTCTGAGTTCCACTCCCTTAATTGGTGGTTCGCATCCCGCTCAAAAATATGTGTGGAAGACAAGTTCTGCCTGATTTTCTCCTGGTTCTCCCATTTTGCCAACAAAAACGATCGGCTCGATATATGTGAAAATCTTGAAAGGGTTATATAGCCCCCACTACCCGCTAAACAGCTAAATCTTCATGTGAATTGTTGAACAGACGTGTTATACACCGTATTTAGTCAGAGACACTACCCCCGCTCTAACAATGGAAACCCTGGTAAACCTTACATGGTCACTTGGTGGTGATCTCCGAATAGACACCCTATGTTGAACTCAAGTCATGACGACATTATTTAACTTATGTATTCCGAACGGTCTGGTTCAAGTTCTTTAAACTGCACACAACACTCTCAACCGGTTACTGCAGTATACATATGAAGATAGATATAGATAGCAGCGTGCAATTCTTGAAACTTGCATGTCATTCTGACAATACCCTAGGGGATTGGGGATAAATATTTAAGTATTTTAGGTAAAATTATCAATATAAATCTAATACATCTATATTATAAGCTTAAATTTCATTTTTAACACGTTGCTCCGCAGAAAAAAAACCCAAGTACAAAGTGCTTTTTGGTATCTATATGTGCTTTCCGGTATTTTGGTGATTTCCGGTAAATGTATGCACCCGCCATCCTCTGAACCTTCTCAACCTGTTGAACCCAAGTTTTATCAAGTCAAAAGTCTCCTGTACAGACCGAGCATCTGAATGACCATTGAAGTAATTCTCCTTTGCACCATTCATTGGCATTTCGGACCCTAAGCGCAAGAACTGACATTTATAAAGAGTCGTTCTTTCCCAGAACCATTAGAGATTGGAATGCCCTTCCCTATTCGATTATTTCGACAGCTGAAGGTGCTGATGATTGTGTAGCTAAATTTACCTCTTTGGTTTGAGCTAGGGACTAACTTCCCACATCACAGGTCCTGGTGTATGAATGTCATTTGACGTGTCACCAGTAACAATTATGATTCTGATGGGGATGCCAATGATTGTCGAAAACCGAGTGGGGCGGCATTGAGTTTTACTGTATTTAGGAACAACAGTTGTAAAGGATGTTTTTTCAATTGCCCGGCCGGCTGTCGTTAGTTCAAAGCTACCTGCCCAGTATGATTTCGGACTTATCCTGGGTGGCCGGACAATGGATTTGTCAGCCCCTGCTACATACATATTTATTATGGCTGTACTAATAAAACAGCAAGCAATCTAACCTCATAGTGTGAAATTCCTTTCGTTAGGGCTTTAAACATTAGTCTTTCTCCTCTGCGGGCGAGAAGCATATATCTGTTTGCCATGACTCAACTTTCTTTGACCAAAGTTGACTCCTTTTAATTGCAGACAGTCATATTTCATCAGTTACAATTTGTAGGTTATAAAATCGAAACAAGTTGTGTAAGCAGTAGCATTTTCGTATGAAATGGACATGGCAAACAAAGGTTTAGTTAGATACGAAGAAATCAAAAAAGTCTTATCGTTTTTACCAAATGCGTAGTTAATAACATTTACTACCTTAGCTAAGGAAACTACACTTGGTTAAATACGAAAATAGCAGTCAATTTCGTTGTCACGTTCGGAATGCACACGTTTGGTAAGGTTGGTTAGGATCGGGGTTCCGAGACAGTTCACCGACAAGACCATGGATCAGAATCAGAATTGTTACTGGTGACCGGTGAGTCGAAAAACCCAAATCTACATAAATCCACTGTATTTACCCAAATCCACCTGGTAATTACCCATATCCACCTATAGCTGGCTCATTTAAAGTCATATAAGTTGTTTTTAATGTTTATATGATAGAATATATCACTTAGGACAAATAAATAATCAAATTTAGTAACTTATAACAATTGTTGTTGTTGTTGTTGATTCGTTGTGCTAATCTATCACTAGCATTGTCCTCTGGGTACTACTGTTTTCAAGGTTGCTGACTCTAGGTACTTTTTCCGCTTAGTATGTGAGACATCGAGCAATTTCTTTTTTTTTTTTAAATCCCAAATTTTAATTTCTTTCAAAATTGAATGATTTATTTGTGCAGAAGTCTACCAGTTTCTCGTATAAACCCGCTAAAAGCTTTCCTCGGTTCCGCATTTACCACAAAATTCACACTATCCAGGTTGCCCGTGAGAGCTTTTAAATTGATGCTGGCAGCGTTGAAATCATTTCTGGCAAGGATTTCCTCTACCTCCCTTTCTAGAGTAATTCTTTGTGTATTGTATCTGTCACAGTGGAATATATAGTGCTGTATGTTCTCTTTTACCTTACATTTGTCACAAAGATCTGATTTTGTCTGATCAATTTTGGATTGTAGACTGTTGAGGTAAACATGACCTGAGATTATTTGGTTGATAACAGATTCCGTATCTCTGTCATTACATTTTGGTTGACTTTTACCAACTGTGCTTATAATTTCTTGAAGAGATTCTGTTTTGTCTGAATTGTCATAGATTCTTTGCCATTTGTCATTGATTTCTTGCTTCATTACTTTAATAAATTCCTTTTTGTCTGCTACACCCTCATAAAAGTTTTCCTTTTTCCCTACCATATCCTTTGCTGCTAATTTAGCTAATTGATCTGCTAGTTCATTCCCTTTCAAGTCTCTATGACCTGGTATCCAATGTGTTGTAATAGTATTACCTTTGTCTTTCAATAATCTGGTTTGCTTTCTTATATCAAATATGATGTCAACTTTGTTTTTAGGGATGTTGGAGCCAAATGCTTGGTTATTGCTGCTTGGCAATCTGTGAAAATGTGGATATTCTTGTTGGCACATTCTATATTTCCATTATTCATGTGATGAAGAGCTATTTGAATGCCAATTATTTATCCAATGTAGTTGTTTCCATTTGAACAGATTGGTTTTGATAAACATTCTGGTTCACTGTCTATTCCATGGTAGAAGATAGCTGCACCTGCTCCCGTTGGACCTGGATTCCCCAAACAATTTAACACGCACTATATATAAACGCGTATAGTGTGACGAAACATCTCTCAGTTGGTTGCCTAGGGTTACCACTGCAACAATCATAGTTCACACACGTCTATTATAAATAATGTTAGATAATTGTAAACCTCATAATAATATCTATTTATTTATTTCTTCATTTATTTATGTATTTATTTATTTTATTAAGAAAGGAAAGGAAAATAAATAGACAAGTTAATGTTTGACGGTTGAGTGAAAAAAAAAAAAAAAAAACATGCAGATTATACGACCTTATTAAACACAACTTTTTAATATGAAATAAAGGCACTGCCTTTTGAGCAAACACACTAATTTACAACACTTAAGTTTTACAACACTTAACTTCTTTAGTTAATTAAAAACATACCGATAGTGCTAGATTGGTAGCTCAGTGGTAAGTGCACTTGCCCCTGATTCTAGAGGCCTCCGGTTCGATTCACAGCAGCGACAATAAAGTTTGGTGTCTAAATATGTTCCATTGGAATCAGTTGTAGGGATGAATGCCACAAAGTGCAGGGAGGATCATCCCGTATGCAAGTTAAAGAGCCTTATCGTAATTTCATGATTATCGCCCGGGCGTTCTTCCTGCAAATCGAGTGTATGTACACCTGCGAGTAATGGTCAAATGGGACCTATCGCAATAATACTAGATAGATAGATAGATAGTCACGATAGCAAGTCCTTGGTTAACCGCCTATATACAGATGCAGATGGTATTTATGTGGGGTATTTAACATTTCTTATATCTACTCCTTAGCAAAATTAGGGGAGTCACTGACACAATTCTCCTATGGTATTTTCAGTATTTTGGCAGTACTTTCTATGCGTTCCCCAACTGAGATCATTTGCATCTTGTCTGGCAGACCAAAAGTACAGATGTCAAAAGAGACAGTCGTGCAAAAGCCAGCTTACTTTGACCTAAGTCCAGACCAGACCTTGCAGCAGGAATAGATGAAGGTCAACAGATAGACACCGCAGCTCTGGACAAAGTTCCACATAAATGGCTTGAGTACTGTCAAGCTCAGAAATGCCAGCATGCAACCGCTTACAGTGGATCCAGAGCTTCTTTACCAACAGGGGCTAACCAGACCTGGTCAAGGCCAGTTTGCACTATTGTCCCAGCTATATCCGGTGTCCCTCAAGGTGCAATGCTCGGACATTTATTATTCTGCCCATGCGTAAATTACCTGCCACAGAAAGTCAGCTCTGGAGCTGACCTTCTTGCTAATGACCTTCTTTTATATCACCAACTCTCAAGCATGACTCATACTGCAGCATTTCACTGGGAACTTGAAAGACTTTAGCAATGTTTATAATGGAATACAGACTGGCAAACGTCTTTTCAACCCAACCAAATGTGCGGCAGTCAGGGTAATGAAACGGAGCACATTGCCATAAACTATCAGTCTAAAAGACTTGAAAGTACCTGGGTAGCCTTTATTTCAGAAACATGTCATGGGAAATCCATTTTGATGCAACTGCAAAAAAAAAAAAAAAAAAAAAAAAAAGCTGCCAGGCGTTTCTTTGGAAGGAACATAAGCAGCTGTTCTGAAGATGTTAAAGCATGATGGAAGAGACCATGATTAGACTTATCCTGGATTATGCCACATCAGTATGGGATTCACATTTTGTATCCAGCGGCTGGAGAAGGTGCATCGGCGAGTAGCTCGGTTTGTCAGAGGTGGCTACCACACAACCAGCATTACTTTCCGAGTGATGCAACACTTTGGCCGACAAACCTACCAGCATAGACATTTTGTGTCAAAGTTGTGGTGGCATCTATCCGGGCTAAGTTGACATCCATGCTCGCAGTGCCTCCGACCCGAAAGGGGCGAACTGTATAGGATACTCCTGCGACAACATCTGTCAGCTCTCCTTCAGACTTATTTGACGTCACTATAGCTGTTGTCTGGGAATGTGTGGCGGCCGTAAAAAGTCTCCCTGGCGTACATCATAGTGTAGTTTATTTGTTCTTGTCCTTTGGGATCATTGATTCCATTGTGGAATTTTGAAAATATTTGAGGGTCACTGACCAGGCCTAAATGGCCGAAAGTAGCTAGTCTGGCCCAGAAAACATGTACACTCAATATTTTCCCGTTCTGTGGTGTATTCCTTGCTTCCAAAGGATAACCCTTTCTAGAACATATTTGAGGACAAACTTCCAGAGTATTATCACATCAGGGATCATTGAGGGCTCCAAGAAGGATCGGGCAAGTCTTCCCTAAACTACGTAAAACTGTCTGTCAAAGTTTTTAATTTGTTCTGTTGTGAGGCAAATGTGTCGCTTGCATCACTGGGAAGTCCAAATGATATTGACTTACATTCTGGCAAGGCCTGCTGTCCTTTCAGCAGGTAGGGTAGAGGTTGGGGCGTTGTTATTTATGTCTCTACACTTTATTCAGTTTCCCCCTTCTGCCTTGTCCCTCCCTCTCTTCTCCTCTACCACTTCTATCTCTTTTGTCCCTTTCCCTGAGAAACGACAGAAAATGACCTTATCAATACTTTGAGCTTCACCGCTGCTTTGCACATACCCTAAATATGATGACGCTCCAATGTTTGTCCTGTGTGCACTTCATGGGAAGAAAATTAGATAAGGTAACTCAGTTAGTTTGCAGCATGGATACTTTAAACTATTCTGAAGCACTAGCGCTATGCTATGGGATTTTGGGCTCATCATCGCTTTGAAAATCTTGGGAAGGTAGAAATCAGCAGGTAGCCAGATAGCTCATTGTGTCTCTTACTATTCCCAGAACTTTATTGTATACCCGGAGTAAATTTGTGAAAAAGTTTTAATTGTTTGTCCAGGTGAGAAGCGCTTTCCACCCTACCGAGAAGTTCCGGTAAATCCTTCGGTAAATCTCCGGTAAATCGTTGGTCCAAGCGCGGTGCTGTGTTTTACCGGCTAATACGTGACGTAGTTTCGAAACTTTCCCGCTGTCAAACTTCAGCGTTTGATGCAACAGTCTTTTAAATTATTTCGACGTTTTTTGTGTTTCTGTTGTAATGGAACTTGACTCTTTTTTGGTTTTGAGAAGCAATTTTGGATATGAATACAATTCTCATGAACTCTGTAAAGATGGCGGATTATCGCGAGAAAATGAACGAGATTCCAGGCGAGATTTGGGTGCCTAAGTATGTTGTTCCAGCCTCTCTACAGTAAAGCAAACACTTCGTGTGTTTGCTATAATGTAAGGCTTTGGTTTACAGGGGAAAATATTATTTTTATTAGTTCTGCTAAAAAAACATATATCGTAGACATAGAGTGTGGGTATTCTTTGGACCCCCCACCCCACAATCGATGCTGAAAGAAACTGATTGGGCTGTACCTCTGAAATGCTTCCACGCTGAGCTGAAACGGAACCCGCGTTAAACCTCCATTCAAACAAACAAACACTCTTATTTAGAACCGCCTCATCGAGGCGGTGAGGCGGTTCTAACGAGTTGCAAAAATCCATGCTTTGAGCCGATATGAAAAAACATAAACATAAAAATAAATTTTAATTGAAAATTTCATTGTGATGAATATATTTCGAACCATAAATTTCAATGGGCGTTTCGAAAGAAAGACTTAAGGATAGAAAGAAAGAAAAAAGAAAGAAAGAAAGAAAGGACCAACCAACCAACTAACTAACACATTACGAAAACACGCCTATTAAATATACTGGGAATTGTATCCACCAAAATGAAAATTTCCAAAAAAAAAAAAAAAAAATCCGATATTTTAATTTTTCTCCTCAAAACCCCGTTAGCCCAAATCCACCGTAAAAACCCAAATCAACCATAATATTGGAGTCGTTGATTCCAATTTTGTGGGACTTTTACCCGACACATTGAAATGAAATGACATCTCAAGCCCTGCCGCCCAATTAAACCAATTGGATTTATATGCATGGACGGTCCGACTCGCACCACTTTTCTTGGGTAGGCTTAGAGCCTCTAAGCGGTCGGTTTCAGCTCTGCGTGGAAGCATCATGTAGCGCTATCTATTTTAAAGCCCCGATGGGTGGGGGCGGGACACTATTTATAAGCGTCTATCTATATTTATTATCATCATTATTTGTGATGAAGAATAGGTACTTCAAGTCAGAATCACCAGAATAATTCTTGCCTGACTCAGAAAAAAAGGAAAGTAACTTACCTGCTGGGGCCATAGACAGTAGCAGTTATATGCAGGCTGAGTAAATGCAATGCACACAAATGTGTTTTATGTCTGAAACTTTTTGGAAATGTGTAATAACATTTCTGTCTAAACGTATCAAATCTTGGGGAGTCTGCATAACTGCTACTATCAATCAGTCATCGACGAAAATGTATCTATTAAACTCGACATTACGAAAACACGCAACATGCCTATATAATTTTAACCCCCTTACCTATACCTATGTAAAACCAAGTTTTACAGAATTAAAGTGTTCTTTTTTTGTGTGGATGGGGGTGCAAAATTATAAGGGTGTGTTACCGTGATAAAAACACACACCCTATCGAATTCCGCTCCCATTAAGTCCCCTTTTTATACACTAAATTCGAGTTTTACAGTAGTTAACATTACTTTTCTTAGATTTTTTTCTAAAATGTAGAATATGGGTGTTCGTTATAGAACCAACTGGCTGAGGCGACCCTAATGTACCCACAATCTATATTTTAGAGCAGAAATTTTCCAATTTTTCAGCATATAAGTTTCGCTTTTTCTTTTTTGTTTTGTATTTTATTATTTTTTTTTATTATTGTTTTATTTATTTATTTTGCGTTTATATAGGCATGATTTCGTAATGCAGTCGCCATCACGTGAACAAGTCCGTGAAATGACCCCAAAACCCCACTTCATATGAAACAAAATGGGGTTTTCGGGGGTACACATTATTTTTCTTATTTCTGCGTCAAGACATAGGTTGCCGATACTCGTTAGAACCGCCTCAATGAGGCGGTTCTAACAGCATCCACAACCTATGTTTTGAGCATGTTTAAGAAAAATATCACAAATTTTCATCAGACAAGTAGCCATTTTGGAGATATGAAAAATGTACTTATGTCGCACGGATAGGTTATCATCATGCCGCTTGTCTCGCGACGGCATGACACCTTGGCGAAACGTCCTCATGAACTTTTGGAAAATCCTCCATCAAAACATAAAAGGAAAAGTAGAAGTAAAACAAAGATCAGGAATTGATACAATTAACTTACTCCACCCATAAAAGACACCAAAGGGAAAGAAATACAAATATTAAGCGACCAGACCATAATGGAAACCTAAACAAAGGAAGGCCATAAGGACAGTTACTTTCCCACAAAATGGCCATATGGCCATCCAAAATTAAAAGACACAAGTGATACACACAGTAAGTAACAAACAAAAACATAAATAAATCGCCACAGAAGAGCCGCCTTGGAACGGTCAGTGGAAGATTTCCACTGGGGGGCTTAAATCGATTTTACGTGGCCACAATCCTCGCCCTTACTTCCGTCGCGATTTAGACAAATAATTTGTTCAGTCCGCATGAAGGCCTCCTAACTCATCAGTGCAACATCTCCGTGAACACAAAAATCAAAGAACCACAGAGGTGAGACAACGGTGAGGACTCGACAGCAAGAAACCACTGAAATGCTGGAGCAAAAGAAAACCAACAGTTAGACTCCGACCAGAGAGAACTTTTAAACAGAAACTAGTGAAATACTGGAAAGATTTTCTTGTGAAGGAATCACTCAGTAAATCATCAATCAAATACTGGAACTCTGATAAAATTAATTATAACAATTGTGATGATATTTGGAGATATGCTGGTAATGACACCGTGTCGGCACATAAGGCAAATAAACATGTTAAACTGGTTAATTGCACATACATTCTGCAAGCTAACAAATCAAAGTTCAATCAATATGACGTTAGCAGTCTGTGTCCGCTTTGTGGAGTTGTACCGAAGACTTAGTGCATTTCATGCTGACCTGCGAGGCATTTCTGGAGGTTCGTCGACCGTCCATCGAAAAAATTACAAACTATACTTGCAACTCATCATGGAAAACACTGGTGGGCTCGGCTAGACCCAAACAGCAAACTACAGTTACTCCTGGATAACTCCAGGATAACAGAGATACCAGACATACTCAGACCGCAGTTGTGGGATATTTCCCGGGGTATGTGCTATGCACTACACTCCAGAAGAGCGGCGTTGTTGAATAATTCTGTGTGTGGAAAGTGTTCCCCTACCAACAGCCGCTAGCCGGTCATCAAGCAAGAAGGGCGCTCGGCGAAAAACACTAAAAAGATGACAAAGGTGAATCAAATTGCACTATATTAAACATGGACATCAGCGTGTAGGATAATGATTAAATATAATGACTGTTACATTCCTTCAAAATCATATGCCCCCACGACGGTGAAATCTGCGTTGAAACTCAGAATTTGTGTTTTGGCAGACGAACGTTGTTTACAACTGTCTTGGTTGGTTGGTTGGTTGTTGCTAAGCCCCAATCGGCTGTAGTTGTCTCTCGGTAGTTATTCTCTCAGTATCTTCTCTTAGTAGAACTATCACTCCCGTATTCGCGTTTTGGTGGTGCGCGTAAAATTTTACTTTTAATGATGCATTTATAGTAAGTTCCTGAACAATCTGTTTACATTTATATCCTTGTCATTGCACAGCATCTAATTTATTGGAATCCATTAACAGGCAAAATGTCAGAGCCGACTTAACCCATCCACTAGGAAAATATAATCCTCTGTTCACACATGTAGTTACTTCACTTGTCATGGAGAAACTTGGTACTCCAAACACCAAAAAGTTTGTGAATCACAGTTAATGACAGTTACGTTTAATTTGGTACTGGTAAATATCACAGCAAACACTAATATCACAGTTTGAATATGAATTATCATAGTTCTTGAAGTCTCTTAATTTACGCAATCACTACCAACAAGTATTAAGAACATTCTACAGTGGTGTAATTCAACCCCACACCCCCTGTCTAATAACTACCTATATACAATTGGAACGTAAGTATTGAAACCTATTGGCAAACAGACACAAACATCGCGTACTCATTTACTCTATGCTTTTATGACACACACTCTTCATCACATAATACATTCCTGTCATAAATCTTCTCTTACACATGCAACATGAATTACTGTTCACAGCAAGCTGCATCCACAAAATAAGTAACAGTTCCAATTAGACATTTATGTATATATGTTTCCCCCAAAAACTGGGATTATTGCTGAAAGAGTTAATGGAGGCATGAATTTAGAACTAATGAATTGAATAATTCATGTAGTTGAGGGAAAAAAAAACACTGAATGAAAGTTAAAATACAAGAACTACACGGCTTGTTAAGTCCAAAATAAACCATGTCAACCCCCCCCCCCCACCCCTACTCCTGAGAAAAAAAAAAAAGGGAAATTGAACTGTGTACGTTTGGGGCTGTGACGCACAATAATATTATACTTATATTATAGATAAGTTAATGGCTGTGGAATGCAGATACTGAAACTTAGTTCAGATAACACAACACACCCAAGAGGAAAAATACATACATAAACATACATACACACACACACACACACATACATATATACATATATATATATTAATAATAAACACATTAAGCTTTAAAAACAAATTGGATAGTTTCACATCCATGTTCCAAGGCAGTCCGCAGATAACCATTTGAATCACAACACGAAAACCCGCACATACACTCCAGGACCACCACCACCCCCCCCCCCCCCCCCCCACATAGTGAAACTGTGGCTTCCAGGGGCACACCTTATTCCTCATATCCCCGCCCTAAAACACAGACCCCGGGCACCCGCCAGAACCGCCGCAGAGAGACGGCCCTAACGAGTACCCACAATCCATATTCCGAGCAGAAACAAGAACAACACCACAATTTTTCCATCACAAAACGTTCACCATTTCGGCAACAAAGGTGGCATTATATTTGCACAGGCTAGCCTGCACAATGGCCTTGCCTGTTCCAACCAGTACCTGCTTTGGAATTCCGCGAGAAGAACATGGAAAAATATATAGTATATATCCCTGCAAACCCCTGTCTGACTGTACCAATAATAAAAAAAAGTGGTCTGATTGGGCACAAAATTACACATGAAGCATATCCACCGACTGCTCCCAAAACAATGTACAATATGCAATGATATATACATATAAATACAGCAAACTCCCGCTGTCTCACAACTCCAAGTGACTTGAACACCCAGTCTGAGACATCAGTAGCCCGAGACAAAGGGTGCCGAAATCCAAGTACACAAATCAGAACCAATGCAACAACGCACAAAACCTAGTCCAACCCAAGCCTCTGCCTGAGATATCAAAGCCTGAGACAACGGTAGCACACTGTATTTTTTATGAAATAAAATAGCGAAGTGGGAGAAGTAAATGGGGCTTTGGACTATGTACAATTGGGAATGGGTTGGGGTGGGGGGAAGGGGGAAGAATTAGTTTACTTACGTACAAACCTCTTTGTGCTGGTGATATAATCACTCAGCATCATTAAGAGGCTCTCTCTGTGCTCCTTGAACACTTCATCACTTAATGAAAGAAAAGTATTTGTACTGATGACTTGTTCTCCTGTTTGGTAGAATAATTGTGTGAGTAACTTCTGTCGTTCTGACCTTTAATGCATCAGTACGTCATCAAGTTTTGTAAACAAACATGGCGGACTATCACATCAGCTGTCATGCTGGTTTCGAAGACTTGCTGAAAACAGACTCATGAGCATTTATAATCAATCGAAAGTCATGTAAAACAAATGCGTAAGTAATAGTTTGCCTCGAGGGACGGTTGTCATAAACCAGAAATCTTAGTTGTAAAATTTAACAATGGTGCGATAATAAACGCACTTATCATAATTCAACAGTGACACAAGTTCGTGTATCAGCCATCCAGATCATATCATTATCTTCCCAGTTATCTGCATAATGCTGCATTTAAAACTGGCTGAAATCTCATGCCTAATTTTCGGGCCCAACATTCTAATCTATCTATGTCATTCTGAAGTTTCAGTGAGTCATCTGTATCTCT
Source organism: Lucinisca nassula (assembly GCA_963580285.1). Taxonomy (NCBI): domain Eukaryota; kingdom Metazoa; phylum Mollusca; class Bivalvia; order Lucinida; family Lucinidae; genus Lucinisca; species Lucinisca nassula. The sequence goes on from OY757017.1 coordinate 123,909,943, forward strand.
CATTTCCCGGTAGCAAACGCAGTCGTCTGCGAACAGTCGTATTTTTGAGCCAATGTCAGTGGAAATATCATTGATGTACAGGGAGAACAGCAGTGGATCAAGAACAGTCTCTTGTGGGACCCCAGACAAAACTGGAGCCCAGTCTGAAGATTCACCATTAACAAGTAGTTTAGGTCGTAGTACCAAAGCGTTAATCCAAAATCGTTAATCCATAGACAAAATGGCAAATATCAATATTCAGATCAACAGACATGGACTCCGGAAGAGTGTAATCAGTCGTCCGCGGATATTAAGCATTACTTGGTAAGCAAGCTTCGCCCACCATGCCCATCGAGCCGAACGAAGAAAAGGTGTAACTGCTGACAAGGGTATGTCCGAGATTTTGGAAGTCTTCCTATGGCTTTCCATTGGCAAACATATCAGAAATAATTCTGGAAATGGCCACATTGTACGGATCAACAAGATCATGGTGCCTCCCATAGAACTTCTTTGGTGTTGATACCAGTTTGGTTTTTTTGATACCCCTGGCATAACAACCTTGTAGTGAGCACCTTCCCGCGTTCCATAATGTCCTGATACTTGGAACAGGCTCTAGCGTAACGGATTAACTGTGAAACGTAAACTCCATATGCTGGTGCAGACCGAATATTACTGCTCAGGAAGGGAAAGTTAACGATGGGAAAATTATCGTACAGCCTAGTAGTAAACTTCCCGTTGTCAATATTGAGATAACAATCCAAGTATAAGGAGGAGGTTGCAGTCTCTGTTGTTTCCTTAATTTCAAATTCACGTGGATAGGTGAGTTCCAAGTACTCTGCAAAATTAGCATTTTTCAGAGACAATAAATCATCTATATATCTGTAGGTGAAATTGAATTGTTGTGCAAGGCGTTTCTTGCCTGCACGCTGTTTTCTGTAGCAAAGAAAGGAATCTATCCATTTGAGAGTCTTTCCCCCATCTCCGTAATCAAACAACTTAGATTTAAGTAGTTCATGAGGTGGGGTGTCAAAAGCCTTCACGAAGTTCAGAATAAATGTATCTCCAGGTGACCCCCTTTGTCCAAGATTTTTGTCCAGTCATTAATAACTGTACTCAGCTGAGTTTCACAACTATGCCTTTTGCTAAATGCATCCTTCGGATCGGGACGCTAACTGGAGCCCCACCCCCCCCCCCCCCGTGCAGGGAGAACCATCCACTGTGAAGGTTAAAGAATAGAAGTGGAGGCAATGATCAGGAATCGATACAATCAACCCACATCTCCCATCAGAGACACCAAAGAGAAAGACACAAAAACATGAAACAACAGACCCTGATGGAAACACCAACAGCGGAAAGCCAAAAGGACAGTTACTTTCCCGTAATTACACGATTACTGTGTAGGTTTTCATCCTGAAAAACCCGGAGTGTATGTAATGTACACCTGCGGTAATGGTCAATCTGACCGACGCAGTATCCATATAAATTCAGAAAAATTCAGAAAAATATATAACCGCAATGACTTCAGCACCCAATTTCGTAAAATCATTCTTCGATATAAAAAGATTGGGTACAACATGGATATTATACGACAGACTGCATGCATGGTAGTTAACCCAATCACGGTTGGCAACTTTGCTTCCCTCTTTAATTGCACGCCGGTGGGTCAGGCCTCAGATTCTATGACGGCTCCAACGTAAAGGCTTATTGAGAATTAGAGAGATCTAATTCAAGGTAATGTTGGTTGGTGCCTGATGCTCTGTCTCTGGTCGGGCCCATTGGAGTCTAACTGTTGGTTTTCTTTTGCTCCAGCATTTCAGTGGTTTCTTGCTGTCGAGTCCTCAACGTTGTCTCACCTCTGTGGTTCTTTGATTTTTGTGTTCACGGAGATGTTGCACTGATGAGTTAGGAGGCCTTCATGCGGACTGAACAAATTATTTGTCTAAATCGCGAAGTAAGGGCGAGGATTGTGGCCACGTAAAATCGATTTAAGCCCCCCCCCCCCCCCCCCCCAAGGGGAAATCTTTCCACTGGCCGTTCCAAACTAGAAGTAAAACAAAGATCAGCAATTGATACAATTAACTTACTCCACCCATAAAAGACACCAAAGGGAAGGAAATACAAACATTAAGCGACCAGACCATAATGGAAACCTAAACAAAGGAAGGCCATAAGGACAGTTACTTTCCCACAAAATGGCCATATGGCCATCCAAAACCAAAAGACACAAGTGATACACACATTAAGTAACAAACAACAACATAAATAAATCGCCACAGAAGAGCCGCCTTGGAACGGTCAGTGGAAGATTTTCACTGGGGGGCTTAAATCGATTTTACGTGGCCACAATCCTCGCCCTTACTTCTGTCGCGATTTAGACAAATAATTTGTTCAGTCCGCATGAAGGCGGTTCTTCTGTGGCGATTTATTTATGTTGTTTGTTACTTACTGTGTGTATCACTTGTGTCTTTTAATTTTGGATGGCCATATGGCCATTTTGTGGGAAAGTTACTGTCCTTATGGCTTCCTTTGTTTAGGTTTCCATTATGTGAAAGGTGCATGGCTGAAATTTGAGTAAGGGGACATAAATGTGAAAGGTGCATGGCTGAAATTTGAGTAAGGGGACATAAATGTGAAAGGTGCATGGCTGAAATTTCTATGCTATGAGTCTATGCTATGTATTTGCTATGAGTCACAATGAGCAAGACCATGGCGCGACCAATCCGAGTCGTCAGCCACACACCTCCAGCTTTAGGTTTCCATTATGGTCTGGTCGCTTAATGTTTGTATTTCTTTCCCTTTGGTGTCTTTTATGGGTGGAGTAAGTTAATTGTATCAATTCCTGATCGGCCCTATCTCCTTTTTTGAAGAGTGGACAGATGTTCGCTAAGAGCCATTCTTTGGGGATTTCACCCGTATCAAGAGACTATTGAAAAAGGTGTGCAAAAACTGGACCTCATTTGTCAGTTCCTTCAGGACTCTAGGATGAAGTTCATTAGGTCCTAAGGCTTTATTGGGGTTTAAGCCTTGAAGTAACTTGATTACTCCTGCAGCTGACATTCAATATTCTCCATGAATGGGGCCGATCTTCTAGTCAATTGAACCTCCGTGAACTCAGTTTTATTAAACGCATCATTGAATTGACCAACAAGTTCCTCTGCCCTTTCATAGTCTGATTCTGCAACCCCGTTCCCTCCTCTTTTATTAAGGGGCGGAATACCTTCCCTGTCTTTCTTCTGGCTATTAATATATCTGTAGAAGTCTCTGGGATTCGCCACAACATCACTTATCAACTTATTCACATACAAATCATGCTGATTTTTTTTTATATCAGTCTTGATTTCACGTCTCAAGTTTTAAAATTTTGTTCTGAGTTTACCACTCCCTGTCCTGTATGATTGTGTCCTGTATAGGAACATATATTCTCCTTCTGACTGTCTTATTTTACAAGATGACCTGGATCAACTTGCACAGTGGGAGACCGATTGACGGATGAAGTTCAATGTGGCCAAATGTCATTCAACTAACAGCTACAAACAAAAATCAAAAATGAGTTCCAAAAGGCATATTCAGCACCCTGGTCAAAATTATACATATCTCAACACACTCAAATATCTGACAACTCAACGGCTCTTCAGAAAAATGAATGTGGCAAGCCTCCAAAGAATAATTCAATTTTGCCTTTACCCCACCCACCGGTGTGGTAATGGTGGGAAATTATATCTATCTATCTATCTATCTATCTATCTATCTATCTATCTATCTATCTACTGATACTGTGTCGGTCACATTTGACCATTACCCCAGGTGTATATTACATACACTCCAGGTTTTGCAGGATGAAAGCCTACACAGTAATCATGTAATTACGGTAGGGATCTTTAACCTGCACAGGGGATGGTTCTCCCTGCACGGGGGGGGGGGGGGGTTAGCTCCAGTTAATGTCGCGATCCGAAGGACGGTGCACTTTATGACATTCATCCCTACAAATGATGCCACTGGAGCGTGTTCGGACACCGAAATTTTATCGCCGCTACCGAGTGTCGAACCCGGGACCTCTAGCATCAGGGGCAAGTGCACTAACCACTGAGCTATCACGCTCCACGTCAACACTGTAAATTAAACTACAAATGATATAATTAACAATCTACGATAACAAGCAATAATATTTTGCTGGTTTGTTTGTCTGATATGAGTCTAACTGTTGGTTTTCTTTTGCTCCAGCATTTCAGTGGTTTCTTGCTGTCGAGTCCTCACCGTTGTCTCACCTCTGTGGTTCTTTGATTTTTGTGTTCACGGAGATGTTGCACTGATGAGTTAGGAGACCTTCATGCGGACTGAACAAATTATTTGTCTAAATCGCGACAGAAGTAAGGGCGAGGATTGTGGCCACGTAAAATCGATTTAGGCCCCCCAGTGGAAATCTTCCACTGACCGTTCCAATGCGGCTCTTCTGTGGCGATTTATTTATGTTGTTGTTTGTTACTTGCGGTGTGTATCACTTGTGTCTTTTGGTTTTGGATGGCCATATGGCCATTTTGTGGGAAAGTAACTGTCCTTATGGCCTTCCTTTGTTTAGGTTTCCATTATGGTCTGGTCGCTTAATGTTTGTATTTCTTTCCCTTTGGTGTCTTTTATGGGTGGAGTAAGTTAATTGTATCAATTCCTGATCTTTGTTTTACTTCTACTTAGACAAGAAACCAGAAACAATAAATAAGAAAAAAAACTTCTCTTTTTCTAGCGCCATTTTTTTTTTGTGATCCGCCCAGGTCAGACGGAACACAGAGAGTTAATCTAAAAATAGAAACCATTAGAAAATAAGAAATTTGATCATTTAAGGTGATTTTGATGTTTGTTATATTTTCTAAGTACATATGATAATGATTATCAAATATAAATATCATCAGGACAAAAAGAACTTCTTTTACCGATAAAATCGTAAGAAAGTAAGAAATATTTCCAATTTTCCCGGCCTTACAAGATACAAGATACAAGAATCTTTATTTTGAGTCGGTTTTAACATAACGAGAGAACATTAGCTAGGAGCTATTTACCGACTAGGTTAACAAACAACGTAACTATTTAACACAACATCCTGTAAGAGAAACGCATGATTAAAATAATGTTATATATATAATTATGACAGCTAAACCTTGTTAAACTATAAGATAATCTATATAGGGGGAGTTCTAAAATAAGCACATTAAATGGATAGGCACAGTTAATGATTTATAAGCATAAAGAAATGATAATCAAAATAAAATATAGGGCTGCAAAGTAATAAAATAATAATAATAATAAAACTAACCCCTTGATTTCGAAAAATAATATTGTTACAAGAAAATAAAACAATGTAGAGATATAAACCTTCGTACAGTAATCAAATATATGTTATTCGTAATAATTTTATACCAAACTGACTACAATATAGGGCTGTCTTCTTTCTATTCTCAAAATACTAACTTATTACCTCCTAAGCCCAAGACGTCTTTACGTCATCTTAAACTAGGTATTCAAGAATTTCATAAGAAGTTTGTTTTGGCCCCTGCAGACAAGGCCGCTAACAACGTCGTCGTTGTGTGACGGCTCCACTATGTTAACACGCTTAAGCAGGAGCTTGGTGGTACTAAGGCCTATGAACTTCAGCCTTTGGCTGAAGAGAGAGCTATAGTAGATAAACATGTTTGTCTTTCAGCCACCAAGTTTGCTGTGTGTGTTAACGAAGGCCAAGACAAGCTTCCTACGCTATACTGGTTACCAAAACTTCATAAAAAACCTTACAAAGCACGGTTTATTGCAAATTCTAGTTCTTGCACTACCACTGAACTTTCTAAATTATTAACTTCCTGTCTTACTGCTATTAAAGCGCATGTAATTAAATATTGTGATAAAGTCTTTGAAAGATCAGGAAGAAATCTGTTTTGGTCTATAAAAAATTCGAATGAGGTTTTAAATAAATTGAAATCTAGACAGTTTCGTGCTTCTAGTCTGTCTACCTACGATTTTTCCACTCTTTACACTACACTTCCTCATAATCTTATAAAAGAAAAGCTTAATGATTTAATTGAATGGGCTTTTCACAGAGAAGATTCTCTCTATCTTGCATGTAATGTCAGAAATGCATTTTTCACTTCTAAAGAGCATAAGAATTATACACTTTGGTCATGTCAGAAAGTGTGTGATGCCCTCACCTTTCTACTTGACAATATTTATATTAGATTCGGTACTAAGTTATTTAGACAAATTGTGGGTATTCCGATGGGTACTAATTGCGCACCTCTTGTGGCTGATCTGTTCTTGTATTGTTATGAAAGAGACTTCATTTTGTCGCTTTCCATTGATAACCAATCTGAAATTATTGAAGCTTTTAGCTCTACTTCTAGATATTTAGATGATTTATTAAATATTGATAATACCTATTTTGATGGTTTGATCAGTCAGATTTACCCCCTAGAACTTCAGTTAAATAAAGCAAATTCTTCTGATACCGAGGCCCCGTTTTTGGATTTACATCTACCTATTGTAGATGGATTTGTTTCGTGCAAAATTTATGATAAACGCGATGACTTTGATTTTGAGATTGTAAATTTTCCTTTTTTGGATGGTGATGTTCCTCGTGCGCCATCCTATGGCGTTTATATTTCGCAATTAATTCGATTTGCTAGAGTGTGTAGTCATGTAACTGACTTCAACACTCGTAATAAATTATTAACGGCTAAACTTCTTAATCAGGGTTATCGGTACCATAAACTACGCAAAGCCTTTTCAAAATTTTATAGACGCCATTCTGATTTAATTTCAAAATTCAATATTAGACTTAAATCTCTTCTGCAACAAGGCCTATCGGAACCCGAATTTTATGGTGACTTAGTATATAAATTCAGAAAAATATGACTTCAGCACCCAATTTCGTAAAATCATTCTTCGATATAAAAAGATTGGGTACAACATGGATATTATACGACAGACTGCATGCATGGTAGTTAACCCAATCACGGTTGGCAACTTTGCTTCCCTCTTTAATTGCACGCCGGTGGGTCAGGCCTCAGATTCTATGACGGCTCCAACGTAAAGGCTTATTGAAAATTAAAGAGATAATGTTGGTTGGTGCCTGATGCTCTGTCTCTGGTCGGGCTCATCGGAGTCTAACTGTTGGTTTTCTTTTGCTCCAGCATTTCAGTGGTTTCTTGCTGTCGAGTCCTCACCGTTGTCTCACCTCTGTGGTTCTTTGATTTCTGTGTTCACGGAGATGTTGCACTGATGAGTTAGGAGGCCTTCATGCGGACTGAACAAATTATTTGTCTAAATCGCGACGGAAGTAAGGGCGAGGATTGTGGCCACGTAAAATCGATTTAAGCTCCCCAGTGGAAATCTTCCACTGACCGTTCCAAGGCGGCTCTTCTGTGGCGATTTATTTATGTTGTTGTTTGTTACTTACTGTGTGTATCACTTGTGTCTTTTAATTTTGGATGGCCATATGGCCATTTTGTGGGAAAGTAACTGTCCATATGGCCTTCCTTTGTTTAGGTTTCCATTATGGTCTGGTCGCTTGGTGTTTGTGTTTCTTTCCCTTTGGTGTCTTTTATGGGTGGAGTAAGTTAATTGTATCAATTCCTGATCTTTGTTTTACTTCTACTTTTCATTGGGACAAGAGACGGAATATAAAATCTTTGTATCGTCATTTTCGGCTCGGCGGCTCGGCCCGGCCTGTCGCGGCCGTGGCTTTTATACCCGACCTCAAGCTTCGTCCGAAAATCATATCCCCACCAAAACTAGCAGTGTAGAAGTAAAACAAAGATCAGGAATTGATACAATTAACTTACTCCATCCATAAAAGACACCAAAGGGAAAGAAATACAAACATTAAGCGACCAGACCATAATGGAAACCTAAACAAAGGAAGGCCATATGGACAGTTACTTTCCCACAAAATGGCCATATGGCCATCCAAAATTAAAAGACACAAGCGACACACACAGCAAGCAACAAACAACAACATAAATAAATCGCCACAGAAGAGCCGCCTTGGAACGGTCAGTGGAAGATTTCCACTGGGGGGCTTAAATCGATTTTACGTGGCCCCTTTCATGGAAAATATTGTTGTATCCTCTGCGGGAGTGATCAAATTACTTAAAGGCTTGAACCCTTCTAAAGCTTTAGGGCCTGATGAGCTTCATCCTAGAGTCCTGAAGGAACTAGCAAACGAGTTAGGTCCAGTTTTTGCTCATCTTTTCCAACAATCTCTCGATACGGGTGAAATTCCCAAAGAATGGCTCCTAGCGAACATCTGTCCACTTTTCAAAAAAGGGGACAGGGCTCTTGCTCGTAATTATCGCCCGGTGTCACTGACCTGTGTTCTATGTAAATTGCTTGAACACATAGTCTGCTCAAACATCATGGCCCACTTGGATGAACATAAACTTTTGTCAGACAGACAACATGCATTTAGGAAAAGGCATAGTTGCGAAACTCAGTTGAGCACGGTTATTAATGATTGGGCAAAAATCCGGGACAAAGGGGGGGGGGGGGGGCAGGTGGACACATTTATTCTGGACTTTGAGAAGGCTTTTGACACCCCTCCTCATGAACTACTTAAATCCAAATTATTTGGTTATGGAATTGGTTGGAAGACTCTTAAATGGATAGATTCCTTCCTTTGCTACAGAAAACAGCGTGTTGTTGTTAATGGTGAATCTTCAGTATGGGCGCCAGTTTTGTCTGGAGTCCCACAAGGGACCGTTCTTGGTCCTCTATTGTTCTCCCTGTACATCAATGATATTTCCACTGATATTGACTCAGAAATAAGACTGTTCGCAGATGACTGTGTTTGTTACCGGGAAATTAGAGATACAGATGACTCACTGAAACTTCAGGCTGACATAGATAGATTAGGATGTTGGGCCAGAAAATGGGGCATGAGATTTCAACCAGTTAAATGCAATATTATGCAGATAACAAGGAAGAGATCTAATAAAGTTGAGGCTTCTTACACCTTAGAGGGAACGGTCCTCGAAAATGTGAATTCCATTAAATACCTTGGTGTGACAATCACTCACGATTTGAGATGGAATACACACATTAGCAATATGTGTACAAAGGCGAATAGAACACTTGGTTTCCTGAGGCGAAATCTTCATCAGTGTCCGCAGGATGTGAAAGAAACAGCATACAGGGGACTTGTTCGCCCAATCTTGGAATATGGTAGTTGCATCTGGGACCCAAGCGGAGTGGTCCTAAATGAAGAAATTGAAAAAGTTCAGAATAGAGCTGCTAGATTTGTAACTGGAAATTATTGCTTTGAAACTGGGAGCATGACTGGAATTCTAGGAAAATTAAGATGGGAGTCTCTAAAGAAAAGGAGAAGAGACAGTAGGCTCATACTCTTATACAAAGGTCTAAAGGGTGCTGCCAGCATTCCAACAGATGACCTTGTTCCCCCAGCTAGGCATTGTAGAAAACACCATTCAATGACGTTTCAGACCCTTACTGCAAGAACGGATATTTATAAAGAATCGTTTTTCCCCCGAACCATTAGAGATTGGAATGCCCTTCCCGATTCTATTATTTTGACGGCTGAAGGTGCTGAGGATTGTGTAGCTAAGTTTACATCTTTGGTTAGAGCTATCTATCTATCTATCTATCTTCATATACTGAGTCGGTCAAACTTGGCCATTACCTCAGTTGGATGGTGCGCTAAATTTAGAATTTAGCAAAACAAAAAAAAAAAAAAAAAACACCCACTGGATGAGTTCTTAAAACTATTTACAATCTGCTTTCAGAGGTGTACTAAAACGCACACCTCTGGATCCCAATCTACACCATGCGGGCTTTGAACTCCTCTGCAGTTTTGGCATTTACCACAGAGGAGGGAAGACTATTCCACTGAGGAATAGTTCTAGGGAAGAAAGAATTCTTCAGGGCATCACTATAGGCCTGGTACCTACGATATTGACTGTTGTTTAGTTTTGATGCCCTTGTTTGAGTTGAAGTAGTCACAGGGGTCAAGTATTTATCTTTATTAAGAGACACTGTGTCAGAGTGAATCTTATAAAAGAAGGTTAAAGAGGACTGCTCGCGACGGGCCTCCAAGGATGGCCACTCCAGCTCATCGAGCATATCACCAACACTGCTTCTGTTCCGCCATCGCCTGCAGGTCCATCGGGCAGCCGTTCTCTGAACCTTCTCAACCTGCTGAACCTGAGTTTTAACATGGGGGTGCCAAACAGGTGATGCATACTCTAATTGAGGTCTAACCAAGGTTTTGTATGCAACACCCTTTGTCTGCCTAGGTGCAAAAGCCAAATTACGTCTAAGAAACCCTAATGTCCTAGTTGCTTTAGAGGTAATCTCAGAAATATGTTGACCCCAATCAAGATTATCAGTAATGGTGATACCAAGATATTTTGCGGATTGGACATGTTCCAAAGTATGCTGATGTAATGAGTAGTTGAATTTAATCTGCTTGTCTGGAGGGTGCCGTGACACCCTCATTGAATGACATTTGGCCACATTGAACTTCATTTGCCAATCGGCCTCCCAACGTGCTAGGCTATCCAGGTCATCTTGTAAGATAAGACAGTCAGAAGTAGTATATATGTTCCTATACAAAACACAATCATCAGCAAACAAACGAACAGATGACCTGATATTATCAGGAAGATCATTAATAAATATCAAGAAAAGGACCGGTCCAAGTACCGAATCTTGTGGGACACCGGACAAAACAGGGCCTGGATCCGACGCTTGGCCGTCAAGTACAACTTGTTGAGTGCGTCCAGAGAGCCATGAGCTAACCCACTTAAGTGTGGATCCTCTAATCCCATAATGATCTAGTTTGTACAATAGCCTCCTGTGAGGTACCTTGTCGAAGGCCTTTGCAAAATCCATGATAATCAGGTCAGTCTGTTTGTGGCCACGATTAATGGCCCCATTCAGATTGCTCACTATGTCATGGTAGAACTGAACTAATTGAGTTTCACAAGATCTTCGACTTCGGAAACCATGCTGGCAGTCAGCAAGAATGCTTTCAAAGGCTAGGTGCTTGTTAATGTTGCTGACTAATATATGCTCCAGGGTTTTGCAACAGATGCATGTGAGCGACACCGGTCTGTAATTCGCAGCATCATATTTTTCTCCTTTCTTAAAGACCGGGGTAACGTTTGCTTGTCGCCAGTCATCTGGTACAGTGCCCCGAGCAAGTGATTCATTGAAAATAAAGGCCAGCAGGGGAGATATTTCAGCACTACATTCCTTAAGCACCCTGGCATGCAGACCGTCAGGCCCAGATGCCTTATGTATGTTGAGCTTGTCCAACAGTTTTGCGACCCCTTTGGGGTCAACTGTTATGTCCCCCATAGAGGGGAACGGACTTGTACCTTTTGATGGTAGCTCACCGTCAGCTTCACGTGTACACGCCGATTGAAACTGCTTATTACATATATTTGCCTTTTCGCGTGATTCAGTTTTCAAAATTCCATTTTCTCTAAGTGAAGTGATCCCAAATGATTCCTTTTTCAGGGACTTTACAAATGACCAAAATTTCTTAACTTTTCCATTCTTCTGGGGGCCCTCGGGATCAATATTTTAATCATCAAAGGTAAAGATGCTGGAAACATGATTCCAATATGCATCTCTAATTACCTTTTGTACATGTGCTCTGAACCTTTTGTAATGGTTCTTCACGTCGGGATTGCTAGACTTACGAGCACGAAAGTACATTCTGTCACGTCTTCTGATTAGGTGTTTGATCGTGTTATCGATCCATGGTACACTATGCTTTGTTTTGGTCATTTTTTATGTACCTTTCCATGGCCGTCGTAAGTTCGGTCTTAAAACTGACCCACAAGTCATTTACTGACATGCGAGAGAGGTCAGAGGAAAGGAAGGAATCCTTAAATCGCGCCATATGGTCTCGCAGACCATCCATATCCGCACGCTTATATAAATATATTTTACGCGGGACCTGTCGGATTCGCTTTGCTTTTATGTCATACTCAATATAAACTATATCATGATCGGCCTTGCCGATCGGGGGCATCCCTTTGACACGACTAACTGGGGATGGAGAATTTGTAAATAGCAAATCCAGGGTTTTTTCTTGCCGGGTGGGTATATTTACGACTTGAGAGAGGCAATGTTCTTTTACTTTATCCAAAAGCTGTTGTTGCGTTTGCCTTTTAGACACCCCATGGGGTACCTGCTGGTTGCTCCATTCAATATCACCACAATTGAAGTCCCCTCCTACCAATATGTGGGCATTTCCATTTGACATTATCCTAGCCAAGGATGTATTGAAGGCCTCAAGATAATCTGGGTCAATCTGATCTGGTGGACGATAAAAAGATCCAAGGTACAGAGTCCTACACCCAATAATGTTCAACTTACACCAAACTATTTCACAGTCGGTGTCCAACTCCGGAGTTTCTGTGCAGAGCAGGTCTCTTTTAAATGCCACGAAGACACCACCATGGGCATCTCCAACTCTGTCTTTCCGGATGGCCTCGAATGAATCTGGGAAAATTTCCGAGTTTTTGATATCTGGGGTTAACCAAGACTCATTCCCCAAAATGATGTCTGGTTTAGCCGAGTCGATAATTGTGTGAATTTCAGCCCTTTTATTCTTAATTGACTGACAATTCATAATCAAGATTCTGAGGGGGTGGTTGAGGACCGCTTTTTTGGTCCTCGGTTTAGCTCCTCTTGGTTGCTGCACAATGGGCGAAGAAGCTGCAGTTGGTGGGCCAATATTGTCTGGTATCGGACTATCAGGCTCGGACAGGGATGATAATGGATCAAATCTATTATGAGTATCTAAAGTTGCTGAGTCACCAAATAGCGATGTGGAAAAGTTAGGCATTCCACATTTCAAGCAATCCCATGCCATGCTTGTACTCAATGGACTAGTATAAATGCTATACATAGTTGAAGACATGCCTTGACAGCCTATATGATACCAGACATTACAAGTATCACAACAAATTCCTCGGTCATCCCAACCAACACTTTCAGTACAGACCCCACATGGGAAATGTGTACTGTTACTTCGGGAATCTGGACCAGGATTAGTTTCAACATCCCAAGCATTTCCTATCATCACTGTAAATATGTATAAATAACAAAGTTTATTTGAGCCAGGAAATTCCTTAAACCTAAAAGATTTCTTTAGAATTGATACCGTGCACAACTGGGGTACATGAAACAAAAGGTTATGCTGGTTAGCTGTTGTACCTCTAGAGTCAGTGTAAACAGGGTAGAAGTCAATTGGAATTTCCTGTAGGTCTTGTCCACTGCAGTTAAAAAGTGAATCAAAACGTGTTGCCAACAGCAAGCAACACACTCCAAATAGGATGTCAAATACAAAATGACACATCATGGATGGTTGAGTACTGACTTCCTGGGGTATGAAGGGCAAAAGTTACTGTGTGTGTCTTGGAAAATCTCCTCTGGTGGGCAATATCAGAATGAATAACTTTTATTCTATATTTTCATTATATTGTTGTTTACCTATTTGTGTCCAATCCGCGAACCGGAACTAAATTAAGTTCCGGTGACCGGTGCAGGGTAGAAAATTACCACTACAAAAATGACCGGGCTACGCACTTTACAATTCAACAAACAAAAAACCTAGAGCTGAAAAAGAAGACTCAGGACAATAAATAAGTTAAGTTAAGATAAATAGCTACACAACTCATCCAGGGTATTCCTAATTATTCAAAAAAAATCCAAAATTTGTCCCTGAAAATAGGGAAGCGCACAATTCGCGCGCATGCGCACCACCACTTCTAGGGACTAACTTCCCATATCACAGGTCCTGGTGTATGAATGTCATTTGACGTGTCACCAGTAACAATTCTGATTCTGATTTTGAATGGTGAATTGTCTCCAAAAACCGTGTCGGTGAATTGTCTTGTCGGTGAATTGTCTTGTTCCCTTCCCCACAAACGTTTGTTGTCTTGAATGATCAAGTACACCTCAATTTTGACGAAAACGCTTGTTTCAACAGTCTAAATGTCTTCGTTTACACCGAAATCGTCAAAGAATAAGTTTAATTTAGAGAAAGGAATGATTGATTACTACAATCGTGTTTCGCAAACTCTAAATGATGGCTTCAGTGTTGAAGACGAGAAAGGTAAATCTGTGTAATGCTTTGATTTATCGTAGGAGGCCCAGAAATGGTGACTGACCTATTTCGGTGACCCGTATTTTCTTAATAAAAATTGGCCTCAAAATTCCTGTCACTTCTGTCAACAACATCGTAAATAATTTGAAAGGTGCATGGCTGAAAATTTCCTGTCTCTATCCATGAACATTAATCCCGACCGGTCGGAGAGTGTGTAGCTGATAGATCCAGTACAATTCCTTGATTTTTCGGGGGTTTGTACTCCTGTGGTCAACAGGATATGATGATAAGATTTCAATAATTTCTCGGAAATGCTGAATCCGGCGTATTTTTACGCCTGTTTTTGCTTTTGTACGCGTAAAATTTCCTGTCGTGGATTCTTAATTACGCCAATTTTTTTCGCCTGACGCATCGGTAATCCAGTGTAAAAATGACCTCAGTCACATCAAAAGATGATAGCTGGTGTCCAATTGATCTCCAAATTTAGCTACAGCTTTCGGATCAAAAGTTTATCGTTAATCATCGCCGCTAGGCTTGTTCAAGCATTACCTGGCGAGGACAGTCGTCTGTATTACTCTCTCGGCCAATCAGAGCATCACGGCTAGAAGATTGACAGGTCGGTCTTGCGGTTTGCGAGATGCAGCAAACTCGTGGCTGATTAACATTAATTGACTGTTTTGTTTCCGGATACTTTTATAAACAGTTGGATTATCGGTAATTTGATTGTTGAAAAAATGTCGGAGGCATAATTAAAGGATGCGATAATCTAGTGTATAAATCGTCTTAATTATGATTAAAGAAAATTATGACTTGAGTTTGTCGCATTATCAAGGTACCTTGATTAGGCCTATTTGAATGAAAGAAATCAATTATCAAGTGTTGAACTGGAGGTCCGGAACAGACACCTGTGGCATCTGATCTGGGCCTGCACTGTTGGTGTTTTTTTTGTTTTTTGTTTTGTCCACATGTGGGGCTATTGTAATGGTCTTCGTTATACGGTGATAGATAGAAACTTGAAACTTTGGGAACTGACAGATCTTTGGTCTGGGGAGTGCATGACACTTTCGGTATTTTGATCACGCCCTTAGGGGTGGGCCCAGGGAGGGGGGGGGGGGTGGGCTCAAAAATCAAAATTTCCAGGACATGGTCGTGTAACATATCAAAGATCTTGATCACCACTGCAAGAAAAGAGTTTGTCATGTTAAGCAGAACAAGGGTTCAAGCCCCAAAGTCTTTTGGAGTCACACTCTACAGCCATACGCATTTAGCCGTAATTGACACACGTTCCTAGGGTCAAACTCCAACTTTTCAAAATTTGACTCCAATTTTTCCGATTTGAATCCAACTTTTTCCATGGATGGATTCTTAAACTCCTGTTTTCAAAATCCTAGTGAGAACTCTGAATCTCATGTGGGCATGGTCTGGTAGGTTGAAATGGTTTGCCACTGGTGTGTCCCGTTAAACAAATAAGTTTCGTTTTGACCGTTTATTTTAAACAACTCATACCTTTGCATGTAAACTAACATCTTATACATGTTATACAAACATTCTCATAGTAAAGAAAAACGTCGCCCGGCCCCGGGCCGGTGAACGTCTTGTGCCCATTACCAACAATAGATTTTCGTCACCGGCCCTTAGGGGCCGGTGACGACGTTTTCTCCATTTATGAAACAACTAATGGAAATAACGTAGAATCACAGTCAAACTTCACCTTACAGGTACAGTACAGTCTTAGAAATCTTATTATCCCTCACGATCGTGCGTGATGAATTTCGAATGTCAAGTGACTTTTTAGCGTGGGTTTTCCGTGGAGTAATCGTGGAACTAGCGCGGGTTTTGCATGGAGCGTGGAGAACGAACGTGAGCTCGCGCAACGCGAGCGTGGAAAAGATTAACGGTAAACGCGAAGAGGATTATCTATCTTTCGTTTTGCGAGAAATACCTGCATTGAACCAGTTTTTTTTTTTGCGCAAATTGTACATTTATTTTATTAAATGGGGCAGAAAGTAATTATCGCAAAAACACAAATAATTTTAGAGAGTTATACCTTTGATCATAATCCCGATGAAGTTTATCAGCATGACCCGGGATGCATGTTTTTTTGTTGTTTTTTTTTGCACACATGCATATACAAAATTTTCAGCCCAACGTTGGGTCTACAATGACACGACGTGGTAACATTGTCGCATCACTGTCGGCCCGACGTTGGCCTGCTGTAGTGTGCTCGCTCCATACGTATTGATATATTATATGTATCTTATTTACTGTACTTACTATATGCAGGAAAGAGGTATGATCTTGAGGAGAAAAGAAGAATTCATACAATAAACACAAACCCCGCTTGGATATCAACAAATTTTTAAAACCCTCGCATATACGATTCAAAAGGCATATCGTCACTTACATATGTTATTAGGTATCAAAAAGAGTATCTGACGGATGCATAGGCTCACGCACATACCCACAGCCGATCCTGAAGCACGTGCCCATTGTGGGCATTTGACTGAATACAGCAGTGGCTGACATTTAACGCCGAAAGAGCACGGGAACGGACTGCATCGAACCAGGGTCGTTCATCATACATACCTGTGTAAAGTTCAGTTTTAGAATACTGACTTTTATCTGCTCACACAAAGTATGTTGACCTATGACATATGACTCAAGTTCATGTTCTACAACAATAAAAAGTTCTTTATGACGCACGACGCCATTGATTGACACACTACGTTAACAAGTCCGTGAAATGAACTCCTCCTAAGCCCCACATTATATAGAGAAAATGGGGTTTACGGGGGTATAAATTATTTTTCTCATATTTGTTCTCAGACATAGATTGTGGCTACTAGTTAGAGGCAGTTCTAACGAGCACCCACAACATATGTTTTCCGTATAAATAAGAAGAAAATCAGGGATTTTCATCAGAAAAGTAGCCGTTTTGAATACGTGAAAAAAATAAACTATGTCGCACGGATGCGAGGCCCCCGCCCATGGGGGCTTGAAGAAATATATGGGTTGCATGATGCTTCCACACAGAGCTGAATCCGGCCCGCACACTAGTACTGGTAAACCGCTTAGAGGATCTAAGCCTGTCCAGGATCCTCGGTGCGAGGCGGACCGTCCATGCTAATAACGTTCTATAAAAGGGTTATCCTTTGGAATCAAGAATACACCACAGAACTGAAATATATGGAGTGTACATGTTTGCTGGGCCAGACTAGCTAGTTTCGGCCAATTAGGCCTCATCAGTGACCCTCAGATATTTTCAAAATTCCACAATGGATTCAATGATCCAAAAGGACAAGAAAATATAATCTACACTATGATGTAGGGCAGGGAGACGTTTTACCGCCGCCACACATTCCCATTATTGAAAGCAAATGATTCGAATATCAGAAAAGAAAAGTCAAGTTTACTGGTTACACTTTAATAAAAATCCTAAGGACATTTAAACCTACAAGTCATTTTGAACAACATGCCCCCGCCCATTGGGGCTTGAAGAAATACATGGGCTGCATGATGCTTCCACGCAGAGATGAAACCGGCCGCATCCTATTACTGGTAATCCACTTATAGGATCTAAGCCTGCTCAGGAAACGCCGTGCGAGTCGGGCCGTCCATGCTTAAAAACCCTTTTGGTTTGACTTGGTGACAGGGCTTGAGAAGTTATTTCATCTCAATGTCGGGTAAAAGTCAAACTAAATTGGAAGCAAACTCTCCAAAAAGACATACACTGTGTTGACGGGGACGTTAACCTCAATTCAAACAAACAAAGTCATTTTGAACAACAGCTTAAATTAGCGTCCAGTGTCTGGTAAAAGTCCCACAAATTTTGAAGCAACGTCCCCAAATGAGCTAAATAGTGTTAATGGGGACATTAAACCCAAATTCAAACAAATGACTGAAGAAGCCATCCGATCAGCATCACGAAATAACGTATTTGTCGTCTGCTGATTATTTTGCAAACTTACTTTTGCACACAGGCAAACAGTGTGGGCCCACATGAGACTGCACCTTTTCTGATCAGGGTCCACACTGTTTGCCAAAATTACTTTTATGGTAACCAGCAGATGACAAAGCAGTCGACAATTGTCGTGTTTGGGATTTTATGGTAGAACACAATCCTTATCAGCTGATCAGCATTTTGAGTGACAAACTCTAATGTTAAAAAAAGCATGCTTATGCAACATTCATTCGTGATATCTATCGATATACAGTCGCGCAGAACAGCTGAAAGACTCTTTATTCCGAATTTCTTCATTTCGCATGATTCTTTTGGCCCTCTAAAACATTCCGAATCTGAAAATTATTCGGAGTGTTTTACTCGCAAACACTCCGCGAACCATCGTCGTTCGCGATTCGCGGAGCATATTCCGAGTGTTTCGGAAGCTTTACCTCTCTGCCGCAGGCTATCTTTGCCGCGAAATCCATACTAAAGTTACGCGGAGTGTATTTAATTATTACCTGTATGTACAACTGATAATTAATTATAAAAAAAGAAGTAAAAAAAAAAAAGGAAATAATAATGAAAGTTATTGGAAATGAAAAAGAGAAAAGGTTTAAAACAAACGCGGTTGAATGGCGCAGTGTATCAGTATTGAAGAATTTATCTTTTATATGCTCATGTGTCACTTTGCCGGGATTCCTTTTAACATATTATAGAGCGTGATAGCTCAGTGGTTAGTGCACTTGCCTTTGATGCTAGAGGTCCCAGTTTCGATCCCCGGCAGCGGCGATAAAATTTCGGTGTCCGAACACGCTCCATTGGCATCATTTGCAGGGATGAATGTCATAAAGGGCACCGTCCTTCGGATCGGGACGTTAACTGGAGGCTCCCTGTGCAGGGAGAGTCATGCCCTGTGCAGGTTGAAGACCCCTACCGTAAGTACATGATTACTGTGTTGGCTTTCATCCTGCAAACCTTGTGTGTATGTAATGTACACCTGCGAGTAATGGTCGGATGTGACCGATCGCTGTATTAGTAGAAAGAAAAGAAAGAAACAAAGTCGAAAAGTTAGGAGAATTTGATGGTATTGTCGAATATGAGTGTGTTAGAATCCAAATAGATCAGCTCCAGTTTGTGAACCATTGCAAAAAAAAAAACACAGTTAAAGCTGCCGGTTACTTTTAAGTAGATACACCAATCGTGGTTTAGTCTTCTTCACAAATGCCTCCAAACTGTGATTTATTACTCAACAAATCAAATAGAATAAGATAAAATCGAGTCATTTCTCATATTATAACTTGTCTTGACGATAACAGACGGAGCTAAGGGGTGGGAGTGTTTCGCGACCCTCTCAAGATTATTTCATTTATTTCTATCAAAATGCTAATCTGAGATGGGCGAAAACTGGAGTACCCAGATAAGAACCTGATAGCCGTTGTTTGTCTACATGCCCGAGTGAGACCCAACAGCGGTGAGAGACCAAATCATTGCTCTTGCAGGGGAGGCTCTTATCGTATTTCTTATCTCTAGAACTAGCGGGTTTTTTTTATTTATTTTTAAGATGACATAGTTCGGTATCATCGCGAAAACCCGTCTAAATAATTCTGACCCCCTTTAACCCCACTTTCATAAAGTAAAACTGGGGTTTAGATTGGGTAAACGTTATTTTCTTTATTCTGCTCTATAATAATAAAATTATTGTTTGTTGTTTGTTTGTTTGTTTTTTAGGTTTAACGACATTGTCAACACTATATAGGTTATTTTGGAGACGTTGCTTCCAATTTTGTGGAACTTTTACCCGACATTGAGATGAAAATCAATGGAGTTTATAGCATGGACGGTCCGACTCGCCCCGCTTTGCCTGGGCAGGCTTAGATCATCTAGGCTGTTTACCAGTACTCATGTGCAGTCGGATTCAGCTCTTGCAGCCCATCTATTTCTGCGGGGCCGGCATCCTTGGGGTATCTCCACTCAAACTTATATGTGATCGCTATTTCATATCAATGTCGGGTAAAAGTCTCACAAAACTCGAGCGAAAGTGATTTCAAACAAACTCTGACAAGTGAAATAGGAGTAAAACCTAGAACATATACATATGCAGAAATACTCTAATTTATATTGCACTCAGCAAACCAAGCTCAGTCTGCACAATGCGCATAAACGCAGTCTGGTCAAACTTTTCTGTGCTCTCTCAGGTTGTCGGGTTTGGCAGTCTCTTTCGTCAAAGGGTCACAATACTGAACCGACTACTTGAAAAGCTGGTGATGCGAAAAAAATGCTGAAAAAGAAACAAGTCAAACAGAACTGCTCCCCGCCCATCGGGCCTTGGAGAAATAGATTGACCTGCATAATGCTTCCACGCAGAGCTGAAACTGACCACACACGACTTGAGTCAGACCGTCAAGCGCACATAAGCCTTTCGTTTTCATTGGGCAACGGGCTTGAAATGTCATTTCATCTCAATGTCGGGTAAAAGTCCAGCAATAATTGGGAATACGTGTAGTGTTGAAGGGGATGTTAAAGAGGCTGCTCCCATTTTTGCATGACTTTTAGCGACATTGAGATGAAACGACATCCCATAAGCTGCCGCTCAATGAAACTCGACGCACACCACTTTGCTTGGGTTAAGCTCACGTTCGATTGGGTTTTAGCTCTGCGTGGAAGCATCAGGCAATCCAATCTTTTTCTTGTAGCTCCGATGGGTGGGGCCCAGCAGTGTTAACGTCAGCATACAACTTATTAAATAACTATTTAAATATTGTGTCTGTGGGTTGGGGTGGCCTTTCAAAATCAATTCAGTTGCTTCACATCACGAAAACACGCCGATATAATTTTGACCCCCTTGAACCCCACTTTTACATCTATATGGTAAAACTGGGGTTTCCAGGGGTAAACCTTATTTTTCTTATTTCTGCTCTAAAATAAAGATTGTGGGTCTTCGTTAGAACCGTCTCGATAAGGCGGTTCTAACGAGTGCCCACAATCTATATTTTAAGCAGAAATAAGAAAAATATTACAAGTTTTCACCTTAAAATATTCATTTTTTTTCGGCGAAATAAGGTGGCATTGTATTTTATAGGCGTGTTTTCGTAATGAATCCGATTTTTAATCAGAGTTGGGCCAAAAACCGGAGTACCCGGAGAAAAAAGTTAGGTTCAATTACACAATATTTCTTCAAAATTCCAAAGTTAAGTGCTAAATTTCCTTGGGCCTCATCACGATCTCCTTCTTCGTCGTCTCGGACCATTTAAAACCTAATTCTGTAATTATAACATGCTTTGTCTCACCGGGTCAGTTGGTGTTAAATTTCTTTGGGCGATATTTTGTTTGACCAGGTCAATCAATCATAATTATCTGCAGCTTAAGCATACTTGTTTGTTGCGTAAGTGAGTAGCGTAAATAATACTATGGATAGCTACATGTATGTTTGATTGCCAATTAAATTGCCAATTTAAGGAAACCGAACACTATCTCTCTCTTCATAGTCACAGAAGCACTATAATCATTTCATGCTTTGTTTCACCGGGTCATTTAGTCGTAATTTACGGTACTTAACCATGCATAATGTTTTTTTTTTTATTATTATTTTTATTCCAATTGGTTGTAATTTAATGAACAAAAACCTATACATGTACATGTAATTCGATAAAAATTGATGCGCGAGACAAGCGTGGGCCAACGTGGACCTAAGCGTGTAGCGTGAAGGCTTTCCGTGGATCGCGATGGTTGCGAGATACGAGCGTGGACAAACGTGAAATAAGCGTGGAACTAGCGTGGGTTTTGCGAGGGTTGTGCGCGAAGCGTAATCCATTTCTCGTTCATGCACGATCGTGAGGGATAATAAGATTTCTAAGACTGTACTGTAAGTCTCGTTTAACTGTATAATTATGGGTAACCATGAGTGACCCAGAGGGTATATAAAGAGCGAAAATCGCACAGCTTGTCACAAATCTGTGACAAGCGCACACATCCTCTGATGAAAGCCTATTATTAGGCAGAAACTAGTCAGGAATTATTCGCTATGAGTTGCCATGAGCAAGACCATGGCACGACCAATCCAAGTCATCGGCCACACACCTCCAACATCGAAAAAATGCCTGTGCTTTTACTAACAGGAATGAACCGAAACAGCTAGACCGTTTTTTTTCATCCCCCTGTTCTGTTTGCTGTCTCGGACCCATCAATATCCAGACTTGAATCTGTCCGTTTTCATTATTTTTCATGTCGCAGGTGCTGAAATTGCTTATGTCATTTCCTGTGTCCATTTGGAGTTTTGCTGAAGATCTGTCAAGTAGAAAGCGATAATTATCTGTGATAAACAACCACAGATATGAGTCATCTATGAACAATATGTCAATCATCATTAAGAATAAGTATTATAACAATAGATTTGATTATATTTTTTGAATATTGATCACAAACATGGTATATTTATTCATAATTTACAAACACTGTTTCCTGAATTTAACAGGTCTTAAAAGAAAAAATGGCGACCATCGCTGAACAGTACTTGCATTTGTAGAGCCTTTTGTTGCATTTCCTCATTAAAATCTATTGTAAACCAAACTTATTAAGAATTAAATGGTTTTGTTTCAATGCTTTATGAACACACTGATTCAAACCGCCAATCAGAAAAATGAAATATTGTCTGTTGAAAATGCCAATTTTTTCGAATTTGACCCACAAATGGTGACTTTTGTGTTGCGGGTATGTGAAAAATTTGACGAATATCCATGTTATTTGGAGTCAGGTGACTCAAACATTATTAGAAAATAAAGAACCCAAGGTGATTTTATTGCTTTATAATAATTTTAACTGGGTTATTTGCAATAAATAGTGTTCAATATGGACAGAGTTTGGCTAAATTTAGACTCTATTTTCAGATCATTAATGATAGAATTAAGAAATGTTCAACTCTTTATTCTCTGTTTTCTCATGCAATCAAAGCTGATCAAGGTCTGTATTGTGAATACTGAAGCATAAAAGTGCGAAAAATAGATCTATCTATCTATGTATCTAGCTATCTATCTGCAGACAGTGAAGACCCTGATCAGATGCAGCTTTTTGCCACGTCGTATCTGGGCCGTGACTGTTTGTCAACGCCCCGTTTAAAAGAATACTTGGGTAAGGGCACACACCGGGGTGACGAGATGAAAGCAGACATACATTCACATAATTACTGCCAGGAATTTTAACTAGCTTCCATGACATTTGGTTGTATGCACTAAGGGTTTCTAGTTAACGCCCTGTATAGGCTTCATATTTTCCAGGCATTTGCAGGATTATCACTTGTCATGGTCATATTTTTTTCTGCTTTTTGTTTTACGGCCCTTTCAAGATTATTAATCCCCCGCCGCGAAGCGGAGCGGGGATTATAGGAATGGCCTTCGTCTGTCTGTCAGTAACACTTTCTTGTCCGCTCCATATCTCCTGAACCCTTTGATAGATTTTCATTAAACTTTGGTCAATTATTCGTCTCAGTGAGCTGGTGTGCAGAACACAATAAATGAACCATGCCAACTCAAGGTCACGGTCTAAGGTCACGAGTTTGAAACTTGGAATTTTGTGTCTATTCCATATCTCCTTTACCTTTGGAAGGATTTCAATTAACTTTGGTCAAATATTCTTCTCAGTGAGCTGACGGCAGAACCCATGTCCGTCAGCCTCAGGGCTCAAGAAAATGTTGGTTTGCCAGTTCCGAACCAATTTTCTTTTCCTTAAACCGATTTTTACTTCAGAAGAAGATTCAAAATTCGTCCATAATTCAATATCATGTTAAAAAATTCGGTTAGAAAATTTTGGCAAAATCATTATGTTGTAAAAACAAGCCGACGTTTTTTTGCAACTGATTATCCAAGCATGTAAACAAAAGCGCCTAGAGCACAAGGTGTTAGACTGCTTCATTATCTAACTATGTGAAAATCAGACAAGTCCACGTCGGATTCTTTGATCTTATCGCAACGAAATTTGACCCGTGTGTCAAAATTATTAAACCGTAAACACTGGCCTCAGGCGTTATCGGTAAGTTAGCAAACATTTTGACAGGGTGAGAAAATTAAGTCTTTTGTTTTGTTTGATTTGAGGTTTAACGTCCCTGTCAACACTGTAAATGTCATTTTGGAGACGTTGCTTCCAATTTCGTGGGACTTTTACCCGACATTGAGATGAAATGACATCTCAAGTCCTGTCGCCCAATGAAACCAATAGGGTTTATTAGCATGGAAGGTCCGCCTCGCACCGCGGTTCCTGGACAGGCTTAGATCCTCTAAGCGGTTTACCAGTACTAGTGTGCGGGCCGGATTCAGCTCTGCGTGGAAGCATCATGCAACCCATATATTTCTACAAGCCCCTATGGGCGGGGGCGGTGAGAAAATTAAGTCAATCAATGCAGGACATACACTAGTTTGTTTACACAAGTCATTAATTTATGAATTTCTATAGACCCGGTATTTGAATATAATTTTTTTTTCACAAGGGGCAATTTTCAATCCACACCTGTCATGTCTGAACATTGCGTGTTAAGCCTTCAAGAGAAAATGCCTTTTTTCACCCATTCTAAAAAGAAATATGCCACATTGAAACCAATAACATAAAACACGTGTGTATTACGCCCTTGAATGAATTAAAATGAAACCCTATGACGTCATTTTCTGATCACGTGGCGTCAATATCGGTCGCCATTTGTAGACAAAGCGATTTGTTTCAGGATACGGGTAGTAGACTTGTGTAACCGTGAAATATGTATTTATATTCTTTAGAACTCGGTTCGGCCATGTAAGATTTTCAATGACTCTCATTCAGCCATGTTTTGGTTCGAGAGTAAAGAAATGTTTTTCGATTTTTTAACCGGTTCAAAATGAATTTTTTTTTTAGAAATACGCTCTGTTAAAACCAATGACCTAAAACAGGTGTGTGTTACGTCCTTGACTGCATTAATGTGTATTTTGTATTTCGGAAACCGTATGACGTCATTTTCCGACCATGTGGCTGCAATATCGGATGCCTTTTGTAAACAAAGCAATGTGGGCAAAATAAATATGCGTGAAATAAGAGAAATATTAAAGGTTTTAAAAGGGAAAAAAATATAGTGGCCATTGAACTGGTCTTTCACTGCACCACGCCAGTGTTTTCCTCTAGCGGTCTTCAAGTACTGAGTGACACGGATATTGGGAAAATGAAAGTAGATGAAATTTGGCTTAGAAAATGAAAATAGATGAAATCTGAACGAGGTGAGCAAAATCAAGATACGTTGAACAAGTGTAAGAGCAATATCGGTAGGTCATTCGTTACACTAATAACACATCACCAATGACGTTTATGGAAATTACCAAACCGGTTCGACAATTTCCGTAATTTTTGGCGAAATCTGGCTGGACCGATTTGGATTCTTCAGTTTCTCGAGCCCTGATGTCCTTCCATACGTCAGTCTGTCCATAACACTTTCTTGTCTGCTCCATATCTCCTGAACCCTTTGATAGATTTTCATTAAAACAATTAACTTTATGTATGGATATAACATTTACATAAATATTAGAGTTCAGAAAGGAAAAAAGTACTTCGAAAAATGAGAAATATGCCGATAATAGGTCCGTTCCAGTTATTGGGTCCGTTCTGGACTGGAAAAATGCTGTTCAAAGACATGAGTTACAAGTAATTTTAAATATTTGATTTCTTTGCATATTTTTGCTGTTTCATTTTCTTAATGTCTTTTTTTTAATATGTCCTGATATGCCTCCCAAAAGCCATAGTTTAATTTTTAGCTCACCCGGGCGTCAGAGCTTTTAGAAAAGGTAGTCTTCCGTTGTCGTATGCCGTCGTCATCAACATTTTCAAACATCTTCAAAACCACTGGGCGGATTGAAGTCAAATTTCATATGGAGCATCCATGGGATGGGGGAACGAAAGTTTGTTTGTGGGGTCCAGATCACATGACCAAGATGGCCGCCATGCCCATATAAAGTTAAAACCCTTCAAATATCTTCTTCTCCAGAACCAGTGGGCCGATTGACATGGAACTTGCTATGTAGCATTGGGGGACTCGGGGCCCATCATACATGTATTGTACTTTGTCAAAATGATGACCCTTGGATGACCTTGACCTATTTTATGCCAAGGTCAAATTTGTTCACATAGACTTTTGTATGGGAAAAAATCAAAACTGAATATTTTTTTTGGAAACTATTGCAGGCTGTGATCTGAAAATTGGTAGATACAGAAAGCTAAATCAATGGATGAAATTACAAGAGTATCCAAATCATCATCATCATCATCAACGGATTTTTGATTAACGTGCAGGTACAGGGGCAACGTCCACATAAGTGGGCCCCCTTCCAGGTAGCTGGCTTGCTGCACGCATGGCAGATCTTACACCAGATCTCCAGGCTTGTCTATCATGAGGATCGATAGCAGAGAGCTTCCATTCTCTGCAATCTCTTTCTGTTAGTTGCTTCCAGGTCATCTTGGGCCTTCCAGGCCCCCGCTTTCCACTTACCTGTACCTTGGCCCAAGGTCATTCAGATTTGAAAATTGAAGCTTGTTTTCCACAGAAACCTGTGGGCCATTTATTACCTTGGATGACCTTGACCTATTTTACCCCAAGGTCAAATTTGGTCACATAGGTTTTTATATGGGAAACAGTCAAAACTGAAGTATTTTCCAAAAATTATTGCAACCTGTGATCAGAAAATGAATACATGTATGCAATTAGCAAAATGAACGTACATGAGTATTGAAAGTCAAGGTCATTGAGATGAAAATTTAAAACTGTTTTTGTCAGAAACCACTGGGCCATATGTATCATTTGGTCACATGACCATGGCTGCCATGCCCATATAAGGTAAAAAACCCTCCAAAAATCTTCTCCAGAACCTGTGGGTCAGTTGTTGTGAAACTTGATATATAGCATTGGGGACTCGAGACAATAATATTTTGTTCAAAAGAAGACCCCTGGATGACCTTGACCTAGTTTATGCCAAGGGCAAATTTGGTCACATAGACCTTTGTGTGGAAAAAGGTCAAAACTTAGTATTTTTCATAAACTATCTTAGTTTGTGGTCTGAAAATGGGTAGATGCATTAAGTTACTGAGTAAATGAAATTGTATGAGTATTCAAGATCAAGGTCATTTCTTAGACCTTTGCCAAAGGTCTTTCAGAATATGATTATTATTCAGAATATGAAAATTAAAACCTAATTTTCTCAGAAACCACTGATCCATATGTAACAGAATTTCATAAGGAGGCTTTTTGGAACAAAGAAATGAAAATTCATTAATATCAGTTTGGTTACATGACAAATATTGCTGCTATGTTCACATAAAGTAAAATTCATCAAATATATTTTTCTTTGGAAGCAATGAGTTCATGTAATAAAATTTGTTATGTAGCATTGGAGACTCTAGGGAATCATTTGTTCATCATGATGACCCCTGGATGACCTTGACTTATTTTACGCCAAGTTCAGATTTGGTCACAATGACTTTTGTATGGGAAAAAAGCAAAGCTGTACATGTATATGTTTTAGCTCACCTGTGGGCATCTGTGTGTGTGCCAGCTGCATCATCAATATTTTAAAATGGCATCTTCTTAGAAACCGCTGGCCAGTTGAGACCAAGTTACATGTTTGTTTGTTTGAATTGAGGTTTAACATCCCCGTCAACACTGTATAGGTCATTTTGGAGACTTTGCTTCAAGTTTTGTGGGACTTTTACCCAACATAGAGATGAAAAGACATCTCAAGCCCTGTCACCCAATGAAACCAGTAGGGTTTATAAGCATGGACGGTCCGACTCACACCGCTTTGCCTGGGCTTGCTTAGATCTCCTAATCGGTTTACCAGTACTCGTGTGCGGTCGTACTCAGCTCTTTGTGGAAGCATCGTGCAGCCCGTCTATTTCTTCAAGCCCCAATGGGCGGGGGCTCAAATGACATGTGGAGCCTTCATAGGTTGTGGGGAATAAAGTTTGTAGGGTCTCGGTCACATGATCATGATGACTGCCATGTCCATATATGGTAAAAAGCTTTCAAAATCTTCTCAGGAACCAAACCGCCAATAACCTTCAGACTTGGTATACAGCATTGGGGACCCTGGTCCTAGAATGATGACCTTTAATGGACATTAACCCTTCTCTTGCTGTTCACAACAACCCCTGTCTTTGCAAACAGTGTAGATCCAGATCAGATGGCTTCTGAAGAAGCCATCTGATCAGGATCTACACTGTTTTACATTCAGTTTATCAATTTGTAGGAATAAATTACATCAAGTAATCTGATTGGTTCAAAGTCAGAGATGGGTGTGGCTAAAATGAATATTCAGCAAGAGAAGGGTTAAAAAAGAGCAAAACAGTGGATATATAGTCTGTGTAATCAGAATTCATATTTGCAATCAGCTATATGGAAGTGCCAAAGGTCAAGGTCATTTGTTGACCCTGACCAATCCCCAAAAGTTGCAAGCACGGGACCAACCCCGGGAATAAGACAAGACATAAGACAAATTTTATTTTAAGTCAGACAGTAAACAATATAACATTAGCTGTGAATAGCTTTTTGGTTTGGTCGCCATGAGGCGGGCAAACCGGGTCTAATGACCAGATTGTAACTGTTCCATGGAGGGGCACGTGACGCGATCAACCAATCAGCTTTAACGATGATGCAATACTATACTGTACAGGAAACAGCCTGTCTGAATAGCGAAACAGACCGAAAAGCAAGCGTTTCAACTCCAACAATAAATATCTTAAGGGAAATCGATACACCTGGCAGGTGTGGCTGTTAGTCTACCATTTTTACCGTATTTCGAAACACACCTATACAAATACATTGTCATTTTTGGCCAAAGAAAAAGAAATTAAAAAAAAAAATTGGAATATTTGCCTTTTTGGCACAAAGCATAAATTGCGGGGAGTCGACAGAAACGCCTCGACGAGGCGATTCTATCGAGTGCCCACAATCTAGTGTCTCGGAGTATGAATACGGAAATTAATGTATACCCCTGCAAACCCGAGCTTTACTATATAAAAGTGAAGATTATATTTTCTTGTCCCTTGGGATCATTGATTCCATTGTGGAATTTTGAAAATATCTGAGGGTCACTGATGAGGCCGAATTGGTCGAAACTAGCTAGTCTGGCCCAGAAAACATGTACACTCCATATTTTTCAGTTCTGTGGTGTATTCCTTGCTTCAAAAGGATAACCCTTCTATAGAACATATTTAACTTCAGTTCAACTAGTGTATGGGAATGTGTGGCGACAGTAAAACGTCTCCCTGCCTTACATCATAGTGTACATGTAGATTATATTTTCTTGTCCTTTGGGATCATTGATTCCATTGTGGAATTTTGATAATATCTTTGGGTCAATGATGAGGCCTAATTGGCCAAAACTAGCTCGTCTGGCCCAGAAAACATGTGGACACCATATTTTTCAGTTCTGTGTATTCCTTGCTTCCAAAGGAAAACCCTTTTATAGAACATATTAAAGAGGATCACAATTCTATAGGCATGATTTCGTGATGGAAATACAACTTTAAGGACCTTATGGTTGCTACTCTGTTGGCTTTGTCCAACTGAAAAAGGGGTCTACTCTAAAGGGGGGAGAATTTGCTCCTCAAGGGGTCTACTCTAAAAGGGAAGAATTTGCTCCCCAGGAGCAAATTCTTTCCTTTAAGAGTATACCCCTTAGACATATCCAAAGACAAACTACTTTTGCAGGAGTAGCCCCACCCCCTTAAGGCGTATCTATTTCCCTTATGGGGAGCTTACAACAGCCGCAGTCATTTTCGCAAATTTTACGTCTTGCAATGCCATTATGGAGTAAGTCCATGGGACCATGGAAACGAAAAACAACAGAACATAACTACTACTATACTCACAAAGTGTGGCTGGCTGCGGTAGCTCAGTCGGATGCAGTCTGACTGGTGATAAGGAAGACTCGGGTTCGATGCCTACCGGGGTCGGCAACATTCTTTTGTGGAGATTGATTATGAAATATTTCTATGGTCATTCTCTCCCTTCCGCTGATTCAGGAAGGGCAGGGGTCAGTTTTTGGCGACAGAATGTGCACTGTACTGGTAAACCGCTAAGGGATAAGCCTGCTCAGGAAAAGCGTGGATAGGTACACTGACAGGCCCAAACATGGCCCAAACCAGTGTTGACTGGGCCGTTAAATACAAATAAACAAAACTTGCTTCACACAGATAGGAACAGGTTTATATATTCTGAACATCTTTCGGTACGCTGATAGCTCTAATAATACGTATATGTAAATGTTGGAAAGACAAGACAACATTATTTTTCCTCATTTACAAAGGTGGCTGGGTGTAACGGGCCTCCGTGACCTAGTGGATAAGAGTGCTGACTCTTGATCATTAGGTTTCTCAACGCTGTAGGTTTGAGCATGGCTCAGGTCACATAATGAGAAGTTCTGCAACTGAAAGTCAGGAGTACTCCAGTTTTCGCTCACTTCTGATTAAAGATCGGCTTGATGTGAGTGAAATAGTCTTGAAAGGATCGTAAAACCAAACATAAAAAGATTGCCGGGTGTGTAAAAACATTTTCATGTCTTTGCTCCTAGAATTAACATCAGTGCCAAGGTCGAAGGTTCTAACTCTTCCAAATATATAAAATATTTAGGGAGCGAAACAAAGTCATAACGTTGATGGGTCGTTGTTTATTGTTTTTGAGCCCAGCACAGACAGCAATAATTTCTGTTCAAAAACTTCATGACAACTAAGTGACCTGCCACCAGTTACAGACTGAGTTGTTAAAAGACATTTTGGCGCATTCGATGGGAGCTATTGTATCTGATAAGCCGAGAGTGGTGTTCTTTATTTCCATTCAGTACTTGACGTTTTACTAATCAGTTTCTTTTACAATTAAATTGTGATCCAGAAATATATACAAAAGGATTGCAAATTTCAGGTTTTTGCGGAGGTACCGCTCAAAGAAACTGCCGAGGTTTAAGACACAGTCTGATTTGCAGCACTTTGTCTGGGCAGGCTTAGATCTTCTTAGGCGGTTCAGCAATACTTCAAAGTTTGGTCGGTTTCAGCTCATTCAGTCCAATATATTGCCCCAAGGTCTGATCGGCCCCCTTCCATCGGGGATTGAAGAAATAGATTGTGCTGCATGATGCTTCCACGCAGAGCTGATACCGGCCGCACATGAGTAGTGTTAAATCGCCTAGAAGTTCTAAGCCTGCCCCGGAAAAGTGGCTCGAGTCTGACCGTTCCTGCATTTCAACCATTTAGTTTCATTGGGTGACAGATTGGAAGCAATGTCTCAAAAAAGACTCATACAGTGTTAACAGGGATGTTAACAACACATGAAATAGATAACCAAGGCCCTATAGAAGACCTGATGACTTAGGAAAAATCTTTTTATATACCCGTTTGAAAAACAACAAAAAAAAAAAAAAAAACGGTCGTGTTAAGTTATGGGGTTGATGTCCGTCCGTCCGTTGGTAAACTTTTTTTTTTTCGTTTTCCGTATAACTCCTACTATACAGTTTTCATACGATCAACCCTAAAATGTGTATGTAGTAAGGCTAAGATGTGAAGATGTGCCTTAAGTTTCGAGAATTACTGTCCACCAAATATTAACAGAGTTATGACCTTTGAAAAATTCTGTTTACATTTTCGTTTGGTTAAGTTTTGTGCTATACATGTGTAAACCATATGTAAGTTACATTTAGTTTATACTTGCCATGGTGTTAAACAATTTACCACAGAATACTCATCACTACCTACCCCTCCTGATACCAAGGTCACAGACTTCGAAATTGTATATACACATTTTGTATTAAAAATAGAAGTGGAGGCAATGTTCAGGAATCGTTATAATCAACCCACAAGCTCCAATCAGAGACACCAAAGGGAAAGACACAAACATGAAGCAACAGACCCTAATGGAAACACCAACAGGGGAAAGCCAAAAGGACAGTTACTTTCCCATAAAATGGCAAATAGGCTATCCAAAATAAAATAACATAAGCGACACAAACATCCAAAGACAAACCATAACAAAAACAAACCGAGACAGAAGAACCGCCTTGGAACGGTCAGCGGAAACGAATTCCACTGGGGGGCTTAAATCGATTTTACATGGCCACAATCCTCGCCCTTCCTTCCGTCGCGATTTAGACAAATAATTTGCTCAGTCCGCATGAAGGCCTCCAAACTTCAGACAAACCATAACAAAAATATACCAGGACAGAAGAACCGCCTTGGAACGTTTAAAGTTAAATGCATTAAGTGGGATAATGATATCAGCTAGCTCAAATCAGAATGTAGACTGACAAGACCAAACCTATTGGATGCTTTTTGAAAGCAGCCAACTTGTTACCGAAAGGGCTGACACCAAACCACTAGCAGATATGCTATCAGTAAGTTCAGTCCGTTCTTAGCATTTTGTAAAAGTTCTTGCGTCTTCATAGTCTGTTGAAAACATTAATATGGCCGCCAGGGTGTAGGACCTTTAGCGCAATTGAACTCTTGTGAGCGTAGCTGCCCATGGGCCTCTTGTCTGAAATACTTTCCCCCACTGGGTACGTAAAACACCGGATCAAACCCAATTACCTGACCGGATCGGACCCTGTTTTCTGTGCTATGGTCATTTTTTCTCAGATATTGTATTCTTTCTGCACAGCTGAGAGAGATTTTGGGCATACAAAATAATGTTTACCTCATATCTTCATTCCAATACCGAAAAAAAAAAATATATATATTGACAAAAAATTAAAAGTTAGCTTCCACCACAATATTAATTTATTTATTTTAGGCTAACTGGTTTCATGTATTAACAATTTTCAAAGCTATAAATAATCCGTGTGCATAAACAAAAACGGTAACATTTTCAAGGCAATTCCTTAACGTTAACGTAACAAACTGTGACATTAAGTCTTAAGACTTCTGATGCAATCTAATTCCTGTAACAAATGTAATACTGGCATCTCTGCTTAAAACACGTCTCCCTAATTTTTATTTTCAAAACTTAACCCTTATCTTGCTGAATATTCATTTAAGCCACATCCATTTCTGTCTCTCAACCAATCAAATTACTTTATATAATTTATTGCTACAAATTCATAAACTGAATGCCAAACAGTGTGGATCCTGATCAGATGGCTTCTTTAGAAGCCATCTGATCAGCATCTACACTGTTTGCAAAGATAAGGGTTGTCGTGAACAGCAAGATAAGGGTTAACCCTTGTCCTGCTGAGCCCGTATATGCCTTATTTTCCAAACAAAGAAGATCCAGATCAGATGGCTTCTGATGAAGCCATCTGATCAGGATCTACATTGTTTGCCATTCAGATTGTGAATTTGTTGCAATAATTTGCATCAAGTAATCTGATTGGTTGATAATCGGTTGCGGGTGTGACATATATAAATAGGTTAAAATGTCTGCCCATTTTGCATGTATTTCTTTTTTTTTTCAGATGTTTTCTTAAACAATGTATTTGACCAGCTGGAAGGTGATGTTTCATCAGTCTGTCGCTGTCCAAAAACCAGCTCATGTGTTGAAGATCTAATAGAAGCTGCTTCCTTGTCACAAATACTCAAAATATTGAGAACACTACATACAGAATGGCAGGTATTGTCTGAAGATTGTTCGGCTTGTCATGTCTTGGAGAGACTTGTGTCAGTTTTACCAAAATACATTGAAAGAAGCATATCTAATTCAGTCATTATGAAGTCTGTAAGAGGGTCAGATATTGATGATGATGATGAGAGCAGTGAAGATGCAAGAGTTGTTAAATTTCTCCTAGCAATAGTTGATCTCACAGTAGAGAATTTGGAGACAAACTTGACACATGTGTATGCCTCACATGTTTTAAGAATGTTGTTGCAAGTGATTGGAGGCTCGTGTGTAGGGGAATCAGTGTTGAAAAGCAGAATGTCAAGGAGAAGAGATAAAGAAGGTAAGATATAAGGCTGGTACGATCAATCGGAAAATCGATTAATCTATCAATAATTTCCACAAAAATGATTAACATAACCGAATTGCTTGCAATCGATTATTTGATAAAGTACAATCTACTTCCCAAAGTTGTGCCTAAAATGGCTGGATGAGTGGCAAATAGTGCAGACCCTGATGAGACGCCGCATTCTGCGGCGTCTCATCTGGGTCTACACTGTTTGCCCATGCCTGTCTGTTATCTAATTCAGTCATTATGACATCTGTAAGAGGGTCAGATATTGATGATGATGAGAGCAGTGAAGATGCAACTGTTGTTAAATTTCTCCTAGCAATAGTTGATCTCACAGTAGAGAATTTGGAGACAAACTTGACACGTGTATGCCTCACATGTTTTACGAATGTTGTTGCAAGTGATTGGAGGCTCGTGTGTAGGGGAATCAGTGTTGAAAAGCAGAATGTCAAGGAGAAGAGATAAAGAAGGTAAGACAAAAGGGCTGGCACGATCAATCGGAAAATTGATAAATCGATCAATAATTTCCACAAAAATGATTATCATTACCGATTTGCTTGTAATCGATTATTTGATAAAGTACAATTTACTACCCAAAGTTGTGCCTAAAATGGCTAGATGAGTGGCAAACAGTGCAGACCCTGATGAGACGTCGCATTCTGCGGCGTCTCATCTGGGTCTACACTGTTTGCCCATGCCTGTCTGTTATCTAATTCAGTCATTATGACATCTGTAAGAGGGTCAGACATTGATGATGATGAGAGCAGTGAAGATGCAAGAGTTGTTAAATTTCTCCTAGCAATAGTTGATCTCACAGTAGAGAATTTCGAGACAAACTTGACACATGTGTATGCCTCACATGTTTTACGAATGTTGTTGCAAGTGATTAGAGGTTCGTGTGTAGGGGAATCAGTGTTGAAAAGCAGAATGTCAAGGAGAAGAGATAAAGAAGGTAAGACATAAGGCTGGCACGATCAATCGGAAAATCAGTAAATCGATCAATAATTTCCACAAAAATGATTATCATTACCGATTTGCTTGTAATCAATTATTTGATTAAGTACAATTTACTACCCAAAGTTGTGCCTAAATTGGCTGGATGAGTGGAAAACAGTGCAGGCCCTGATGAGACGCCGCATTCTGCGGCGTCTCATCTGGGTCTACACTGTTTGCTCATGCCTGTGTGTTCAAAAACATATAGTAAAGTACAACATATAGTAAGAGCCATTTTCAGACAGAAAGCCAGACAGGTAAAATTATTACCAAATCTTCAGTGATCACTACGGTAATCGATTATTGATCACAATGGCACAACTGATAATCAATTATCTTTCAGCTCCGATTAGCCAGCCCTAGTAAGACATTGTTCCATATAATGAGGAATAACAAGGATGCATGTAATTGTTGGATAATTTTTTTAGGCCTTTTTTTAGCTCACCTGTCACGTAGTGACAAGGTGAGCTTTTGTGATCACTTTTTGTCCGTCGTCCGTCCGTGCGTGCGTGCGTGCGTCCGTAAACAATTTCAAATAAGTATATCTCTAATACCCCATGGTCAATCTTGATCAAATTTCATGAGAAGCATCATCAGGTAGGGGGAAAGGCTACATAAGGTTTTTGGGCTGATCAGATTGGAATTCTGGTTGCCATGGCAACATATAGCTCCCATAGACTTACAATGGGGAAAAATTAAAATATCTTCTTCTCTGAAACCACAGGGCCCAGAGCTTAGATATTTAGCATGTATTAACGGCCAGTGGTCACCTACATAATTCCTGCCAATCATGCCCCTGGGGTCCAAATTGGCCACGCCCTGGGGCCCCTTCGCTCCCATAGACTCATAATGGAACAAAAAGCTTCAAAAATCTTCTTCTCGGAAACCACAGGGCCCAGAGCTTAGATATTTAGCATGTAGCAATGGCAAGTGGTCACCTACATAATTCCTGCCAATCATGCCCCTGGGGTCCAAACGGGCCACGCCCCGGGCCCTTTAGCCCCTATAGACTCATAATGGAAAAAAAGCTTCAAAAATCTTCTTCTCTGAAACCACAGGGCCCAGAGCTGAGATATTTGGCATGTAGCAATGGAAAGTGGTCACCTACATAAATCCTGCCAGTTATGCCCCTGGGGTCCAAATTGGCCACACCCCGGGGCCCCTTAGCTCCCAAAGACTCATAATGAAAAAAAAGCTTCAAAAATCTTCTTCTCTGAAGCCACAGGGCCCAGAGCTTAGATATTTAGCATGTAGCAACGGCCAGTGGTCACCTACATAATTCCTGCCAATCATGCCCCTGGGTTCAAAATGGGTGACGCCCCGGGGCCCCTTCGCTCCCATAGACTCATAATGGAGCAAAAATCTTCTTCTCGGAAACCACAGGGCACAGAGCTTAGATATTTAGCAGGTAGCAACGGCAAGTGGTCACCTATATAATTCCTGCCAATCTTGCCCATGGGGTTGAAACGGGCCAGGCCCCGGGGCCCTTTAGCTCCTATAGACTCATAATGGAAAAACGCTTCAAAAATCTTCTTCTCTGAAACCACAGGGCCCAGAGCTGAGGTATTTGGCATGTAGCAATGGCAAGTGGTCACCTACATAAATCCTGCCAATTATGCCCCTAGGGTTCAAATGGGCCACGCCCCAGGGCCCCTTACCTCACATAGACTCATATTGGAAAAAAAAAAGCTTCAAAAATCTTCTACTCAGAAACCACAGGGCCCAGAGCTTAGATATTTAGCATGTAGCAACAGCAAGTGGTGACCTACATAATTCCTGCCAATCATGCCCCTGGTGTTTAAACGGGCCAGGCCCCAGGGCCCTTTAGCTCCTATAGACTCATAATGGAAAGAAGCTTAAAAAATCTTCTTCTCTGAAACCACAGGGCCCAGAGCTGAGATATTTGACATGTAGCAACAGCAAGTGGTCACCTACATTATTCCTGCCAATCATGTCCCTGGGGTCCAAATTGGCCACGCCCCGGGGCCCCTTAGCTCCCAAAGACGCATAATGGAAAAAAAGCTTCAAAAATCTTCTTCTCTGAAACCACAGGACCCAGAGCTTAGCGGGTAAATCACAGTATTGTGGCCACCTAGGTTGCACCTGGTAGCAAAAAATCAACTTTGCACAATTCTTATAAAAACATTTTTTTCATAGGGGTTAGTATCCTAAATGTATAGCATTTGCAGCTTTTCGGCCGGAGAGTGGTACAAATGTGTTTTTTGATGCTTCACATGTATGTGGGTGGAAAGTGGTTACGGACACTACAGGGTGTGCATAACACTATAGCTAAACAACATTAACCATATTAAACTTTATTAACTTTGCTTTAAACATGACTAGGAACACTAACAAGTAAAAATAATCAGTCTTTGCAAAAGTAATAAAGCTTGAAGAAAAAATAATGCACATAAGTTGCCATCACTGTTCAAGACACACAAATAATAAGCCAAAACTTTGTTATGATAATCCGGATAAGCCAATCATTCCAAATAAAACTTATTTAAACTAGACATCAAAGTCATATGCACAAACTGAAAACAAGATGTAGTTCTTTGGACATAAGTTGAATGGAAAAAAATCAGAAGATTTATCACAGCTAAAATGGTTACGGACACTACAAATTTAACAATGCTTCATTTTTTTCAAATTTCAATCAACTGTTTACTTTTTTTAAAGAAATATGCAGTGAAAAAATATAAAATAAATTACAAAATAAATTAAACAGGAAAATATTTACTGGAATGTTTGAAATTTAACATAGAAGGTCCCAATAAACGGAAACACATAATGTACAAAAAAGTGAAACCCTGATTTAAGAATATAAAATTAATATGCTAAGCAAATCAAATAGAAATTAATTCATAACACAATTTAAGCCAACCAATAGGATGAAAATTTGATAAATATCCAGCAACTTTTAAATTTTGAAACTTAAGTGGTGCAAAATGTTACGGACACAAATAGCTAAATCGTACATTCATGTATCAGGTCTTTGTATAAAGCAAATTTAATTTAAAATGGTCTCCAAAATCAGATGATAAGTAAAAAAAAAAAAAAAAACACCAGGAATGTACATTTTTCAACTATTAATTGTCACCAAAGGCAAACATTATTTTTTTTTGTTACATAGGCCCCCTGCCCATCGAGGCTTGAAGAAACAGATGAGCTGCATGATGCCTCCAGGATTAGTTAATACCAACCGCACAGAAATACTGGTAAACCACTTAGAGGATCTAAGCCTGCCCAGTCATAATGGTGCAAGTCAGACCTTCTGTGCTTATAAACCCTATTGGTTTCATTGGGCAACAGGGCTTGAGATGTCATTTTATCTCAATATCGGGTAAAAGTCCCACAAAATTGGAAGCAACATCTCGAAAATGACCTTCACAGTGTTGACAGGGACGTTAAACCTCAAATCAAACAAAACAAACAAAAAAAAAAACTTACTGTATATATAGCTATG
The DNA here is from genome assembly GCA_963580285.1 of Lucinisca nassula. Taxonomy (NCBI): domain Eukaryota; kingdom Metazoa; phylum Mollusca; class Bivalvia; order Lucinida; family Lucinidae; genus Lucinisca; species Lucinisca nassula. The sequence goes on from OY757017.1 coordinate 123,948,366, forward strand.
TAAAATTGTCAGACATGTTAAATATTTGATACAAAGAAGTAGATGTATATAATTGGCGCCCGCCCATCGGGGCTTGAAGAAATAGATGGACTGCATGAAGCTTCCACGCAGAGCTGAAACTGACCCACACACGCGTACTGGTAGACCTCTTAGAGGATCTAAGCCTGCCCAGGCAAAGCAGTGGGAGTTGGCCCGTCCATGCTTATAAACCCTATTGGTTTCATTGGGCAGCAGGGCTTGAGATGTCATTTCATCTCAGTGTCGGGTAAAAGTCCCACAAAATTAGCTGCAACGTCTCCAAAATGACCTATACAGTGTTAACGGGGACGTTAAACCTCAAATCAAACAAAAGATGTATATGATGCAAAATAATTTTGGTTTATGATTTCAGTATAGCTTTTACAATTGCCCTGTGATGAAGACTAGAATTTGATAAACATAACAGTTAATAATTCAATATATTAACAAGTTAAAGGTTAAAAATTTGAAATTTGAACATTTCATGTTAGGTAAGGAGACTAGAATTTGATAAACATAACAACAATTAACAATTTAGCATACATGTATTTACAAGTTAAAAGCTAGAAATTTGAACATTTCATGATTGAAAAAATAGATTGGGTTGCATGGTGCTTCCATGCAGAGCTGAATCCGACCGCACATGAGACTTACATACAGTATCACTTTGCCTGGACAAACTTAGACCTTCTAAAATATGTGTACTGGTAAACGGCTTAGGTTTAAACCTGCCCAGGCAAAGTGATGAGAGTCAGACTGCCCATGCATATAAACCCTATTGGTTTCATTGGGCGGCAGGCCTTGAGAAGTCATTTCATCTAAGCGAGGGGTAAAAAAATCCACAAAATTAGAGGTAACATCTCAAAAAATTAAAATGACCTATATAGTGTTGATGGGGCCTTTAAACCTCAGTCCCTGCCCTTCGGGCGTGGTGAAATAGATTGGGGTGTATGATGCTTCCACACAGAGCTGAAGCCGACCACCCATGAATACTGGCAAATCAACTGCTTAGAGGGTCCAAGCCTGCCTAGGAACAGTGTGCAAGTCAGACAGTCCATGCTTATAAACCTTATTGGTTTCATTTGGCGGTAGAGCTTGGGATGTCATTTCATCTCAGTGTCGGGTAAAAGTCTCACAAATTGGAAGCAATGTCTCCAAAATGACCTATATAGTGTTGACGGGGACATTAAACCTAAAATCAAACAAACAATGAGGCAGTTCTAATGAGCACCAACAGGCTATGTTTGGAGTTCAAACCAGTAAAATATCGTAAATCAAAAAGTAACTATTGTAAAGATAAAAAAGAATGCACTATGTCACACGGGTGTGTTATTGTAATGTGAAAAAAAAACACGCCAAAAAAAAAGCGACAATAAACCAATAAATTAAGAGTTAAAATTGATACAGGAATACCGGTATGTGTTTCAAAGAAACTGGAATATAAGTATAATGCTTAAACTAGACATTGAAATTTCTTGTAGTGTCCGTAGCCAATTTAGTTCTTGAGAGATGTATCAAAATTTCAGATATTCAACGCCTATGGAATGTATTAATTTAAAGAACTGCTAGTATTTTTGCACAAGCCTACCTTGTTTGTAAAATAAAACCAGAACGTTCATGCAGTTTCGCTCTGCTGGCCCCCTAATTATATGATTTTCTATTAAATTATGAAAAAAAAATTAAATAAACAATAATAATAATAATTCCAGTGGCTATTTTAGCATCCAGTGCATTATTTCTAGATGAAATTAAAACTTATACCTGCCAATGATCAGACATTTATTCACAAATGTTACTGATGTGTGACCCCATAGATTATGGTTACGGACACTACAAGAACATAGTAGCTGATTACTTATCCTCTGCAGATACCCTTGGGACTTTGCTAATTAGATTCTTCTGCTTTATTATTATAGAGAATACTTACTCTGTCATAAAACTTCAAAACAAGACAGTCAACAACCATGTAGACACACCAATTTTATTCTTTTTCATGGAGATGCAATTTTTTAAAATTATTGCGCAATTTTGCATCAAAAAGTGTACATTGTTGTGTCATCCATTTGGAACAATTGAGCTATAATTGATTATTCTGAAGACATATAAAATCATTTTGAAAAGTATTATTAAAGTAATGTTTCCCAGATTTTAATATCGATATCAGTAAAAAGGCGTTTGTTTTCAGGTTACGGACACTACAGCATTTTTGTAGTGTCCGTAACCACAAAATCGTTCACAGAGGATGATTAGTTGTTGGAAAAAATACTAATTGTGTTTCATTAAAGGTTATTATACACAAAGTATTAAAAACAGAATTTTTTATTCAAACAAAGCTACTGGCAGTAACAAAATGTATCATGGTTACGGACACTACCACTTTTTTTTTTGACTGTTGTTTTCCTGATAAGTGATCCTGAAATTTATTAATAATCAGCAGGGGAGAACAATATGATTTCTACCACTATGGCATTCTTAATAGATCATTTTTAAGGAATTTCAATAAAGTAAACACCACTCTCATGGGTATGGTGTGCATGACCAGAGGGTTGTGTTCAAAGTCTTGAAATGTATAACGAAGTACCGCCTCTATAATTATGGTGATATCTTGAAAAGTTTTCAGCGCATATCAAGAAATTATATATCAAAATTTTCTTCAGACAATTTTCTATATTACTGAAATTGAAAAAATAACCTGTTTGCCATGCATTATTATTTAAAATTTGTTTGTAAAATGGTATTTTTTAAAGTGCAACCCATAACGGTGAAAATATGCCATTTTTGGGGGTCTTTGATGGCTGCTGACAATATGAAAAAGTAGCTAGACCATTCATTTATTTTGAACATCTGAGCCACATGCCTTGCTAAGTTTCTATGGAATAAATTCAAATTTAAAGTCAAATCTCTGACAGTAAGGCTGATATAACATGCTGAAATTAAAAAAAGCCACAATATTGTGATTCACCCGTAGATATTTAGCATGTAGCAATGGCCAGTGGTCACCTACATAATTCCTGCCAATCATGCCCCTGGGTTCCAAATGGGCGACGCCCCGGGGCCCCTTCGCTCCCATAGACTCATAATGGAACAAAAAGCTTCAAAAATCTTCTCGGAAATCACAGGGCCCAGAGCTTAGATATTTAGCATGTAGCAATGGCAAGTGGTCACCTACATAATTCCTGCCAATCATGCCCCTGGGGTCCCAACAAGTCCCTTCTCTCCCATAGACGGATTATGGAAAAAAGCTTCAAAATCTCCTTCTCTGAATTCACAGGGCCCAGAGCTTAGATATTTGGCATTTAGCAACGGCAAGTGGTCACCTACATAATTCCTGTTAACCCTGTCCCTGGGGTCAAAATTGGCCACGCCCGAGCTCATCACCTCCAATAGACTTATATTGGAAAAAAACTTAAAAAATCTTCTTTTCTGAAACTATAAGGCCCAGAGCTTAGATTTTTAGTATGTAGCAATGTCAAGTGGCCACCTACATAAATCCTGCCAGTTATGCCCCTGGGATCCAAATTGGCCCCACCCCAGGGGTCTTTAGCTTCCATAGACTAACAATTGGAGAAACTTCAAAAATCTTCTTCTCTGAAACCACAGGGCCCTTATAATGAAAAAAAAAGAAAGAAAAAAACAACTTAAAATGGGGAAAAAAAATCTTCAAAAATCTTCTTCTCTGAAACCATAAGTCCCAGAGCTTAGGTATTTAGCATGTAACAATGTCAAGTGGTCGCCTACATGAATCCTGCCAATCATGCCCCTGGGGTCCAAATCCTGTGGCCTCTTAACTCCAACAAACTTATAATGGAAAAAGCTTCAAACATCTTCTTTGAAACCATGAAGTACAGACCTTAGATATTTAGTATATAGCAACACAAAATGGTCGCCTACATACACCTGCCAACCGTGCTCTTTGGCTCATTAGCTTCTATAGACTTATACTGGAAAAAACTTAAAAAAATATTTTTCTCCAAAACCATAAGGCACAGATTTTGTTTGATTTGAGGTTTTACATCCCCAACAACACTGTATAGGTCATTTTGGAGATGTCTCTTCCAATTTTGTGGGACTTTTACGAGACATTGAGATGAAATTACATCTCAAGCCATGTCGCCCAATGAAACCAGTAGGGTTTGTAAGCATGGACACCGCTTTGCCTGAGCTTAGATATTTAGTATGTAGCAATGTCAAGTGGTCTCCTACACTAATGATTTTCTCGTACACAGGTGAGCGATATAGGGCCATTGGGCCCTCTTGTCTTATTTCGGTATTTAACATATATGATGGTGTTTATTAGAATCACTTTGACGAGGCAGTTCTAAGAGGTATCCATAACACACTTCTTCAGAGAAAATGTACTGGTAGAAATTAACCAATCAAATTACTTGATGTAATTCATTCCTTCAATTTTGCAAACTGAATGACAAACAGTGTAGATGGGACGGATTTTTCTATCCACCCCTCACACCCATGTAAGATTCTTATATTCTGTTGTATTAACCGTAATATCAACCCTTATGTTCAGATTGATATGGACCAATCTGAACATAAGGGTTGATATTATGTGCATATTAGCTGTTGGCAGAATTCCAGTGGGTTATTTCCCTCGTGAAACAAAGAAAGCTTAGGTTATTTTTTTTATTTCTCCATTACAATGCATTATCATATAACATTGTGCCATCCATGACAGCTATGTGTTTTGTATTGAAATGATTCGGCATTAACATTCAAATTCCAATCATTATGTGATAATCTTACAGTCGTGGTTATTCATTTTATATGAAATTTATGAAACATGCTCGAGGCTTGTCTCATGAATTTCAAATAAAATGACCACTAGTGTAATATCCTCCATGTATATTTCTAAACCTTTATCCTGCTGCATAAATTAATTTAGCGACACTCATTTAGATTTCAGCCAATCAAATAACTTGATGTAATTCATTCCTTCAATTTTGCAAACTGAATGACAAAGAGTGTAGATCCTGATCAGATGGCTTCTTCAGAAGCCATCTGATCAGGATCTACACTGTTTGCAAAGGTAGGGGTTGTCGTGAACAGCAGGATAAGGGATAAGAGAAAAATAGAAAATTATCTGTTGGTTTTTCTCATTACTCCTCATCTTGAACTCAAATTTTTACACACACATATGTATGTGTGTACACATACATACATCTCAATTTATTTTGACAGACACGGAACAGTTGACATGGAACTGTTGTCTTAGCTAGAATCAAATATAGTAGGTCATTCAATGTAGCCCCCTGCACCACTTTGCCAAAAGGTTAAAATATCAGGGAAGCAAATTTGTTTCTAGGGAACTTTTTTCTTTGATAGAAAAGGAAAAAATTCTTTTTAAAGTGAATAGATACAACTGAAAAAGAGATCTGTTTTGAAAAGATATTTCTTGTTTTAATTAGTTATGTATTTTTCAGTGTCCGTCGAGAAAAAGAAACACGAAAATCATATAAGATTTACAGACTACCCTATACCACCACTGTTTTTAAAGAAACTGAAACGTTTATCAAAGAAGATCTTCAAGCAAGAAAATATTGGTGGTATGTCATACCCTAATTTCACTATGTATACAGTTTTCTTTGGTTCTTAGCATTTTGACGGATTATCTGAGTGAATCAGTTATAAGATTACTTTTTGGTTAAAGTAAGAGGTGTTAACTGTTGCAATAGGTCATAGTGCTAATAGCTCCAGAAAAGGTGCCTTTTTCATTTGAAAAGTACTGATATTTTTCCTATTTCACCATAAAAACATATGTTATAGGTACCAACAGAAGCGCTTCGCTGAGGCACTTCTAATGAATACCCACAACGTATGTTTTTGTACAGAAATAAGAAAAATAATGCCTGTTTAGTTTATGGATACCCACTCGTATCTGGGACTGTGATACTTTACCAAACTAACACTTTAACCTATAAAATACCTATCAATCATGACTATTGTCGTCTGCTTTGCCATCTGCCAGTTACCTTAAAAGTATTTTTTTTTCAAACAGTGTGGACCCAGATCAGACTGCTCCTGTAGGAGCAGTCTGATCTGGGCCCATACTGTTTGCCTGTATGCAAAAATATTTTTAAAAATTTTGCAAAAACATTCAGCAGACAACATAAACAGATGACATTATAAGATGTAGTTTTTCTTGCCACCTTAAGGGTTAAGCATTAATTGTGGAAAACTATGGAGTAGGTGGGCAAACTAAAAAGGCTTGGCACATCATCATAACTCCAGATAGGGTGCGTATTTGGCAATAAAGGCTAAGTTTCCTTATTTCTGCATATAAACCTATGTTGTGGGTATTAATTTGAAGGACTTGCCAAGATGGTTAAGATGAATACTCACTGGGACAGAATTGACAAAAACTATCCTTTGTCACCAAATACTCATCTATTTTTGTTTCTGTAATCATGAATATTGTCTGCTTGGCAGATGATTCTCCTGTAATGTCAAACCTTATTTTCTATGAAAAATAATAATAAAAAAAAAAAAACTTTGAAATTGTTGTCTGCTACTATGAGTGTGTTTTAGTTTTACGTCCCACCAACAGCTAAGGTCATACTGAGACGGGACCTCGGTTTAAAGACTCATCCGAAAGTCTGGAGAAGCCCGGGATCGATCCTGCGATCCCTGGTTTACAAGGCAGGTAGCGTAACCACTGCACCACGGAGGCTTCTATCCGCTACTATTAATCAGTGCTTGAAGTGTATATTTGTTGATGTACAAATGTGCATGTACATCAACATAATTAACCCATTTCCTACCAAATGGAATCTTCCTTCTCATGTATAGCCATTCCAAAATTAAGGGGTGTCAGGCTGTGTTTTCATCAAAATTTACGAGGGTAGGCTGAAAAGTTCTGAGCCTGACCAAGAAGCAGGCATCGAAGAGCCATGAAATTTTGTATTCATTAAATCCAAACCTTTATTACTTGATTTGACTCAAATGAGTTCAAGTTTACCTGCAATAACGTAGAAATTCTAGACTTTGAAAATTGATACTAGCACGTTTTTGAGAAAATGGACAAAATCTGGCATCGTGGTGTTATCAAGTACCTCCATAAAAAGGGGTTAGCTCCTATGGACATTCATGCCGATATGATTGCTACATTAGGGGATGATGCTCCTTCGTATGCAACCGTGAAATGGTGGGCAGCAAATTTTAAGATGGGCAAGGACAGCCTTGAAGATGATGACTGGTGTGGACGACCCACAATGGCAACAACTGAGGATACCATCAGCCAAGTGCACAGTGATGGATGACAGGCGTTTAACTGTGAATCAGTTAGCTTACACTGTTGGGATCTCCCTTGAACGAGTAGAGAACATTCTACACAGTGAATTAGGAATGTCGAAGGTTTCCGCCAGGTGGGTGCCACGGCTTTTGACGTCTGACCAAAAGTTGACCAGACTGAACCTGTCACAAGCCAACTTGGCTATTTTTGAAGCAGACCAAGATGGTTTTCTTGACCGTTTTGTCATTCAGGATGAGTGTTGGGTTCATCACTTTGAGCCAGAGACCAAAAGACAATCCATGCAATGGAAGCACCCTGGTTCACCCCCTCCAAAGAAGGCAAAGGTCGTCTCCTCTGCAGGGAAGGTGATGGCATCAGTGTTCTGGGATGCCAAGGGCATAATATTCATAGATTACCTTCAAAAGGACAGAACAGTTAAAGGGGGAGTATTATGCAGATCTGCTAAAACAATTGCGAAAAGCAATTAAGGCTAAACGACCCGGAAAATTGACAAAAGGGGTCTTGTTCCATCAGGACAATGCGCATGCTCATAAATAGGTTGTCGCTGTGGCTGCTGTGCATGACTGTGGCTTCACACTTGTCGATCACCCTCCGTATTCACCTGATCTAGCTCCATCAGATTATTTCCTGTTTCCAAACATGAAAAAGCACTTGGCTGGGCAGCATTATCGGTCAGACGAGGAGGTGATAGCTGCTGTGGAGGAGTTTTTCAGGGACCAAGATGAGACCTTCTATACCACTGGGATCCAAGGACTCCAGCATCGCTGGAGGAAGTGTGTGGACAGGAAGGGAGACTATGTTGAAAAATAAGGCACTTTCAGCATGGACAAACCATTGGATCTTGGTCAGGCTCAGAACTTTTCAGCCTACACTCGTTTTTGGGAAATTACTGAACTTTTAGCAAACAGTGGAGGCCCTGATCAGACCCCGCTTTATCCCGCTGATCTGGGCCTGCACTGTTTGCCAAGGTACCCGTTTTGGGGTTTCTGGTACAAAATGGGTTAAGCATTGTCTATATAGCAACAGATAAGCTTCGTATTTTGTGATAATTGAAGGATAGTTTTTGTCAATGCTCCATAAAAATCTATGTTGTGGGTATTCATTAGACCGCCTCACTGAGCCGGTTTTAATGCATACCCACAAAACCTATGTTGTGGGTATTCATTAGAACCGCCTCACTGAGCCGGTTCTAATGCATACCCACAACAAAGTGTTTTATGGAGGAATAAGGAAAACTATCCTTCAATTATCATAAAATACCTTATCTGTTGCTATGTCTCTAATGCTCTTAACCCATTTTGTATCAGAAACCCCAAAACGGGTAATTGGAAAACAGTGCAGGCCCAGATCAGACGCCGCATAATGCAGCTTCAGGGCCTACATTGTTGAAAGACAACCATGCCCACACACATGCAAACACTCTTACTCATACCCGAGTCACATTGTAACAAGGAAGGACATAGTCATGTGCTATCCAGACCTGTAGATTTACCTTTGGTATAACACAAATGTTTAATAATCACTGATTTTGCTTTTGGGCCCAGCAGTAGCATAACTTTATAGTCAGACCACTTGGTACTATGAAAATTGTAGTTTTAGCCAGTGAAGGTAATTCGTAGCACATGGCCAGAAGGCATACTGGAATAATTCAGGTGTAACTTTTTGATGGTCTATAAACATATGTATGTCATAGCACCAGATAAGAGGGGGTATCCAAATATCATTTTTCTTATTTCAGCAACCTTGGTGAGTCTCTTCTAATGAGTACCCACAACATATGTTTTCATGCAGAAATAAGAAAGATACCGGTACTTTTTCTATGAAAAAAGCACTTTATCTTCAGTTGTAACATGTATGTTGTGTATACTGTATACTCAATAGAATTGCCTCAGCGAGTAAACTGTTTAGGTCTAAGCCTGCCCAGGCAAAGTAATGTGAGTGGGAACGTCCCGAGTTGTAAACCCTAGCAGTTTCTTTGAGCGGCAGGGCTTGATATGTCATTTAATCTCAGTGTCAGCTAAAAGTCCCACAAAATAGGAAGCAACGTCTCCAAATGACCTAGATAGTGTTGACAGGAATGTAAAACCTCAACTCGAACAAAACAAATAGAGGTTGAAGTATGAATCATTATGAAGATTTAAGATCTTATTTTTCAGTGCTTCTGACAGACCCGAATGCCAGCCCAGTGATACAGACACTCCTTCTGGTCCTGCATAAAAATGACCTTGACCTTTGCCAGAAGTACATTCACAAAGTCATCAAAAGTTCTCGAATAAAAGATGTTGAAAAGAATGATAACCCCGAATTGATCAAGTATGTTTTGTTTTATGTTTTCATGTTCATTGAAATGCCATTTGCAAAATAACATACATGTATCTGCACCTTATGCAATGAAACTTTGATGGCTCGAACACTGATGGCTCATTTACAAAGGCTGTTACAAACTCATTTTTGAGTCGCTAGGAAAATTTCCCATAACTGCAGATATTATTATCCCCACTTTTTTTTTTTAAAAAGCAAAGGGGATATTAAAATTGCCTCTGTCCATCTGTCTGTCCGTTTTGCTATCTCCTCCTAAACTTTTAATCGGAATCCAACCAGATTTGGTGTGTGGGTTGCTTGCATGAGTGGGGTGTGCAAAAGTACATTTAGTTTTGGCCCCCATCCCCAGGGGACCTGGGGACGGGTCAAAAGGTCAAATATCAATAAAATTCAATTACATTGTCAATTTTATAGATTTTGAAACCAAAATTAGTGACTCATTAATGAGTAATGATGAAATATGTTGAACATCTCTGTCTAGAATATATTGAACAGGTCATGCCCCAGTGGTTGGGTAGTGGGTGGGGTGGGGGGGGGTGTCAGAACACAGACTTGTTATCATGATGATACACAGACTGATCTAAACATGAATTGGAAGTATAAACAAAGCACTGACAGTATTGCTGGGTTGATTTTCTTGAGTGTAGGCTGGGGAAATAGTCCTAAACTGGGACTGCTTTCGTTTAATCCTTAAATTTACCGCATTATGAGCAATCAGTGCATACCCTGATCGGATGTCACATTCTGTGGCATTTGATCTGGGTCTGCACTGCTTGCCAATGTTCCAGTACAAAAGCTCAGTGCAGACTTTAAAGATAACTAACCTATTTTACACCACTCACATCACAGGGACAAGAATAAATTACCTACTTGGATTCCATACATGGTCAGGACTAGTAAAGTGGACAAGAGCAGGATGGTTACATGTGTTGTTAGTAACTTTGGGTAAATGATTGATAAAGAGTTGACCCAAAAATAAAAAAAAATGCTTCAGCCATGGTAATGGTTGTCACTCTTTCTTTTTCCTGAAGCAGGAAACTCTTCATGGAGAATTTGGGTGACAGCTACTGTTGATAAAGGTGTGAAAATATTTTTGAAAAGAGGCATTGTATTTATTCCCTTAAAGGACAAGCATTTGATGCAAAATCAAAAACAATTCCCTTGAATTCTCCATAAAAATGTTTTTGTTTTTTTTTGTGAGTACTTGTTTGAATTGTTTCAATGATATGATTCTTCTGAAACTGTAAATTATTGTTTCCATGAGTGAAACGACGACAAAAACTGCAAAGAAAGATACATGACATGCCCCCCTCAGTCTAATCGAACTGCAAACATTGGCTTATGGCCAACGTAATTATATTTTTTTTTCCAGATTGCCGCCAGTAGCTCTTGACAATGTTGGCTCCTTCTTGGTGGAATTAGTTTTGACTCTTGCTTCCCCTGAGACTTTCAGAGAGTTATATGAAGAGCTGTTCAAAGGGAGACTACTTCAGTTTGCTGCTCATCCCAAGGCTAATTTTGTGCTACAGAGACTCATCAGCAGTTGTAAAGAGAAAGAAATGGTATGTAATCTTGTTCCTTAAATGCACCTGGTGGCCCCCGCCATCGGGGCTTAAGGAAATTTATGGGCTGTAGGATGCTTCCACGCGGAGCTGAATCCGCCCCACACACGAGTACTAGTAAACCGCTTAGAGGATCTAAGTCTGCCCAGGCAAAGCGGTGTGAGTGTCGGCTTATACCATGCTTATAAACCCTATTGGTTTCATTGGGCGACAGGGCTTGAGATGTCATTCCATCTCAATGTCGGATAAAAGTCCACCAAAATTGGAAGCAGCGTCTCCAAAATGACCTTTCAGTGTTGACGGGGACCTTAAACCTCAAATCAAACAAACAAACAAAAGATGCACCTGGGTCCTGGGGGCTCCCACCCATTGGGGCTTGGAGAAATAGATTGGGCTGCATGATGCATCCAAGCAGAGCTGAAACCAACCATTGTGTAGTATGGGTACTGATAAAATACTTAGAAGTCCAAAGCCTGATCAGGCAAAGTGGTGTGATTTGGAACGTCCCTGCGTATAAATCCTATTGGTTTGTTTGGGTGGTAGGGTCTGAAATGCCATTTCATCTCAGTGTCTAGTAAAAGTCTCTCAAAATTGGAAGCAGTGTCTCTAAAATGACCTTAATATTGTTGATGGGGATGTAAATAAAAATCAAAAATGTAAAACCTGAACACAAACAAAACCTGGGTCCTGGGGCTTGTTGTTCAAAGCATCGTTTGCTTAATGTTTAGCACGCTGGGTAAAAATTTCATCAGGCAGTATTTTTAAATATTCCCCTTATTTTTCCCAGAAAACAGATTTTGGCATTTCGTGCAAATTGTCTGCTCGCTACAGATTTTGGCATTTCATGCAAAATTTGCATGAAATGTCAAAATCTGCTTTCAGGAAAACATACACTTAAATTATCCTCATTATTCCCCCTTATCTGGAGCTATGAAGAGTTGTATCTGTGGACTTTCTAGCTCGCCTGTACGAAGTACATGGAGAGCTATTGTTGTCACCTCGGTTGGCGTGCGTGTGTGCGTGTGCATTTGCGTTCCCGTCATACTGCGTTAAAGTTTTTCAAATGCTTATATCTCAACAGTCAATCATCACAGACCACTCATATTTGGAACTTAAGTAACTGGGAGGGTCCTCTGATGTTCAAAGAGAACAGACCGCTGGGTTCAAGCCCCAGGGTTAGGGGTCAAAATCTAGAACACCTTTGTAATTCTGTGTAAGAAGTTTTTGAAATGCTTATATCTCAACAGTCACTCATCAAGAAGCATTCAAATTTACAACTTGGATACCTGGGAGTGTCTTCTGAGATTCCAAGACAGCACACCCCTGGGTTCATGCCTGGGAGTGGGGATAGGGTGGGGCTAGGGGCAAAATCAAGGACACCTTTGTAATGGTATACCTTTCCATTATACTAACAAATTATAGACACAGTGGTTATACATCAGCCAATCAAGTAACATTGGTTCAAGTGTAAAAGGGTGAAGGTCATGGTGACCTACATTTCACGGTCCAGTGATTTTGCCTTATATCTTGAAGTTTATTTGTTGGAGAAATGTCATACCTGGGATTTTAGTTCCATGTGGCTCCATGATTGACCTCTGAAAATATATCTAGGTCACTGTGACCTATTTTTCATGGTTCAGCAATTTTGCCTATTATCTCGAATACTATTTGATAGATAAATGTCATGCCTGGATTATTAGTTGCATGTGACCCCATTATTGACCTCAAAATATATCTAGGTTAGTATGATCTACATTTCACGGTCCAGTGATTTTGTCTAATATCTTGAATACTATTTGATGGAGAAATGTTATACCTTGGTTATTAGTTGCATGTGACCCCATTATTGACCTCAAAATATATCTAGGTCAGTATGACTTATATTTCATGGTTCAGTGATTTTGCCTATTATCTTGAATACTATTTGATAGAGAAATGTCATACCTGGATTATTAGTTCCATGTGACCCGATAATTGACCACAAAATATATCCAGGTAAGTGTGACCTATATACCATGGTTCAGTGATTTTGTCTATTATCTTGAACACTATTTGATGGAGAAATGTCATACCTGGATTATTTATTCCATGTGACCCCATGATTGAGCTTGAATTATATCTAGGTCATTGTGACCTATATTTCATGGTTCACTGATTTTGCCTATTATCTTGAATACTATTTGATGGAGAAATGTCTCACCTGGTTTATTAGTTCCAGGTGACCCGATGATTGAAATAGAAATATATCTAGGTCCTTGTGACCTATTTTCATGGTTCATTGATATTGCCTTATCATTCAGACACAATTTGAGTCTGAAATGTAATATCTGCAATATATGTTCCATGTGACCTGATTATTGATCTCAAATATATCAAGATGAGTGTGACCTATATTACATGGTTCATAAATTTTACCTTATATCTTGAAGTTGCGAAACAGGGGAGCTATGCTGTCATGTGACAGCTCTTGTTATCTTCCATAGTCATTACACTCAACAAAGGATCTGAAGTTGATTTTTTTCAGGCAGTTCTAACAAGCAGCCACAATCTATGTTTGCTGCAGAAACAAGAAAGGTATCACTGCTTACATCAGACAAACATCATTTTTGGAGCTCTGACAGAATCCACCTTAACCCTAATCTTGCTGTTAACGACAACCCCTATCTTCACAAGAAGCCATCTGATCAGGATCTACACTGTTTGACATCAGTTTGTGAATTTTCAGGAATAAATTATATCATGTAATCTGATTGGTCAAAGTCAGAAATGGGTGTGGCTAAATTGATTATTCAGCAGATTAAGGGTTAATGGCTTGACCATTGGAATGGCTACAACATTTACACCAGAAACTTTTTTGAAAATACTTTTGTCTCTGAGGAGCAAATTCTTTCCTTTAAGACTAGCTTCGTTTAAATCTACGTTAATACTCACATGTATTTGTAATTATTTCTACTGTGCTTGTCTTTGTCTTTGCAATTACAGGGGAGTCCGTAGTTTATATGGGAATCGGTAGGTATCCTGGGGTACTGTAAATTGTTCTATCAGTTAAATCCGTTGAATTTTGGAGTACTGTAAATTGTTGTATCCGTTGGAATAGTTGAGTTGTCAATATGCTTACTAACCACATATAATGCGTTCCACTGGGAAACTGAATTAAAAAACCGTTCAAGATCATTACGTGTAAATGGGTCTAATGACAATTTCTGGTCCCAGCTAACTTTACTGGCCAACTGTCTGTATAAGTTTCTTAATAACAACTTTGCAGGAAACGAACACTTGCACATTGAGATACACTGCCCTGCAATATGCGCTAAACCTCTAGCTGTGATGATATTATATCGCAAGGCTCTACTTATATCTTTTTTCAACTTCCTAATTCTGTCCTTTGCTATTCTAATCACTGTCTGTTCACCCCTATTGTCTATATTATAACCAATTAATGGTTTCACCTCGGAAGGTTCTAATAATGACTTCTCAAAATTCACTCTCCAACCTAGTTCAGCTAAAACATTTGTATGACTAGAAACTTCAAGTTTGGCACCCAATATAATAAAATCATCTACATATACAACAACTCTGATTCCTTGAGATCTAAGGTAAGTAATAACTGGCTGTAAAGTCTTGGTAAAAAAGTACGGGCTACAGCAATGACCAAATGGCAAAACCGTCCACTTGTAATATTTCTGTTCAAAACTAAATCCTAGCAATTGTTGGTGCTCAGAACTAACAGGTATATGAAAAAATCCATTTTTTTTTAAATCTGCTGTACACATATAATCTGTAGGTTTAACAAGGTCAGTGACTGTGTTAATGTCTTCATTTTTAAACATAGGTGGCTTGCAACACTTATTAATATATCGCAAATCCGTGATCAATCTAAAGTCTCCTTTCTTTTTAGGGACACAATTTATAGGCGATACGCAATGTGGTCTTTTCTCACATACTTCTATATGACCTAGCAACAGTAACAATTTCAATTCTGACCGTATAAAAACAGATTCTGTCTTCGTAAAAATTTTATTTGGGATTACAAATGTTTCTATTGTACCCTGTATAGGGAATTTTATGCCATTTTGGATCCAGTCTAAAACAACGTCTGAAGCACCAATTTTCACCTAATTGCCAATGTTTTGAGGTAATTGATTTTCATTTAGTCCTGATCTTTGTTCTGATGCCACCATTGGCCTATTCCCGGATTACGAAACCTTGGTCCCTGTAGATTCTGGAACAAATCGTTGTGCCTGTAGCGATTACCATAAAATTGGTTATTATAGCCAAATCGTGGGTTAAAATTGTACGGTTGGTTTCCACGATATACTTGACGGTAATTGCCCCTATTACTTGTGGATTAAGCCGAAATACTTGATAATTCCGCTGCTATTCTGACATTATTAATACTTTGGCTATCAAAGCCTGAATTTGCCTTTTGGAAGGAACAGAACAGCTGGGCGGTACTGTCATCAAATTTACACTTCACCAATAGTGCAGCATACTCATCCTGAAGATAATTAATATTTGCATGCAAAGTCACAATTATGGGCTCAAGATCTAATTGTTCACCCTCTTTTGATTGAGAAATCAATTTCAATACTGTCTCAACATAACGCCCACATTTGGATAAAACATTTAAGGTTTGTTGATCTTCACGCTTTATTCCAGTTCTTGAGTCATGTAATTTCTGATTACTGGACAAAATTACCTTATCCACTGAGCTTTTAATGGCATTAAACCTGTCCTGGACCTCATTGGATCCAGCGTTTTCGGCTGTGATTGGCTCAGGACAGAACGGATTATCTTTGGCCTGGTGTGGTGTTTGATTTGGCTCTGTTGGCAGACATTGTAAATATGGCGGCTGCCTGAAAGAAACGTAGGTACTACTTTCGGGCCTCTGAAAAGACTGAAAACCCAATTCTAAACGATTCAAGCGACTTTCCAAACGTTGAAGAATACTTCGGACACTAGTTTCTTTCTCTTTGTCGTCGTATCGAAATGTGCCATCCCCCGATGCCCCGATTTTGTCGAGCTTTTCTTGGCTCATATTATTGTTTGGACTCCCCTGCGGAGTTGCGCATGGATAAGACGGTAAAAACACACTTCTTGTGTGTTAATGCGTATAAACAAATAGTTCGTTTAACTACGAACATCATTTTTGGAGGGAATCTGTTTACAGGAAGGCAAACAGGAATGTACAAAAGTTGTCTCTCTTGTAAAATACTGGTATATCAAAAAGTGCCGAAATTTCATGGTGCACCATCTAGAAGCCTCTGTGGTGTAGTGGTTACGCTACTCGCCTTGTAAAGCAGGGGTCGCAGGATCGATCCTGGGCTTCTCCAAACTTTCAGATGACTCTTTAAACAGAGGTCCTGTCTCTGTATGACCTTAACTGTTGGTGGGACGTAAAACTCAAACACTCACTCACTCACGGTGCACCAAATACATGCTGATTATTGGGAAAAAGTGGAGTATTTGAGGTTGGTCTGCTCTGTTTACTGAGTCACTTATATCCCAGTATTTTATTACTGTAGCCATTGGAAAAAGGATCTTTTTCCCTTGTGTGTGTGTTTGAATGGTTTTGGGAAGAAGACACTTTTAACCCTTAAAGTACCACAGTTGGTGTTAGGGCAGATGGACATTATATTGTTTTAATTATTTTTTGCAACAAAATAAGGCTTGACATTTCATGTGAATCATCTGCTTAGCAGATGATTCACATGTAATGTCAGATTTTATTTTCTTTGAAAAAGAATATAACAGTACAGTAAAATTCCGCTGTTAAGACCACCTTCTTTAGTAGGTTGCAGTTATTCTTTCTTTTTGGTTTCTGCATACAGTGTCCTCTGCTAAGAGACCACCTTTGGGACTGTTCAAAAGTGGTCTTAAAGACCACTTTTGGACAGTCCCAAAGATGGTCTTAATAGGAATTTTACTGTATTTGAAAATGGCATCTTCAAATGTCATGATTGGCAGTTCAGTGGTTAAGATTGCTCACTGAAAGGAAGCAGTTTTTGCTAACATGTTTTTGTCTTCTGGGTTATTTCAGTTTGAAGAGATATTTGATGAAGTGAGCCAATACCTTGAAGATATTTTAGCTTCTAGCCACTTTGGTGTTGCTGTTGCTCTCTCTGAAAGATGCCACAAACTGGGAACCAGGCAGGAAAAATACACAGAGGTATGTGGTTTTCCCATAAGTATAGTGAATTATATGACTTGCTCGTTATTTCCTGCAGCACAGCCATAGTCACAAAAGAGTACAGCTTCCTTGACTCGAAGAAAAGTAATTTCACTTTTTTTCTTAAAATGTAACAGAAGATGCTTATCGAGTCGATTGTTTTTCAATCAACCCAAAGTTATAAAAACATAATTTGAATTAGTGCTGTTGTCCACGTGACTTATGGTTATTAATAGAAAATGGTCACGCTATTTTTAATCCCAGTACATGTAGGTCAGACTGCACACGAGTACGGGTAAACTGCCTGGAGGATCTAAGATTGCCCAGGTAAAGTGGTACGAGTCGGACTGTCCATGCTTATAAACCCTATTGGTCTCATTGGGCGACAGGGCTTGAGATGTCATTTCATCTCAATGTCGGGTAAAAGTCCCACAAAATTGGAAGCAGCATCTCCAAAATGACCTATACAGTGTTGATGGGGACATTAAACCTCAATCAAACAAAACAAAACATGGGTCAGAGTGTTGCATTTGGCAAAAACTGCATAACCAGATCAGACGCCACAAAATGCGGTGTCTGCTCAGCCGGCTGTTTTAACTGTTCGCTTAAAATACTGGTCATTCAAATCATTCATTGTGAAATAGTCTCAACATTATGTTACAATGTTTTTAATAGATGACGGTATGCCTATGTTTGTTTGAAATAGATGACAGGATTCCTTCATAAGAATTTCAAATTACCCCTTTCGAATCCAGTGTATGTCACTGCGTAATATTAATTAAGCCTAAACAACAGCAAAGGTTATCCCTTACAGCCCTTAAGCCTGGTACTGATACAGTAGAACTTCGATGGCTCGACCACCGATGGCTCGTTTACCATGGCTCAGTCGAACCCGTTCTTGAGTCCCTATGGAATTTCTCTGCATAAGAAATAGGGAGAGAAAAATTGAGGATATTTTCGCCTTTTATCTTGCAAATGTATGCTGTGTGTACTCATTAGAATCGCCTCGATGAGGCGATTCTAATGAGTACACACAGCATACATTTTTCATTTTTTTTTTTTTTTTTTTTTTTTTGGTTTGGGTTTTACGGCCTTTTCAAGATTATTTCACTCGTATCGAGCCGATCGGTAATCATAGGTGGGCGAAAACCGGAGTACCCGGAGAAAAACCACCTGACCTTCCGTTGCAGAACTTGGCGTCTCACACGTGACCCGAGCGAGGCTCGAACCCACGGCGGTGAGAGACCTAATGACTAAGAGTCAGCGCTCTTATCCATTAGGCCACGGAGGCCCGTTATTTTCATTATAGAACACTGAAAAGATGTCCTTAAGTATGTCGTTAACCCTCATTGGCTTGAACTTTCCATGTCTCGAACAGATTTTCAAGGTCCTAAAGGTGTTCGAGCCATTGAAGTTCGACTGTACTTATGCAAACAGTGTAGATCCTGATGTGATGGCTGTGGGCCATCCAATCAAGATATATATTGCTTACCATTGAGCTAGACACCCTATTTAGTAGAATGGACATGCCCAATTTCAGTGATGGAAGAGTGCACTCCAGAAACACAAGGGTGAGAGGGTTTGAGGATAAATAAATCAAAGCACTGACAGCACTGATCTAAGTGCAGGTTGGGAAAATGGCCATGAAAGGGGACTTGGACTGTTTCAGTATATCCTAACCCTTATCTTGCTGAATATTCATTTAAGCCACACCCATTTCTGTCTATTAGCCAGTCAAATTACTTGATGTAATTTATTGCTACAAATTCATAAACTGAATGCCAAACAGTGTAGATCCTGATCAGATGGCTTCTTCAGAAGCCATCTGATCTGGATCTACACTGTTTACAAAGACAGGGGTTGTCGTGAACAGCAAGATAAGGGCTAAAATTCTTGTATCTAATGCAAATAGTGTAGTCCCTGATCAGATGCCACATTCTGTGGCATCTGATCAGGGTCTACACTGTTTGCCAAACCATACACATGATTCCAGTCCAGATGTTACAGATAACTTTCTGTGTACGCAGCACTCTGACCTCATAGTTAAACAAGTAATACGGCTATTTTTTGGGTCGGTTGTAAGTCAAACGACCCAAAGGTACTAAGCAGAACAGCTCTTCAATGCTACAGTCCATATGACTATCACTGACTTGTGGGAATAACTGTTTATACAAAGTAGCCGCAGTGAGGTCAGAGTGTTGTGTATGTGGTTATCTTGGAATCATATGTTTGGCTTGGCAAACAGTTTAGACCCAGACCAGATGCCATAGAAGATGGCATCTGATCAAGATCTACACTATTTGCTCAAAAACCCGAATTTTAGGGTAAAATGAAACAGTTTAAACCACAGTCCAGGACTATTTCTCCGACCTACACACAGAGACAATCAACCCACCAGTACTCTCAGTCCTTTGATTTTTAGCTGGGCTGTTTTCGAACAAAACGATGAGGTATTGTCATAGCTCTGGCGTTGTCTGCGTCGTCGTCATGCAAAAACTTGGACATTTTGTATTATCTCTGTCATTACTGAACATATATACTTGAAACTCAGACTAGTTGGTCATTATGAAAAGGGGAACCCATACCAATAGGTGAGGTAACCCTCATAATATTTTTGGCACAGAAATGGCCCTTTTTCGACTTAGAATTTTTGAGTCGTCATGCAAAAACTTGGACATTTTGTAATATCTCTGTCATTATTGAACATATTTACTTGAAACCCGCACTATTTGTTCATTATGAAAAGGGGAATTCATACCAATAGGTGAGGTAACCCTCAAAATATTTTTAGCACAGTTATGCCCCATTTTCGACTTAGAATTTTTGCATCGTCGTCGTGCAAAAACTTGGACATTCTGTAATATCTGTCATTACTGAACATATTTACTTGAAACTCGGACTAGTTGTTCATTATGAAAAGAGGAACTCATACCAATAGGTGAGGTAACCCTCAAAATATCATTGGTACCGTTATGGCCCTTTTTCGACTGAATTTTTGCGTCATCCTCATGCAAAAACTTGGACATTTTGTAATATCTCTGTCATTACTGAACAGATTTACTTGAAACTCGTACTAGTTGTTCATTATGAAAAGGGGAACTCATACCAATAGGTGAGGTAACCCTCAAATTATTTTTGGCACAGTTATGGCCCTTTTTCGACTTAGAAGTTTTGCGTCGTCGTGCAAAAACTTGGACATTTTGTAATATCTCTGTCATTACTGAACATATTTACTTGAAACTCGGATTAGTTGTTCATTATGAAAAGGGGAACTCATACCAATAGGTGAGGTAACCCCCCAAATATTTTTGGCACAGTTATGCCCCTTTTCAACTTAGATTTTTTGCGTTGTCGTTGTGTAAAAACTTGGACATTTTGTAATATCTCTGTCATTACTGAACATATTAACTTGAAACTCGGACTGATTGTTCATTATGAAAAGGGGAACTCATACCAATAGGTGAGGTAACCATGTTACATGTGGGTTTACGGCGTCCCGCAAACCCCCATGCTGACAAGACAACCGAGCGTGATCTCTGACAGGTGTACGGGCAGCTGTGGGGTAAGGCAGAAGAAAGATGTTAGATGAATGACATGAATTATTTACAGTATCTACATACAACACTTACTAACATAAAACATCACAATTTGTTGCTTCTGTAGCCAACTCACGACGTCCGCTCCGAAGGCAAAACACTGTTCTGTGCTCGGAACGGGTGACGTGAATACCTACAGAAGCAAACAACAAAAACAACAACAAAAACAAAAAAAGAATCAACACAAAACGCGACTGGCCAGTTTATAACTTAGGGTGAATCCCCCACTCGCGTGACACTTCCTCTCGCGAACTAGTAGAACTAGTCTATCAACATAGTTGATAATCTTAGGTTTAGCGATCACGTTTGCTGATCAGAAGTTTAGTGATCGTCTAAATGACCTGCAGGTTAATTGACCTCTTCCGTGGTCTCACATTTGTTTACAACGAACAATGATCTAGATTCTGCTTCTACCCTGGTAGGCGCTGATTACGGCGGTCTGTCCGCCCTTGCTGGACCCTAACGCCTAACGCCGTACCAGTACCTGCTGCTATGAAGCAGGGAGCAGCAGGTCACACATTGTTGTGCCTTTCAATATACTTTCTATTTCCCCGTCACAATGTTGTGTTCACTCTTTACAACTTGACCTGCTGCTAAAGTGTCCGTTTTTTCCAGGGTTTATATATCTATGAATACTACCGGAAAATCATGCCTACTCATATTATCTTGCTCAATTCGTGGCGAGGTGGAGATACCGGCCACAAACAAAGCCAGATAGCAAAAATCGAGTAGATAATGGATTTGCGTTCAAATAGTATATTTCCCATAGGAAAAATTGATGAAACGACCCTATAATCAATGACATGACTCCTGTCAAAACGAACACCCACACAACACGTGACGGGAATAAAAATCATATATGGCACAATTTGGCGGTTGGCGATTTTTAGGCAAATTCTATAGGACTCGGCCTTTTAGCGGCCCCCTGTATTGTAAAAACAGCTCTCTATAAACCACTCATGCATACATCGTATGATATGTGCATGACTTGTTCATGGAGCCGCACAGTTTGCGTACCATATTTCACCTAAAATATTTCACTCGCACCGCCCTACCATATATCTACTAAAATAATTTAGATGTGCATAAGCACCAGAGAGGTTTCCTATTCCATCTCGTAACAAAGGTTTCCCCTTTTGGAGAAAAAACAATAAGAAATGTTTTTTCGTTGTGTACAGAGATGGAATAGGATGAACCTATCTAAACAAGACAGCTATTTACACAACAACCGTGCGAAGAATTACCTACTAAGGTAGTCTGCCCCCAAATTTTCTTAAGTAAAAGTTAGCCAGTAAGCTATGGTGGTTTGCCCCAGAATTTTCCTGTTCCCCTGACACTCTGTTGTTTGTTAGAAAACGGATATCGTTTTAATCTCACTGGAGGTGGCCTTTCTGGCTTAACAGATTTGATTGATTTCACAGGTTCTGACATAAATGTGGTACATATAATTTGGTCTGTCTGACATGTCAGTCCTGCAAGGTGCTGTTCTCTCAGCCCTTCTGTCTCCTCACTCTCCTCTGACGTTAGTGTGTGTGGGACGCTAACGTCACCGTCACTTTCGGGTTGCTCTGCAGTTTGAAAACTGCTGTCTTCAAACGAAGACTCGTCGACGTCATTTCTGTCATGACTGTCTGTCGACATAACAGGTTTAGAGATCAGACAATGAGACGTCACAGTCTGACGCTCAACATACTGTTTCAGTATATTAGCGTGATATGTGTTAACATTTCCATTGACGTCAATCTTATAATCCATTCTGTTCACTACCTCAACCACTTCATAAGGACCTTTCCATTGAAGCAGTAATTTATTACTGTCTGTCGGTAGTAACAACAGCACTTTATCGCCGACGTCAAATTTACGCGACCTCGCGCCTTTATCATAATAAGCTTTCTGCTTAATCTGAACCTTCTTTAAATTATCACGCGCTAATTTGCATGTCTGCTCTAACCGTTCCCTAAGCTCAATAACGTATTGATACGTCAAAAGAACTTGCTCATCGCGTACCTCTTCAGCCCATAATTCTCTTAATATTGCAATTGGACCTCTGACGTTACGTCCATATAACAACTCAAAAGGGGAGTATCCTAAAGACTCTTGTGGGACTTCCCTTACCGCAAATAATAAGGCTGGAAGATATTTATCCCAATCTTTTGGACGTTCAGCACACATGCGACGTAACATCTGCTTTAACGTAGCGTGGAAACTCTCTATCAGTCCGTTGCAAATTGGGTGTCTCGGACTACACGTTAACTGTTGAAGAGAAAGAAGTCTGCTGACTTCCTTCATTACCTCAGCAGTAAACTGTGATTCACAATCAGTCAACATTTCATCAGGAATGCCAACCCTACTAAACATTTCAATAAGCGCTTCCGCGACACGTTCCGTCTCAATACTCGGTAAAGCTATCGCCTCTGGATACCTTGTCGCGTAATCTATCATGGTTAAAATATACCGAGATTTCCTATCAGATCGAGGCTCAATTGGACCAACTATGTCCACTGCGACCCTCTTAAATGGCGTATCAATCAATGGCATTTTTCCTAGAGGTACTTTAGTGACCCGACCTTTCTGAATAGTTCTCTGACAAATATCACAAGATTTACAAAATCTAGCGACATCACCGCAAATACCGGGCCAGTAAAACTCAGTTACAACTCTATCCAATGTCTTCCTAATACCCATATGTCCAGACATAAGCGTTTCATGAGCCAGTTTCAACACCTTTCCTCGGAAACTTTGAGGGACCACAAGTTGGAAAGAGACTTTGTTACCCTTGGTGCACTCCCTATATGCCAAACCTTTTTTCTCAATAAACCTAGTTTCACCTCGGTTTAAACCACGACTCACAGTCTTGTTCCCAGATACAACCCTTTTCCTGATGTTTTCCAAAGTTGGATCATCAACCTGAGCTTGCTTGAAAGCCTCCTTGTCATCGTTAATGATCTGATCGGGAACCTTAAGTTTTCTGTAAGGCTTCTCATCCTGCCTAGTTTGAGACCTAGTTACAGCCGCAGCTGAGAAATGAGACATATCAGGAAGTTTTGATCCATCAATGTTACCGATAACCAAATCGTACAACGTATCATCCATACACAAAGCTTCAGTTTTCCCAGTGAAAAAAGGACAATCAATGTCAATCATTGCCAAAGGATACCTTTGTGTGGATTCATCAATCAACGTAACATTTGATTCCTTCCCTATTAACTGACTATCCGAAACCAAACTTCTCCGAACGACACAGCCTGTACACCCAGTATCTCTTAATACAACCACCTTTTTATTATTAACCAATCCTTGTGCCGTCGGTAACCTTGCCTTTAAGAAGTAACAGACACCTTCCCTAGTTTCCTTACTACACTCCTCCCTATCCGAAATCAAAGGATCACCAACCTTATTTTCAAAAATACTTCCAATCTCATCACCTTTCCTAGTTACTTCCGTTTGACAAAAACTAACTTGGTGTGCTGCGCCACGTGGTGTGCTATTATTTTTACCGCGTCCGCAAAAAGACCCTCTAAAATTACCACGACCACGTGTATAACCACGACCTACATTCTGCGTATTCTCATTCTTAACCTGAGAACCTTGAGTCTCTACGCGCGTGTTAAAATTTTCTTTAACACCGCTATCCCCCACTCCAGTTGCTCCTACCTCTGCGCTATACAATTGTTTCCTGTCGGGGTTCTTAAAACATTTAATTGTTAAATGCCCCTTACCGCATATGCTACACTTGATATCCGGTCTACCACTCGGTTTGTTCGAGTCAACTTTGTCCTGTTTACCCTGCGCTGCGCCTCTATTATCGCGTTGCCCCTTATTAATGCAACTATATACGCCCCCGCGCGCTTCTGCAAACAAATCTGCCTCCCTAGCCATTTCATCTAAATTACCAAACTGTTTTGGCTTCAGATGTACATACAGTTCTCTATTACATGACTCCAGGAACTGATCCCTTGCCATGAAATCACAGACAGCCGGAAAAGATTTTTCTATCTTTGCCATATTAAGCCATTTTTCTAAATAACTTCTCAGTCTACTACTGAACTGTATGAACGTTTCTGATTTCTCGGGCCTACTATAACGAAACTGCTTCCTAAATCCGCGCTCTGTCATGTCAAAATTCTTTAATAAAGCGTCCTTTAACTTTTCATAATCCGCCGCGTCCTCATTTGACAACCGGTCATATACATCAAGTGCGCGCCCTTTGAGCTATGCACTTAAATACGCGGCCCAAACACTCTTATCCCATTTATTAGCAGTAGCATATTTCTCAAACCTAGATAAATAACTATCCATTTTATCTTTACCCTCTTCAAAATAAGGTAACTTAGGATCCCGGGCATGAGCCACCTTCTCAGCTTTTTGCTTTTCAAATTCTAGCTCGAGCTTCGCTCTCTGCATTTCTAACTGATTCCTTAATTCTTGGTGCTGTAGCTCAAACCCATGTTTTATTTGTTCTAAATGGGCCTCACTAACCTCTTTTGCCTCCCTTTCAGTCTGAATGCGTGCCATTTCAAGTTCCTTATTAACATTCAACATAGCTAGTTCATGTGCCCTTTCCTTTTCCTTTTCCCTTTCCTTTTCTTCTAACTTAGCTAGTTCATGTGCCCTTTCCTTTTCCTTTTCTTCAGACCTTAACCTTTCTAAATCCCTTTGCTCTTGCCTTTCCGCCCGCTCAATATCTTGCTGCTCTTTAACAAAACCTTGTAACTCCTTCCCCTCATAACCTAAGTCCTTTCCCATTTGCATTAAACGCTCCATTATTGATAACGTAAATCTCACGTTACTATCAAAACCACTATAAACTGATCAGTTATGATCAGTGATGATTGAATGGGCTTAACTATAACGTTAAGATATGTGTTATACGCGTTAATCTAACTAAAACGTTAGTTATTAAAGCACACGCGATTTGAAATGTCAAATGCTTTCAGCACAGTATGACGTTGCGTACTGGTAGTCTAATATGACGTCATAAACTGACGACGTTTACAGTAAAATGCTACAATCCGAAGTTTTATCACAATACAAAACTTCGATCATAACAAGTCACCATTAATGTTTCTATTACGTCATACCTAACTCAAGCCACAGCGTAAATATTAACGCTACCGTTATGTCAACGTCAATAAATTGTTAACGTCACTACGTCAGAACCATGTGTGGGTAAGATCAATTAGTAACTCCAATTTAACTTAGTAGAATGTCAGGTAACACAATTAAGTGGGGTCTACTTAAATTTTTCGTTACCAAGAAAAAGTGGGGTTTGCCTTGCCTTCTTGCTCAGAAATTATCGACTTGTCAGTATCCATTCAGTTGAATACATGGGTTTCGCACTTCATCAACGCAGGAAGGAAGATTAAAGTTAATTTCTAAATGTGGCTGTCAATGCATTTTTTTTTTTTTTTTTTTTTAAAGTTGATGATTCAGAGTATCAATGTGCTGTTCGACAGCCGGGAACACCAGCCAGAGATCAAATCCCACTTCTGACACCAAATGTTACATGGGGGTTTACGGCGTCCCGCAAACCCCCATGCTGACAAGACAACCGAGCGTGATCTCTGACAGGTGTACGGGCAGCTGTGGGGTAAGGCAGAAGAAAGATGTTAGATGAATGACATGAATTATTTACAGTATCTACATACAACACTTACTAACATAAAACATCACAATTTGTTGCTTCTGTAGCCAACTCACGACGTCCGCTCCGAAGGCAAAACACTGTTCTGTGCTCGGAACGGGTGACGTGAATACCTACAGAAGCAAACAACAAAAACAACAACAAAAACAAAAAAAGAATCAACACAAAACGCGACTGGCCAGTTTATAACTTAGGGTGAATCCCCCACTCGCGTGACACTTCCTCTCGCGAACTAGTAGAACTAGTCTATCAACATAGTTGATAATCTTAGGTTTAGCGATCACGTTTGCTGATCAGAAGTTTAGTGATCGTCTAAATGACCTGCAGGTTAATTGACCTCTTCCATGGTCTCACATTTGTTTACAACGAACAATGATCTAGATTCTGCTTCTACCCTGGTAGGCGCTGATTACGGCGGTCTGTCCGCCCTTGCTGGACCCTAACGCCTAGCGCCGTACCAGTACCTGCTGCTATGAAGCAGGGAGCAGCAGGTCACACATTGTTGTGCCTTTCAATATACTTTCTATTTCCCCGTCACAATGTTGTGTTCACTCTTTACAACTTGACCTGCTGCTAAAGTGTCCGTTTTTTCCAGGGTTTATATATCTATGAATACTACCGGAAAATCATGCCTACTCATATTATCTTGCTCAATTCGTGGCGAGGTGGAGATACCGGCCACAAACAAAGCCAGATAGCAAAAATCGAGTAGATAATGGATTTGCGTTCAAATAGTATATTTCCCATAGGAAAAATTGATGAAACGACCCTATAATCAATGACATGACTCCTGTCAAAACGAACACCCACACAACACGTGACGGGAATAAAAATCATATATGGCACAATTTGGCGGTTGGCGATTTTTAGGCAAATTCTATAGGACTCGGCCTTTTAGCGGCCCCCTGTATTGTAAAAACAGCTCTCTATAAACCACTCATGCATACATCGTATGATATGTGCATGACTTGTTCATGGAGCCGCACAGTTTGCGTACCATATTTCACCTAAAATATTTCACTCGCACCGCCCTACCATATATCTACTAAAATAATTTAGATGTGCATAAGCACCAGAGAGGTTTCCTATTCCATCTCGTAACAAACCCTCAAACTATTTTTTGTTCCGTTATGCCCCTTTTTCGACTGCAGCCAAGCGTTGGCACCCACATGTGGTGCTGTTGTTGACATTGGTCTTTGGTGGCGATATTATGGTGTTTACAATATGAAACCAGAACAAAACAATAAAAAGCTATTATTACTGCATCTCTTCTGTCATGTTTTGTTGAATACCATGAACTGTGACTGACATTGACTATAGTTTCATGCTTTATTGGACATTGTTAACCCTTATCTTGCTGAACATGACAACCACAACCTATGCAAACAGTGAAGATCCAGGTCAGATAATGGCCATCTGATCAGTTTCTACACTGTTAGTTATTGTCATGCGATTTGTGAATTGAACGAGTACATTATAATTAAAATATGAAAAACATCGGGTTAGGAGCAAAATTTAAGTGAACCGCTTCTCGTGGCCCGATGTACATATGTCGTTGAATGTTAAATAACATTCATTTCATAATTAATTACTCTTAGCAATTGCAAACACAGCAGACAACTTTTTCAGATATTTATTTTTCTTACTTTTCTGAGAAAACCATATGACATATGTAAATCTTCTGTAGCTAGATGATTCACTTAAAATGTCAAACCAGGTTTTCTCTTAACTGGCTTCAGATGGTTCAGTTGAACTATTAAAATTGAGTTTTCCTTCAAAATACAAAAAAAAAAATAAAAATAAATTAAGTGTTACCTGCTTCAATTTTGTTTGGTGTTTTTACTATTAAATCACCAGTAGTGACATCTGTAGGCATCAGTCTCAATTTTTTCTCTTGTTTTCAGAGAAAATAAGGATTGGCCTTACGTTAGAATTGGCAGCTCAGCAGACAATTCCGGGCAGATGTTTCATTTGAATTGTTGAGACTTATTTTCTCTGAAAAATAATTTTAACAAAATGTCTACCCGAAAAATTTCTGTGGCACTTTACATTTTGAAATATTTTTCTAATTTTCACAGAAAACAGGATTTTACATCACATGCAGATTGTCTCCAACAGATACAATTTGTATGAGCCGGCCTCTGTAGCTCAGTCAGATGCCTGTCTGACTGGTGATCAGGAGGACGCGGGTTCGATACCAGCCGGGGTCAGCAACATTCTTTCGTGGAGATTGACCATGAAATCTTTTCTATGGTCATTCTCTCCCTTCCACTGTGTCAAGAAGGGCAGTTGTCAATTTCTGGCGAAAGAATGTGCACTGTACTGGTTAACCACTTATGTAAAAGCCGTCCTAGGAAAAGTTTGGATAGGTAAACTGACAGGCAAAAATGACCTAAAATAGTGTTGACTGGGACGTATAACTCCAACACAAACAAACAAACAATTTGCATGAGATGTCAAGTCCTGTTTTCTGGGAAAAAGTAAGAAAAATATCAACAATTTGTCGTCTGCTGAATTAGCCTAGAGAGTGGTAAAGGTTAAATTATATGTATTTCAGTTACTGATGGGATCTTTCCATTGCCTAGAGCCAGTAGAACGTCAGATCAAGTTTGCTCCAATCTTGGCCTCGCTAAGTACTTACGAGATTTTCTACCAGCTGGGTGACAATGTTCAGGACAAGACAGGAGAAAAGGTTAATTAAGCAGATATTTTATAAGGGAATATAAAATAGTTCCAGATAAGGTGCCTTTTTTCATCCCAAGAGTACTGATATTTTTTTTTATTTCTGCACAAAAACATACAGTGTAAGTACTCTTTAAAGCCCCTCAGTGACTGATATTTTTCTTATTTCTGCATGGAAACATTGGTTGTGGGTACTCTTTAGAAGCGCCTCACTGACACGCTTCTAAAGAGTACCTATAACATATGTTTTCGTGCAGAAGTAAGAAAGATAGCGAGGCGCTTCTATAGAGTACCCACAACTTATGTTTTTGTGCAGAAATCAGAGCTCTCACTAGGATTTTGAAAACAGGGTTCCAGGAATCCTTCCTTGTAAAAAGTTGGATTCACAGGTAAAAAGTTGGATTCCCACATAAAAAGTTGGAGTTCTGATCTTGATCCCGCATAGAACATAGACAAAAAATTTCTTATTATCAGGCTACACATTCATGTGAATAACTATATACTTCAATGGCTCCAAAACTATCTTTTTCTGATAAATGTATTTAATAATGAAGCACCCACAATCTGAAAGTTTGTTGAAATATTAGGAAATTAATGTATATCCCAGATCCCAGTAACCACCCCCTTCCCCACCCCACCCCCCCCAAAAAAAAAACAAAAAAAAAAAACAAATTCTAGTCAAATAATGCCACATCATAAAATCATGTTATATTAGGATAACATCAGATATAATGTAAACCCAGATCAGAAAACAACATTCTATTCAGCCATATTTGTGCTTTCAAATTTGGACGTACAGGTACGTAACACTAGCTCATAAGTTTTAAATGGTGTAAACAAATACGTAGGGGAAGCATCCTAACTAAGTCTGACTTCCTGTAATTGTTAAAATGATTGTATTTTGAAGAAATACAGACATTTTTGTTACCATTAAACATCGGAACACTCTTTGACCGAGGGATAAAAAGTACGATCGTGTAGTCGCGAAAATACATGACATTGGTAATTTGTCAATTAGATCGTCTTCGCCATTACCCTGGTTTAACTAAATGTGAAATTTTACCGACTAATGTTAATCTGTTGATGATTCATGCTTACACCAATCAGTAAACTAATTAATTGTAATTCATATTAATACCGGGATTAGCGCAGCGAGATTAAAAAGGTACAATCATTTTAACACGTGCCGCAAACCGACCATCACTCCCACTGGCTGGTGCAAAAATATCTGTCAAAATAGGACACGCCTACTGATTTGTGGCATGTGTGCTTTCAACACAAAAAGCGGCGGCGCATTTGATCTTTTACTGGTATTGCGTAAGCGGCCTAAATTAGCTTCTGAACTTACTGCTTCTGTAATTTTAGACACGTGTCGCAATAAAAAAATGCATACATAAGAATCGCCGGTAGTGAATTTTACGCGTACAACAGCAAAAATTTGGCGTCAAATATGCAGAATCCTGCGTTTCCGAGAGCTCTGGAAATAATAAAAAAAATGTTGATATCCCTGCTTATCAGGGGCTGTGGTTAACCCTTAAAGTGCATCAGAAGAGCAGATGACACATTTATTCTCTAAATGTTTTTTCAGAGAAAATATGGCTTGACATTTCATGTGAATAATCTGCCTAGCAGAAAATAATGTTTGCAAATGTTGTGATGGAAGTTTACCATAAAAATCCTAAAAATTTGAACAACTTGAGAGCTTGATGTAATTCTCCTAAAATTTTAACAAGTTTGTTTCAGGATCCAGCAAGGAGTCCAAAAAGCGCAGAAGGAATGGCAAATAGTGTAGACCCTAACAGACTGCTTCTGAAGGTTACATTTCCAAAGATCAAACATACTTGCACTATTTGCCTCTAATCTTAGGAAATAATTGGTTTCACAAGGCAGAAATAATTAAAATACTTGTGTTGGGATGATTCCTTCATAAAACACTGATATGCTGTGTACGCAAAATATCTCATACAAAAGCACAGGCAGACATATTGTTCTTAGTATGGTTTGTTTGTTTGTTTGTATTGGAGTTTAACGGCCCAGTCAACACTATTTAGGTCATTTTTGAGCCGGTCAGTTTACCTATCCACACTTTTCCTGGGCAGGCTAGTACGTAAGAGATTAACCAGTACAGTGCACATTCTTTCGCCAGAAACTGACAAATGCCCTTCTTGAATCAGCGGGAGAGAATGACCATAGAAAATATTTCTTTATCAATCTCCACGAAAGAATGTTGCCGACCGTGGCAGGTATCGAACCCACGTCATCCTGATCACCAGTCAAGACACGCATCCTACTGAGCTACCGAGGCCGGCTAACTTTTTGAATACACATTTTAGATTGGTAGGATGCATACCCTTTTCCTTCCATCTATTTCATATATTTGCCTTGTTTTCCAGGATACAGCTGCAATTCCCATATTATCTAACATTAACTACCATGGTACCCTGCTTCTGCAGCATCTTCTCCAGTTTACCAACCCAAAATCAGTTGTGAAAAGTGTGCTGGACATGAAACCAGTCGAGCTGAGAAACTTGTCATGTGATCCATGTGGAAGTCATGTGATAGACACTTTCTTTATGACAGAGAGTGTTGGAGAGAAAAACAGAGATGCACTTCTGAAGAAGTTTCAGGTACTTACATACACTGGTAAACTTCAATAACTCTGATATCTTCAGCCCCCGCCCATAGGGGCTTGAAGAAATATATGGGCTGCATGATGCTTCCACGCAGAGCTGAATCAGGCCCGCACACTAGTACTGGTAAACCGCTTAGAGGATCTAAGCCTGTCCAGGAACCGTGGTGCAAGGCGGACCGTCCATAATAATAAACCCTACTGGTTTCATTGGGCGACAGGGCTTGAGATGTCATTTCATCTCAATGTCGGGTAAAAGTCTCACAAATTTGGAAGCAATGTCTCCAAAATGACCTTTACAGTGTTGACGGGGACGTTAAACCTCCAATCAACTAACCAACTCTAATATCTTTGAGACCATGAAGATTTGTTGGAGATAGGGGTTGATCAAACTATTGAGGGTTCACTGAGCGCTGGGCCACGAGGCATATTACTTTCAGGGATCACTAAAAGATACCTTTACAATCTTCTTGTGTATCCTCGTTAGAATTGCCTCATTAAGGTGATACTAATGGGTACACAAAACATACCTTTCAAAGATAAAAATAGGAATTACTCCCTTTTCTTACATGCTTTTCAATGAAATATAGAGATTTCTCAGTGAAATAGAAAATGATATTGTCACTGTTTCAAACAGTGACTGACTGATATCAATTTTATTTTTCATTGTTTGGGACTACTTTTTTCTCCAAATCTAATTCTGTGGTCAGTTTTCCATTGTCAGATGATTGAAAATTAATGAACTGTACAAGATTTGACCCTATGCCCGTTCACACGTCACGTGGACGTTAATGACGTCATTTCGACGCTGATGTCACATATTTTGTTGCGTGACATTAGATCTGTCTGCGCCTTCTTTGGGAAACTAATATCTCAATTATTTCAGTAACCATTCATAAAAATGCCATCCCAGGCTATTTCTCAGGTGCAAACTCTTAGTTTACACCCAATATTATACCCAGTAAATACGTTAGACACCACTTAATTGCCGCAAAACGACCAGGAACAAAGTTAGTTTTCTCTGGGTGTGAGTGACGCGATTACTGAAGCTAAATCTTGCCGTTTTGAAGCATGTAAGAAACAGAAAATTTGATTTATTCAGTGTAAGATCAAATTTTTTTCATTCATGAACACCTAAACTGGTATTTTCACTCGTGGCTACGCCACTCGTGAAAATACTGGTTTTGGTGTTCATTCCTTGAAATAAAATTCGATCTCACACTGAAAAAATAAAATATCCTGTATTAATATACATTAAAATTCCTATAATAAAACCACCTTTGGGACTGTTCAAAAGAGGTCTTTAAGACCACTTTTGAACAGTCCCAAAGGTGGTCTCTTGCTAGAATACAGGGAGTGCAGAAAACAAACAGACAGGATGGCTGAAACCATTTAAATCTGCTTTTTAAGGAGAATTAGTCTTAATTTTAGGCAGTCCAATAGCAGAATGAGGCTGTATATGGGTAGCTTAAGCCATTGAAAGAATTCTCTAGGGGCTCCATAACAAGTATGAATTAGCCATGGTAAACGAGCCATTCATGTTTTGAGTTATTGAAGTTTTACTAATTAGATTTCATTTTTTTTCACACTCGGCAGTCTTATGGTCAGAAATTTTGTTTTACTGTGACACATCAGCGGAGCCGTAAAAGATAATTTGCAACAGTAAAACTGACAATTTGCCTCCCCAAATGACAAATTTGAATAGTGTTATCCCCACTTATTTGGCTGTTAAGTTAAAAATTGTACTATTTTGCACAAGGTGGCAAGGGCTGTGAGCTGCTTAAAAACAAATATCAGCCAATGAAAAGCGACGTTACGTGATGTCAGGTTTCCAACACTAAATTACAGAATATTATACTGTCACAAATTTTTTACGTTATCAAATAAGACTTTGTGTTAGATACGCAAGTGCATTAGAATATTCCTTTGTATGACAGTATGTGATATCTTTGTCTCACACTGCTATCTAACCCCAAGGTTTATTAGCAAAGCAAGTACTGTAAAAATCCATAAAATTGGGACACCTTGAGGACTTGCTATAATGCTCTTAAAATTTTAACAAATTTGTTTCATGATCCAGCATGGAGTCCAAAAGGTGCAGATAGAATGGCAAACAGTGTAGACCCTGATCAGACTGCTCCTTCAGGAGCAGTCTGATCAGGGTCTGCACTGTTTGCTTAGGCCTATCTCTCCCAATACTTAGGATCATTATGGTACACTGCAGTGGAACTATTTTTTCTCTCCAAAACTGTCTTCTTCGGCATTCTTTGTTACTGATGCAAACAGGGAAGCACCTTTTCTGTTTCTTCCAAGATGTACATTTTTAACAGCCACATGTCCTTGATCAACTTTCAATGAAATGGACATTCATCTTGTCGTCAAACTGCTGTCAAATGTAAAGGTATAATATATATATTATGAAGTTTTTTTTCGAAATCAACAAATCTTAATGGTTTTTAGTTCAAATTTACTATTTCAAATCACCTGAACAAGTCCGTGAAATGAACACCCACTTTGTATAGAGAAAACTGGGGTTTACGGGGGTAAACATTTTTTTTCTTATTTTGCTCCCAAGACATAGGTTGTGGGTACTCGTTAGAACCGCCTCATTGAGGCGGTTCTAACGAGCACCCACAACCTATGTTTGCAGTATAAATAAGAAAGATATCATGGATTTTCATCCGAAAAATAGCCATTTTGGAGATGTGAAAAAATGCACTATGTCTTACGGGTGTGTTATCGTAATGATAAGAAGCTCACTGGTAAAACTGTTTAAATAGCTTTCTTTATAAGGCAAGCATGATAAAGGCTCTAGTTATTTTTTTTGCTCTGTTAATATGTGTGAAGAGGCCATTTGGCAAATAAATTTTCTGTATTCTTGGGCAGTACTGGAAGAATTTTACCATTCAAAGCACATATCCTGGCATGAGACTTAAATAACTTGCCCGAGATTTCATTATCCCAGTCTTAACCCCATCATAGGTTCTATTATTTTATTGTAGACATTTATTAAGGATTCAGTATATTCTGGGAAAATCACACCTTCCAGAGCCTAGGATGAACAGAACCCAGGAAAAAATCCTTGTTAAAAGCAACATATTTATTGTTTGTCCCAGATATGAATTGAATCTGGGTTTACACTGTTTGCCACCAAATGGAATAAGAAATCCCAACTTACAATTGAATTTGTTCATAGATTAGCATCCTCTTAGTAGGATTCATCAGGGTTTTGGGGTTATTTTTAGCCATTTAGAGCCCGAAGTGCTCAAGGTGAGCTTTTGCTATCCCCAGCATCATGCATCAGCTTTTCATTGAAACATCTTATTCTCCACAACTGGGATACCACTTTTCATGAAACTTCACAGGAATGAGCTGCTCAGTGTCTTTCAGTTTCTGGGGTTTATTTAACCATGCAGAACTCGGGTTGCTCAATGACAGTTTTTATTTGTCATGGCTCATGTGGCAGCAGTATGCTATGGATCTTCATTGTTCAATTGTATCACTGTTTGTAGGTCACCTTAACCTCTTTCTAACACTAATATTTATGGTCTCAGTGCATTTACAGAAAAGCCGTTACTGGAACACAGTGTTGTTAATACCTCAATTAACACATTGATGCGATGTCACATGATCTTTGAGTGATGTCAAAAATAAATCATCATTCTTTCCAGCACAATTCATTATGATGTCAATGGCACTCTTCTGCCATTGGTAGGAAAAATGTGTGCAATTGTTTTCTTGTTTCAGTTTAAGCCCTCAAAGCAGAATTTAAACCTGACCCCTTTTATTGCAGGGTTTGTATGTGGAACTGGCATGTCACAAGAATGGCAGTCGCACACTGGAGGCAATATGGCGACATCTGAATACAAAGCAGAAGACACTTGTTGCCACGGAGATTTGTGAAATGGAAGCTAAGGTCAGCAGTGACAAGTTTGGTTGGCATATACATAGAAATTTTGCCTTGGGACATTTTGTGAAGAGGAAGAATGATTGGATAGGAATTCAAGGGGCTAAAGTTAAAAAGAGGGAGCTGTTCAAGGATTTTCTGGCAAACTCAGGTGAAGGTCTACACAGACCCTTTTAACAACACTGTTCATTTAAGAATTATTTTTAGCTCGCCTGAAGTATTTTGAGTAATGCATGTTGTTGCAGGGCCGATTGCAAGGTATAACATTGAAACTTAATTAGCTTAAACACCAATGACTCGTTCACCACAGCTAAGTTGAACCCCTTCTTGAAACCCTAGAGAATTCTTTCTGTATGTCCAGACAGGAAAGAAAAGGGGAAAATTTAAGGACATATTCATTTTATTTTAACTTCAAAATGTGTGTTGTCTATACTCACGAGAATCTCCTTTATGAGGCATTTTTAAAGCCCTAGATGAAAACAAATGATCCAGAATACAGTCGAACTTCAATGGCTCGAACACCTTTGGGACCTCGAAAATCTGTTCGAGACAGGGGTAGTTCGAGCCACTGAGGGTTACTGCCAGGAGGCATAACAAGATACTTTTAGACATCTTTTCGGTGTTCTATAATGAAAATGTATGCTGTGTGTTCTCATTAGAATCGCCTCATCGAGGCGATTCTAATGAGTACACACAGCATACATTTGCAAGATTAAAGACTAAAAACTCCTTAATTATCCCCCACTATTTCTTATGTAGAGGATTTCACTAGGGGCTCAAGAACGGGTTCGACTCATCCATGGTAAACGAGCCATCGGTGTTCGAGCCATCGAAGTTCTACTGTATTTGAGTAACTTGTCCGGCTGAATCACACCAACCCCTACCTTTGCAAATAGTGTAGATGCAGATCAGGGGCTAGTTGTTCAAAACTAACATTGTTAACTGTATCGTTAAAACTGATCATATGCTAATAGTTTTGCTGAAAAAATGACACTATTAGATATTGTTCTTGCTTGAAATGTTAACAGTAGGATCACTGACGAGTTCGTTAAGCTAACTATATTTTGAAGAACTGGACCCGGACCCAAACCATCTGATCAGGATCCACACTGTTCGTAGTTCAGTTTGTGAATTTGAAAGAATACATTATATCAAGTAATTGTCAGAAATGGGTGTAGTATTAAATATGTTCAGCAGAACAAGTATTTAAATAATTTCTTGTCATTTCTATTTTTTTGATAGATTTGAGGGGAGGGAACATAAGAATCTTATATGGATGTGAGGGGTGGATTGAAAAATCCGTCCCGAGGGACACTGTCCGGCATCACGAGGCTTGCCGAGTGATGCCGGACAGTGATCCCGAGGGACGGATTTTTCTATCCACCCCTCACACACATATTGGATTCTTTTTCTTGCATACCTTCCATTTCTATTGCGAATTTTTAATGCTACTGTCACTTCGGTTACCGACGTCCGCCATTTTGTTATGACACAACAGGAATGTTTAGTGACGTCACGCATGACAACACCGCACATGAGGTTGTAATCAACCAGTGTATTTATCAAACACCTGATTATATTCGATTTTGGGTCGGAACACCAGGGTCAGAACATAAATTTCTATCCCAGGGTAAATTCACGGATTTCCTTGTCTGGTGTGCAAGAAGAGACATTCAAGGGAGGCAACTCTTTCAAAGTTTCTGATGACTCCCTTGTCAGTAGGGCTCTTAACAGTAAAATTCCTATATTAAGACCACCTTATGAACTGTTCAATAGTGGTCTTTAAGACCACTTTGAACAGTGTCAAAGGTGGTCTCTGACCAGAGGACACTATGCAGAAAACAAAAAGTAAGAATAATTGAAACTTCTAAGTTTTGGTGGGCTAAAGAGCGGATTTTTTTTGTACTTATTTGCTTCTGAGTAGACTCCTTTTCTGGAGTGTTGAAGAGAGAAGCAACACTGCCAGGAAGATCTCTTCTGGGGAAGTAAATGTTCTGGAAAAGGTGCAATCCCTTGGAAGTAAGGACTACAGCACAGAACTGAACACAATGGAGTGTACAAGTTTTTCTGGACCAGACTAGCTAGTTTTGGCCAATTAGGCCTCATCAGTGACCCTCAAATACAGTGAAATTCTGCTATTAAGACCACCTGAAATTAAGTCGAATTCTTCTTTAAAAAGTGTATTTAGAAGGTGCAGTTATTCTTCCTTTTGTCTTTGGGGCTGTTCAAAAGTGGTCTTCAAGATCAATTGTGAACAGTTCTGAAGGTGGTCTTAATAGAGGATTTTACTGTATTTCCTAAATCCAGCTGTGAAGTACGTTTATAATGCATACAAAATACCTTGTTATTATGAGAATATATCTATTA
Organism: Lucinisca nassula; assembly: GCA_963580285.1. Classification (NCBI taxonomy): domain Eukaryota; kingdom Metazoa; phylum Mollusca; class Bivalvia; order Lucinida; family Lucinidae; genus Lucinisca; species Lucinisca nassula. The sequence goes on from OY757017.1 coordinate 123,986,526, forward strand.
TACATTATACAGTAAAATAAACATTTGAGAAGTGATTAGTGTTATATCTCAAGCCTTGTGAAAATAAGAGATGTTACATTAACCCTTTTTGTACCAGATGGAATCTTCCTCCTTATATATGGCAGGAGTCCATTTTGAAATTTAGGAGTATCAGATTGATTTATCTTTAAGAATTTATTTGCAAAATGGCTGAACTTTTTGCAAACAATGTAGGCCCTGATCGGACGCCGCGTTCTACGGCGTCTGATCTGGGCCTGCACTGTTTGCCAGGGTACCAGTTTTGGGGTTTCCGGTACAAAATGGGTTAAATGAGACATCACTGTATTCCTATTCCCACTGACAGATAAGTCTGTTAATGCAAAAGGTTTTATTGTTTTTCAGCATCACCAACAAAGCGCTGTAAACAAGAGTCCGAAAGAAAGGATAGCTTAGGAAATACATTACCAGCAAAAAGTCCCAGAAGTGGTCCGAAGTCAAGGGAACAAGGAGATAATTTAGGGAGGGTAAAGTCAAAGGTGAGTACCATAATGATCCTAAGTATTGGGACAGATAGGCCTAAGCAAACAGGGCAGACCCAGATCAGACCGCTCCTGAAGGAGAAGTCTGATCAGGGTCTACACTGTTTACCATTCAGCCAGCCCCTTTTGGACTCATTACTGGATCATGAAACAAATTTGTACAAATTTTAGGAGAATTACAGCAAGTCCTCAAGGTGTCCGAATTGTTAGGATTTTTACGGTTGTCGTGAATGGAATAACAAGCTCTTTAGCGGCCAAAATGTCAATTGTTCTAGCCAGTACATTATTTAATACTTTGGTATTTTTGCTGAAAAAAATGAGGTGTATTTCAAATAGCTATTCACATTTTTTTTTTTTCAGCCAAAAAATCGGTGTATATGCCATATTAATTGATCATTGTTTTAAGAATGTGTTAATGACTTCATTAGCTTTAAACTGGGCCCAGATGTGCTTTTTAGCTCAGCTAAGAATGTAGTGTTAAAGTACCTAGTAGCTCAGTTAAATGCACATGACTGGTGATCACAGTTTGAAATAAGATGGGAAATACAAGAATTTTCCACAACTGGTAATTCCTGGGAATTGGGGTAATACCTGGGAAATAGTGGGAAATACAGTACTCTGTACACAACATTTAGGGCAACTGCTGCTTATACTCTCCACACCTAACTAAATGAAAGCAAATACATTAGTGACACATTGGTTTCCTTAAGGAACCAGATTCTATTGTTCATGCATATTTAAAATTCTGTTTCTGAAAGTTTAGGTTTCGATTCCAGCCAGGTCAATCACTATTCTTTCATGGAGATTGATTATGAAATATTTTCTATGTCATTCTCTCCTGTTGATTCAAGAAAGGCAATTTGTAATTGCTGGCAAAATAATATGCACCTTACTGGTTATCTGCTTAGAAGGATTAAAATAGAAGTGAAGGCAATGATCAGGAATCGATACAATTAACCCACAGCTCCCATCAGTGACATCAAAGGGAAAGAAACACAAACATGGGAAATAACTAGACCCTAATGGAAACATCAATAGTGGAAAGCCAAAAGGACAGTTACTTTCCCAAAAAATGGCCAATTGGCTATCCAAAACAAAATAATATCAGCAATACACACACTCAAAAAAGACAAACCATAACAAAAATAAACCGCATCAGAAGAAACGCCTTGGAATGGTCAGTGAAACAAATTCCACTAAGGGGCTTACATCGATTTTACGCAGCTGCAATCCTTGCCCTTACCTTTGTCACGATTTAGACAAATAATTTGTTCAATCCACATGAAGGCCTTCTAACTCATCATCTCCGAGAACGCAAAAATCAAATAAGCACAGAAATGAAACAACGGTGAGGAGTCAACAGCAAGAAACAGCAAAAGAAAAAACAAGTTAGACTCTGATGGGCCCAACCGGAGACGGAGCATCAGGGTCCAACCAACATTACATAAAATTAAATTCTCTCTAATTCTCAGTATGCCTTTACGCTGGAACAGTCATAGAATCTGGAACCGTCATAGAATCTAAGCCTGCCAAGGAGAAGTTTGGTTAAATTGACCGATAGTCTTAACAAAATGTGTAAAGTGAACATTTTGATCAACCAGTTTTGTGTACTAGAGTTGTCCATGTCCTAGGTGATACTGACTTGAAGTAGTTCTCAAGAGCACCGCATGCGGGTGCCAATGCTCGGCTGCAAAAATTCTAAGTCGAAAAAGGGGCATAACTGTGCCAAAAATATTTTGAGGGTTAGCTCACCTATTGGTATGAGTTCCCCTTTTCATAATGAACAACTAGTCCGAGTTTCAAGTACAGTCAAACCTCGATAATTCGAAGTGCAAGGGGCCGCAGGAATTCCTTCGAATTATCGAGAGTTCGAATTATCGAAATCGGCAATTTTCGGATTTTTTTATTCAATTCAAATGACTATAATTCGAACTTCATTTCGGCGCAATGATAAAGAAACGGTAATAACTGCCAGAGCATTAAAGAAAATGAGGTACGTGACGGTTAATCTCATCGTCTTTTATGCTTGACAGGGCTACGAAAGCAGGAAATAATAATAAAACTTGAACTTACATTTTTATTTACAGCCATCAACAATAACAAAAATGAAGTTTGAATGCAAATTACTAAACCATTTTACTGACGAAATATTTAACCCCGCAAAAAGAACAACAGAACTGACAAACACTGACAGCTAGCGAAGATTCAATAATGTACCGTAATTAAAACACATAAAAACATCAAATAAAATATTCATTGCGGACGAAATCAATTAAAGACACCAATTACTCAATAAAGGATCATCACCTGTAGTGTGGCCGTTAATCCGGTGTTAATTACCTGTATCTACTAATTCTTGAAGCCAGTCGGGTGTGAAGTGTAACAATCGAACTCGCCGCAAAATTGCGATGTGTGACCTTGATTAGCCAAGTAATATTTCGAATTAAACAGGGGATTTTAATAAGAATTTCTTTGATTGGGACCGACGAAACTGTTCGAAAAATCGAATTTTTCGAAAAATCGAAATTCGAAAAATCGGTAATATTTTTGCAATAACTTATAGAGAAAAATGTCGGGACAGCCAGTCGTCTTCGAAAAATCGGTAGTTTCGAAAAATCGGCATTCGAATTACCGAGATTCTACTGTAAATATGTTCAGTAATGACAGAGATATTAAAAAATGTCCAAGTTTATGCATGACGACGCCAGAGCTATGACAATACTTTGTTGTTTTCTTCGAAAACAGCCGAGCTAAAAATGGAATCTCAGCAGACTTCTGATGCCATCTAATGGAGGACCTTAACCCTTGTCCCGCTTATCACATTAACCTCTACCTGTGCAAACAGTGCAGATCAGATGGCTTCAGAATAGGCCATCTGATCTGGATCTAAACTGTCATTCAGTTATCGCATTAGTGTGTGTGTGTGTGAATTCGGGTTTAACGTCGCTTTCAACAATTTTTCAGTCATATCACGACGGTGTCTGGTTGCGACAGGGAGCTCAATGCTCACGTTTATAGTGCTGCCTCACTGAAGTATCATGTCCCAGACACATTACATGATACCACACCCAGTAACATTATCCTGACACTGGATCGACCAGTCCTAGCTCTACCCCGTAAATCTGAGTGCCAAGCGAGGAGCAGCTAGTACCATTTTTAACAACTTTGATATGTCGCAGCCCGGGATCGAACCCGAGACCTCCCGTTCCCCCGGAGCGGACACTCTACCAACTGAGCTATCGGGGCCGGTATATCGAATTAGTACATTATATTAAAGGGCCCCTGGAGAAATAGATTGGGCTGCATACTGCTTCCACAGAACTGAAACCGACCACACATGAGCACTGATAAACCACTTTGAAGGTCTAAGCTTGCCCAGAAAAGTTATGCAGGTTGGCCCGTCCATGAATATAAACCCTATTGGTTTCATTGGGCAGCAGAGCTTGAGAGGTTATTTTATCTCAATGTATGGTAAAAGTTCCACAAAATTGGAAGCATTAGCAACATCTCCAAAATCACCTCTATAGTGTTGATGGGGAATGTTAAACCTCAAATCAATCAATTAAAATACATAGCATTAAGTAATTTGATTGGTTGATAGGCGAAAATGGGTGTGCTAAAATTAATTTATTCAGCAAGACAGTCTGATCAGGGTCCACTGCCTATATGCATGAAAAAGAATTAATGTCAAAATTTGTCAGTTCCTGCTATAATCAGATAATATAAATCTTCTTGTCACTACCTCCTTCCAGCTTCAGATTTTAAAATAGTTTGGCGGAAATGTATTATTATCCATAAGAAAAATACCTGTCTTTGTGGGTAGAGAAAATACAGATCAACCTGTGCATATGTAGTTTAAATGGCACACCTTAGAGCAATGGCGTAAATACAGCTGACTTATCCTCATGTATAAGGTCACATATGATCTTTTAGCCATACCTGCAGCAGACTACCTAATTCCTAATACTGGGCAGTCAAGATTCAATCACCCACTAGCTTACAGGCAAATCCTGACTCTCAAACACTATTACAAGTTTACATATTTCTCCCACACAATAATTCACTGGAATGCCCTCCCACCCTACTGTGGCCCAGTTTGGCCATACTGTGTGCCAAATAGTCCATGCCTCACCGTAAATATCAGAGGAGCTTTTTTCTTTTATCTGTACTAACCCCTTCATTTCACTTGTAGAAGCCTCTGTGGTGTAGTGGTTATGCTACTCGCCAGATAAACTGGGGACCGCAGGATCGACCCCGGGCTTCTCCAGACTTTCGGATGAGTCTTTAAACCGAGGTCCAGTCTCCGTATGACCTTAGCTGTTGGTGGGACGTAAAACTTATTTCTTAACTGTTCACTTCTTTTATTTCCATTTATCTCCTTTTGCATACCAAAGCTCATCTGATGTCCTCTATGGAGGTTAATATGTAGGTAGATCGTGATGGGAGATCCCAGCATTTGTCCCATGAGAACCGGACTAGGGTCCATTTAAGTTTTGTGTGCAACCAATTAAATTCAGAAGATGTATAGGTAGCTGGCAGCACCCCAGAAAACGTTTTCTTGCAACCTGGTTCATATCTGTTTCTCTTTTTCTTTTCAACAGGAAGCCGACAAACAGTCCAAACCATTTCAGTGGAAACAAGAGTTTCAGAGGAAACAAGGTGCTGATGGACAAAGAAGCCAAAACCATAAAAAGGACATGTCATTAGAAAGGAAGAGTAACAAGAAGCCATTCTGGAGACCACGGCAAAACAAGGAGCAAACTAAAAGATGATGGTTGTAATAAATGAATAAACCAACAGTATTGTTTTCTTTATTGTTTCCCTCAGAAAAATAAACAAACAAATGATGCATAATTAGTCACATGATATTGTAATGCCAAATGATTATGTCAATCCATAAAATGCCAATCATGACAATTGTTGTCTGTTTTGTCGTCTGCTGGTTACTTTAAAACATTGTGGACCCAAATCAGACTGCTGGGTCCACATTGTTTGCCTTTGAGTACTGGCTGGATGGTGCTTCCATGCATAGCTGAAACTGGCCACACAGGAGTACTGGTAAACCGCTTAGGAGGACTAAGCCCGTCGAATGCATATATGGTTTCAATGGCCGGCAGGGTTTGAGATGTCATTTCATCTCAGTGCCGGGTAAAAGTCCCACAAAATTGGAAGCAACATCTCCAAAAATGACCTAAATAGTGTTGACGGATGTTAAACCCCAATTCAAACAAAACAAACAAATCAAGTGCCATTTAGATCTATCAGCAAATTTTAGTGGAAAACTGCATCCAAGTGCAGTCTCACTTTTACCCACTAACAATATCTTCCATGTAATAGCTTTGGACTGATCCACTTTGTGTTTATTTGTTGTACAGCCAGCATGGGCAGCTCAAGTCGGATGTGCATCTGACTGGTTTGCCTTTAAGCAAAACTAAGTTTTAAAACATTTGCAAAAAATCAGCAGACGACATAAGCAGACAACATTTTCAGATGTAGTTTTTCTCAGCGTCTTAAGGGTTAAGCTGTACCATTAGTTCCATTCAAAGACACAAGCTTGGTGGCTCATTTAAGTCAGACCCATTTTCTACCGAATAGATCTTTGGGTTATCTCCCCCTCATATACAGGAGTCCCATATAAAATTTTAGGGGTGTTCAGTTATTTTTAGAAATTTATTTGAAAATGGTTGAACTTCCTGCAAACAGTGAAGGCCCTGATCAAATGCTACACTGCAGTGGAATGCTGCATCTGATCTGGACCTGGGCAGTTTGCCAAAGGACAAAACCTGTTTTAGGAATTCCTGTATAAAGTGGGCAAATCAAGTGCCATTTTTCACTCCCGCCCATCAGGGCTTGGGGAAATAGATTGGGCTGGATGGTGCTTCCATGCATAGCTGAAACTGGCCACACAGGAGTACTGGTCCACTTTGTGTTTTATTTGTTGTACAGCCAGCATGGGCAGCTCAAGTCGGATGTGCATCTGACTGGTGATCAGGAGGATGGGGGTTCAATACCTGCCTTGGTCGGCAACTTCTTTGGTGGTGATTGATCATGAAATCTTTTCTACAGCCATTCTCTAACTTCCGCTGATTCAGTTGATTTCTGGCGAAAGAATGTAAACTGTACTGGTTAACCGCTTACGTATAAGCCTGCTCTGGAAAAGTGTGGGTAGGTAAACTGACTGGCTCAAAAATTACCTAAATAGTATTGACTGGGCCACTTAACTCCAAAACAAACAAAACAAATTTATTTGTTGTACAATTTTCAAAACAAGAGCTGTCATCAGGCAGCATAGCTTGCCTGGAAAAGTGTCTATGATGCTATAGGCATATTGCCTGATAAGCCTTTGGACCTATATAATCATACCAAATAGGAATGAAATCCATGACATAGTTAGGAAAATATGAACATAAAATTGCTGAGTCTGTGACCTTGACCTGAGGTAATGGGCATGGGTGAGGAATTGCTGAATAAAACTTTGGACCTGTATCTTATCATACAAAATATGAACCAAATCCATTATATGGTTTGGAAAATATGAGCTCTTAAAAACTAAAATATAAAATATTTCTGAGTCTGACCTTGACCTTGAGGTAATAGGTGTGGGTACTGCTGAATAAAAGTTCTGAAAAGGGGTAATCCTTAAGAAGGACTACAGTACAGAAATGAAAACTTCTGAAAAGAGGTAATCCTTTGGAAGCAAGGACCACAGTACAGAACAGAAAACATGGAGTGTACAAGATTTTTCTGAGCCAGACTAGCTAGTTTTGGCCAATTAGGCCTCATCATTGACCCTCAAATATTTTCTAAATTCAGCAGTGAAATCAATGATCCCAAATGACTAGAAAATATAACCCACACCATGATGAAGGCCAGGGAGACTTTTTACACCCGCCACATATTCCCATTACACCAGTTGTGGTGAAGTTAATTGTTCTGAAAAGGGGATAAAGTTTAGACCTATATATCATCATTCCAAATATGATTATATGAACCAAATCCATCATATGGTTGGGAAAATATGACCTAAAGTCTATGACCTTGATCTTGAGATCATGTGCATGGGTGGGAGTTTAGCTGAATATAACTGGACCTAACAAATCTTAACCAAATCCATCATATGGTTTGGAAAATATGAGCTGTTAAAAAAACTTTTTATCATTGAAAATTTCTAAGTCTGCGACCTTGACCTTGAGGTTATGGATATGGGTGGGGGTATTGCTGAATGAAACTTTGCACCTATATCTATCATCATAACGAAAATGAACCAAATTCTTCAAACGTTTTGGAAAATATGAGCAGTTAAAGAACTTTCAACATAAAAAATTAAAAAAAAAAAACTTGTATGGTTTGGAAAATATGAGCTTTTAAAAAAACTTTTAATGTAAATGCGGATGCCTTCTCCAACGCCAAAGCTGATGCCAAAGCCATTGCTGGGGGTAGAGCAAAAGCTCTTCTTGGACTTCATCCAGGCAAGCTAAAAATCCTATACTTCAGGCAAACTATAGATCCTGATCTGATCTGACACTACACTATCTAAACTTGGTCTACACTGCTAATTATGCCCCAATTTTGGAACCATATGCATGGGTAAAACAATATTTGGTGTTTACATATACTATGATGTGTTCACATATAACAATGTGTTCATTGAAGTGTTTAATGTGTACATGAATGCTATGTGATCACATATGCTATGTGTTCACATATAATGACCACTTTTTTACCAGCTGCATATATGCAAACCCTAATATTAAGGAGTAACTTGGTTGATAACATGACCTATCCCACTCCTGTAAATTACCAATCCCACTACCCGCCCCCGCCCAGCGGGGCTTGAAGAAGTAGATGGGCTGCATGATGTTTACACGCAGAGCTGAAACTGACTGCACACGAGTACTGATAAACCGCTTAGAGGATCTAAGCCTGCCCAGGCAAAGTGGTGCGAGTCAGACAGTCCATGCTTATAAACCCTATTGTGGTTTCAATGGGTGGCAGGGCTTGAAATGTCATTTCATCTCAATGTCGGGTAAAGGTCCCACAAAATTGGAAGCAGCATGTCCAAAATGACCTATACAGTGGTGACGGGGACGTTAAACCTCAAAACAAACAAAAACCAATCCCACTCCTTAGTATAAGATGTCAATCACAACAATTGTTGTCTGCTTTGATGTCTGTTGATAACTAAAAACGTGGACTAAGATCAGACTACTCCTCTAGGAGAAGCTTAATCAGGGTCCACACTGCCTGTATGCAAAAACATATTTGAAAGTTTGCAAGAAAATCAGCAGAAAACATTAGCAGACATGATTTTCATATGCAGTTTTTTGTGGCATCATAGGCTACAGAAGAAAAACCTTCAGGAAAAGCAACTCTTTTACAACTATTTTCGTCTCTGAACAGGGACCAAGTCTTAACCTAATTCAGCAGTCTACAAACTGTTGGTATTTTTCTTGTTGTTTTTTTTCCAGAAAACAGGATTTGACATCTAAAATATGTAAATTGTCTCCTTAGGAAACAATATGCAGATGTTAAATCCTGTTTTCTAGGAAGAACAAGAAAAATATTTCAAATGTCATCTGCTGAAAAAAAATCCAGCATGCAGAGCATAAACTGAAAGAATTTGTTCCTGAGGAGCTACAGTGAAATTCCTATATTAAGGTTCCTCAATATTTGAGGTACTGAAAAAATCATATTTGCAAATAATTACCCAAAAAGATTTGTCATCAGACGGTAGTCCATGTAAATGTAAGAATATGAAAGCCAAATATTTTTAGCTCACCTGTCACGTAGTGACGAGGTGAGCTTTTGGGATCACTTTTTGTCCGTCGTCCGTCGTGCATGCGTCCGTCCGTGCGTCAGTGCGTCCGTCCGTAAACAATTTCAAATAAGTATATCTCTAATACCCCACGGTCAATTTTGATCAAATTTCATGTGAAGCATCATCAGGTAGGGGGAAAGGCTGCATAAGGTTTTTGGTCTGATCAGATTGGAATTCTGGTTGCCATGGCAACATATAGCTCCCATAGACTTATAAAGGGAAAAATTTAAAAAATCTTCTTCTCTGAAACCAAAGGGCCCAGAGCTTAGATATTTAGCATGTAGCAAGGGCAAATGGTCAACTACATAATTCCTGCCAATCATGCCCCTGGGTTCCAAATGGGCCACGCACCGGGGCCCCTTCGCTCCCATAGACTCATAATGGAACAAAAAGCTTCAAAAATCTTCTTCTCGGAAACCACAGGGCCCAGAGCTTAGATATTTAGCATGTAGCCATGGCAAGTGGTCAACTACATAATTCCTGCCAATCATGCCCCTTGGGTCCAAATGGGCCACGCCCCGGGGCCCTTTAGCTCCTATAGACTCATAATGGAAAAAAAGCTTCAAAAATCTTCTTCTCTGAAACCACAGGGCCCAGAGCTGAGATATTTGGCATGTAGCAATGGCAAGTGGTCACCTACATAATTCCTGCCAATCATGCCCCTGGGGTCCAAATTGGCCACGCCCCGGGGCCCCTTTGCTCCCATAGACTCATAATGGAACAAAAAGCTTCAAAAATCTTCTCCTCGGAAACCACAGGACCCAGAGCTTACATATTAAGCATGTAGCAATGGTAAGTGGTCACCTACATAATTCCTGCCAATCATGCCCCTGGGGTCCAAATGGGCCACGCCCCGGGGCCCTTTAGCTCCTATAGTCTCATAATGGAAAAAAGCTTCAAAAATCTTCTTCTCTGAAACCACAGGGCCCAGAGCTAGGATATTTGGCATGTAGCAACGGCAAGTGGTCACCTACATAATTCCTGCCAGTCATGCCCCTGGGGTCCAAGTTGGCCACACCCCTGGGCCCCTTAGCTCCCATAGACTCATAATGGAAAAAAAGCTTCAAAAATCTTCCACTCTGAAACCACAGAGCCCAGAGCTTAGATATTTAGCATGTAGCAACGGCCAGTGGTCACCTACATAATTCCTGCCAATCATGCCCCTGGGTTCCAAATGGGCGACGCCCCGGGGCCCCTTCGCTCCCATAGACTTGTAATGGAACAAAAAGCTTCAAAAATCTTTGTCTCGGAAACCACAGGGCCCAGATCTTAGATATTTAGCATGTAGCAACGGCAAGTGGTCACCTACATAATTCCTGCCAATCATTCCCCTGGGTTCAAAGGGGCCACACCCCGGAGCCCTGTAGCTCCTTTAGACTCTTAATAGAAACAAACTTCAAAAATCTTCTTCTCTGAAACCACAGGGCCCAGAGCTGAGATATTTGGCATGTAGCAACAGCAAGTGGTCACCTACATAAATCCTGCCAATCATGACCCTAGGGTCCAAATGGGCCACATCCCAGGGCCCTTTAGCTCCCATAGACTCATAATGGAAAAAAAAAAGCTTCAAAAATCTTCTTCTCTGAAACCACAGGGCCCAGAGTTTAGATATTTAGCATGTAGCAACGGCCAGTGGTCACCTACATAATTCCTGCCAATCATGCCCCTGGGTTCCAAAAGGGCGAAGCCCCGGGGCCCCATCGCTCCCAGACTCATAATGGAACAAAAAGCTTCAAAAATCTTCTTCTCAGAAACAACAGGGCCCAGAGCTTATATATTTAGCATGTAGCAACGGCAAGTGGTCACCTACATAATTCCTGCCAATCATCCCCCTGGGGTCCAAATGGGCCACGCCCCAGGGCCCTTTAGCTCCTACAGACTCATAATGGAAAAAAGCTTCAAAAATCGTCTTCTCTGAAACCACACCGCCCAGGGCTGAGATATTTGGCGTGTAGCAACGGCAAGTAGTCACCTACATAATTCCTGCCAATCATGCCCCTGGGGTCAAAATTGGCCATGCCCATGAGCCCCTTCGCTCCTATAGACTCATAATGGAACAAAAAGCTTCAAAAATCTTCTCGGAAATCACAGGGCCCAGAGCTTAGATATTTAACATGTTCCAACGGCAAGTGGTCAACTAAATAATTCCTGCCAATCATGCCCCTGGGGTCCAAACGGGCCACGCCCCGGGGCCCTTTAGCTCCTATAGTCTCATAATGGAAAAAAGCTTCAAAAATGTTCTTCTCTGAAACCACAGGGCCCAGAGCTGAGATATTTGGCATGTAGCAATGGCAAGTGGTCACCTACATAATTCCTGCCAGTCATGCCCCTGGGGTTCAAATTGGCCACACCCCAGGGCCCCTTAGCCCCCATAGACTCTTAATGGACAACAAGCTTCAAAAATCTTCTTCTCTGAAACCACAGGGCCCAGAGCTTAGATATTTAGCATGTAGCAACGGCCAGTGGCCACCTACATAATTCCTGCCAATCATGACCCTGGGTTCCAAATGGGCGACGCCCTCGGGGCCCCTTCGCTCCCATAGGCTCATAATGGAAAAAAGCTTCAAAAATCTTCTTCTCGGAAACCACAGGGCCCAGAGCTAAGATATTTAGCATGTAGCAACGGCAAGCGGTCACCTACATAATTCCTGCCAATCATGCCCCTGGGGTCCAAGCGGGCTACGCCCCGGGACCCTTTAGCTCCTGTAGACTCATAATGGAAAAAAGCTTCAAAAATCTTCTTCTCTGAAACCACAGGGCCCAGAGCTGAGACATTTGGCATGTAGCAATATCAAGTGGTCACCTACATAAATCATGCCAATCATGCCCCTGGGGTCCAAACGGGCTACGCCTCGGGGCCCCTAAGCTCCCATAGACTCATAATGGAAAAATAACTTCAAAATCCTTCTTCTCTGAAACCACAGGGCCCAGAGTTTAGATATTTAGCATGTAGCAACGGCAATTGGTCACCTACATAATTCCTGCCAATCATGCCCCTGGGTTCCAAATGGGCCATGCGCCCGGGCCCCTTTGCTCCCATAGACTCATAATCGAAAAAAGCTTAAAAAATCTTCTTCTCTGAAACCACAGCGCCCAGATATTTAGCATGTTGCAATGGAAAGTGGTCAACTACATAAATCCTGCCAATCATGCCCGTGGGGTCCAAATGGGCCATGCCCCAGGGCCCCTTTGCTCCCATAGACACATAATGGAAAAAAGCTTCAAAAATCTTCTTCTCTGAAACCACAGGGCCCAGAGCTTAGATACTTAGCATTTAGCAATGACAAGTGGTCACCTTCATAAATCCGGCCAATCATGCCCCTGGGGTCCAAATGGGCCACACCCTGGGACCCCCTTAGCTCCCATAGACTCATAATGGAAAAAAAACTTAAAAAAAATATCTTCTCTTAAACCACAGGGCCCAGTGCTTAGATATTTAGCATGTAGCAACAGCAAGTGGTCATCTACATATTTCCTGCTAATCATGCACCTCGGATCCAAATGGGCCATGCCCCGGGGCCCCTTAGCTCTAATAGACTCATAATGGAAAAAAGCTTCAAAAATCTTCTTCTCAGAAACTGTGAAGCACAGAACTTAGATATTTTGTGTCTAGCAACATAAAACAGCCAGCTACATAAATCCTGCTAACCCTGCCCCTGGGGTCAAAATTGGCCACGCCCGAGCTCATCTCCTCCAATAGACTTATAATGGAAAAAAATTTAAAAAATCTTCTTCTATGAAACCATAAGGCCCAGAGCTTAGATGTTTAGTATGTAGCAACGTCAGGTGGCCACCTACATAAATCCTGCCAGTTATGCCCCTGGGATCCAAATTGGCCACACCCCAGGGCTCTTTAGCTTCCATAGACTTACAATTGGAGAAACTTCAGAAATTTTCTTCTCTGGAACCACAGGGCCCTTATAATGAAAAAAAAAAAAAAAAATTGGGGAAAAAAAATCTTCAAAAATCTTCTTCTCTGAAACCATAAGTCCCAGAGCTTAGGTATTTAGCATGTAGCAATGTCGAGCGGTCACCTACATGAATCCTGCCAATCATGCCCCTGGGGTCCAAATCCTGTGGACCATTAACTCCAACAAACTTATAATGGAAACAAGCTTCAATCATCTCTTTGAAACCATGAAGTACAGACCTGAGATATTTAGTATATAGCAACACAAAATGGTCGCCTACATAAATCCTGCCAACCGTGCCCTTTGGGTCAAAATTGGCCAAGCCCCAGGGCTCATTAGCTCCTATAGACTTATACTGGAAAAAACTTTAAAAAAATCTTTTTCTTCAAAACCATAAGGCACAGATTTTGTTTGATTTGAGGTTTTACATCCCCGTCAACACTGTATAGGTCATTTTGGAGATGTCTCTTCCAATTTTGTGGGACTTTTACCCGACATTGAGATGAAATTACATCTCAAGACCTGTCGCCCAATGAAACCAGTAGGGTTTATAAGCTTGGACACCACTTTGCCTGAGCTTAGATATTTAGTATGTAGCAATGTCAAGTGGTCTCCTACACTAATGATTTTCTGGTACACAGGTGAGCGATATAGGGCCATTGGGCCCTCTTGTGTTTTATATTAGGATCACTTTTTGTCTGTCATCTGTGCGTAAACAATTTCTTCAAACGACATCTCCTCCTAAACCACTGATCGAATTTTGACCAAACTTCACAGGAATGATCCTTAGGTAGTCCTCTTTTAAAGTTGTTCTTATGGTTCCGGTCCGTTGCACATCTAGGTCGCAGGAGCCAAAAATAGTTTTTTTTCACCGAAAGCTTAAAAAATCTTCTTCTCTGAAACCACAAGGCCCAGGTCTTTGATATTTGGTGTGAGGCTTCATCTAATGGACCCCTACCAAGATTGTTCAAATTATATTGCTGAGCCCAAAAATGCCCCCGCCCTGAGGACCTTCGGTTTTGCATGGGCTTATATAGGGAAAATCTTTAAAAATCTTCGTCTCTGAAACCGCAACGCCTAGGTCTTTGATATTTGGTATGAAGCTTCATCTAGTGGATCCCTACCAAGATTGTTCAAATTATAGTGCTGGGACTAAAAATGCCCCTGCCCCGGGCCCTTTGGTTTCACATGGGCTTATAATAGGGAAAATGTTTAAAAATCTTCTTCTCTAAAACCGCAAGGCCAAGGTCTTTGATATTTGGTATGACGATTCATCTAGTGTACCCCTACCAAGATTATTCAAATTATAGTGCTGGGGCCAAAAATGCCCCTGCCCCGGGGCCCTTTGGTTTTACATGGGCTTATATAGGGAAACTCTTTAAAAATCTTCTTCTCTGAAACCTCAAGGCCCAGGTCTTTGCTATTTGGTATGAAGCTTCATCTAGTGGACCCCTACCAAGATTGTTCAAATTATTGTACTGGGGCCAAAAATGCCCCAGCCCCGGGGCCCTTTGGTTTTACATAGGCTTATATAGGGAAAATCTTAAAAAAACTTCTTCTCTGAAACTGCAAGGCACAGGTCTTTGATATTTGGTATGAAGCTTCAGCTAGTGGACCCCTACCAAGATTGTTCAAATTATAGTACTGGGGCCAAAAATGCCCCAGCCCCGGGGCCCTTTGGTTTTACATAGGCTTATATAGGGAAAATCTTTAAAAATCTTCTTCTCTGAAACCGCAGGGCCCAGGTCTTTGATATTTGGTATGAAGCTTCATCTAGTGGACCTCTATCAAGATTGTTCAAATTAAAGCCCTGAAAAGGAGGGTGGGGCTGTGGTTTTACATAGACTTGTATAGGGAAAATCTTTAAAAATCTTCTTCTGTGAAACAATAAGGCCTAGGTCTTTGATATTTGTTGTGAAATTTCATCTAGTGGACCTCTATCAAGATTGTTCAAATTATAGTCCTGGGGCCAAAAATGCCCCCGCCCAGAGACCCTTTGGTTTTACATGGACTTATATAGGGAAATCTTCAAAAATCTTCTTCTATGAAACTGCAAGGCCCAGGTCTTTGATATTTGGTATGAAGCTTTATCTAGTGGACCTCTATCAAGATTGTTTAAATTATAGCCCTGAGGCCAGAAATGCCCCCACCATGGGGCCATTTGGTTTTACATAGGCTTATGCAGGGAATATCTTTAAAAAAATCTTCTTCTCTGAAACCGCAAGGCCCAGGTCTTTGATATTTGTTGTGTAGCTTTATCTTGTGGACCTTCGCCAAGATTGTTCAAATTATAGCCTTTGTTGATATTTGGTATGAAGCTTCACCTATTTAGACCTCCCTCAATATTATGCACATTATAGCCCTGGGGTCAATAATGGCCCTTCCACGGGGCCCACTTGTTACTCTATGGATCAGGTGAGCGATCCAGGGCCATCATGGCCCTCTTGTTATTCGAAAGTCACCATTTTAGTAATTTATTGCATTTTTCCTTGGTTTTGCAAAACAAGAATTTCGCCGAAGGCTATAACGCACCTGTAAGGGTGCAAAGTCACCGAACCATGAAATCTAGGGCAAGGTCAAATATGGATGCTTCCATGAGTTGCCATTCCTAGATGCAAGCTTGTACCAAATATCATTAATGAAGCTCTAATAGTTCTTGAGAAATAAACTAAAACATTAGGTTGAACACTAGGGTTGATGCAATAGTTCACTAAGTCAGCGGACCATGAAATTTAGGTCAAGGTCAAATAAAGATGCTTGCATTTAAGTTGCCATCCACAGATACAAGTTAGTACCAACTATCATTAATGAAGCTCTTATAGTTCTTGAGAAATAAACTTGACCATTTGGGTGAACACTAGGGTGGTCGCAATAATTTACAAAGTCAATGAGCCATGAAATGTAGGTCAAGGTCAAATGTGGATGCTTGCATTTAAGTTGCCATCCACAGGTTCAAGTTTGTACCAAGTATCATTAATGAAGCTCTTATAGTTCTTGAGAAATAAACTTGAACCTTTGGGTGAACGCTAGGGTGGTGGCAATATTTTACAAAGTCAGTGAACCATGAAATGTAGGTCAAGGTCAAATATGAATGCTTGCACTTAAGTTGCCATCCACAGATACAAGTTTGCACCAAATATCATTAATGAAGCTCTTATAGTTCTTGAGAAATAAACTTGAACCTTTGGGTGAACGCTAGGGTGGTCGCAAATGTTGACGTCTTGACAAACGGACGAACAGATGGAAAAACTATATCGTGCCATGCTAATAGCAGGCGGGTCAAAACTGATATCTCAATCCACAGAACCACAATGTGTAAAATACTATCATAGAATTGTGGCTCAAGGTTGCCTTTAGGCACTGCAACAGAGGAATTTCAAGTACAAGAATTCCGCCGAAGACTATGTCGCACCTGTGAGGGCACAAAGTCACCGAACCATGAAATCTAGGGCACGGACAAATATTTATGCTTCCATGAAAGTTGCCATTCCTAGATGCAAGCTCTAATAGTTCTTGAGAATTGAACTAAAACATTAGGTTGAACACTAGGGTTGATGCAATAGTTCACTAAGTCAGTGGCCCATGAAAATTAGGTCAAGATCAAATATGGATGCTTGCATTTAAGTTGCCATCCACAGATACAAGTTAGTACCAAGTATCATTAATGAAGCTCTTATAGTTCTTGAGAAATAAACTTGACCATTTGGGTGAACACTAGGGTGGTCGCAATATTTTACAAAGTCAGTGAACCATGAAATGTAGGTCAAGGTCAAATATGGATGCTTGCATTGAAGTTGCTATCCACAGATACAAGTTTGAACCAAATATCATTAATGAAGCTCTTATAGTTCTTGAGAAATAAACTTGACCATTTGGGTGAACGCTAGGGTGGTGGCAATATTTTACAAAGTCGATGAGCCATGAAATGTAGGTCAAGGTCAAATATGGATGCTTGCATTTAAGTTGCCATCCACAGGTACTAGTTAGTTCCAACTATCATTAATGAAGCTCTTATAGTTCTTGAGAAATAAACTTGAACCTTTGGGTGAACGCTAGGGTGGTCTCAATATTTTGCAAAGTCATTGAACCATGAAATGTAGGTCACGGTCAAATATTGATGCTTGCACTTAAGTTGCCATCCACAGATACAAGTTTGTACCAAATATCATTAATGAAGCTCTTATAGTTCTTGAGAAATAAACTTGAACCTCAGGGTGAAGGCTAGGGTGGTTGCAAATGTTGATGCCTTGACAAACGGACGTGACAAAAATACCTAAATAGTACTGAAAATTAATGATTCCCCAAAATTAAAACAAGAGGCCCATGGGCCACTACACTCACCAGAGGTCATGTGGTTTATACCATATACAGGCAAGGTGCCCATCTCCGTCATGTGACAACAAAACCGAATAATGTTTAATTGCCTTAACCCCATAGAGGCTTTTCATGTAATTTGGTTTCAATCAGCACAGCTCTTTTACTGGAGAATAAGATAAAAATACTGAATCTGAGCCATCCAAGACAAAGGTCAGTAATGACCTTGACCTTTGGAATTAATAAAATTCCATTCAGCTAACTGCAAATATCATTTTTGATGTCAGCCTACCAGGCAATCAGAAATATCCACTAATTTGCCATTTTTCCATACATATGTCTAAGTGGCCAAATTTGACCTTGACATAAAACAGGTCAAGGTCAACCAAAGGTCATCATTTGAACAAACTTGGTAGAACCAGAGTCCCTGATGCTGCATACCAAGTGTCAAGATCATCGGCCATTCGGTTCTTGAGAAGAAGATTTTTAAAGGTTTTTACCATATATGGGCATGGCGGCCATATTGGTCATGTGACCCAGTCCTCACGAACAAACTTTTGTTCCCCCATTCCATAGAGGCTCCACATGTAATTTGGTTTCAATTGGCCAAGTAGTTTAAGTGAAGAAGTAGATAAAAATACTGAATCTGAGCCGTCCTGGACAAAGGTCGGTAAATGACCTTGACATTTGGAACTGATAAACTTCCATACAGCTGATTGTAAATACCATTTCTGATGCCACTAGCTAATATACAATCAGAAAAATCCACTGTTTTGCCATTTTTCCATACAATTGACTTTGTGACCAAATTTGACCTTGACGTAAAACAGGTCATGGTCAACCACAGGTCATCATTTGAACAAACTTGGTAGGGCCAGAGTCCCTGATGCTGCATACCAAGTTTCAAGACATTCGGCCATTCAGTTCTTGAGAAGAAGATTTTTAAAGGTTTTTACCATATATGGGCATGGCGGCCATATTGGTCATGTGACCCAGTCCTCATGAACAAACTTTTGTTCCCCCATTCCATAGAGGCTTCACATGTAATTTGGTTTCAATTGGCCAAGTAGTTTAAGTGAAGAAGTAGATAAAAATACTGAATCTGAGCCGTCCTGGACAAAGGTCGGTAAATGACCTTGACCTTTGGAACTGATAAACTTCCATACAGCTGATTGTAAATACCATTTCTGATGCCACTAGCTAATATACAATCAGAAAAATCCACTGTTTTGCCATTTTTCCATACAAATGTCTAAGTGACCAAATTTGACCTTGACGTAAAACAGGTCAAGGTCAACCACAGGTCATCATTTGAACAAACTTGGTAGGGCCAGAGTCCCTGATGCTGCATACCAAGTTTCAAGATCATAGGCCATTCAGTTCTTGAGAAGAAGATTTTAAAGGTTTTTACCATATATGGGCATGGTGGCCATATTGGTCATGTGACCCAGTCCTCACGAACAAACTTTTGTTCCCCCATTCCATAGAGGCTCCACATGTAATTTGGTTTCAATTGGCCAAGTAGTTTAAGTGAAGAAGAAGATAAAAATACTGAATCTGAGCCGCCCTGGACAAAGGTCAGTAAATGACCTTGACATTTGGAACTGATAAACTTCCATTCAGCTGATTGCAAATACCATTTCTGATGCCACTAGCTAATATACAATCAGAAAAATCCAGTGTTTTGCCATTTTTCCATACTAATGTCTAAGTGACCAAATTTGACCTTGACCTAAAACAGGTCAAGGTCAACCAAAGGTCATCATTTGAACAAACTTGGTAGGGCCTGAGTCCCTGATGCTCCATACCAAGTTTCAAGATCATCGGCCATTCGGTTCTTGAGAAGAAGATTTTTAAAGGTTGTTACCATATATGGGCATGGCGGCCATATTGGTCATGTGACCCAGTCCTCACGAACAAACTTTTGTTCCCCCATTCCATAGAGGCTCCACATGTAATTTGGTTTCAATTGGCCAAGTAGTTTAAGTGAAGTAGAAGATAAAAATACTGAATCTGAGCCGTCCTGGACAAAGGTCGGTAAATGACCTTGACCTTTGGAACTGATAAACTTCCATTCAGCTGATTGCAAATACCATTTCTGATGCCACTAGCTAATATACAATCAGAAAAATCCAGTGTTTTGCCATTTTTCCATACAAATGTCTAAGTGACCAAATTTGAGCTTGACGTAAAACAGGTCAAGGTCAACCAAAGGTCATCATTTGAACAAACTTGGTAGGGCCCGAGTCCCTGATGCTGCATACCAAGTTTCAAGATCATCGGCTATTCGGTTCTTGAGAAGAAGATTTTTAAAGGTTTTTACCATATATGGGCATGGCGGCCATATTGGTCATGTGACCCAGTCCTCACGAACAAAATTTCATTCCCCCTTCCCATAGAGTCTCCACATGTAATTTGGTTTCAATTGGCCAAGTAGTTTCAGAGGAGATGTTGTTTGAAAATGTTGACGACGCAGACACAGACGACGACGACGGACCAATGCCTATACTATAAGCTGCCCCGGAGCCTTCAGCTCTGGTGAGCTAAAAATGTAATTATCTCACCTGATACTATTTTAAATTCAGTGTATGGTAGCCAAAAATGACCTGTTCTACCAATTTGGCAACAAGCTCATTGATTGGGCTGAGGTGTTGAAATCTCTTGCATGTAGCTTGTAAAATGATTGCCCTCCTTCGATGCTTTTACTTCATTTTATATATTTCATTCATGCAATTTATAACAATTTATGCAATCACTGCACCAAACTTTCACTGTGTTAATGATTGTGTTTACAAGATGGGTGCTTTGATACTGGATAAATCAAAAACAAAAAAGTGAAATTAAGATAAACCAACAGTTTATCCCCATATTTGAACTGAAGGACTGAAAGCAGCCTGTTCAGCACCAGAAACTATATCCAAAAGGCTTTTGATCACTGCCGATAACTGCAATGGTATAGAAATGATTTGTTACATTGGTTCACATGAGCCACCATAAACAGATAATTGATTTTTGGACAGGTGAACTTCTGGACAACACAAAGTTTATATTTATCTAATCCAATTAATGATCTGTTGTGTCACCTACTTACCAATGTGCAGGCTGGTAAAAATTCATAGAAGCCCAATGCATTTAATATGTTTTGATGAAAGTTTCAAAAAATCTCATTTTTTTTTCAATGTGTTTACTTGTAGCTGGGCCGAACAACACAAACCGGAAAATGTTACACATAAAAACTAGTTCGGAAATGAAGGCATACTATTCATCAATTAATGAATAAATTATGTTAGAAAGTACTTGAAATTAGTTGCAAGACAGTTTCAAATATGAATATTATGTTTTAAATTAACAATGGTGCACAATTGTTATTTTTGGGAAATTAGTTACAAGGCGTATGAATACGATTTTCTTTACAAGATGGATATCTCTTCAATTTTGACAGCTACAATAATTTATCAGTTATGACAGGTTTTCAAGATAGGCGGTCAAAATGCTATATGCAGGAAGAAGGCTACATAGCTGAATTTTCAAGGTATATTCATTGATGATGGGCATAATAAAATGTTGAAGGCATAATTGATGAAATCTGAGCATTTCAGATTTACTGCAAAAAGGAAGATGGCAGCGCCCATGAAGAAAAACATGTCAAACATTTTTTCTGGTTTTCAATTCAGGTAGGCTTTTTGATAGAAAGCTTTGTCCGAGTCACTAGTATTTGATGTGAACTATTGATCTGCAGCTGTTTTAGTTACTTTTAAAAAGTCTAGAAGGCAGTTTCATTTTTTCCCGGTAAAAGTGAACAGGAGGGCCCAGAGGGCCCTGGTTCGCTCACCTGTGTGTCACTGTCTCGAGTACATTCTATTTTTAGCTCTGGTGGCCATCTTGTTCATCAGCAGAGTGATTTTAGCTTATTTGGTAGGGAGTAACCTAGGCAACATTCCTGTGAAGTTTGAATCAAATTGGTCTTAGGGTTTAGGAGGAGTTCACGTTTGAATCAAATTTACAATATTTTTCCATTTTCAGCTCTGGTGGCCATTTTGTTCATCGAAGCGGGATCGTTTAAGCCTTTTTGGTAGAGGGTCATCTAAGAAACATAACTTCGAAGTTTGAATGAAATTGGCCCAAGGGTACGGGAGGAATTGTCGTTTGAAGATTTTTTTTTTTATTTTTAGCTCTGGCAGCCATATTGTTCATTGGAGTGGATTGAGTTTTAACTATTTTGGTAGGGAGTCAGCTAGGCAACATTCCTGTGAAGTTTTAAATCCAATTGGCCCAAGGGTTTAGAAGGAGTTCGCATTTGAAGCAAATTTACAATGTTTTTCTATTTTCAGCTCTTGTGACCATTTGTTAATCGTTTATGCTATTTTCCTAGATGGTCATCTACACATTCCAATGAAGTTTAGAAGCCTTCATGGTGAAGTGGTCATGCTACTTGCCTTGTAAACCAGGGGTAGCAGGATCGATCCCGGGCTTCTCCAGACTTTGAAACCCACAAACAAACGGACAGTGCAAAAACTATATGCCCTCCCACGGGGGCATAAAATACGGGGGCATAAAAATACTTAATCTGAGCCTTCAGGATAATTTGTTTGTTTGATTTGAGGTTTAACGTCCCCGCCAACACTGTAAAGGTCATTTTGGAGATGCTGCTTCCAATTTTGTGGGACTTTTACCCGACATTGAGATGAAATGACATCTCAAGCCCTGTCACCCAATGAAACCAATAGGGTTTATTAGCATGGACGGTCCGCCTCGCACCGCGGTTCCTGGACAGGCTAAACTCCTCTAAGCCGTTTACCAGTACTAGTGTGCGGGCCGGATTCAGCTCTGCGTGGAAGCATCGTGCAGCCCATATATTTCTTCA
This sequence comes from Lucinisca nassula, assembly GCA_963580285.1. NCBI lineage: Eukaryota > Metazoa > Mollusca > Bivalvia > Lucinida > Lucinidae > Lucinisca > Lucinisca nassula. The sequence continues at coordinate 124,008,951 of OY757017.1, forward strand.
AGCCCCTATGGGCCTTCAGGATAAAGGTCAGTCAATGACCTTGGCCTATGGAATTGATAAACTTGGATTCAGCTGATTGCAAATATCATTTCTGATGCCACAAGCTACCATGCATTAAAAAAAATCCACTGTTGTGCCTTTTTTCCATACAAATGTCTGAGTAACCAAATTTGACCTTGCCGTAAAGCAGGTCAAGGTCAACCAAAGGTCATCATTTAAAAAACTTGGAAGGGCCCCCCAAGTCCCCGATGCTGGATACCAAGTTTCAAGGTCATCGGCCACTCGGTTCCTGAGAAGATTTTTAAAGGTTTTTACCAAATATGGGCAATGACCGGTCACAGGTCAAAAATTTTGCATGGGTGGGAAGCCCTTGTCACAAGGTACCTACATGCCAAATATGAAGGCTCTATCTTAAACGTTCAAAAGTTATGAGAAAGAAGATCAAAGGTCAAGGTCACAGGTCAAAATTTTGGATAGCTGGAAAGTCCCTGGAACAAGGAACATACATGCCAAATATGAAGGCTCTATCTCAAATAGTTCAAAAGTTATGATAAACTAGGTCACATGTCAAGGTCAAAATCACAAATCATTTTTGTATGAATAGGAAGCCCTTGTCACAAGGAAACTACATGCCAAATATGAAGGCCCTATCTCAAATGCTTCAAAAGTTATAATAAAATATGTCAAATGTCAAGGTAAAGGTCACAGATCATTTTTATGTATAAATAGGAAGCCCTTGTCGCTGTATCTCAAATGCTTCAAAAGTTATGACAAAGTAGGTCAAAGGTCAAGGTCATGGGTCAAAAGTTTTGAATGGTTCAGAAAACCTTGTCACAAGGAACATACATGCCAAATATTAAGGCTCTATCTCAAAAGGTTCGAAAGTTATGATAAAGTAGGTCACAGGTGAAGGTCACAGTTCAAATCTTTATATGAGAGGGAAGCCGTTGTCACAAGGAACCTACATGCCAAATATGAAGGCTTTATCTCAAACGGTTCAAAAGTTATGACAAAATAACCTTCTGATCTACTTTTTGATTTGACATGACCCATATTCGACCTTAACTGAGATATTGTCCAGATGATCATCCTGAGCAAGTTTTATGATGATCTGACTAAAACTGTGGCCTCTTAAGAGTGTTCAAAACGTTTTGACCTGCTGACCTACTTTTTGACCCGACATGACCCATATTCAAACTTGACCCAGATGTTGTCAAGATGATCATTCTGAGCAAGTCTGATGATGATCATACCAAACCTGGGGCCTCTAGTGTGTTTACAAGGTTTTTCAACAATCTGACCTACTGACCAACTTATTGACCAGACATGACCCATATTCGAAAGTAACCGAAATATTGTCAAGTTTGATGATGATCAGACCAAAACTGTGGCCTCTAGTGTGTTCAGAGGGTTTTTCTATGATTTGACCTACTGACCTACTTTTTGACCCGACATATTGTACCCATATTCGAACTTGATGATCATTCTGGATAAGTTTGATGATGATCAGACCAAAAGTGTGGCCTCTAGAGTGTTAACAAGGTTTTTCTATGATTTGACCTACTGACCTACTTTTTGACCCGACATGACCCGTATTCAAACTTGACCGAGATATTGTCAAGATGATCATTCTGAGCAAGTTTGATGATGATCGGACAAAAAACTGTGGCCTCAAGGTTTTTCTCTGATTTGACCTACTGACCTACTTTTTGACCCGACATGACCCATATTCCAACTTGACCGAGACATTGTCGATGATCATTCTGGGCAAGTTTGATGATGATTGTACCAAAACTGTGGCCTCGAGTGTATTCACAAGGTTTTTCTATGATTTGACCTACTGACCTACTTAGTGACCCGACATGACCCATATTCTAACTTGACCAAGATATTATCAAGATGATCATTCATATCAAGTTTGATGATGATTGGACCAAACCTGTGGCCTCAAATGTTTTCAGAAGGTTTTTCTATGATTTGACCTACTGACCTACTTTTTGACCCGACATGACCCATATTTGAACTTGACCGAGATATTGTCAAGATAATCATTCTGAGCAAGTTTGATAATTATCGGACCAAAACTGTGACCTCTAGTGTATTCACAAGGTTTTTCTATGATTTGACCTTCCGACCTACTTTGTGACCCGACATGACCCATATTCGAACTTGACCCAGATATTGTCAAGACGATCATTCTGAGCAAGTTTGATGACCATCGGATCAAAACTGTAGCCTCTAGAGTGTTCACAAGGTTTTTCTATGATTTGACCTACTGACCTACTTTTTGACCGGACATGACCCGTATTCAAACTTGACCGAGATATTGTCAAGATGATCATTCTGGGCAAGTTTGATGATGATTGGACCAAAACCGTGGCCTCTAGTGTGTTCACAAGGTTTTTCTCTGAATTGACATACTGACCTACTTTTTGACCCGACATGACTCATTTTCGAACTTGACCGAGATATTGTCAAGATAATCATTCATAGCAAGTTTGATGATTGGAACACACCTGTGGCCTGAAGTGTGTTCAGAAGGTTTTTCTATGATTTGACCTACTGACCTACTTTTTACCCGACATGACCCATATTTGAACTTGACCGAGATATTGTCAAGATAATCATTCTGAGCAAGTTTGATAATTATCGGACCAAAACTGTTGCCTCTAGAGTGTTCACAAGGTTTTTCTATGATTTGACCTACTGACCTACTTTTTGACCGGACATGACCCGTATTCAAACTTGACAGAGATATTGTCAAGATGATCATTCTGGGCAAGTCTGATGATGATTGGACCAAAACCGTGGCCTCTAGTGTGTTCATAAGGTTTTTCTCTGAATTGACATACTGACCTATTTTTTGACCCGACATGACTCATATTCTAACTTGACCGAGATATTGTCAAGATAATCATTCATTGGACCAAACCTGTGGCCTCAAGTGTGTTCAGAAGGTTTTTCTATGATTTGACCTACTGACCTACTTTGTGACCCGACATGTCCCATATTCGAACTTGTCCAAGATATTGTCAAGACGATCATTCTGAGCAAGATTGATGACGATCGGACCAAAACTGTGGCCCCTAGAGTGTTCACAAGGTTTTTCTATGATTTGACCTACTGACCTACTTTTTGACATGCCATGACCCATATTCGAACTTGACCGAGATATTGTCATGATTATCATGTTGACCAAGTTTGATGATGATTGGCCCTAAACTGTGACCTCTAGTGTGTTCACAAGAAAAGTTTACAGACGCACTGACGCACGCATGCATGGACGGATGCACGACGGACAAAAAGTGATCCCAAAAGCTCACCTTGTCACTATGTGACAGGTGAGCTAAAAATACAGAATTGCATTTATTTTCAAAGGCACAGAGATGTGGCTAATGCAAGAAAGTACTTGCTGTAATAACCGTTGGTATCTCTAAACCTTCTTCTAGGACAGGCATTTTAAAAGGAAATCAGGATCATGTTTGGGAAAAAATAACATGCAAATCTGACACTTATATTTTTCTTGTACAAATGTATTGAGAACCCTTAGGACCACCTTTGAGACTGTTCAAAAGTGGTTTTAAAGACTACTTTTGAACAGTCCCAAAGGTGGTTCCTGATGAGACGACAATGTGTGCAGAAAACACAAAGAAAGAGTAACTGCATCCTTTGTAATAAGCTTTTAAAAGCAGAATAAGTATTAAATTTTAGGTGGTCTTAAAAGCGGAAATTTCACTGTGAAATTCCTATATTAAGACCAACTTTGGGTCTGTTCAAACGTGGTTTTAAAGACTACTTTTGAACAGTCCCAAAGGTGGTCCCTGATCAGAGGACAATGCATGCAGAAAACACGAAGAGTAACTGCATCCTTTGTAATAAGCTTTTAAAAGCAGAATAAGTACTAAATTTTAGGTGGTCTTAATAGCGGAATTTCACTGTATTTCTTTCCTTCAAGAGCAGTCCCCTATTTTCAGAAGAGTCAAATTACCATAATGCAAACCGTTAGGTGTCTCCTTCATATATAATGACAGATGTATCCATTTTCCTTAATGTCTGCTGCCTCCAGCAAGCTACTACTAAGCTTTATGAATAGACTGCCTCTTTTTGAAGATGGAAGTTTAGCAGGAAAAGACCTGGTTCAAATAACCTGATACATGCTCGATAACCTAAACCCATAAAATGCCAATCACGACAATTGTCGTCTGCTTTGCCATCTGCCAGTTTCCTTAAAAGTATTTTTTTTGGAAACAGTGTGGACCCAGATCAGACTGCTCCTGTCTGATCTTGGCCCACACTGGTTGCCTGTATGCAAAAATATTTTAAAAAAGTTGCAAAAACAATCAGCATATGGCATAAGCAGACGACGTTTTCAGATGTAGTTTTTCTCAATGTCTAATGGGTTAATCATCTGTTTCGTAGGCCAGTGAGACTTCTATCTGTAGATAAATTTCTTGGAGCATTTCAAGCACCTGTTCTTGAATGAAGTCAACCTGGTCTGGAGGACAGTAATCATCAACACTTGATCTGAAATCAAACAACGTCTAAAATTTATCCTTTCCTGCCCGCCCAGTTGAACCATGTCGTGAGAAAACCTGCTTGTACCATCTCACAAACAACAAAGATGTTGACCAGCACGCCACACATACATGCAGTCTGACCAGCATTTTTGTGATTGCTGCTTGAACAGTATGATGCTTGTTACTACATATAAATATTCAAGGCTCTCTGTAGTCTGTGGCATATGGCATGATAGATTGGGGAGTTATTCTGGTTTACATGATACATCAAGTCATTGTCCATGTTTATACAAAGTTTCAGCTTTCTAGCTTTCAGAGTTCATATGAAAACTGTTATGAAAATTTGAAAACCTACCAAGGGAAGTGTTATGGGCCCTTGGTCACTATTCTGCTACTACACCTTCTTTACCATAGAGATCAAGTGTGGTTTAAGTTTCATTGAAGTAGGACCACAAACATAAAAGTTATTAAGCAAAATGCATTTTAACTTCGCAGTCATGGAATGACAGAATTATGGAATCACGGACATAGCAAATCCAGTATAGACACACTTTTTCAAAGCTGGGCTAGAACAACAAAGAAGAGCCTGTGCATCCATGCAATCTGATCAGCACCTTTGTGTTTGCTGCTTGGCTAGTTTGTATATGTAAAAGTTAAATGCTCTTGGTGCTGGCCTCAGTAGCTCAGTCGGATGCACGTCTGGATCAGGATGGGGTTTTCGATACCTGCTGAGGTCGGCAACATTCTTTTGTGGAGATTGATCATGTATTTTTTTCTACAGTAATTCTCTCCCGCTGATTCAAGAAGGGCAGTTGTCAGTTTCTGGTGAAAAAATGTGCACTGTACTGGTTAACCGTTTACGTATAAGCCTGCCCAGACCAGCTAAAAATGACCTATATAGTGTTGACCGGGCTGTTAAACTCCAAAACAAACAAATCAATGCTCTAGGTAGTTTGTCTAGCTGAGTAGTTTGTGTCTTACCCGGTCTCTTTTATTTTCACATGTATATTTTTTTTTTGGTTTTACAGCCCTTTCAAGACTACACTACAACTTGAGTGGCTAGAACACTGATGCCTCGTTTACCATGGCTGAGTCGAAGCTGTTTTTGAGTCCCTAGGGAATTCCTCTGCATAAGACATAGTGCGGGATAACTAAGGAGAATTTTTACTTTTATCTTGCCAATGTATGCTGTGTGTACTCATTAGAATCGCCTTGATGAGGCAATTCTAATGAGTACACACAGCATACATGTTTTTCATAGAACATCGAAAAGATGTCCCAAAATTAACCCTGCAAAGCCTCCTGTAACCCTCAGTGGCTGGAACTACCCCTGTCTCTAACAGATATTCGTGGTCCCAAACGTGTTTGAGCCATTGAAGTTTGGCTGTATTTCACTGCCCTTTTGAGATTATTTCACTTATTTGGAGCTGATTAATAATCAGGTGTAGGTGAAAACCAGAGTACCAGGAGAAAAACCACCTGACCTTCTGTTATAGAAATTGGTGTCCCAGACGTGACCCGAAAGTGTTCACATTATCAATTGTGGAATTTGAGTTTCAAATTCAACAAAATTGAGCATGTGGATAGTAATACTGTCGAGTTTAGCAGGTAGAAATGTTGAGTTTAACAGTTTGATATGTGTGGACACTCAAATTGATCTCGGTGTCAAAATTGAAGGTTTGAAACAGATGCCACATTGACAAACTAGTAGGTATAATTTTGTAGAAACATATTGTGGGTATGGTTTGAGAAATCAGGAAAATTATCACAAACCAGTGCTTCAGCTGAAGTGCACGACCCGCCGGATGCTTTTAGCTTTATGAGTGTTACCATATATGGGTATGGCGGCCATTTTGGTCATGTGACCTGGACATAAAACGGTTCCCCCAATAAATGCGCCTTATCGTAAGGAGCAAAAATATATCTTATACTTTAGTACTGTATTCTGAACCGTTTGCAGGATAAAATCCAACACAAAAGCATATGTGTCAAAGTTTGACCTAGGCACAAAGAAGGTCAAGGTCAACCCAGGGTCACCATTTTAGCAATTTATGATGGGCCTAAGTTCCAGATGCTATTTATCAAGTTTCGTGGAAATCTGCACAGTGGTTCTGGAGAAGACTATTTTTGAAGGGTTTTTACCAAATATTGCTTGGCGGCCATTTTGGTCATGTGACCTGGACCCCATGAGGAAATTTTGGTTTCCCCCATCCCGTAGAGGCTCCATATGAAATTTGACTTCAATCGGCCCAACGATTTCCGAGGAGAAGCAGTTCGAAAATTTTCACATTTTTCGCCTCGGCGAGGCTGTACTAAATGGAATGTAATATTTCGCAAGTTCATTGATAAGATCTCATTGATATTTATCAGTATGCCAAAAATTGTTTAAATATTCCAAGCAGTTAAGTCACTATCACCAATTTTCACAAACGGGTTACGGACGGACAGATAGACAGACCGTATATGGCTTGGCGGCCATTTTGGTCATGTGTCCTGGACCCCATGAGCAATTTTTGGTTTCCCCCATCCCATAGAGGCTCCATATGAAATTTGATTTCAATCGGCCCAACGGTTTCCGAGGAGAAGCAGTTCGAAAATTTTCACCTTTTTCGCCTCGTCCAAACTATACTAAATGGAATGTAATATTTCGCAAGTTCATTGGTTAGATCTCTTTGGTCATGTGACCTGGACCCAATGAGCAAATTTTGGTTTCCCTATCCCATAGAGGCTCCAAATGAAATTTGACTTCAATCGGCCCAACGGTTTCCGAGGAGAAGCAGTTCGAAAATTTTCACATTTTTCGCCTCGGCGAGGCTATACTAAATGGAATGTAATATTTCGCAAGTTCATTGGTTAGATCTCATTGATATCTATCAGTATGCCAAAAATTGTTTAAATATTCCAAGCGGTTAAGTCACTATCACCAATTTTCACTTACGGGTTACGGACGGACAGGCAGACAAACCATATATGGCTTGGCGGCCATTTTGGTCATGTGACCTTGACCCCATGAGCAAATTTTGGTTTCCCCCATCCCATAGAGGCTCCATATGAAATTTGACTTCAATCGGCCCAACGGTTTCCGAGGAGAAGCAGTTCAAAAATGTTCGAAAATTTTCACATTTTTCGCCTCGGCGAGGCTATACTAAATGGAATGTAATATTTCGTAAGTTCATTGGTTAGATCTCATTGATATCTATCAGTATGCCAAAAATTGTTTAAATATTCCAAGCGGTTAAGTCACTATCACCAATTTTCACAAACGGGTTACGGACGGACAGACAGAATGTCAGACTGACACGGTGATTTTAGGGCACTCTTAGAAAAAACCGACTTCAGTCGGTTGCTTTTTCTGCGGGTCGTGCAATTTGTCCTCTTAACTCCTTTTTAGCTAACCAGAGCTGAAGGCTTATAGGACAGGCAGTTGTAGGTCGTCTGCGTCATAGACTGATGTGTAATGTCAACACTTTCAAACGACATCTCCTCTGAAGCCACTAAGTCGATTGCGCCCAAATTTCTGAAGCATCCTTTGGCTGGGGGACTGAAAGTTTGTGTTTTTTTTTATGAAATTTGGCTTTCCCCATTCCCCTTAAGACAAAGATAAAGACCTACCTGGCCGCTGTGATTAATGTTGGTTTTTTAAGGTGAGAAATTATGTCTTGTACACAGTCCACAAGTAATGATATCTGTGTGTTTGAACTAATGTGGTGGGGTAACTCAGTGTCATCACATGTACAACCTCCTTCGTGAATCAGCAAATAGTCTAATTGGATAGGACTGCAAGCCTGGAGTTCTGTGATTAGCTTTTTGATGAGATCTTTTCTGAAATGGATGAAGGGACATGATCTTAGGATATTGCCAGTCTCCCATACTGACCAAACTACCTCAATTTAGTAATGGCGCCAAAACAAAAACTCGGATCAGCCAAGATTTCTGGCTGGTTAACATGACCTTTATACCTAGCCTGTAAAGACTGATTAAGCAGCATGATTCTGCAGACTGATATGTATCATAGCTTTGTGCAAATGTATTTTTTTTATATTTTTGCTCAAAACATATATTGTGGGTACTCATTAGAACCACCCCGAAGAGGTAGTTCTATGAGTTTTATGAATTTCCTTCTTAACTATCCATCACAGGTGTATCAAGTAGTAACATAAGCAACCAGGCCCTGAGGTTATCAAACTTTTCATGCTCAACTCAGCTGAGCATGAAATTTGTAATGCTCATAACTATTAAAATACAAACAAATCAGGCAATTTTCCTGCTCAGATCAGCACAGAATGTCTTTTATCCTGATCATAAGTTTTAAAATGCCAACATTTGTTGGCATTTTAAAATTTATGAGCAGAATAAATTTCATACTCAAGTAAGCTGAGCATGACAAAGTTTTCTAACCTCAGAATCAGTTTTCATTATAACCAACCACTTACTTTGGATGTTGTATAACAGCATTAGGGTCTTCCTCTAGTGCAGTAAAGACAGCTCTGAGATCCTCTAGTTGTTTCTCCCTGTCTATAACACATCTCTCCAAGTCCTACAGACATACCGGTAACACAGATATAAATCATTAGACAGTATATTGATTTGACAGGTTGGGTCTGGCTAAAAATGTTTGAGCCATATGCTAAAAAAAACAAAACAACTTTTTGGGGGTAGATTTTGTTTTGTTTTTGACAAGGTATTAAGACATAAAATATGCTCTAGAAAGGGTTCAGCTACACAGACTAGCAAGAGCTGGGCCCAGTTGTTACTGCTATTTTTGCTGGAAAAATGTGAGTAGCTTTTGCCATTGTGAAAGCTACTCACATTTAACCAGCAAACATATGAGTATATTTACCATAGTAACAAATCAAATATTTAAAAATCTGGGGTCAGTTGTTCAAAACTAATGATATCGTTAGTTAACGAATTGCTGAAACTTTGATCATTTAATTTGGCAAAAAAAAAAAAAAAATGCTATTGTTTTGCAGAAAAAATGTGAACAGCTTTTGCAAATGCAAAAGCTGCTCTCATTTTTCATCAAAAATAACACTATATTAGATATTGTACTTGCTAGAACAGTTAACAATTTTCCACTAATGAGCTCTTAAGCTAACAATGCTTTGAACATCTAAAGACTTCATTAGATTGGAACAACTGACCCCTGAAAGTTTAGGTATAGATAAAAGAGGTAGTGAAATGTCAAAGCAATGAACAAAACAGTGCTTATCACACTTGGCAAATGCACAGGCTTATCTGTACCTTTGTTCATAATTGGTAAAAATGGTTTCCCCGTTTCCCCAGTGAAATTCGTTTCACTGATCGTTCCAAGGTGGTTCTTTTGTCGTGGTCTATTTTTGTTATGGTTGTCTTTGAGTGTGTTTATTGCTTATATTATTTTGCTTTGGATAGCCAATTGGCCATTTTGTGGGAAAGTAACTGTCCTTTTGGCTTTCCACTAGTGATGTTTCCATTAGGGTCTAGTTGTTTCATGTTTGTGTTTCTTTTCCTTGGTGTCTCTAATGGGAGCTGTGGGTTAATTGTATCGATTCCTGATCATTGCCTTCACTTCTATTTTGTCATGACATGTCTCAGTTCATAGTGAGAGATGTTCTCAGGTAATGTCAGAAAGGTCACTGGCATTATGAGGCTTTCCAGGTGTTGCCTAAGAGAGACTGTAGAGGTCTGTTTTTTACCCACACCAAACATTTGGTGTTGGTAATATTTTACAAACATACCTTTTGGTTCAAAATTGTGTGATTAAAGCTCTGACAGGATATGTCTTATAAAATTTGCAATTTTTGGATTATTTTTTTTTTTTAATTCTGGAAGAAGTCTACACAATCCACAACTGCTGTTTCCCAAAATGTAAACTGAAACTGTAGTAAAATCTACTCATATACAGCCTTTGCTTATGATTGTTTGCATTTGTGTTTAACAGCCCAGGCAACACTATTTAGATAAAGTTTACCTATCCACACTTTTCCTTGGCAGGCTTATACAGTACATTGCACATTCTTTTGCCGGAAACTGAAAACTGCCCTTCTTAAATCAGAGAAACACAACCTTCATTGTGACAATGGTCTTATGCAATGTCCTATTTACAAAGTTTAATAGAAACATCAATGAAATTTTTTATTTTTTATCCTACATAAATGAATAATTATGTTTAGTAAGTCAGTGTTATCGAAACAGCTAGCATATTTTACACCACTTAAAAAAAACGTAAAGACTATTATAACACCCTATTTGCTTTTCCTGGAAAAAAGGTCTACGCTTAAAGGAAAGAATTTGCTCCTTAGGAGCAAATTCTTTCCTTTAAGAGTATACCTTTATTGACAAGGGAGACAAACTATTTTTGAAAGAACTGCCTCCCCTGAAGTGGTATCCATTCTTCTTAAATTAACTGGAACTTGCAAACTAATCATTGTCTGACTATCAACCAATCAAATTACTTGATACATGTTTAATTAATGTGTCTCCATGGTCTAGTGGATAAGCATGCTGGCTCTTAATGAATAGGTCTCTCACTGCTGTGGTTTGAGCCTCACTCAAGTCATATTTGGGATGCCAAAGTCTGCAATCAGGTGGTTTTTCTCAGGGTACTCCCATATTTGCCCACCTCTGATTAACAACTGGTTCAAAATAAGTAAAACAAGAGGACCATGATGGTCCTAATTCGCTCACCTGAGTTAAGATATGTACATGTGTGTCTCAGGGTGGGGCAATTTTTGGCCCCAACTCTATGATTTGAAAAATCTTGGTAGACCCCAGCGCTGGGGTATATTTAGCCCCAGGGCTATAATTTGAACAATCTTAGTAGAGGTTCACTAGGTGAAGCTTCATACCACATATCAAAGACCTGGGCCTTCTGATATCAAACAAGAAGATTTTTTAAGGTTTTCCCTATATAAGCCTATGTAAAACCAGTGGGCCCTGTGGCAGGGGCATTTTGGCCCCAGGGCTACAATTTGAATAATCTTGGTAGAGGTCCACTAGATGAAGCTTCATACCAAATATCAAAGACCTGGGCCCTACCGTTTCAGAGAAGAAGATTTTTAAAGGATTTCCATATACAAGCCCATGTATTTAACTGGTCGGCCCCAGTGCGGTCGTTTGAAGATTTTTTTTCTATTTTTAGCCTGGTGGCCATCTTGTTTATCAGAGTGGAATGATTTTAACTATTTTGGTAGGGAGTCACCTGGGCAACATTCCTGTGAAGTTTGAAGCAAATTTACAATGTTTTTCTATTTTTAGCTCTGGTGGCCATTTTGTTCATCAGAGCGGAATCATTTTAGCTAATATGGTAGAGGGTCAATGACATAATATTCCTGTGAAGTTTGAATCAAATTGGCACAAGGGATAAGGAGGAATTGTCGTTTGAAGAATTTTTCTATTTTTAGCTCTGGTGGCCATCTTTTTAGTCAGAGCGGAACAATTTTAGCTATTTTGGTAAGGAGTCAACGACATAATATTCCTGTGAAGTTTGAATCAAACTGACCCAAGGGGTAAGGAGGAAATGTCGTTTGAAGATTTTTTCTATTTTTAGCTCTGGGGGCCATCTTGTTTACTGCGTTGAACGATTTAAGCTATTTTGGTAGGGAGTCACCTAACTAACATTCCTGTGAAGTTTGAATCAAATTGGCCCAAGGGTTGAGGAGGAGTTCGCGTTTTGACGTAAATTTACAAAGTTTTTCTGTTTTTAGCTATGGTGGCCATTTTGCTCATCAGAGCGAAAACGTTTTAGCTATTTTGGTAGTGGGTCATCTAAGCAACATTCCTATGAAGTTTGAATGAAATTGGCCCAATGGTAAAGGAGGAGTAGTCGTTTGAAGAATTTTTCTATTTTTAGCTCTGGTGGCCATCTTGTTAGCCAGAGCGGAATAATTTTAGCTATTTCTTTAGGGAGTCACCTACATAACATTCCTGTGAAGTTTGAATCAAATTGGCCCAAGGGTTAAGGAGAAGTTTGTGTTTGAAGCAAATTTACGATGTTTTTCTATTTTTTGCTATGGCGGCCATTTTGCTCATCAGAGCAGAATCTTTTCAGCTATTTTGGTAGATGGTCACCAAAGCAACATTCCTATGAAGTTTGAATAAAACTGACCCAAGGATACAGGAGGCATTGTCGTTTAAAGATTTTTTTCTATTTTTAGCTCTGGTGGCCATCTTGTTTGTCAGAGCACAACGATTTTAGCTATTTTGGTAGGGAGTCATTTGGGCAACATTCCTGTGAAGTTTGAATCAAATTGGCCCAAGGGTTGAGGAGGAGTTTGTGTTTGAAGCAAATTTACGATGTTTTTCTATTTTAAGCTATGGCGGCCATTTTGCTCATCAGAGCAATACCATTTTAGCTATTTTAGTAGAGGGTCACCTAAGCAACATTCCTATGAAGTTTGAATTAATTTGGCCCAAGGGTACAGGAGGAGTTGTCGTTTAAAGAATTTTCTATTTTTAGCTCTGGCAGCCATTTTGTTCACCGGAGCGGAACCATTTTAGCTATTTTGGAAGAGGGTCACCTAAGCAACACTCCTATAAAGTTTAAATGAAATTCGCCTTAAGGTACAGGAGGAGTTGTCGTTTAAAGATTTTTCTATTTTTAGCTCTGGAGGCCATCTTGTTCAGCGGAGTGGAATGATTTTAGCTATTTTTGTAGGGGGTCACCTAAGCAATACTTATAAAGTTTTATTGAAATTGGCTCAAGGGTTAAGGAGGAGTTAGCATTTAAAGCAAATTGTTGACGCCGCACGACACACGACGCACGATGCACGACAGACATTGACTGATCACAATAGCTCACCAAGAGCACTTCGTGCTCAGGTGAGCTAATGATGGCCGTAAAGCTAAAACAGAAAAAAAAACATGCATAATAAAGTTATTCAAATTCAAAAACTGAATGACTAACAGTACAAATCCTATAATGTTTGCAAAGGTATGGGGTTATTGTGTTAATCAGGACAAGAACAAAGAAGTATTAACCCTTGTCCTGCTGAGCCCGGATATGCCTTATTTTCCAAACAATGTAGATCCAGATCAGATGGCTTCTGACGAAGCCATCTGATCAGGATCTACATTGTTTGCCATTCAGATTGTGAATTTGTTGCAATATTTTGCATCAAGTAATCTGATTGGTTGATAATCAGTAGTGGGTGCAGCAGATTAAAATATTCAGCAGGACAAGGGTTAAGTGAGGACTGTTTACCCACCTCTTCAGTACAAGCTTTAGGCTTATCATAGCGATAAAGTTCCTGGAGTATTTTATACTGCTCCTCTCCATACATCTCCTTAAATGGATTCTTTGAAGAGAAGAAATCAAGATCTAAATCTAAGACACAATACTTGTCTTTAACAAGCTCTTTGACTTTTTCAATAACATCCTTTGCTGGCGAGGAATATGACAAGTTTTGACTGTCTTTGGTAGTATCTTTGGGAGCTTTTTGTTCAGCATCATTTTCTGCGTTTTCATTGTAAACATTGTCCAACTTTGGTGCCTTTACCTTAGGTTCACCTGAATGTTCCTTTGAAACATAATCTGAATCTTCTTGATGTGCACATGCTGTACTAAAGTTTTCTGACTCTGTGCTTTGAAATGTATTGGCATGAGCATTACCATTGGTATCTGAAGTAAGATTACTATTTAAAACTTCAGCAGTATATGAGTTAACATTTGAAGAATTGCTTTCTGGTCCTGCTATGTTATCACAGTTTGGTTCTTTTCTCTGTACAGCTTCATTATTTACACCTTTTGACTCTTTTGACTCTTTAACTGATGTAGGACTAGCAGCTGGCACTGGTGATGATAAATCAGTCCAGTGTTTTGGTATGACGGAAACAATCATGATTGTCAGTTTCTGTTTATTAAGCAGTTTGGATTCCGGAACATACAGTGCCTCACTGACAAAGTAACTCTCACTGCAACTTGTTCTGAAAAGAAAATTACAGCCATTTAACCCTTATCTTGCTGTTCACGACAACCCCTATCTTTGCAAACAGTGTAGGTCCTGATCAGATGGCTTCTTCAGAAGCCATCTGATCTGGATCTACACTGTTTTTCATCCAGTTTATGAATTTATAGCAATCAATTACATCAAGTATTTTGATTGGTTGGTAGACAGAAATGGGTGTGGCTTAAATGAATATTCAGCAGATAAGGGTTAACTAAACTGTATGCCAGAACCTGGGCACAGTTACCATATGCAATTCAACCACAAGTTTAAAGTGCTAATAAATTATTGCTGTTGACAAAACTGATATTAGGCTTGGGATGTTGGTTGCTCTAGAGTTTAACAGCCCAGTCAACACAGTGAAGGTCATATTGAGCTGGTCAGTTTACCTAACCACATTTTCCTGAGAAGGCAATATTTTATTTGGGTTTGATGGCATTTTAAAACTTACTTCACTTATGTAGAGCTGATCATAAATCAGAGGTGGGCAAAAAAACTGGGTAACACCCAGACTGTTAATTAGTACCTTTCACATCTCTCACTAGAAACTGACAAGTGCCCTTCTTTACTCCATGGTAAAGAGTATCATGGTAACAAGAATGTGCAATAATATCCTTGGAAACACAATCTATTCAAGTGACTAATGGGGTTTACAAGGGCTTACATACATTCTAACTTCAAAGGCTCGAACACCTCTGGGACCAAGAAAATCTGTTTGAGACAGGGATAGTTCGAGCCAATAAGGGTTACTACCAGGAGACATAACGGGATTAATTTTGGGTCATATTTTCGGTAGTTTATAGTAAAATGCATGCTGTGTGTACTCATTAGAATCATTCAAATGAGTACACACAGAAAACATTTGCAAGATGGAAGTTGAAAATCTCCTTAATTATCCCGAACTACTTCTTATGTAGAGATTTTCCCTAGGGACTCAAAAACGGGATCGACTCACCCAGGGTAAACAAGCTTCTACTGTCTTTTTTTATTTTTGCTCAGAAACAAAGATTGTGGGTACTCATTAGAACCACCCCGATGAGGCAGTTCTAACAAGTACCAACACTCAGTTTTTTTAGATTTCCTTCTTGACCTATTCACCTTATTTTTCATTATCTGCTGGTTCCTAGTCTGAAGGTTATCAATGTTGGAAAAACAGGTAACCAGACTCAGCTCAGGAGGGTCTGGTTACCTGTTTTTCCAATATTTACAATATGCAAGCTGGGAGCCAGCAAATAATGCAAATATGGTGAATTCCACATAGGGTAATTCATCTTTTTCTGCCTTGTCTATGATGCAATGCTAGAATTTGAAACAAAATTTGTAAAGCTATGACCATGATGCCACAGGCTTGGTTGAGGTTAGGGAATGTTTGTATAACTACATCTAAACCTCTTTAATACCCACCTACTATATAATAAGAGGGCCATAATGGCCCTCAATTGCTCACCTAATTCTTATTGTACAAATAAATTGTTTGAGTATATAAGGTGAAGTGCGTGGTCTGAGCAACTTCGGTTGACAGTTACCAAAGAAACCTTTCTGAGAAATTATTTCAAAATCAGTCTGGCTATTTAGGAGTAGAAAAGAGAGAGCTGGCATCGAAAGCTAGACTCATCAATTAGTGGTTTCCTCTGACGATACAGAACTGACTTAAATGCAGATTTCTCGGAAACGCCTAATCCGGCATATTTTTACGTCTGTTTTTGCTTTTGTACGCACAAAATTTCTTGCCGTGTATTCTTAATTACGCCATTTTTTTTACCTGACACATCTGTAATAGAGTGTAAAAACGACCTTAATCACATCAAAAGATGACTGCGGATGTCCAATTGATCTCCAAATTTAGCTACCGCTTTGAGATCAAAAGTTTCCTGTTAATCATCACGGCCAGGCTTGTTCAAGCGGCAGTTGTCTGTATTGCTCTCTCTGCCAATCAGAGCATCACGGCCACAGGATTTAACAGGTCAGTCTTGCTGTTTTGGAGCTGCAGGTGTTTTGAGTGATTAAATCAAGCACATGGCTGATTAACATTATTTGATTGTTATAAAAATGTTTCCAGATACTTGTTTACACAGTTGCAATATCAGTAATTTGGTTGTTGAAAAAATGTAGTAGACATACTTAATGTACAATTTAAGAAAATTATGACTCGAGTTTGTCACACTTTCGTATTAAACAATGACTTTCTCCATCATTTCTGGATTGTTTCTGTGAATCTTTATGTGAAAGAATCCAAAAGTTTCAGATGCACTTTTATGTACTAGGATGTAGTGCATGATCTGAACAGAATTCCTGTTGGAGCAGCCTGATTAGAGCCTGTACTACTGTTAACTGCTCACATTCAACTAAAACCCTTATCCTGATGAATAAAATAATTTTGCCCCGGTCCACTCCTGACTTTCAAAGTAATGTAAATTTTCCATTCAAATTCACAATCTGAGTGACAGTGTAAATCCGGATTTGATGGAAGCCATCTGATCTGGATCTCCACTGCAAGAAAAGGGTTAGTCATGTTAAGCAGGATAAGGGTTCAAGCCCCAAAAGTCTTTTGGAGACTTACAGACACACTCTACAGCCATACGCATTTAGCCATTATTGACACGTTTTTTGGTCAAACTCCAATTTTTCAAAATTTGACTCCAACTTTTCAGATTTGAATCCAACTTTTTCCATGGATGGATTCTTAAATATGTTCTATAAAAGGGTTATCCTTTGGAAGCAAGGAATACACCACAGAACCAAAAATATGGAGTGTACATGTTTTCTGGGCCAGACAAGCTAGTTTCGGCCAATTAGGCCTCATCAGTGACCCTCTGATATTTTCAAAATTCCACAATGGAATCAATGATCCCAAAGGACAGGAAAATATAATCTACACTATGATGTAGGGCAGGGAGACTTTTACCTCCACCACACATTCCCACACACCAGCTGTAGTGAAGTTAAATATGTTCTATAAAAGGGTTATCCTTTGGAAGCAAGGAATACACCACAGAACCAAAAATATGGAGTGTTCATGTTTTCTGGGCCAGACTAGCTAGTTTCGGCCAATTAGGCCTCATCAGTGACCCTCATGTTTTCAAAATCCTAGTGAGAACTCTGTATATGTTACTATCTGGACACCATGTGGACATTGAGGGTCTGGTCCTAGTGCACCAGATGGAGATGAACTTACTCAGTCTAACTTACAATGCCTCATTGTCACAAGTGGGTGGGCATGGGGGTGGGGTTGGTGAGGTGAGAGTTGGCATCAGAAGCTAGACTATTGACTTGTATGTCACTATCTGGGCACAATGTGGACATTGAGGGTCATGTCTAGGGCACCGGACAGAGATTAACCAGCTCAGCATAACTTACAATGCCTTGTGGTGACAAAAGAATATGAGGGGTACATCTGAAACTAGATTTATGAGTTTGTGGATCCCTTTGCTAATAC
This sequence comes from Lucinisca nassula, assembly GCA_963580285.1. Classification (NCBI taxonomy): domain Eukaryota; kingdom Metazoa; phylum Mollusca; class Bivalvia; order Lucinida; family Lucinidae; genus Lucinisca; species Lucinisca nassula. The sequence continues at coordinate 124,026,830 of OY757017.1, forward strand.
AGAGCTGACTTGTAAGTCACTATCTGGGCATGCTTTGGACAATGTGGGTCAGGTCCTAGTGCACAAGGTGGAGATGAACCAGCTGAGTCTAACTAACAAAGCCTTGTGGTGACAAAGGAGGGTTCCTAGTACTAATTTTCACATCACATTTACCCAGTACTTGGCTAAGTCAGTCTGAAGATCCCTCAATATGTGTTGCCGACTTCTCATGTGGTGGTTATGCTACCAACCATGTAAACCAGGGATCGAGGATCGATCCCCGGCTTCTCCAGACTTTGGGATGAGTCTTTGAACCTAGGTCAAATCTCTGTATGACCTTAGCTGTTGGTGAGAGATAAAACTCAAACCCTCACTCTGAGCAAGTTTAAAGATGATTGAACCAAAACTGTGACCTTTAGAGTGTTCATCAAGTTTTCCTATGATTTGACCTACTGACCTACTTTCTGACCTGACATGACCCATATTCCAACTTGACCGAGATATTGTCAAGATGTCGGACATCTTACAGAAGACCTTCGGTCAGGTGAGCTAAAATGTAATGAGCTAGTTTTGGCTACTGGACAAGTTTTCCGTTTTTAGAGATAATCACCGGGAAATAGTTCAGGGGCCAGTTGTTCGGAACTAACGATGGCGTTAGTTAACATATCATTAAAACTATGACCATTTATTATGGCAAATATGCTATTAAATATGTTTGCTGAAAAAATCTGAGCAGCTTTGCTCACATTTTTTCAGCAAAGATACCGAAATTTTAAATATTAAACTTGTTAGAACAGTTTACAATATGACCACTAACGGACTCGTTAAGCTAACAATGCTTTGGACAACTGGCCCCTGGATACTGACCTGAATGCCTGGATTTGATTTTACGATGTACATGTATATTGCCTCCACTGTGCTTGCACAATGAACAACAAAATATGGGGTCTGGCATGTCAGGCAAAGCAGCTCTAAAATCAAACGATGCAGACCCAGATTAGACTGCTTTGAAGGAGCAGCCTGATCATGGTCTACACTATTTAATTCAAACCTCGTGTTGTTTTCTACACTGTTTAAATGTTGTTATTTGGCTATTTGTTGTATTCAATGGATGTTTTTTATACACCAGTTGGGTTATTTCATGGATGGTTGGGGGATCGTCAAAACTATTGCTCCTCGGTGCATCGAATGACCCCATTTACAAAAGCTCTTGACCTACGGCCTTGGGCAAAAGTGCATGAGGTCGTCCCAGTTGCCTTGGGGCTCTAGTTTCAACTATACCCCAAAACAACTGTGAAATAACTGTATATTAACCCACTGTTTACTGGTGGACTCTTCCATTGCTATATGTTGGAAAAGTCTGTTTTGTCATATACATGTAAGAGGTGATAGGCCTAATTGTTCGTTTTTATTCTATTTTTGATGGAAATTTCTGTTAGCAAATAGTGCAGGCCCTGATCAGACGCCGCATTCTGGGCCTGCACTGTTTGCCAAGGTATCCCTTTAGGGGTTTCCCACATTATGATTTAGGATATGACACTGTTCAAAGAGGAATCCCCAAATATATATATAGTTTAGGAGGATCCCAAATATACAGATTAAGCAGAACATTGGAAAACGCCTAATGGTATTATGATAGGGATTTTCATAAAAGGTTCATCAAAAAGTAAACATGTTGGACAACATCTGCCTGCCAGAGTTTTGTTTGTTTGTTTAATTTGAGGTTTAACGTCCCCGTCAACACTGTAAAGGTCATTTTGGAGAGGTTGCTTCCAATTTTGTGGGACTTTTACCCGACATTGAGATGAAATGACATCTCAAGCCCTGTCGCCCAATGAAACCAATAGGGTTTATTAGCATGGACAGTCCGCCTCGCACTGTGATTCCTGGACAGGCTTAGATCCTCTGAGCGGTTTACCAGTACTAGTGTGGGGGCCGGTATCAGCTCTGCGTGGAAGCATCATGCAGCCCATATATTTCTTCATGCCCCTATGGGTGGGGGCCGACTGCCTACAATATTCCGATGCTGTACGATGTCCGACATCTTGACAATATTTTGGAGACGCTGCTTCCAAAACTTGTCCAGTAGCCAAAACTAGCTCATTACATTTTAGCTCACCTGACCGAAGGTCATGCTGTAAGATGTCTGACATCTTGACGATATTTTGGAGACGTTGCTTCCAATTTTGTGGGACTTTTACCCGACATTGAGATGAAATGACATCTCAAGCCCTGTCGCCCAATGAAACCAATAGGGTTTATTAGCATGGACAGTCCGCCTCGCACTGCGGTTCCTGGACAGGCTTTGATCCTCTAAGCAGTTTACCAGTACTAGTGTGCGGGCCGGAATCAGCTCTGCGTGGAAGCATCATGCAGCCCATATATTTCTTCATGCCCCTATGGGTGGGGGCCGACTGCCAGTTTAATATTTAAAATTTCGGTATCTTTGCTGAAAAATGTGAGCAAAGCTGCTCAGATTTTTTCAGCAAAAACATTAGCATATTTGCGAAAATAAATGGTCATAGTTTTAATGATATGTTAACTAACTCCATCGTTAGTTTCGAACAACTGGCCCCTGAACTATTGCCCGGTGATTATCACTAAAAACGGAAAACTTGTCCAGTAGCCAAAACTAGCTTATTACATTTTAGCTCACCTGACCGAAGGTCATGCTGTAAGATGTCCGACATCTTGACGATATTTTGGAGACGTTGCTTCCAATTTTGTAGGACTTTTACCCGACACTGAGATGAAATGACATCACAAGCCCTGTCACCCAATGAAACCAATAGGGTTTATTAGCATGGACAGTCCGCCTCACACTGCGGTTCCTGGACAGGCTTAGATCCTCTAAGCGGTTTACCAGTACTAGTGTGCGGGCCGGAATCAGCTCTGCGTGGAAGCATCATGCAGCCCATATATTTCTTCATGCCCCTATGGGCGGGGGCCGACTGCCTACCAGATGCCAGCCAGGACATCGCTAATTTCAAGGGCAGATTTTTGGAGAAAAACCTGTCCAAAACATTTTTATTTGGATACAGCATAATTGTCTAGTTAACCTTTTTGGTACCAAATGGAACCTTCCTTCTTATTATATATAGCGGGAGTCCATTTCAAAATTTAGGTGCGACAGATTCTTTTTTTCTTCAAAATTTATTTGGAAAAAGGCTGAATGTTTTGCAAACAGTGCAGGCCCTGATCAGATGCCACATTCTGTGGCATCTGATCTGGGTCTGCACTGTTTGCCAACTACCCATTTTGGGGTTTTCCGGTACAAAATGGGTTAAAAGTTCCTGCTTACGCTTCCAACAACAGTGTAATTATAGGAGTGTAGACTAGCTTTTGGTGTACTTATAATTATAATAAAGGATCATGTAGTCCCATTCAACATACCTGATTGTGCCTGTTTTCTCACATTTTCCAACATAGCACTCTACAACTTTGTCCTGTATTTGGGAGCACCAGGGAGGTTTAAACCACACAACATGGCTGAAGTGACCAGCATAAACAGCAGGGAGAATCCAGTTCTCTATGCTCAGTGATCTACAATATATACAAAAATATCTAATACATCTAGTATTAGTTAATCTTTTTTTGTACCAAATGGAATCTTCCTCCTTACATATAGCGAGAGTCCATTTCAATATTTAGGGGTTTCAGGTTGTGTTTTCTTCAAAAATTATGTGGAAAATGACTGAACTTAAGGAAACAGTGGAGGCCCTGATCAGATGCCGCTTTTTTCGGCATCTGATCTGGGCCTGCAATACGGCTGACATGATTAATCGTATAATCGATTAATCGATCGATAAATTCAACAAAAATGATTATCATTTCTAATTTGCTTTTAATCGCAGGGATTTTCCTACCCTTCAGAATCAGGGTCCAGGGGCCGCTGGGTTTGGGGAAAACAGCTCGCTAATAATTAAAGTTGGGAATTTAAATCAGCTGTAACTTTGTCAATTTTGGTTCAATTTTCATGAAATTTTTATCAAAATGTAGCACAACATCAGAAATTGGGAAATTTGTTATAACATTTGGGAATATCTGTCTCTAAATTGGGAAAAATAGGGGCCGATTACCGGCCCCAAAACTGCACTAGGAAAATCCCTGAATCGATTACTTGATAGGTACAATTTACTACCCAAAGTTATGCCTAAAATAGCTGGATGAGTAGCAAACAGTGAAGACACTGATGAGACGCCGCATTCTGCGGCGTCTCATCTGGGTCTACACTGTTTGCTCAGGCCTGTCTGTTCAAATATACATATGGGATAGTCCTACATATAGTAAGAGTAATGCTCAGACAGAAAGCCAGACAGGTAAAATAATGACAAAAACCTAAGCGATTACTAATCGATTATCGATCGCAATGACAGGACTGATTATCGATTATCTTTTCAGCTCCGATTAGCCAGCCCTAGCCTGCACTGTTTGCCAGGGTACCCATTTTGGGGTTTCTGGTACAAAATGGGTTAAGGCAAAGATTTCGATTAACCCAAATTTTCCCACTGGACATGAAAAACCACACCCTTGAGAACAGTGTAGATCCAGATCAGATGGCTTCTGAAGAATTAATCTGAGGAAGTCATCTGATCAGGATCTTCAATAACTGACATGCAGTTTGTGATTGAATAAATGCATTATATCAAGTAATTTGATTGGCTGATAGTCAGAGATGGGTGTGGCTAAATTAATTTATTCAGCAGGATAAGGGTTAATATGCATACAGGCACTCCTTACATGGACATATGGCCGGCCTTGGTAGCTGTCGGATGCATGTCTAACTGGTGACCAGGAGGATGCGGGTTCGATACCTGCGGGGGTAGGCAACATTCTTTCGTGGAGATTGATCATGAAATCTTTTCTACGGTCATTCTCTCCCTTCCGCTGATTCAAGAGGGCAGTTGTCAGTTTCTGGTTAAAGAATGTGCACTGTACTGGTGAACCAATTACGTATAAGCCTGCCCAGGAAAAGCGTAGATAGGTAAACTGACTGGCTCAAAAATGACCTAAAATAGTGTTGACTTGGCCGCTAATCTCCAACACAAAGTACAAATACATGAACATAACCTCTTTATAACACTATTGTAAGGGTCTTAAGCAGCAACTGTGTTAGTTAAACCACCATATTATATCAAAACAAATATATGAAGAGCCTACAGAAATATTTTACTTTATAATTTTTTTAGCTCACCAGAGCCGAAGGCTCCGGGGGAGCTTATAGGATAGGCAGTTGTCCGTCGGCGTCTGCGTCGTGTGATGTCAACACTTTTAAACGACATCTCCTCTGAAGCCGCTACGCCCATTGGGCCCAAATTTCATCTGTAGCATCCTTGGGTTGGGGGGTTGAAAGTTTGTGTTTTTTATGAAATTCGGCTTATTAGTTTGGTTGCTATGGCAACTTAGAGTTTCCATAGACTTATAACGGGGAAAATTGAAAAATGGCATTTACTGCTAAGCCGCTGCAGATATTTTGACAAAACTTTCATAGACATATTCCTTAGGCAATCTACTATCTGCCATATGATTTTAGGCCTACTGCTCATTTGTATTGGTTGCCATGGAAAACCAAAATGAAAAAAAAAAAGAAAAAAAAATACTTAAAAAATCATCTCCTCAGAAACCGTATGCTCTATGAGGCTGAGAGTTTATGGAAATATTCAACATATTTGCCTTTACAGGTTTTGTGTTTTTTATGAAATTCGGCTCTTTAGTTTGGTTGCTATGGCAACTTAGATTTTCCATAGACTTATAATGGGGAAAATTGAAAAATGGCATTAACTACAAAGCCTTTGCAGATATTTTGACAAAACTTTCATAGAAATGTTCCTTTAGCAAACTTCTCTCAGCCATATGCTTTTATGTCAACCTGGGGGTCCAGTAGGTTGTGCCGGGGCCATGCGCCGCCCCCCAGTACTTCATAAAATGCCTTATATCTCAGAAACCTTACAGATCCCCACCCCTAAACCATATATATTCTTGTTTCTATTGATAAGACGCAGTCATTGACACCAACCTGGAGGTCCTCCGGGATGCGCCGAGGCCATGCCCCACCCCCTCCACTTCATAAAAGGCCCAATATCTCGGAAACCATTCAGATCCCCACCCTTGAACCCTATATACTCTTGTTCCTTATGATAAGACCCATTCAGTGACATCAAACTGGGGGTCCCCCGGGATGCGCCGGGGCCATGTCCCGCCCCTCCATTTCATAAAAGGTCCAATATCTCGGAAACCTTACAGATCCCCACCCCTAAACCTTATATATTCTTGCTCCTTATGATAAGACACATTCATTGACCCCAAATTGGGGGTCTTCCGGGGTGCGCCGGAGCCATGCCCCACCCCTTCACTTCACAAAAGGCCATATATCTCAGAAACTGTTCAGATCCCTACCCCTAAACCATATATGTTCTTGTTCATTATGATGAGACACATTCAGTGACACCAACCTGGGGGTCCCCAGGGATGTGCTGGGGCTATGCCCCACCCCCTCCATTTCATAATATCACAATATCTCGGAAACCTTACAGATCTCCACCCCTAAACCATATACAGTTGAACCTGCGGGGGCGACCACCTGTCTTAAGCGATTTCCTGCCTTGAACGACCGTCATGCAATCCTCCCGAGCGATTTTCAATGTTAAATTACCTGTCCTGAGCGCCCACCTGCCCAACGCGACCAACGACCGCTTAAAACTTGTCCAAATTGTAAAATTTCCCTGCCTTGTGCGACCGAATAAGTTTACTGTGACACCGGAAGATCAACTGGTGCACCAGTACAAATAATTCCCTCTCTTCATATTGTCTTTTGAAGCCGAAATTATGACACTGAGTATGACAAGTGCGGGGATTAAAATTGATTGTTTGCCAATTATAATTGATACATGCACTGATTGAGGCTAATTGGATTGTTTGGTCATAATGCGTGACGTGACTTAGCGTTTGAATAGGCGCGAAAATATACCAAACGAATTACGGCTGTCCCGGCAAACTATCATTGCGACTTGTATCGGCGGCTGGGCATACTACCACCATAATTTGTATCGTGTAATCTATTTTTACTTGTTTCATTTTTAAACACCTTTTTTCCAAAATCTTTTGAATTCATAGTTTTCTCATTATCATACATTTAAATTAATATTCATTTTTTTTTTAATTCATCTTAAAATAACCTTTTAGAAGCAAACCTTTCTGTAGATAAATGCATATATTTCAATAGCGATGTCATAAATTGCATAGTGTGATTAAAAAAAAAAAAAAAAACAGAAAAAAAAAATCTTGATTTATCCGCCCTGCCTTAAGAGACCACCTGTCTTGAGAGACCACTTTTTGTTTTTCCCAAAGGTGGTCTCTCAAGACAGGTTTGACTGTATATTGTTGTACCTTATGATAAGACACATTCATTGACACCAACCTGGGGGTCTCCCTGGGCCTTGCCCCACCCCTGCACTTCACAAAATGCCTTTTATCTCAGAAACTGTTCAGAGCCCCACCCCTAAACCATATATATTCATCTTCCTTATGATAAGGCACATTCATTAACACCAGCTTGTCAGTCCCCGGGGCATGCCCGGGCCTTGCTCCACCGCTTGACTTCAATAAAAGCCACATATCTCAGAAATAGTTCAGATCCCCACCCCTAAACCATATATATTCTTGTTCCTTATGATAAGACTCATTCAGTCACACCAACTTGGGGGTCTCTTTGTGCTGAGGCAATGTGCCCTGCCCTTCCACTTCATAAAAGGCCATATATTTTAGAAACCATTCAAATCCCCACCCCATATTCATATATGTTCTTGTTCCTTATTATTAGCACACCTACTGTAGGGGTGTCCGCAGGGGCCAGTCCTCTCCTTTCCACTTCATGAAAGGATATCTTGGATACCGTTCAGATTCCCACCCCTAAACCATATATATACTTGGTCCTTATGATAAGACACATTTAGGGACAACAATCTTGGGCTTTCCTGGGAACGACAGGGCATGCTCCAACCCCTCCACTTATATCTCCAGCCATGCAGATCCCCACTGCTAAACCATATATATTCTTGTTCTTTGTGATAAGACACATTTAGTGACACTAACCAGGGCTCCTTTGGGTCCATGCCCCACCCCCTCTACTTCATAAAAGGCCTAATGTAAAACTTCATATACTGAATCCACATGGGTGCTCATTTGGATATGGGGGTTCATTTGGCAGATTAAAATGATATCATGTTAAAATACATGGCTGCAATTGGGCAGTGCCCACCTGAGCTCTGGTGAGCATAGTGGCCCATGGGCCTCTTGTTTATTTTTGGGAGCCATCTTTACAGTGTTAAGTCCAAAACCATGTTATAATGAACAGATTTTATAGAGAAATTGTGGTGTATATGTTAACCTATTTAAGATCAGAAATCCCAAAACAGAGTATAACCAAAAAGTGCAGACCCAGATCAGAGGACTCAGAATACAGCATCTGACCTTGGCCTTCACTGTTTGCAAAAGTTCTGCAAATTTCTCAATAAATTTCTATTAATGACTCACCCTGACCCCTTTAAAGTGGACTTCTGCTATATGACAGGAATGAATTTCATTTTTGTGGATTTTATCGATGTGTAGACTCCAGCGAATCACTCACAAACTGCATAAAACTTCCCCAGAGTTTACACATCGATAAAATCCACAAAAAACGATAACAAATATGTTATCATAGCTTTAAAAATGTCACCAAAATAGTATATTTTATGAATTCTTTCCAAAGCGTTAGAAGGAACTTACTAATGGCCACAGCGGAATGATTATTCAATTAGAAGCTGCCAGCTTTGAAGATGAATCAAATGTACAGTGAAAATAAAACTTGTAGTTTCTCTGTTTGGAGCAGTGACAATACAGTTCCTGGCCCCCGCCCATCAGGGCTTGAAGAAATATAGGGGCTGCATGATGCTTCCACGCAGAGCTAAATCCGACCCACACTCGAGTACTGGTAAACCACTTAGAGGATCTATTCCTGCCCAGGCAAAGCGTTGCGAGTCAGACCATCAATGCTTATAAACCCTATTTGGTTTTATTGGGGGACAGGGCTTGAGATGTCATTTCATCTCAATGTCGGGTAAAAGTCCCACAAAATTGGAAGCACCGTCTCCAAAATGACCTTTACAGTGTTGACGGGGATTTTAAACCTCAAATCAAACAAACAAAAACAATACAATTTTTATTTCACATAGAAATCTCAGTGTTTTATTGCTAAGCATAAACAAAGCTGCAGATAAGGCATTTTTTCATCTGAGAAATGCAGATATTCTTCTTATTTGTGCATGAAAACATATGTTATGGGTACTCATTAGAAGGGCCTTACCAAGGTGCTTCTCATGAGTACCCACAGCATATGTTTACATGCAGAAATAAGAAAAATAATATGTGTATACCCCCTCTTATCAGGGGCTATGATGAAAATTGTTTTACTTTATACTAATTTATTTTAGTTTGATTGTGATGAAAGCTTCAAGCTTTTTGAATCATTCTCGAACACTCACTCCGGGTATTTTCATGCATGCGAGAGAGAGGCAGTGGCTTGTACACCTAGGTGGAGTGGGCAGAGTCATAAAGTGTCTTGCCCAAGGACACACCTCGATACCAGTGGCCAGATTCGAACGCACAACCACTTGATTATAAGTCGAACGCGTTAACCACTGTGCTATCAAGGCTGACTCGACTGCGCTATTGAGGCAAAAATTGTTTTGGTCAATAAACTGTAAACTTAGCAAGCAACTTACTCAAAAAGTTCCTCCTTGTTACACACAGTATCAGCTGACATCTCATATGGTATCAGCATGTCGGGATGGGAGTCAAAGTGGAGCAGAACATTGCCTGTCAGAGGAAGATGTTTGGATCCAATACATCGGTAGATATATGGCAAAACCTGTAAGAATTTTTATTGTGAGTGCCTTATTATATTATATTATGTTGGGTGAAATATAAACACTGATTCTAATGCACTTCAAATGTATCTTATAATATAACATCAAAAATTTGTGACGGTATTCACCTTATTTGCATTATCTGCTGGTTGCTAGTCTGAAGGTTAGCAGTGTTGGAAAAACAGGTAACCAGACCCCACTGACCTTGAAAGGTCCAGGGGGTCTGGTAACCTGTTTTTTCCTATACTGACAATGTGCAAGCTGGGAGCCAGCAAATAATGCAAATATGGTAATATTCTGCAATATACTGTCGGAAACCCGACATTATCATGTAACGCCACTTTTCATTGGTTGGTATGTGGTTTTATGAAGCTGACTGCACTTGCCATTTTCGGCAAATAAAGCAATTTTACAACAACACAAGTGAATAAGTGCATTAGAATGGGGATAACTGTAAATAAAAATTGTCATTTTGGGAGGTTTCAGGGTCAGTTTTATGGTTGCAAATTCCGTTTTACAGCTCCACTGAAGCATTGCCTTACAACCACCGATTTTCATCCCCAAATGACATTTTTAAATTCAGTTATATCCTAAGAGGTATTTTGAATCAACAGGCATGTGTAACCAGTGAACCTGTGGAAATAGTGAAGATCAAAATAAGGAACATTGCTTAATCTCAGTCTGTGTTTCTCATATACATACAGTCGAACATCAATGACTCGAACACCTTTGGGACCTCGAAAATCTGTTCGAGACAGGGGTACATGTAGTTCAAGCCACTGAGGTTACTTCAGGAGGCATAACGAGATACTTTTAGACATCTTTTCGGTGTTCTATAATGAATATGTATGCTGTGTGTACTCATTAGAATCGCCTCATCGAGGCGATTCTAATGAGTACACACATCATACATTTGCAAGATAAAAGACTAAGATCTCCTTAATTATCTCTCACTATTTCTTATATTGAGGATTCCGCTAGGGGCTCAAGAATGGGTTCGACACATCCATGGTAAACGAGCCATCAGTGTTCGAGCCATCAAAGTTCTTCTGTATACTTTCTCTTGTTACATCCTAATTCAGGCTCATCTGTTGAGATACAAAGTCAGTTTGCTCATCATGCAAACATGCCTATATAATTTTGACCCCCTTGACTGGGGTAAACCTTATTTTTCTTATATTCTGAGCAGAAATAAGAAAAATATCACAATTTTTCATCTTAAAATTTTCATTTTTTCGGCGATAAAGGTTACAATGTATCTGTATAGGCATGTTTTCGTAAAGTTCTTCAAGATGGACAAAAATGAATAACGCTACATGTAAATTCATTATCACACCAACATGCACTCAGCCTATAGTGCTGACATTATCACGCCAAGATGCATTCAGCCTATATACACCACAACCTCATTATAACACGGTTCGTTATAACGCGGTTGTGGATATAACACGGTTTCAGGATGGATCCCAAAAATGTATAGATTATATAGAAAAATGACCATAAATGGTCATTTTTCTATATAATCTATACATTTTGTTTGGATATAACACGGTTGTTTAACTAACACGGTTTCTGCTTTGGACCCCATTAATAGGGTTATTTGTTTTGTTTGTTTGATTTGAGGTTTAACGTCCCCGTCAACACTGTGAAGGTCATTTTGGAGACGTTGCTTCCAATTTTGTGGGACTTTTACCCGACATTGAGATGAAATGACGTCTCAAGCCCTGTCGTCCAATGAAACCAATAGGGTTTATTAGCATGGACGGTCCGCCTCACACCGCTTTACCTGGACAGGCTTAGATCCTCTAAGCGGTTTACCAGTACTAGTGTGTGGGCCGGATTCAGCTCTGCTTGGAAGCATCATGCAGCCCATATATTTCTTCAAGCCCCTATGGGCGGGGGCCTTTAATAGGGTTATAAAGAGGTTGTGGTGTCACTCATTTAAACCAAACAACTGAGTGCACTGGTGGGTTGACTGTCTCTGAATATAGGCTGGAAAACATTGTCTTAACCCTTGTCCTGCTGAATATTTTTATATGCCACACCCACTACCGATTATCAACCAATCAGATTACTTGACGCAAATTATTGCAACAAATTCACAATCTGAATGGCAAACAATGTAGATCCTGATCAGATGGCTTCGTCAGAAGCCATCTGATCTGGATCTACATTGTTTCAAAGATAAGGCATATCCGGGATTAGCAGGACAAGGGTTAACACTGCCGTTTTGTTAACCACAGTTTCTGTAGTTTATGCAAACAGTGTAGACCGGCCCGGATGACCATGATCAGAAGGCAGACAATTTCTGCTGCGATGTCTGATCGCATTACGAAAACACGCCTATATAATTTTGACCCCCTTGAACCCAACTTTTATATAGTAAAACTGGGGTTTACAAGGGTAAACTTTATTTTTCTTATTTCTGCTCAAAATATAGATTGTGGGTACTCATTAGAACTGCCTCATTGAGGCAGTTCTAAGGAGTAGTTTGAGCAGAGATGAGAAAAATATCACAATTTTTCATCTTAAAATTTTCTTTTTTTCGGTGGTAAAGTTTACAATGTATTTGTATAGGCATGTTTTCGTAATGTAAGTCTGCACTGTTTACCAATGTCCAGGTCCCAGCACATGAGACAAGTCAATGTGTTTTACAGACAGCTTTCTTTACACAGCATTGCTGCACCCTGTTGTCACAACAACAAGAATAGCATGGCTATAAATAACCATTACCTGAATTTCAAACAAATTAGTGATAGTCTTGTGGACATCAGCAATGTAAAGCTCGGTTGCTTTGTAACTTTGGGTCAGTTGACCATGAAAATAGCAATCAGAACGGCAACATACTTGATCATAGTAAATCATATATCAATTCATCATCATCATCATCATTGGACCTCCCATCAATGACACACATACTTAAACATCTCATCACAAGAAATAAGAGGATTATCGGTACATGCAGGTGAACATTACATACACTCTGGGTTTGCAGGATTAAAGCCTATGCAGTAATCATCCAATTATGCCAGGGATCTTTTAACTGCACAGGGATGGTTCTCCCTGCATTGGGGGCCTTCAATTAGGCCAAAAAAAAAAATAGGTGTGTTTCAGGTTTCAGCTTGAAAAAAATTAGGTGGGGAAGGTCGATTTAATTTTTTTTTTTATCTTAATTTTTTATTTTGTTTATACACTGTATAGAGCATTTCTGCGGAAATAGTAGTAGTAAACACCGAAACGCTCGGAAACTGACCGAATTAGAACAAATAAACCGCAACCACTCGCGTAGTTCCGTTTCGCCCCGCGATTTTTTTTACAAGTCTTTTCGCCCCGCGATTTTTTTTTTTTTTTTGGCAATAAAAAATTTAGGGTCGGGCCTAAAACTTAGGTAGGGTCGGGAAACCGGAAACACACCTATTTTTTTTTTTGGCCTTAACATTCTGATCTGAAGGACAGTGCACTTGACTTTGTGGCATTCATCCCTGTAAATCATACCAGTGGAATCAGAATCAGAATTGTTTACTGGCCTTAGACAATCCTTCAACCTAAGGACGGTATGTGGAGCATGCTGGGACAACGCAATATAATTACCGCTGCTTGGAATCGAACTGGGGCCCTCAAGCAGGATAGGCAAGTGCATTAACCACTACCACCCCAAAGGGAAAGAACCCCCAACATAAAACAACTTTATCATAATAAAAACGTCAAAAGCGAAAAGGCAAAAGGACAGTTACTTTCCCACAAAATGGCCAAACAGCTATCAAAATAAAAGGATATGAGCAATTTATACATGCAAAGACGAAATAAATACAACAATAAAAACACAACAGAAGAACTGCCTTGGAATGGTGAGTAAAAACTTTTTCATTGGGGGTGAGGGTTGGGGGATGTCAGAGGATTTGCCACTTTGCATGTTCGCCACAAGAGGTTTCACCATCTCCGTGAGAGGGTTTGCCACATTTTCGATATTTGCTTTTGGAGGATTTGCCACTTTTTTTATATAATATGTTGCTTATAACTAATTATTTTTGAGCAGGGTTTAATAAAAGAAATAAATAAAGACTGTTTATAGTTTTAAATGTTGTTTGTTATTGTTTTTACTATTTCCTACTTGATGCAAGTATAGCTTTTACAAAAAGCTAGGTATACTCCTAGCACATATTAAATGTGAACGTAGAGATTTGTGTCCAAGAAATGAACAAATGTTCGCTAGGAGCCATTCTTTGGGGATTTCACCTGTATCAGGAGACTGTTGAAACAGGTGTGCAAAATCTGGACCTAGTTCATTTGCTAGTTCCTTCAGGACTCTAGGATCAAGCTCATCATACAAATCATGCTGATTTTTTTATATATATATATATTAGTTTTGATTTCACGTCTCAAGCTTTCAAATTTTGTCCGTAGTTTACCGCTTCCCATCTGTTTTGCCTTAACCCAAGGAGGGACACAGATGGTGTATATTACATGTATACACTTCAGTTTTGCAGGATGAAAGCCAACACAGTAATCATGTAATTATGGTAGGGGTCTTTAACCTGTACAGGGGATGGTTCTCCCTGCACAGGGGGCCTCCTGTTAACGTCCCAATCTGAAAGACGGTGCACATTATGACATTCATCCTTGCAAATGATGCCTATGGAGCGTGTTTGGATACCAAAATTTTCACACCGCTGCCGGGGATCGAACCCGGGACCTGAAGCCGTGCTCAAACAGCAAAAACCATATTCAAATCATGAAATTCGCGTGCTGTTTGAACATGGATTTTGAGCTTTTGATATCACAAGACGGGCCTGGCTTTGTTTACGTTAGGTTGAGAGAAGTAACGTTATCGCCCCGAACGTAGCGTTTTAGGGTTCTATAATGACGTCAGAGGATTACTGCATGACATCGTCATTGTAAACAACATTGTGAACTGGTCGCCATTTTGGTTTACCTGTCGCATTTGAATGGAATTTATATGGAGCTTTTGGGCGTTTTCGTCAAAATTTGCAGTCACATTTGTAAGTTATGCAAGAACAACGATCATCCATGGTTATTTCCTTGCATTAACATTTGCCGGATCCCTTGGAAGATATTTGAACATTCGGCCTAGCGGCCTCATGTTCAAACAGCTTCCTCGGGACCCGGCAAATGTTAATGCATGAAAAACCATGGTTGATCCCTATATTGCGATACTTCAAACCGATGCAGCTTTTCTTTTCCCAATGTGTTTTTTCTTCGAAGAGGAATCCATCTTGCCACTGTAATAAAAAATAATTTGTTAAACGAGCCGTGATTGGATGCCATTCCTATTGTTAGCGAATGAATTTTTTACTTTTCATTCCGCCGCAAGAGTAAGCCAAGTACCATTCTGGTATAAGAGCCTGCTTTACCGAAACAAACCAAAAACAACACACCGAAAAGCCTATTTTTTAAAACACCGAAAATCGTACAGAATTCGCCCATGATCGCAAGGCCCTAATTTAGACATTAAAAATAGTAAGCCTTATGACCAAATCGTAAGGGTAGGCAAGTCTGGGCCCAAGTTTGTGTTAGTGTGAAACCTCTTGGTGGCGAAACCTCCGATGGCGAACTTGTTTGGTGGCGAATCCTCTGTAAACCGGCGGGGGGGGGGGGGGGGGGGCAATTAAAATTGGAAATTAAATGTGCTAGAAATCTGGGTGGCCATTCACCTCATTATGGTTTTCTCGCAAATACACTGGGAGTGTTTTAAATGTTCTCATTGTTGGAAATAAACGCTATCTCATAGCTCAGTCTAAAATTTCTGTGCCTGTCTGTGAACGATTCGTGATACAGGAAGTGCCGTGCGGGTCGCCATCTTAGGAAGCTCGGAGTGAAAATGCAAGGCTCGCACATTTCGTAGAAAGCTAATCGTGAATATGTAATATTAAACCCAAATATCAGTATTTACTTCTTTACTATTTAAAGTTAAAAAAAAATATCTCATTCACCGTATTCAGAGAATTTAATAAAGAATTTAAAGACGAGTCACCGAATAGTGATATCTACCCGGTAGGTATAATATGCGAAATCAAGTTGATTTCGCGAAATCAGCCCGATTTAGCGAAATCAACTTATAAAATCAACATTTTTAAAAACAGGCAAAAAATTGTTATTGCATATTATCTAGAATGTTATTATACATTTATGAGCCAAGTTTCATGAGAAAATTTGAATATTTAGCAAGTATTTGATCGGAAATTCTATTCTGCCACTTGATTTCGCTGGTACATTACTTACACTCCGGGTTTGCAGGATGAAAACCTACACAGTAATCATGTAATTACGGTAGGGATCTTTAACCTGCACAGGGGATGGTTCTCCCTGCACAGGGGGGCCTCCAGTTAACGTTCCGATCCGAAGGACGGTGCACTTAATACATTCAGTAGGAGTTCCAGTATACCAAGTACTGAAGGGGGTTAGTTGAAATAAAAGATAAGTATAGCAGATAAAATGAGTTTTAACAGTGCGAAGAGAGTGTTAGCTAGTATAGATAGTCTTGGATATCTGTTTGGTTTCTTGTCTGATTCATCACAGACAAGCGTAAACCAGCAACATTTTAATGCTGGTTACCCTAGATTGTGATTTGTTTGTCTTGTAGATTGAAAAAATTGCTGACATTCTTTCCCGCCATTACCTCACTAGTGGGTGGGGTAACGTAAACTGAAATTCTTAGGATCAAAATTAGGTCGCTTGTCACATTCATCTTTCTGGAGAGCCTGTGTGTTGTCAGATATTTGAGTGTGCTGAGCTGTATATAATTGGACCAGTATACTGAATAGTCCTTTGTAGCTGTCAGTGTGCTGGCTGTGACAAACTCGGAATCAGGATTGTTGCTTGACACCCCATAATAAATCATTCGAAATCATCAAATCACTACCCGGTATATATTAAAATGAAGGTCTCCCTGTTTCCCATGGTCTTAATTCTTGGGTTCACTCTTTGGAAAACAACTTACAGAATGCACCCAGATGATGGAAATCAGGAGTGCAAGATTACAATTAAGGAGAGTAGTAGTAGAATTTCCCAGTACTTGGCATTTACAAGGAAGAATGGGAACAGAAGGTGTTCGGAGGGCTTGCGAAACTTCAAGTCCTCGCGCGGTACAAACTTGGCTTTACTTCTAATCTTGGCCGGAGACATTGAAACTAACCCCGGCCCAAGGTTTCGCTGCGGACTCTGCAAAAAATATTGCAAAGGTTCCGAGAAATGTATAGAATGTGAGGACTGTAACAAGCGCTTTCACTCCTCATGTTCTGATTTGGATAACAGTCAATTGTTAGAAATTGAATCTAGAGCTGGAACTTGGTATTGCAAAGACTGCAAAGCTGACTGTGGTCTTTGCATTGGTGCTGTCCTTAATGACCACAAAGCCGTTCAGTGTGATCAATGTGAAATGTGGATACACACTGACTGTTCCTTCATTTCAGATGCAGAATATGGCACTTTGGTAAATTCAAGCTGCCACTGGATATGTCCAAAATGTGAGGTCTGTAACTTTTCAGACTCCTTCTTTGATGAATATGTAGAACTGAGTAAGCCAAACAGGTTTGAACCTCTGTCAGAGGATAAGAGAGGCAAATCCTCGACTGCTGATGAAACTAAGTCAAATTTTGTGAAAGGTTTGAAACTTTGCAGTATAAACATAAATGGAATTAGAGGGAAAATTCTTGAACTTTTAGCTTTCCTCGATACATCTCAACCTCATATTGTTGCTATTCAGGAAACAAAGATTGACAGTTCAATTACTACATCTGAGCTTTTCTCTGAAACTTGTGAGTACTGTGTGTACAGAAAAGATAGGAACTCTCATGGCGGTGGGGTGATGTTGCTCATTCATAGAGACATCCCTCACATGCCTTTCATGGAACTTGAGAATGACACCGAATCGGTCTGGGTTAAGGTTTTTGCAAATAAAACTTCCCACTTCGTAGCAAGTTGGTATCGACCACCAAATGGTACAATCGAAAACTTCCAGTTGTTTAAAGACCAACTGGATTGCATTAAATCGCAGCATAAGGGTAAAAACCTCCCGGCTGTACATGTTCTAGGTGACCTCAACTTCAGAGACATTGCTTGGCCCGACAGGCTCAGCAAACAAGGCACAATGCTGAGTCAGTCGGAAGGACAAATATTAATTGACATTATGAACGATCATGGCCTTGAACAAATTGTTAACTTCCCCACTCGTGATAAGAACACATTGGATCTGATCCTTACGACTTTGCCAGGACAATTCGAAGACATTCATTCCCCAGATAAACTAAGTGACCACGATGTTGTCTCCGGATATTTAAAAATTCACCTCCCACCAATAAAGAAACCTCGGAGGAAAGTGTACTCATATCAGAAAGGTGACTATGAAACTATGAGGAAGGATGCACTCAGATTTGCAAAGGAGAATTACTTTAATGGTCATTCAGATGCTCGGTCTGTACAGGAGAATTTTGATTTGATAACTTCTTTCATTCATACTTCGGCCGAAAATCATATCCCCTCAAAAACTAGTAGGGCTGTATCTTCTATTCCCTGGATCACTCCAGAGATAAGAAGGAAAATTCGCAGAAGGAATAAGATTCATGCAAAGGCAAAAAAGACGGGAAGTGGTAAACTCCGGACAAAATTTGAAAACTTGAGACATGAAATCAAGACTGATATAAAAAATCAGCATGATTTGTATGTGAATAACTTGGTAGGTGATGTAAAGGCAAATCCCAGAGACTTCTACAGATATATTAATAGCCAGAAGAAAGACAGGCAAGGTATCCCGCCCCTTAATAAAAGAGGAGGGGACGGGGTTGCTGAATCAGACTCTGAAAGGGCAGAGGAACTAGTTGGTCAATTCAATGATGCATTTAACGGAGGTCCCATTAACTGGAAGATCGGCCCCATTCATGAATAATATTGTTGTGACAGCTGCAGGAGTGATCAAATTACCTCAAGGCTTCTGTGGTGTATTCCTTGCTTCCAAAGGATAACCCTTTTATAGAACATATTGAACTTCACTACAGCTGGTGTGTGGGAATGTGTGGCGGCGGTAAAACGTCTCCCTGCCCTACATCATAGTGTAGATTATATTTTCTTGTCCTTTGGGATCATTGATTCCATTGTGGAATTTAGAAAATATCTGAGGGTCACTGATGAGGCCTAATTGGCCGAAACTAGCTAGTCTGGCCCAGAAAACATGTACACTCATTATTTTTCACTTCTGTGGTGTATTCCTTGCTTCCAAAGGATAACCCTTTTATAGAACATATTGAACTTCACTACAGCTGGTGTGTGGGAATGTGTGGCGGCGGTAAAACGTCTCCCTGCCCTACATCATAGTGTAGATTATATTTTCTTGTCCTTTGGGATCATTGATTCCATTGTGGAATTTAGAAAATATCTGAGGGTCACTGATGAGGCCTAATTGGCCGAAACTAGCTAGTCTGGCCCAGAAAACATGTACACTCATTATTTTTCACTTCTGTGGTGTATTCCTTGCTTCCAAAGGATAACCCTTTTATAGAACATATTGAACTTCACTACAGCTGGTGTGTGGGAATGTGTGGCGGCGGTAAAACGTCTCCCTGCCCTACATCATAGTGTAGATTATATTTTCTTGTCCTTTGGGATCATTGATTCCATTGTGGAATTTAGAAAATATCTGAGGGTCACTGATGAGGCCTAATTGGCCGAAACTAGCTAGTCTGGCCCAGAAAACATGTACACTCATTATTTTTCACTTCTGTGGTGTATTCCTTGCTTCCAAAGGATAACCCTTTTATAGAACATATTGAACTTCACTACAGCTGGTGTGTGGGAATGTGTGGCGGCGGTAAAACGTCTCCCTGCCCTACATCATAGTGTAGATTATATTTTCTTGTCCTTTGGGATCATTGATTCCATTGTGGAATTTAGAAAATATCTGAGGGTCACTGATGAGGCCTAATTGGCCGAAACTAGCTAGTCTGGCCCAGAAAACATGTACACTCATTATTTTTCACTTCTGTGGTGTATTCCTTGCTTCCAAAGGATAACCCTTTTATAGAACATATTGAACTTCACTACAGCTGGTGTGTGGGAATGTGTGGCGGCGGTAAAACGTCTCCCTGCCCTACATCATAGTGTAGATTATATTTTCTTGTCCTTTGGGATCATTGATTCCATTGTGGAATTTAGAAAATATCTGAGGGTCACTGATGAGGCCTAATTGGCCGAAACTAGCTAGTCTGGCCCAGAAAACATGTACACTCATTATTTTTCACTTCTGTGGTGTATTCCTTGCTTCCAAAGGATAACCCTTTTATAGAACATATTGAACTTCACTACAGCTGGTGTGTGGGAATGTGTGGCGGCGGTAAAACGTCTCCCTGCCCTACATCATAGTGTAGATTATATTTTCTTGTCCTTTGGGATCATTGATTCCATTGTGGAATTTAGAAAATATCTGAGGGTCACTGATGAGGCCTAATTGGCCGAAACTAGCTAGTCTGGCCCAGAAAACATGTACACTCATTATTTTTCACTTCTGTGGTGTATTCCTTGCTTCCAAAGGATAACCCTTTTATAGAACATATTAAACCCCAGTAAGGCCTTAGGACCTGATGAGCTTCATCCCAGAGTCCTGAAGGAACTAGCAAATGAGTTGGGTCCAGTTTTCGCACACTTGTTTCAACAGTCTCTTGATACGGGTGAAATCCCCAAAGAATGGCTCTTAGCAAACATTTGTCCACTCTTCAAAAAAGGAGATAGGGCTCTTGCCCGCAATTATCGCCCTGTGTCTCTGACTTGTGTTCTGTGTAAATTGCTGGAACATATAGTCTGCTCAAACATCATGGCCCACTTGGACGAACATAAACTTTTGTCAGACAGACAACATGCATTTAGGAAAAGGCACAGTTGTGAAACTCAGCTAAGCACAGTTATTAATGACTGGGCAAAAATCTTGGACAAAGGGGACAGGTGGACACATTTATTCTGGACTTCGAGAAGGCTTTTGACACCCCTCCTCATGAACTACTTAAATCTAAGTTATTTGGTTATGGTATTGGGGGAAAGACCCTAAAATGGATAGATTCCTTTCTTTGCTACAGAAAACAGCGGGTTGTTGTTAATGGTGAATCTTCGGAGTGGGCTCCAGTTTTGTCTGGAGTCCCGCAAGGGACCGTTCTTGGTCCACTTTTGTTCTCCCTGTACATCAATGATATTTCCACTGACATTGACTCAGAAATAAGACTGTTCGCAGATGACTGTGTTTGTTACCGGGAAATTAGAGATACAGATGACTCATTGAAACTTCAGGCTGACATAGATAGATTAGGATGTTGGGCACGTAAATGGGGCATGAGATTTCAGCCAGTTAAATGCAATATTATGCAGATAACTAGGAAGAGATCTAATAAAGTTGAGGCTTCTTACACCTTAGAGGGAACGGTCCTCGAGAATGTGGACTCCATTAAATACCTTGGAGTGACAATCTCACACAACTTGAGATGGAATACTCATATTAGCAACATGTGTACTAAGCCAAATAGAACGCTTGGTTTCCTGAGGCGAAATCTTCATCAGTGCCCTCAGGATGTAAAAGAGGCAGCATATAAAGGTCTTGTTCGCCCAATCTTGGAATATGGTAGTTGTATCTGGGACCCCAGTGGAGTGGTCTTTAACGATGAAATTGAGAAAGTTCAGAATAGAGCTGCTAGATTTGTAACAGGCAATTACTGCTTTGAAACTGGGAGCATGACTGGAATACTTGGAAAATTAAAATGGGAGTCTCTCAAGAAAAGGAGAAAAGACAGTAGGCTAATCCTTTTATACAAAGGTCTAAAGGGTGCTGCCAGCATTTCAACAGATGACCTTGTTCCCCCAGCTAGATACTGTAGAAATCACCATTCCTTGGCGTTTCAGACCCTTAGCGCAAGAACTGACATTTATAAAGAGTCGTTCTTCCCCAGAACCATTAGAGATTGGAATGCCCTTCCCGATTCGATTATTTCGACAGCTGAAGGTGCTGATGATTGTGTAGCTAAATTTACCTCTTTGGTTAGAGCTAGGGACTAACTTCCCACATCACAGGTCCTGGTGTATGAATGTCATTTGACGTGTCACCAGTAACAATTCTGATTCTGATTCTGATTCTGAAGTAAAAACAGACGCCAGTGACGAGGGGAAAAACATGCACAACCCGGCACACAGCATCACTAAACTGTGCCAGGGTGGGGAGCATGACTATTTGGCGGGGTAGGGCATTCCAATGAAAAATGGTTCTGGCAAAGAATGAAAAATTGTAGTAGTTTGTAGGAGTAGTGATGAGTCTGTATGCTAAATGATGGTTTTGTATGGAGTCCCGCCTGATATGTGGAATGAGGTGTTCAGTTGCAGGGATGGCAACAAGATCATTTGTGACCTTGAAAAGCATAGTGAGTCGGCTGTCTATGCGTCTTTGATCTAATGGATGCTACTGAAGGTTGTTGAGCATATCAGTAATACAAGGTGTATACCTCTAGTCACGAGTGACCCATCTGGCAGCTCTGTGCTGCGCAGCACAGATTCTAATTGGTAAATGTCAGTGGCTGTGTGTGGTGACAAAACAGTGGAGGCATATTCCAACTATGGACCCGGAGTGTCTTGTAAGCTGTTGATTTGAGTGTCTGGTTGTGCACTCTGACGTTCCGTTTTAGAAACCAGTGATCTTTCTAAGTTTAGAAACTCATAGTGACATAAAATGTGGTACTGAATTATTTAGACAAGTTGTTGGTATTCCGATGAGTACGAATTGCGCACCCCTTGTGGCTGATCTTTCTTGTTTTGTTATGAAAGAGACTTGGCGATGTCCCCTTCCGTTGAAAACCAATCTGAAATCACTGAACAATAGAAGTGGAGGTAATGATCAGGAATCGATACAATCAACCCACAGCTCCAATCAGAGACACCAAAGGGAAAGAAACACAAACATGAAACAACAGACCTAATGGAAACATCAATAGCGGAAAGCCAAAAGGACAGTTACTTTCCCACAGAATGGCCAATAGGCTATCCAAAATAAAATAATATAAGCGACACAAACACCCAAAAGACAAACCATAACAAAAACAAACCGCGACAGAAGAACCGCCTTGAAACGGTCAGCGGAAACGAATTCAACGGGGATGGGGGTGGGGGTCTTAAATCGATTTTACGTGGACACAATCCTCGCCCTTACTTCCGTCGCGATTTAGACATATAGCTTGTTCAGTCCGCATGAAGGCCTCCTAACTCATCAGTGCAACATCAAAATAGAAGTGGAGACAATCGATGCAATCAAGCCACAGCTCCCATCAGAGACACCAAAGGGAAAGAAACACAAACATGAAACAACAGACCTAATTGAAACATAAATAGCAGAAAGCCAAAAGGACAGTTACTTTCTCCAAAAATGGCCAATAGGCTATCCAAAATAAAAAAATATAAGCGACACAAAAACCCAAAGACAAACCATAACAAAAATAAACCGCGACACAAGAACCGTCTTGAAACGGTCAGCGGAAACAAATTCCACTGGTGGTGGTGGGGGGGGGTGCTTAAATCGATTTTACGTGGCCAAAATCCTCGCCCTTACTTCCGTCGCGATTTAGGCAAATAATTTGTTTAGTCCGCATGAAGGCCTACTAACTGATCAGTGCAACATCTCCGTGAACACAAATAATCAAACAACCACAGAGACGAAACAACGGTGAGGACTCGATAGCAAGAAACCACTGAAATGCTGGAGCAAAAGAAAACCAACAGTGAGACTCCGATGGGCCCGACAAAAGATAGAGCATCCGGCACCAACCAACATTACCTGGAATTGGATCTCTCTAATTCTCAATACGCCTTTACGCTGGAACCGTCACAGATTCTGAGGCCTGACCCACCGGCGTGCAAATAAAGAGGGAAGCAAAGTTGTCAATCGTGATTGGGTTAACTACCATGCATGCAGTCTGTCGTATAACATTTATGTTGTACCCAATCTTTTAATATCGAAGAATGATTTTACGAAATTGGGTGCCGAAGTCATTGCGGTTATATATGTTTGTGAATTTATATACTAAGTCACCATAAAATTGGGGTTCCGATGGACCTTGTTGCACACTCTACACACTCTGGCAAATCGAATTAATTGCGAAATATAAACGCCATAGGATGGCGCACGCAAATATCTAGAAGTGGAGCTAAAAGCTTCAATGATTTCAGACTGGTTTTCAGCAGAAAGGGACATCATGAAGTCTCTTTCATAACAAAACAAAAACCAATCAGCCACAAGTGGGACACAATTAGTACCCATCGGAATACCCACAACTTGTCTAAATAACTTAGTACCAAATCTTACGTAAATATTGTCAAGTAGAAAGGTGAGAGCTTCACACTCTTTCTGACAAGACCATAAAGTATGATTTTTATGCTCTCCAGAAGTGAAAAAAAAAAAAAAAAAAAAAAAAAAAAAAAAACATTTCTTACATTACATGTAAGATAGAGGGTGTTTTCCCTATGACGTGTCCATTCAATTAAATTATTAAGTTTTTCTTCTATAAGATTATGAGAAGTGTAGTGTAAAGGGTGGAAAAATCATAAGAAGACAGACTTGAAGCACGAAAACCCCTGAATTTAAATTATTTAAAGAAAACAGATTTCTACCTGATCTTTCGAATACTTTGTCGCAATATTTTATCACATGTTTTTTACGGCATTCAAACATGAAGTTAATAATTGGGAGAGTTCAGTGGTGGTGGTACAAGGGCATGAATTTGCAATAAACCGTGCTTTTTATGGTCTTTTATGAGTTTGGGTAACCAGTATAACGTAGGAAGCTTGTCTTGGCCTTCTGTAACACAGACAGCAAACTTGGTGGCTGAAAGACAAATGTGGTCATCAACTAAAGCCCTCTCTACAGCTAAAGGCTGAAGTTTATAGGCCTTAGTACCACCAAGTTCTTGCCGAAGAGTGTTAACATGTTGAACCCGTCAAACAACGTCCACATTGTTAGCGGCCTTACCAGCTGGAGCCAAAACAAACTTCCTATGAAATTCTTGAATACCTAGTTCAAGGTGACGTAAATACGTCTTAGGTTTAGGAGGTAATAAGTTCGTAATTTGCGAATAAAAAGAAATGCGTTTGTTCGCTAATATCAGAATGCTAAATTTTCATTCCTCATGAGCTTTATGCTCAACATAAACTTGTTTACACCACCGATTACCAAATTCATACAAGGCAGCAGAGATTTCATCTCTACATTTATTGAAATCAATTTTAGAAGGAAATCGATATTTCGTCCTTCAGATATTATATTGCGTATTCTAGAATCAGGAATAATTTTTAAATTGCCAGTAACAATATGACCAGCAACAGGATAGCCTTAATTTAGCTCGACTTCTAGATATCTGGTTGATTTATTAAATATCGACAAATAAAAATCACAAATGTGTTCCTTTAAGAGCAATGAAAACATTCATAAGAAAGAAGATGGGCCATACTACGTAGTTTCGGCTAATAAAGCCTCATCAGTGACCCTGTAATAATCCGGCAAAGAAAGCCAGAGGAAACATAGTGCAATTTTGCGAATTTCGAATAGGCAGTCGATTCAAAGACTGATATAAATCAAAATGGGGTCCAAATAATTAAAAACCTGTCTAGAATGAATCTAAATCAATAATTTATTTCTGATTTCTCAGAATATTCACGATGATCTCAAAGGACCAAAAGTAAAATACAAACTGCACTATGGTTGATGTACGGGGAGACGTTTTACGGCCGCCACACGGCACAACACCAGCTACAGTGAAGGCAAATAAAAATCAAAAATGAGTTCCTTTAAGAGCAATGAAAACATTCATAAGAAAGAAGATGGGCCATACTACGTAGTTTCGGCTAATAAAGCCTCATCAGTGACCCTGTAATAATTCGGCAAAGAAAGCCAGAGGAAACATACTGCAATTTTGCGAATTTCGAATAGGCAGTCGATTCAAAGACTGATATAAATCAAAATGGGGTCCAAATAATTAAAAACCTGTCTAGAATGAATCTAAATCAATAATTTATTTCTGATTTCACAGAATATTCACGGTGATCTCAAAGGACCAAAAGTAAAATATTAACTGCACTATGGTTGATGTACGGGGAGACGTTTTACGGCCACCACACGGCACAACACCAGCTGCAAAACCGATTTGGATGGTTTTATTAGTCAAATGTACCCCCACCCCACCCAAGAAGTTCAGTTAAATAAAGCAAAGTCTTCTGATACCGAGGCTCCGTTTTTGGATTTACATCTTTCTATTGGAAACCACACATACAGATTCTTATCAACAGAAACCTCTTTTTTCATGGAACTGTACAGTATGCGACTTGATAACCAATCTGAAATTATTGAAGCTTTTAGCTCCACTTCTAGATATTTAGATGATTTATTAAATATTGATAATACCTATTTCGATGGTTTGATCAGTCAGATTTACGCCCCAGAACTTCAGTTAAATAAAACAAATTCTTCTGATACCGAGGCCCCGTTTTTGGATTTACATCTGTGTATTGTAGATGGATTTGTTTCGTGCAAAATTTATGATAAACGCGATGACTTTGATTTTGAGATTGTAAATTTTCCTTTTTGGATGTTGATGTTCCTCGTGCGCCATCCTATGGCGTTTATTTTTCGCAATTAATTCGATTTGCTAGAGTGTGTAGTCATGTAACTGACTTCAACACTCGTAATAAATTATTAACGGCTAAACTCCTTAATCAGGGTTATCGGTACCATAAACTACGCAAAGCCTTTTCAAAATTTTATAGACGCCATTCTGATTTAATTTCAAAATTCAATATTGGACTTAAATCTCTTCTGCAACAAGGTCTATCGGAACCCGAATTTTATGGTGACTTAGTATATAAATTCAGAAAAATATATAACCGCAATGACTTCAGCACCCAATTTCGTAAAATCATTCTTCTATATATAAAGATTGGGTACAACATGGATGTTATACGACAGACTGCATGCATGGTAGTTAACCCAATCACGGTTGGCAACTTTGCTTCTCTCTTTAATTGCACGCCGGTGGGTCAGGCCTCAGATTCTATGACGGCTCCAAAGTAAAGGCGTATTGAGAATTGGAGAGATCTAATTCAAGGTAATGTTGGTTGGTGCCTGATGCTCTGTCTCTGGTCGGGCCCCTCGGAGTCTAACTGTTGGTTTTCTTTTGCTCCAGCATTTCAGTGGTTTCTTGCTGTCGAGTCCTCACCGTTGTCTCGCCTCTGTGGTTCTTTGATTTTTTGTGTTCACGGAGATGTTGCGCTGATGAGTTAGAAGGCCTTCATGCGGACTGAACAAATTATTTGTCTAAATCGCGGCGGAAGTAAGGGCGAGGATTGTGGCCACGTAAAATCGATTTAAGCCCCCCATCGGGGGTCATTCCACTGACCGTTCCAGGGCGGTTCTTCTGTGGCGGTTTGTTTATGGCGTTGTTTGTTACTTGCTGTGTGTTTCACTTGTGTCTTTTTGTTTTGGATGGCCATATGACCATTTTGTGGGAAAGTAACTGTCCTTATGGCCTTCCTTTGTTTAGGTTTCCATTATGGTCTGGTCGCTTAATGTTTGTGTTTCTTTCCCTTTGGTGTCTTTGATGGGTGGAGTAAGTTAATTGTATCGATTCCTGATCTTTGTTTTACTTCTACTTTACTTACTTCTCACAAAGCCCAGTATCTACACCTTTGACATCCGAAAATAGCTTCAGCATACTAAATGACGATTCTGTTTTTGGTAGCAACTTTGAACTATCCACAGCGAGGCTTTCCTTCATTCGGACTGAACAAATTATTTGTCTTAATCGCGACGGAAGTAAGAGCGAGGATTGTGGCCACGTAAAATAGATTTAAGCCCCCAGTGGAATTCGTTTCTGCTGGCCGTTCAAAGGCGGTTCTTCTGTCGCGGTTTATTTTTGTAATGGTTTGTCTTTGGGTGTTTGTGTCGCTTATATTATTTTATTTTGGATAGCCTTTTGGCAATTTTGTGGGAAAGTAACTGTCCCTTTGGCTTTCTGCTGTTGGTGTTTCCGTTGGGGTCTGTTGCTTCATGTTTGTGTTTCTTTCCCTTTGGTGTCTCTGATGGGAGCTGTGGGTTAATTGTATCGATTCCTGATCATTGCCTCTACCTCTATTTTGCCGCCATCAAAGTTAATATACCACCTGATCCACCTCAAATCAAGAAGTCACCCCTAGCGTAAAGTTTAAACATTAACTGTCAGTCTATTCTGAACAAAAGGCCCGAATTTCAAACAATCTTAGATGTTGAGAAACCAGATTTGGTTTTTGGTACGGAATCCTGGCTCAATAAACATCACTTAGATAGGGTATACATCTTTTCGGCGTGATCGAGCCAGTGGCACAAAAGAGGGGAGAAGTTTTTTATGCCCCATATAGTTTTTGCCCTTTCTGTTTGTTTGTTTGTTTGTTTGTTTGTTTTTGGGTTTGTAAGTCCGCACTTTTTTGTGATGCGAACTACTTCCACATTTCTCCAACGACTGAGCTGAAACTTTGCACATGTATTCCTTGTGAGATGAAGGGATGCCTAACACAACTTTCACTTTGGTCCTATCATTTTCTAAGGAGTTACGGCCCTTTTTTTCTATAAAAAAAAAATGTTCTAAAAACCATGTGATGCGAACTTCTTCAACATTTCTTCACTGATTCAGCTGAAACTTTGCACATGCATTCCTTGTGAGGTGAAGGGGTACCTAACACAATTTCACGTTGATTCTATCATCTGTGATGAAGTTACGGCCATTGATTTTATGAATAAACGCGTTTGAAAACCTTGTGTCGCGAACTACTTCCACATTTCTTCACCGTTCGAGCTGAAACTTTGCCCATGCATTCCTTGCGAGGTAAATATGTGCTTAACCCAATTGTCACGCCGATCCTATCATTTATCACTTCTTCAACATTTCTTCACTGATTCAGTTGAAACTTTGCACATGCTCTCCTTGTGAGGTGAAGGGGTACCTAACACAATTTTCACGTTGATTCTATTATCTGTGATGGAGTTACGGCCCTTGATTTTCTGAAAACGCGCTCGAAAACCTTGTGACGCGAACTACTTCCACTTTCTTCACCGTTTGAGCTGAAACTTTGCACATGCATTCCTTGTGAGAAAAAGGGTTGCCTAACACAATTTTCACGTTGATCCTATCATCATCCCTTTATTTTCTGAAAAACGTGTTCTTAAATATTGTGACGCGAAATACTTCCACATTTCTTCGACAATTTTGTTAATTTTTGCATGTTCATTTGCAATGATATGTAGATGTGCCCTAACGCAAATTTCATTCTGCTGAAGCGTTTTGGAGTTATGGCCTTTGATTTTCTCAAAATTGCGCTAAAAATCATGTGACGCAAACTACCTCTACATTTCTTCACCGATTGAGCTTAAACTTTACACATGCATTCCTTGTGAGGCGAAGGGGTGCCTAACACAATTTTCAAGTTGATCCTATCACCAGCGGCGAAGTTACGGCCCTTGATTTTCTGAAGAAAAAACAAAAACCTTCGAAAACATTGTGACGCGAACTACTTCCACTTTTCTTCACCTTTGCACATGCATTCCTTGTGAGTAAAGGGGTGGTTAACACAATTTTCACGTTGCTCCTATCATCTGCGAAGGAGTTACGGCCCTTTATTTTCTGAAAAACGCGTTCTTAAACCTTTTGTCGCGAACTACTTCCACATTTCTTCGACAATTTTGTTAAATATTATGCCTCCGTAGAAGGGCATATAGTGTTTGCCCTGTCCATTTGTTTGTGGGTTTGTGTGTTGGTTTGTGTGTTAGTCCGCACTTTTTTCCCTCAAATCGGCTCCCACGCGGGCATTGCTCACTTATAGTGACAGCTCTTATATTTTGGTTAAATATACTCTTAAGTAACTTCGAAACTGATTGTGAAATCAGTTTGGTCCAGATTGAGGTAGCTCATAGTTAGCCATTGTATATTTATCAGCCTACTACAGACCCCTAGAAAATGAAGTTCTCAACTTAGAGCAATTTAGAATTTGGATATTGTGAGCAAGATGAACGGTCACAATCGGATTTTTGGGGACCTAATTTTTCCAAAACTCGATTGGGATGAAAATCACGTACCCCACATCAGGCAAGGTTATAGTTTTCCCCAACGGTATGAGGATTTTAGGAGTCTTTTGGATGATTTAAGATTTGTCCAAATGGTCAACGAACCGATCAGACTAGAAAATATTCTAGACCTTTTTCCAACAAATAATAACACACTGTTCACACAAGTTTCCATCTTACCTGGCATATCTGACCATAATATTGTCTGGTCAACATTAAGCCTACTATTCCCAAACAAGTACACCGTGTCATGCCTGTATACCGTAAGGCTGACTGGACAGCTTTTAAAGATTACGCCAAGGAAAATGCGAGGAACTCATTTTAGACCACCCATCGAAAACTATAGAAAACCTCTGGAGTTCCTTTAAATCTGTAATCCACAATGGTATAGCGAAATTCGTACCAACCAAGACTCTTGGTGCAAAGAAAAGTCTCCCATGGATTAAGACTCATTAGGAAAAGAAACTCTCTCTTTCACAAACTGAAATCCGCCAAAAGCACGAAAGACCGACATAATTTCCTAAAAACTAAACGACTTGTTAAAAAGAACATGAGGCAGTCCTATGATTCATACATCGAGTACATTATAGGCATCAACACAACTGGTCGCACTTTCTGGCCTGATAGACCCTGACAAGGGTCAGTCAAGATTTTCAATAATAATAATAATAATAATAAAACAGCAAAAAAGAAACAACAACAACAAAAAAACATTTCTCCTTTATTAAAAACTCAAGACAGGACTCCCAAGGAATGGCACCACTAAGAGATCCTGGCTCAGGATCACTTGAAACGGAACCCTCGGACAAAACCAACATAGCAACAGGCAATTTCATAAGGCCTTCACAAAAACCACCTCTCTCACTCAGCCAGTTTGCCACCCAGTCCATACAAAATTGGCTGGATGCTGGGGATATTAGCAAACAATATATCCTATCTACACGTCACTGTAAATACCCACTTATGTCCGAAATATCGATTTTGGTGCCTGGCATGCAATCTGAATCCAAGCAAAGCTTCAGGACCTGACTCCATAAAATCCATTGTTCTGAAAAACCTAAGCAAGGAAATAACCCCTTTCCTTGCCATATTATTCCAAAAGTCACTCAGTACAGGACAGGTCCCAAAGGACTGGACCAAAGCATGTGTTACCCAATATTCAAAAGAAGGGGGGTAAGAACGACCCTATTAATTATCGCCCCATATCACTAACATGCATTCTTTGCAAAGTGATGGAGCGCATTATAGCTTCTAGCCTGTACAAGCATATTAACTGTAACAATATACTATATGACCTCCAACATTGTTTCAGAGAGAGGAGGTCTTTTTGAAACCCAGCTCATCCAGTTAGTTGAGGAGCTTGCACGAAACACCTCACAAGGACGCCAAACTGACCTTATTTTACTAGATCTTAGTAAGGCCTTCGACAGAGTAAATCATTTAAAGCTGCTTCACAGACTTCACCAACATGGTGTGAGGCAATACTCTGTCCTGGATCAAAGCATTTCTGATTGGGCGTTCTCAAACAGTAGTACTGGAGGGCGAATATTCATCAGAAATCCCTATAAATTCTGGAGTCCCACCAGGTTCTCTGCTTGGTCCCTTACTATTCCTGCTTTACATAAACGACCTACCTGAGAATATACACTCACAGGTCCGACTCTTTGCTGATGATACAGCAATTTACATCACAGTCAATAACCAGAACGACTCTGATATACTTCAAAATGACATTGACACCTTACAAACATGGCAAACCTTGTGGGTTATGGATTTTAATCCAAGTAAGTGTTAAGTCTTACACATAACAAAATCCAGGCATCCAGCTCAGCACATCTACATGCTACATGGACAAGCACTAGAAGCAGTTGGTGACGCCAAATATCTAGGCGTAGACATAGAAAACACCTGAGCTGGATTACTCACATTAATAGGATTACAACAACAGCCAATAGGGCACTAGGTTTCTTAAAAAGAAACATAAAAACAAAACACACAGGCATTCGCAAAGCAGCATATCAGACTTTAGTTCGCTCCCCAAGTCGAATATGCATCCCATGTGTGGAGCCCATACACAAAGACCCATATAAATAAAATTGAAATGGTTCAAAGACGGGCCATACGATGGGTTAACAGCAAATAATCCCCTTATGCTAGTGTTACAAGCATGCAAAGCTCATTAGGGTGGCGTTCA
Source organism: Lucinisca nassula (assembly GCA_963580285.1). Lineage (NCBI taxonomy): Eukaryota > Metazoa > Mollusca > Bivalvia > Lucinida > Lucinidae > Lucinisca > Lucinisca nassula. The sequence goes on from OY757017.1 coordinate 124,059,021, forward strand.
CTTGAGGACAGGCAAGCCGACGCCCGCCTGATACTATTTTACAAAATAGCTGATAGTCTAGTTGCTGTTCCCCTTCCTACATATATTAGCCATCACATCAGGCTGACCAGGCATATGCATCCCCTTCACTATGTCCAGATACCGACTACAGCCAGCTACTATAAATATTACTGATCCCCTATGCATATAAACCTTCCCTGTGACATTGAAGTTTCGCTTCTTTCTATTTTAATTAGGGGGTTCCCTTATTTTTTGTTCCTAGTATATATTGCAATACGCCATCGCAGACATTTTTTTTCGGGTAGAAATTAGTACCATGAAATGTTGATAAGGTACATTGATCAAGGACACAACACTTTGCACAAAGTGCTCGCGGAGATCTGACCAGCTACCCCTCGGTCTCGAGTTCGCTGCTTTACCACGGAGCCACGGCACTCTCTTGATACCAGTAAAATTTCCAAAGAATGGCTTCTTGCAAACGTTTGTTTTACATAACTATTACTTGTGTAGCGTTTGCCGGGTCGTCCATAAAGTCAAGAAACGCGGTAACCCATCCAGGTACTAACCGCTATACTATATGCTTAACTTCGTGAAAAAGCCAACCACTCTAACTGCGTCGTCTAAAAAGCCGGCTCCTACAGCAAGGCTGTAGAAGTGATATAACCGTTACAGTTTCCCCCCTCATCTCTTGACTTCGTCCCGAAGTCAAACATGCCTTACTAGGCAAACCCGAAGGCGGAGTCTATGAAACAAACCAGCCCGATAGCTCAGTGGTAGAGCGTCCGCTTCGGGAATGGGAGGTCGCGGGTTCGATCCCAGGCCGCGCCATACCAAAGGCGTGAAAAATGGTACTAGGAGCTCCCTTGGCTGACGCTCGCATTATCAGGGGTAGTCCTAGGAAGATAAATGGAGGCAGGTAAGTATTTGTTAATGGATACTTTGTTTGTCGCAATAAAAGCTCTACAGAGCTTATGTTACTTGTTTCGGATATGCGACGTTAAATAAAGCTTCTTTATCTTTTATCTTTATCTAGCAGCACTGTTAACCATCCCACCGCTGCATTTGCCGGGCATTTCCATGTAGCTTTCGCCTGGTCGTCCACGAAGTCAAGCAACGCAGACACCCAACCAGGTATCAGCCGCGGTATCAGTTGCTTAACTTCATGAAAAAATCGAACCACTATACCCGCGTATATATCAATAGCTGTTACAATTGTAACAACCGCTCTCACGTGTAAGCCGGGTAAATACGCTGCTTGAACAGATGTTATCTATTTTCAAATTAAAATACAGAGAATTCCACAGCTTATTCTGGAATCAGCACATCAATGCACTACAAAGTATTAAATTTATAATAATAATAAATTTCAATAACCCACTAGTGGATTAAATATGCAAATTAGCAAGATACATCCCGTAACGTTACATTTACGACGTGCTTAATGACGTCGCGTTTACTAATGGCGGCATATTGACATTTCTGTTAAATAATCGTGAATAAAATGCGTTTAAAATGTCATATGATAAATAGAATCTTGCATTCTGCTCATGTATTTTTGAATTTATTAAACTCGTTGAGGAAAAGGGATAAAATACGAGGCTTTGCGAAAGCCTCGCATTTTATCCCTTTTCCTCAACGAGTTTGATAAATTCAATAGTACATGAGCACTCATGTAAGATCCTCTATTTAATCATCCACACCGGGAAGATCTTCACATAATAAGATTATAATGATCTTATAGAGATCGAATGTGTATCGGCCTGTTTGTACTACTCGTACAGCGAATTCGACAGATTACGTTATTGCACAAATGTTCATGCATTTCTTCCTCTCGGAGAAACAGGATGTAGAACAGCCTACTCACTAAGGTAGTCAACACCTAGTCCTTGATTTTGGATGAGCGCCCATGAAAAAAAATACAGTTCTTGTTACCTTCATTGATAACGTGGCCGCGCGAAGCAAAAATGGTATTTGAACATTTGCGTCCAGCCAAAACTCAGATCAGGTTGATCTGTGTCTTCGCTGTGCGATGCCCGTTGACCGAAAGGTTTATCAGTCAAAGGGATACTACTGTATAGTAACTAAATGGGTAGAGGTACAGGCTAAATAAGTGTCTACGCTCAGCTCAAATGCTGGAATTGCTATTTTCGCATGCGACAGCCTGCTTATTACTTCGTCATACGGTAAGTATGCTTTTATAAAGTATATATCAAAGTACTGAAAGTACTGAGGAATGCTGATTTTTGAGATTACAGTGTCAGTCGAAGATCAAGAAGTTCTCCAGATATTATGTTGACAAGGTCCAAGAAGATTGAAATGGTTGTCGAAAAAAAAGGACTTATACCAAATTCGTCGAAGAAAAGAAAAGGAAGAATGATAAACGTGTCTGTTCAGTTTTCATGGCAATACCTACCATAAATTTCAAGATTAGCTCAGTACATGCTGTACTTTCTCATCTGCTAAAATTGTAATAGACAGGTTCTCCCAGCGGGTAAATGGGTCTAAGCAACGTCGCATCAACGTCAATGACGTTGCATTGACGTTGATACGATATTGCACATACGTTATGTGGCCACTGGAGTGGGGACATAAAAAGAAGCACAACCTACCAAAAAGATCATTTGTTAAACCATCTAATTTCGACATTATAAGCTAACAATGTAGACCCTGATCAGTTGCCACGTTTAGCGAACTTCGACTGGCTTATTTGTCTCACCAAAGGTGAATACAAAACAGTATGGCATTGAAACATAAACGGGACCCTAAAATATTTACGCATAAATGCCAATCATGCCAGAAAGGGGACATTGAGAAACAATTAGGACTGATTAGAGGACACAGCATGTAGCGTCTGATCGGTGTCTTCACTATTTGCTTTAAGTATGGAGCTTGATTTAAAACTCACAGCTTAATGAACAACGTGAAAACACATACTCGCCAAAGCGGGTGAATTACATATACTATGTTCGATGTCGGTCAGTAGAGGGCACGTCAAGTGGTTTGTGGGACACTTTCCTTTTTATTGGATACTATTTATGTAAGGTTTGGATCTCCATTATTTAGTCAAGTAGTTGGTATTCCGATGGGTACTAACTGTGCTCCCCTTGTTGCAGACTTGTTTCTTTTTTGTTATGTAAAAAAAAATCAAGTTATCCCTTTCTAAAATAAACAAACCGACGTTATTGAGGCGTTTGACTCTACCTTTCGATAGCTTGATCATCTTTTAAATATTGATAATGTTTATTGATAGTATTTATCCAAAAGAATTACAGTTAAATAAGGCTAATTCTGATGGCTCTGAAGCCCCATTTTTAGATTTACTTTTGACTGTTTCTAATGCTATTGTCTCTTCCAAAATTTATGATAAAAGAGATGATTTCAATTTTGGAATTGTAAGTTTTCCTTTCTAGGATGGTGGCGTCCCTAAGGCTATTCCTTATGGGGTTTATATGTCACAGCCTATTCGTTTTGTTAGAGTTTGCTGTCATGTTGATGCCTTTAATGACCGCAACAGAATTTTAACAGCTAAACTTCTAAAACAAGGCTATCGGTATCATTCACTGCGCTAAACGTTTTCAAAATTTTATCGTCGACATTACGACATTATTTCTAAATATGTAATTTCTTCGAAGACACTTCTGCAGCAGGGACTGTCGGAACTTGAGTTTTATGGGGATTTATTTTGTAAATTTAGAAGAATACTAGGTAGTGATCATTTCTCTAGTCAGTTAAGAAAAATTGGTACTAAATACCAGAAAAGTGGTTATAGCGTGGTTGTTAGCCGACAGACCGCGTGCTTGGTTGTCGGCCCTTTTACAGTGTGTTAATTGTTTCGATTCCTGATCATTGCCTCCACCTCTATTTTGCTTCGTTCTTCGGTTGCACGGCGGTGGACCGGACTCTGGACTCGTTGATGACGGTCCCACCCTTAACCCCTTGAATTCGGGAAGGGTGAAGCCGGATATTTCCTGGGCTCGGCCCACTGTGATCTAACTGATGGTTTTCTTCTGCTCTGACGTCGGATTGTTGTCGACTCTTCAACCCTGATTCTTCGTGATAAGATTAATCTACATAACCATTTTACCATGTAAGTTATCGTGACTACTGTTGAGCTAGGAACCCTCGATGCGGACCAATTTGGTTTTGTTATATTGTTTGATACTGTACTGGATCTGAGGGCGCGGGTTGAAATTTCATAAACTCTGGAGTTGAAGTCCCCCCCCCCACCCCCATTTTACTACTGACCATCCCAAGGCGGTCGCTCTTTTGCAGTGTCATGTCGAACTTTGACGGACATCCAGGTAACTGTGGTCGGTTAAAGTTAATACATAGATTTATATTGGAACTTGATATTTATTGCCCCATAAAATAAAAGCTTATAGGAATATCTTTTCTGTGCAAGCGGCTCGTGATTTTACATTCTTTTTCGAATATCCACATGCATTTTTAATGAAATTTTATGAACAACCTTTTAGTCCTTTTTACATATATTTGGCAGCACCCCCTAAATGTATAGAATATATAGTAAAACTACTGAATACAGCGACAAAAACTGATGAATTTATTTTCATAACGTTTTGTAAATTGTTATTTCTTTTCTGTGCCAGCGGAAGTAAAATTGCAAATTTATTGTGAACACATCCATATAAATTTTGTGAAATAAAAAATGAAAATAATTTGGTCCAGAGTCACGTAGTGACAAGGTGAGCTTTTGTGATCACTTTTCGTCCGTTGTCAGTGCGTGCGTGTGTGCGTGCGTGTGCGTGTGTGCGTGCGTGTGTGCGTGCGTAAACAACTTCACAGCAATGATCCTTAGGTGGGCCCCTTTCAAAGTTGACCAAATGGTTCCAGTCCAGTGCACATCTGGGTCACAGGAGCCAAAAATAGATTTTTTTCACCGAAAACTTAAAAAATCTTCTTCTCTGAAATCACAAGGCCCAGGTCTTTGATATTTGGTATGAAGCTTCATCTAGTGGACCCCTACCAAGAATGTTCAAGATTGTTCAAATTATAGTGCTGGGGCTAAAAATGCCCCCGCCCCGGGGCTCTTTGGTTTTACATGGGCTTACGTAGGGAAAATATTTAAAAATCTTCTTCTCTTAAACCGCAAGGCCCAGGTCTTTGATATTTGGTATGAAGGTTCATCTAGAGGACCCCTACCAAGATTGTTCAAATAATAGTGCTGGGGCCGAAAATGCCCCCGCCCTGGGGCCCTTTGGTTTTACAGGGGTATATATGAGGAAAATCATTAAAAATATTCTTCTCTAAAACCGCATGGCCCAGGTCTTTGCTATTTGGTATGAGGCTTTATCTAGTTGACCCCTACCAAGATTGTTCAAATTACAGTGCTGGGGCAAAAATGCCCCCGTCCTGGGGCCCTTTGGTTTTACATGGGCTTATATAGGAAAATCTTTAAAAATCTTCTTCTCTGAAACCGCATGGCCCAGGTCTTTGCTGTTTGGTATGAAGCTTTATCTAGTAGACCCCTACCAAGATTGTTCAAATTATAGTGCTGGGGCCAAAAATGCCCCCACCCCTGGGCCCTTTGGTTTTACAGAGGCTTATATAGGGAAAATCATTCAAAAATCTTCTTCTCTAAAACCTCATGGACCAGGTCTTTGCTATTTGGTATGAAGCTTTATCTAGTGGACCCCTACCAAGATTGTTCAAATTATATTGCTGGGGCCAAAAATGCCCCCGCCCCGGGACCCTTTGGTTTTACATGGGCTAATATAGGGAAACTCTTAAAAAAACCCTTCTTCCCTGAAACAGCAGTGCCCAGGTCTTTGATATTTGGTATGAGACTTTATCTTGTAGAACCCTACCAAAATTGTTCAAATTATAGTGCTGGGGTCAAAAATGCCCCCCCCCACCCCCCCCCCCCGCCCAGGGGCCCTTTGGTTTTACATGGGCTTATATAGGGAAATTCTTTAAAAATCTTCTTCTCTGAAACCGCATGGCCCAGGTCTTTGCTGTTTGGTATGAAGCTTTATCCAGTGGACCCCTACCAAGATTGTTCAAATTATAGTGCTAGGGCCAAAAATGCCCCTACCCCTGGGCCCTTTGGTTTTACAGGGGCTTATATAGGGAAAATCATTAAAAATCTTCTTCTCTAAAACCGCATTGCCCAGGTCTTTGCTATTTGGTATGAAGCTTTATCTAGTGGACCCCTACCAAGATTGTTCAAATTATATTGCTGGGGCCAAAAATGCCCCCGCCCCGGGGCCCTTTGGTTTTACATGGGCTAATATAGGGAAACTCTTTAAAAAAACCTTCTTTCCTGAAACAACAGTGCCCAGGTCTTTGATATTTGGCATGAGGCTTCATCTAGTGGAACCTTACCAAGATTGTTCAAATTATAGTGCTGGGGCCAAAAATGCCCCCGCCCAGGGACCCTTTGGTTTTACATGGGCTTATATAGGGAAAATCTTTAAAAATCTTCTTCTCTTAAACCGCATGGCCCAGGTCTTTGCTATTTGGTATGGAGCTTTATCAAGTGGACCCCTACCAAGATTGTTCAAATTATAGTGCTGGGGCCAAAAATGCCCCCGCCCCGGGGCCCTTTGGTTTTACAGGGGCTTATATAGGGAAAATCTTTAAAAATCTTCTTCTCTGAAACCGCATGGCCCAGGTCTTTGCTATTTGGTATGAAGCTTTATCTAGTGTACCCCTAACAAGATTGTTCAAATTATAGTGCTGGGGGCAAAAATGCCCCCGTCCTGGGGCCCTTTGGTTTTGCAGGGGCTTATATAGGGAAAATCTTTAAAAAAAAAACCTTCTCTGAAACCGCAATGCCCAGGTCTTTGATATTTGGTATGAAGCTTCATCTAGTGGACCCCTACCAAGATTGTTCAAATTATAGTGCTTGGGCAAAAAATGCCCCCGCCCCGGGGCCCTTCGGTTTTACATGGGCTTATACAGGGAAAATCTTTAAAAATCTTCTTCTCTGAAACCGCATGGCCCAGGTCTTTGCTATTTGGTATGAAGCTTTATCAAGTGGACCCCTACCAAGATTGTTCAAATTATAGTGCTGGGGCCAAAAATGCCCCGCATCGGGGCCCTTTGGTTTTACAGGGGCTTATATAGGGAAAATCTTTAAAAATCTTCTTCTCTGAAACCGCATGGCCCAGGTCTTTGCTATTTGGTATGAAGCTTTATCTAGTGTACCCCTAACAAGATTGTTCAAATAATAGTGCTGGGGGCAAAAATGCCCCGTCCTGGGGCCCTTTGGTTTTGCAGGGGCTTATATAGGGAAAATCTTAAAAAAAAAAACCTTCTCTGAAACCGCACGGCCCAGGTCTATGATATTTGGTATGAAGCTTCATCTAGTGGACCCCTACCAAGATTGTTCAAATTATAGTGCTGGGGCAAAAAATGCCCCCGCCCCGGGGCCCTTCGGTTTTACATGGGGATTATATAGGGAAAATCTTTAAAAATCTGTTTTTCTGAAACCGCATGGCCCAGGTCTTTGCTATTTGGTATGAAGCTTTATCTAGTAAACCCCTACCAAGATTGTTCAAATTAAAGTGCTGGGGCCAAAAATGCCCCCGCCCTGGGGCCCTTTGCTTTTACAGGGGCTTATATTGGTAAACTCTTTAAAAATCTTCTTCTCTGAAACCGCAATGCCCAGGTCTTTGCTACTTGGTATGAAGCTCATCTAGTGGACCCCTACCAAAATTGTTCAAATTATAGTGCTGTGACCAAAAATGCCCCCGCCCAGGGTCCCTTTGGTTTTTCTTAGGCTTATATAGGGAAAAATCTTTAACAATCTTCTTCTCTTAAACCACAAGACCCAGGTCTGTGCTATTTGGTATGACGCTTTGTCTTGGGGACCCCTACCAAGATTGTTCAAATTATAGTGCTGGGGCCAAAAATGCCCCCGCCCCGGGGCCCTTTGGTTTTACAGGGGCTTATATAGGGAAAATCTTTAAAAATCTTCTTCTCTGAAACCGCATGGCCCAGGTCTTTGCTATTTGGTATGAAGCTTTATCTAGTGTACCCCTAACAAGATTGTTCAAATTATAGTGCTGGGGGCAAAAATGCCCCGTCCTGGGGCCCTTTGGTTTTGCAGGGGCTTATATAGGGAAAATCTTAAAAAAAAAAAACCTTCTCTGAAACCGCACGGCCCAGGTCTATGATATTTGGTATGAAGCTTCATCTAGTGGACCCCTACCAAGATTGTTCAAATTATAGTGCTGGGGCAAAAAATGCCCCCGCCCCGGGGCCCTTCGGTTTTACATGGGGATTATATAGGGAAAATCTTTAAAAATCTTCTTTTCTGAAACCGCATGGCCCAGGTCTTTGCTATTTGGTATGAAGCTTTATCTAGTGAACCCCTACCAAGATTGTTCAAATTAAAGTGCTGGGGCCAAAAATGCCCCCGCCCTGGGGCCCTTTGCTTTTACAGGGGCTTATATTGGTAAACTCTTTAAAAATCTTCTTCTCTGAAACCGCAATGCCCAGGTCTTTGCTACTTGGTATGAAGCTCACCTAGTGGACCCCTACCAAAATTGTTCAAATTATAGTGCTGTGACAAAATGCCCCCGCCCAGGGTCCCTTTGGTTTTTCTTAGGCTTATATAGGGAAAATCTTTAACAATCTTCTTCTCTTAAACCACAAGACCCAGGTCTGTGCTATTTGGTATGACGCTTTGTCTTGGGGTCCCCTACCAAAATTGTTCAAATTATAGTGCTGGGGCCAAAAATGCCCCCGCCCCGGGGCCCTTTGGTTTTACAGGGGCTTATATAGGGAAAATCTTTAAAAATCTTCTTCTCTGAAACCGCATGGCCCAGGTCTTTGCTATTTGGTATGAAGCTTTATCTAGTGTACCCCTAACAAGATTGTTCAAATTATAGTGCTGGGGGCAAAACTGCCCCGTCCTGGGGCCCTTTGGTTTTGCAGGGGCTTATATAGGGAAAATCTTAAAAAAAAAAACCTTCTCTGAAACCGCACGGCCCAGGTCTATGATATTTGGTATGAAGCTTCATCTAGTGGACCCCTACCAAGATTGTTCAAATTATAGTGCTGGGGCAAAAAATGCCCCCGCCCCGGGGCACTTCGGTTTTACATGGGGATTATATAGGGAAAATCTTTAAAAATCTTCTTTTCTGAAACCGCATGGCCCAGGTCTTTGCTATTTGGTATGAAGCTTTATCTAGTGAACCCCTACCAAGATTGTTCAAATTAAAGTGCTGGGGCTTATATAGGGAAAATCTTTAAAAATCTTCTTCTCGGAAACCGCATGGCCCAGGTCTTTGCTATTTGGTATGAAGCTTTATCTAGTGTACCCCTAACAAGATTGTTCAAATTATAGTGCTGGGGGCAAAAATGCCCCGTCCTGGGGCCCTTTGGTTTTGCAGGGGCTTATATAGGGAAAATCTTTAAAAAAAAAACCTTCTCTGAAACCGCACGGCCCAGGTCTATGATATTTGGTATGAAGCTTCATCTAGTGGACCCCTACCAAGATTGTTCAAATTATAGTGCTGGGGCAAAAAATGCCCCCGCCCCGGGGCCCTTCGGTTTTACATGGGGATTATATAGGGAAAATCTTTAAAAATCTTCTTTTCTGAAACCGCATGGCCCAGGTCTTTGCTATTTGGTATGAAGCTTTATCTAGTGAACCCCTACCAAGATTGTTCAAATTAAAGTGCTGGGGCCAAAAAGGCCCCCGCCCTGGGGCCCTTTGCTTTTACAGGGGCTTATATAGGGAAAATCATTAAAAATCTTCTTCTCTGAAACCGCAATGCCCAGGTCTTTGCTACTTGGTATGAAGCTCACCTAGTGGACCCCTACCAAAATTGTTCAAATTATAGTGCTGTGACCAAAAATGCCCCCGCCCAGGGTCCCTTTGGTTTTTCTTAGGCTTATATAGGGAAAATCTTTAACAATCTTCTTCTCTTAAACCACAAGACCCAGGTCTGTGCTATTTGGTATGACGCTTTGTCTTGGGGACCTCTACCAAGATTGTTAAAATTATAGCCATGGGGGCAAAAATGCCCCCGCTCCGGGGCCCTTTGGTTTTACATAGTCTTATATAGGGAAAATCTATAAAAATCTTCTTATATTGGGAAAATCTTGAAAAATCTTCTTCTCTAAAACCACAAGGCCTAGGTCTGTGCTATTTGGTATGACGCTTCATCTTGTGGACCTCTACCAAGATTATTCAAATCACAGCCCTGAGACCAAAAATGCCCCCACCCCGGGGCCCTTTGGTTTTACATAGTCTTATATAGGGAAAATCTATAAAAATCTTCTTCTCTGAAAACGCAAGGCCCAGGTCTTTGATATTAGGTATGAAGCTTCATCTTGTGGACCTTTACCAAGATTTTTCAAATTAAAGTCCTTGGGCCAAAACATGCCCCTGCTCCGGGGCCTTTTTGTTTTACATAGACTTATATAGGGAAAATCTTGAAAAATCTTCTTCTCTGAAACCGCAATGCCCAGGTCTTTGGTATTAGGTATGAAGCTTCATCTTGTGGACCTCTACCAAGATTGTTCAAATTAAAGCCCTCGGGCAAAAAATGCCCCTGCTCCGGGGCCTTTTGGTTTAACATAGACTTATATAGGGAGAATCTTGAAAAATCTTCTCCTCTGAACCCACAAGGCCTAGGTCTGTGAAATTTGGTATGAAGCTTCATCTGGTGGACCTCTACCAAGCTTGTTCAAATTATGGCCCTGAGACCAAAAAATGCCGCCGCCTCGGGGCCCTTTGGTTTTACATAGACTTATGTTGGGAAAATCTTCTTCTGTGAAACCACAAGGCCTAGGTCTTTGATGATTGGTGTGAAATTTCATCTAGTGTACCTCTATCTAGATTGTTCAAATTATACCCCTGGGACCAAAAATGCCCCTGCCCCGAGACCCTTTGGTTTTACATAGACTTACATAGGGAATATCTTAAAAAACTCTTCTTCTCTGAAACTGCAAGGCCCATGTCTTTGATATTTGGTTTGGAGCTTCATCTCGCGGACCTCTACCAAGAATGTGCAAATTATAGCACTCGGGCCACAAATGCCCCCGCCCCAGGGCCCTTTGGTTTTACATAGACTTATAGAGAATGGCTTTGACAATCTTCTTCTCTGAAACAGCATGGCCCAGGTCTTTGATATTTGGTGTGAAGCTGCATCTAGTGGACCCATATCAAGATTGTTTAAATTATAGCCCTGAGGCCAAAAATGCCACCGCCCCGGGGACATTATGTTTTACATAGGCTTATGTTGGGGATATCTTTAAAAAAATCTTCTTCTCTGAAACTGCAAGGCCCAGGTCTTTGATAATTGGTGTGTAGCTTCATCTTGTGGACCTTTGCCAAGATTGTCCAAATTATAGCCTTTGTTGATGTTTGGTATGAAGCTTCACCTTTTTAGACCTCCCTCAACATTATGCACATTATAGCCCTTGGGTGAATAATGGCCCTCCCTGGGGCCCACTTGTTACTCTATGGAAGAGGTGAGCGATCCAGGGCCATCTTGGCCATCTTGTTCTATTTCCAGTTTACCTAAGTTAGCAATCAACGGGCAGCGGTTGTCACTACGGTAAACAATAACAAAGACAATGTTACGCCTGCGATGTACTAATTGATCCATTTGACAACGTGTGATTAATATATCATTTATGTACATTATTCTTTATTCACGCTTTTCTTTTCTTTGACTCGCACCGCTTTTCCTTGGGCAGGCTTAGATCCTCTAAGCGGTTTACCAGTACTCGTGTGACGGGTCGGATTCAGCTCTGTGTGGAAGCATCATGCAGCCTATCTATTTCTTCAAGCCCCGATGGGCGGGGGTGGGGGGGGGGTACATAATAACCCTATCTCTACTTTCTTGAATTAGAACAGTGACACAGTGACCTATAAAATACATATAAAGCGGTCCTCAGATTTCATACTGATGCCTCAAAAGCGTTCCGATGTCACCTAGGTAACCATGAGGCCTTGGGGAGATAACCATTTATTTTCTGTGTTGTACGCGTTAGTTCCCTTGATTATCAGCACAGCTGATAACGGTCGTGTCCGTATAAGTCCGGTATACTTATTTGTTATTTTTCTGTGCGCCGTTGGTTCATGTTTCGTCTGTTTTTGTGTGTGCCTCCGTGTCACTTTCTATAGGTGACTTGAGGCGGCTGCGTTCTTGGAAGTGACCTTTTCTTACTATTGTGTTTTATTGGACGCTATTTAACCCTTTCAACCCTGCTGACCGGTGCAGATCCCGAGGTGCAAATACCTATGCAAATCTTGTAGATCTAAATAAAACGGCACACAACAAGCAGTCCCGCCAAGATCTACACAGTGTTTGCCATCATGCCAACGAACTAGACAGAAATCCCTTTCAACAAGAATATATTTATATATCAAATAGTCCTGTACAAAAGCTCAGGGATGAAATGGTTAATATACAAATATACAAATATCTTTGGAAAGCGCATAGGTAAATAGCTCCGGGTATTGTTTTCTTTTCAGAACTTATCTTGTAAAAGGTTTAAGCATGTTGATTTTATGTCATCATGTATTTTGAACTTTTCCGACGTTCCATGCTCATCCCAGTACTGTCATGCTGGGTTTAAAGGAATGTTTTTAAAAAGTGTATGCAAAAGCGGAAGCGCTGTGGTTTGGTCCAGTATCGGAAGTAGAAACACGTTGACATAGAAACTTGGTTGGACTGAAATTACACGTCAACGGACAAAACAAGCTGCCCCAAAAAGCGGAGACGCATGAAATCGGGTGAAACTTTAGTTAATGGAAACCAATGGCTCGTTTACCATGGCTGAGCTGAACCCGTTTTTGAGTCCCTAGGGAATTTTCCAACAGATCCAATTTACAAATATTTAGTTATAATTCAAGTAGATCTCTTCTTATTTCAACTTGAAAAGGCAGTATAGTCATTAGAATAGCCTCGATGAGGCAATTCTAATGAGTACACACACATGGTATGATGTGTGTAGTCATAAGACCAGCCTCGACGAGGCCAATTTTCAGATTACAGGCTGCAAAAGTTTCCAAAAATATACGGTTTTGACATTTTCAGATACTAAAGCGTATGTTGCAAAACTGACCTTGGCCGAAAATAGGCTAAGGTCATCCAGGGGTCATCATGTGAAGAAACTATAATTGGCACAAGTCCCCAATGCTACATAACAAGTTTCATGATAATCGACTTACTGGTTCCAGAGAATAAGATTTCTGAAGGGTTTTACCCTTATATAGATATAGTGGCTATGTAGGTCAGGTGACTACACTCTTACTGGTTAATTTGCATTTCCTTGTACATAAAAGCTTTCATGTGAAATTTGGTTACAAATAACCCTGTGATTTCTGAGAAAAATAAATTTAATTTTTATTATATAAATGACCTTGGACCAAGGTCAAGGAATGACCATCAAAACTCTTATTGTTTCAATTACAGCGTAACCTCCATTTTACAGCCATCCTGGGAAAACTCCAAAAACTGGCTGTTAAAGGGAGGTGGCTGTTTAACAGAGGGAAATGTCTGGGATGACATATGGATTGTTATCGACAGACATAAAATGGTGATTACTGAAAACAGCTCAACATGGATGTACTAAAAGAAAAATTAATGATGGAGAGGTGTAATCTGAAACCTCTTCATCATTTATGTTTCTTTTCACTTGCTTATAATACAGATATCACAATGGTAGCTATGGGAAAATAAATATTCCAGAAGAGAAATTCCCATTTTTACATCTGCTTCTTTGCTATTGAGTTAACTCTGGCTGTTTAATAGAGGGAATTTAGATTTGGTAAGGTGGCTGCTGGCTTGAGGAGAGAGGTGGCTGCTTAGCAGAAGTACACTGTATAGTAAAATGTTATGGGAGGAATTATTGTGGCTGCAGAAGAGAGGCGGCTTCTTAACAGAGGTGACCATTAGTTGAGGTTTTAATGTACATTTAGCAGACTGTATCTGCCAATTTTCAGATCACAGGCTGCAATAAAATAAAGGTTTTGACTTTTTCCCCATATAAAATTCTGTGCGACCAGATTTGACCTAGGTGCCATCAATGATCAAACTACGATTGGTTCAAGTCCTGTATGCTTCATACCAAATTTCATAACAATTGACCTACTGGTTCCGGAGAAGACGATTTCTGAAGGGTTTTTACCTATGGGCATTGCGGCCATACTGGTCATGTGACCAAACTCTTATTCACAAATTTCCATTTATCTTTTTACCAAAAACTGTCATATGAAATTTGGTTACAAATGGCCTTGTGGTTTCTGAGAAAAATTAGTAGTAATTTTAATATCTGAATGACCTTGGTCAAAGGCCCAGGGACGACCTTGACCTTTGAACCTCCTGTAATTTCAATTACTCATTTAGCTTACTGCATTTGGCAATTTTCAGATCTTAGGCTGCAACAGTTTCTGAAAATACAAGGTTTTGACCTTTTCCTATATAAAAAGTCTATGCAGCCAAAGTTGACACTGGCATAAAATAGGTTAAGGTAATCTAGGTGCCATAATTTTAACCAACTATGACTGGCTTGAGCCCCAGTGCTACATATCAAAATTCGTGAAAGTCGGCTCACTGGTTCTGAAGAAGAAGCTTTATTGAAGGGATTTTACCAAAAATGGGCATAGCGGCCATCTTGGTCGCATAACCGGGACACCACGAACTTCCGTTCGCCCATCCCATTGACGTTCCATATGAAATTTGGCTTTGATTGGCCCTGGAGATCTTAGAAAATGGTGGACAGAAGGACGGATGACGGACAGACAGACAATGGCTATACTATAAGCATAACTATGAACAAAATGACTCAAGTGAGCTGAAAAAGAGAGTTTCGTTTTTGTTGTCACATTTTTGCCTCAAAGAAAGAAAGCTACTGTTTGGCAAGTCTGTTTGCGAAAAATAATATTAACACTCCACATGATTTGAGAGTTATTTCCCTAAATGACCACGGACGGACAGTCGGACTGGCTCACACAGTAAATACACCGAAACAAGGCCTATCACCCGCCGACCTCAGTTTCGGGGTGTGCAATTCTAAGTTGACTCTTTGGTTGTTTGTGCTGAGGTTTACGTTCTCTAGTACTATTTAGGCTATTTCGAAGACGCTGCTTTTTTACCCGACATGGAGACAACTTCTCAAGGCACACAGCCCATAGAACCCGCTAGTGTTTAAGGAGCTGACAGACTCGCAACACTTTCCTGGGTAGGCTTAGATTTTCTCAGCGATTTACGGTTTTTATCATGCCGTTGAATCGATGTCTCCAAGCCCCGATGGGCGGAAGTAGTAATAAGTGTGCATTGGTATTTTTCTCACTGGCTTGACCCCGATAAGAGATTCTGTGATAAGATATTCCTTATCACTGTAGTTTTTGATGTAGGATAATGCTGCGTTTTTCCATCCTGATCTTGGTTTCTATAGGATCAATTGGTATGGCATTCTTTCTCAAGTTTATGTATGTTTAAATTGAGGTTTAACGTCCCCGTCAACACTATTTAGTATTTACAGGTCATTTTAGAGACGTTGCTTCCAATTTTGTGGGACTTTTACCTGACATTGAGATGAAATGACATCTCAAGCCCTGCCGCGCAATGAAACCAAAAGGCTTATATGCATTGGACAGTCTGAC
This sequence comes from Lucinisca nassula, assembly GCA_963580285.1. NCBI lineage: Eukaryota > Metazoa > Mollusca > Bivalvia > Lucinida > Lucinidae > Lucinisca > Lucinisca nassula. Next base: position 124,074,613 of record OY757017.1, read on the forward strand.
TCACACCAATTTGCCTGGGCAGGCTTAGTCATTCTAAGCGGTTTACCAGTACTGATGTGTATTCAATTTCAGCCCTTCTAAGTGGTTTACCAGTACTGATGTGTGATGTGTGGTTATTTTCAGCTCCGCGTCGTAGCATGTATCATGCAGCCGCACTTATTTCTCCCAAGCCCCGATGTGTACGTTTAGTTGATTTAGTTGATTTAGAGACCAGTCAAACGACATAGTGCCGTTATCTCTTCATTTTCGGTCGACCAAGGAACCAGACAATAATTGGGCCTCGTCAAGCGATTTTGGTACTTATCGCCTATGCGAGCAGCGAAGGTTCAGGCGAGCCTGCGCATCCGCGCAGTCTCGCCAGAACCTTCGCTGCTCGCTCATACAAGCAGTGAATCGAGAGGAACCTTCAGACAGAAAGCCATATCCCTGGCCCCTCTGAATGGCTGGGCATGCGCAGTTGAAATTTGTCATGACGGAATGCTCGAAGACACAAATTCGCTTGGCGGGGCTCATATTGTAAATTAAATGCGTAGTCTGACTTGTACAATGACATGCAAACCGTCTCATGTAGTGATAATTTGCTTGAGATTATCCAGTCATGTTTTCTAGGAAACAATAAGAAAAATATCAACGGTGTGTTGTCTGCTGTTTTAGCACAGGGCGAGGTATATGTTAGACGGAAGGCGTCCCCTTATATCTCTCGTGAACGATTTCAGCTAATTCACGGTAATGTTGGCTGGTGCCTGATGCTCTATCTCTGGTCGGACCCATCGGAGTCTAACTGTTGGTTTTCTTTTACTCCAGCATTTCAGTGGTTTCTTGCTGTCGAGTCCTCATCGTTGTTTCATCTCTGTGGTTGTTTGATTATTTGTGTTCACGGAGATGTTGCACTGATGATTTAGGAGGCCTTCAAGCGGACTGAACAAATTATTTGTCTAAATCGCGACGGAAGTAAGAGCGAGGATTGTGGCCACGTAAAATCGATTTAAGCCCCCCCCCCCCCCCCCCAGTAGAATTCGTTTCCACTGACCGTTCCAAGGCGGTTCTCCTGTCGCGGTTTATTTTTGTTATGGTTTGTCTTTGGGTGTTTGTGATGCTTATATTATTTTATTTTGGATAGCCTATTGGCCATTTTGTGGGAAAGTAACTGTCCTTTTGGCTTTCCGCTATTGATGTTTCCATTAGGTCTGTTGTTTCATGTTTGTGCTTTTTTCCCTTTGGTGTCTCTGGTGGGAGCTGTGGGTTGATTGTATCGATTCCTGATCATTGCTTTCACTTCTATTTTGGATGTTTTCCGTATATACTAAGGATGCTTGTGATAGGAACATTACGTTAATGCAACATCGTACCAACGTCGACGTTGCCTAAACTGTGTGAGACCGCTGAGCCCCTTTTCAGATATACATGTGGACAAAAAACTGTACAAACTTTGATAGGCTTCATTTAAGGGGTTGTGCATTTCACTACAGACCCATGCATCAGCCGATCAAAACACATCTCAAATGTCCAGAACATACAGCAGACCCCCCCCCCCCCCCACACACACACACCCACGAATAAAAAAATGAAATAAGTGCTTGTCAAAATGATTAACCCATTTGGTTCTGGAAACCCCAAAACGGGTAGTTGGCAAACAGCGCAGGCCCAGATCAGACGCCGCAAAACGCGGCGTCTGATCAGGGCCTACACTGTTTGCCAAAACTTCAGCCAATTTCCAAATAAATTTTGAAGAAAACACAACCTGACACCCCTAATGTTGAAATGGACTCCTGCCATATATAAAGAGGAAGATTCCATTTGGTACAAAAAGGGTTAAGATCAATCAATCATTTTTAGAATTCTTTGATGAATGGCGTGTGATTGTCAAACTAACTTGAAGCTAAGAAATTCATTTGACAGGTATACTTTAGTTTGTTTGATTTGAAGTTTAACGTCCCTGTCAACAGTGTGTAGCTCATTTTGGAGACGGTGCTTCCAATTTTGTGGGACTTTTACACGACACAGAGTGTATGACATCTCAAGCCCTGTCGGCCAATTAAACCAATAGGTTTTATAAGCATGGGCGGCCCGACTCGCATAGCTTTGCCAGTACTCGTGTGCGGTTGGTTTCAGCTCTTCGAGGAAGTATTATGCAGCCCATCTATTTCTTCAAGTCCAGATGGGCGGGGGCCGCGACCAGTACTTTGAAAAGTTTTGTGTCCGCAGGTAATTTTCAGAAATCTATTTGGTAAGATTTGTTTTTCTTGCTTATTACAAAGCACTGAGTCGATTGTCTCTGAGTGTAGATTGGATAAATGGGCCTGAAGGGTACTTAGACCGTTTCGTTTAACCCGTAATTTCCTGTATTGTAAGTAAAACTTGTAGATCCTGACCAGACGCCGGCCTCCGCCCAGCCCATCGGGGTTTGAAGAAATAAATGGGCCGTATGATGCTTCCACGCAGAGCTGAAACCGACCGCACACGAGTACTGGTTAACCGCTTAGGGGATCACAGCCTGTCAAGGCCAAGCGGTGAGAGTCTGACCGTCCATGCTTATAAACCCTATTGGTTGCATTGGGCGACAGGGCTTGAGAAGTCATTTCATCTCAATGTCGGGTAAAAGTCCCACAAAATTGGAAGCAACGTCTCCAAAGTGACCTATACGATGTTGACTGGACGTTATACCTCAAATCAATCAATCAAAGTCCTGACCAACCGCTGCGTTTCCTGTACTGTTAGCAAACAGTGTAGTCCCTGATCAGACGCAACGTTCTGTGTCGTCTGATATGGGTCTACACTGTTTGCCAAGCCCAATCCATGATTCTACAGATAACCCTTTTACGCAGCACACTGACCTCACTGCGATAAAATTCCATAAAGAACATAAGTGCATGCATTTCCTACATATCTGCGATAGTCACGTGTCCTTGTAACTTTGGGTCCGCAAAAATGGTATAGTGCCAAAGTTATGCCTCATGGCCGTGTTCTCAAAGCCTCACAAAATAAATGGCCGCAGGCCAATTGTCCCCCGACGTTTGAAATGTCAGTATGTGATGAATATGCTTATAGCATATACATGCATGTCTTTAACAATGTTTTGAGATTGTACAACCCTTTCAACAGACTATTTTTTTTATTTTCCCAAATGCTGTAAGGAACAACTTACGAAAAAAAAAAAAAAAAAAAAAAAGATCTCCAAAACTTTAAATGGTTATTATTTAAGGTGACTGAGGAGTTGTAGAGATAACTATTTCTGTTGGCAACATGACACTAACAAAGTCAAAAGTAGTCAAGTGCACCTTGGTATAATATGATCCTCTTCAGGTCATTGGAGCAATAACTGAAAAGTTTCATCCAAATTCAGTGAAAACGGCAAGAAGTGTTGCATGGCCAAGACTTCATATAGAGAAAAAGTCAGTTAAGCATGGCCTGGATAAAATATATGATCATCTTAAGGTCCTGGAGATAATAACTGGAAAGTTTCATCAAAATCCTTTGAAAACTGTAGGAGCAGTTGCGGAGGCAAGATTATGTCTAGACTGACAAATGGACAGACGATGACCTCAGTAACATATGATCACCTTCAGATAATGAAACAATACATGGAAAGTTTCATCAAAATTCGATGAGAAATGTAGGAGGAATTGCGGAGACAAGAATTTCTGTTGATAAAATGGCTGAAACTGAAAAAGGGCCGTAAGTCTGGAAAAAAGGAGTCAAGCGTGACCTCGGTATAATATGATCCTCTTCGGGTCATAGGAACAATGACTGGAAGGTTTCACTAAAATCCACTGAAAACTGCACGAGGTTAAGGTCATAGGAACAATAACTGGAAAGTTTCATCAAAATCCCGTGAGAAATGTAGCAGGAGTTGCGGAGACAAGAACTTCTATTGATAAAATAACAAAAACTGACAAAGGTCCATAACTCTGGTAAAATCAGTCGAGCATGACCCCGATAAAAGATGATCAGCTTCAGGTCATGGCAACAATAACTCAAAAGTTCCATCAAAATCCCTTGAAAACTGTAGCAAGAGTTGCGGAGACATGATTGTGTCTACGGGCGGGCGGCCGGTCGGAAGGACGAACCCATTACTATATCCCCCATCGACTAACGTCGGTGGACAAAAATATGTGACTTGTGTAATGAATTTTATATGGTTTATTGGTTTTCTAGGCCCCACTAGAAACATTTTGGGTTCCCGAAAACAGAATCGACTCCCATCGCACAGCAGCAGTCTGTCTTTTTTTCTTTTCTTTGTTTTTTGGCGCATAATAAAATCATATGAAAAATGGAATTCTTTGAACAATGGAATTTGACAAAATATGATTTTAATTAAATACAGTGTCTCGTCACATGTTTTGTAGAATCCTGTCCTAATGGTTGGGTGACACACGGAAGCAGTTGTTATCACTTTAGCTTCGACCAGCAGACATGGGTAGACGCAATGGTGAGTTACCAGTGGTTTCATAACGTCTAAGCAACGTCACATCAACCATTACGAAAACACGCCTATACAAATACATTGTAAACTTTACCGTCGGAAAAACGAAAAGTTTAAGATGAAAAATTTTGATATTTTTATATTTCTACTCAAAATAAGGATTGAGGTACTCGTTAGAACCGCCTCATCGATGCGGTTCTAACGACTACCCACAATCTATATTTTTGAGCAGAAATACGAAAAATAAGGTTTTCAAATTTACCCCTGTAAACCTCAGTTTTTACTATATAAAAGTTGGTTTCAAGGGGTCCAAATTATATAAGCGTGTTTTCGTGATGGTCGATGGTGATAAAATATTACATATATTGTAATTTTTCAAAATGGTAATGACCTTTTTCCAAAATGTTTCCAGTACTCGCTCATTAGCTTTTCTAGTCTACCCTGTTGCACAGACAGTGTGTATTCATATGGTAAGCCAAGTGCACAACAAACCTTTGAACCTCGCTTTGAACTCGAATATTTCAAACCATTACGATACCATATCTATGTGATATAGTGCATGTTTTCAAACCTCAAAAAAGGTAATTTTTCTGATGAAAATTTGTGATATTTTCCTTATTTATACTCCAAACATAGGTTTTGGGTGCTCGTTAGAACTGCCTCATTTAGGCGGTTCTAATAAGTACCCGCAACCCATGTCTTGGAGCAGAAATAAGGAAAATAATGTTTACCCCGTAAACCCCAGTTTTCTCTATATAAAGTGGGGTTTAGGGGGGGGGGGTCTTTATTTCACTGACTTGTTAACGTGATGCTAGGGTTTGAAAACTTCAAATCACTGTTTTAAAGATAATGCAAATGCACAATGATTCTTTAAAACCACGGTTTCAACCACACCGAAAACAACGAACTCAAAATTGAATTCTTTCAAACTGGGCTTTAAACATCCATTGTGCATCAGATGTCATAACAGCAGTTTGAGGGCACGGGGAATTAGAATCCCAGTGTGAAGGTTGAAACCTTGGTTTAAAGAATTATTGTACAGTTTGTTTTTGAAACCATGGTTTCATTTTCATTTTTTCAAGCATTAGTTTGAAACACTTTCAAACACAAGTTTAAAACGGCATCTGTAACATCTCTTGGCTGGTTATTGAAAGTTTCTCTCTCTCTCTCTCTCTCTCTCTCTCTCTCTCTCTGTGTGTGTGTGTGTGTGTGTGTGTGTGTTTAATTAAAATCGTCTCTTTAATTTGATTCCTTTGGCAAAACTGAAAAATGACAAATTGCCAAGCCGTTGCAAATATTTTGACAAAACTTTTATAGAAATGTTACATGAGTAATCTTCTACCAGCCAAATGATTTTATGCCCACTGCTCATTTTTATTAGTTGTCACAGAAGCCAAAATGAAAAATGAATCGATGAAAAACTTTGTGTTTGTTTATGAAAATTGGCGTTTTAGTTTGGTTGCTATGCAACTTTGAGTTTCCGAGCCATTTACTTATAATGGGGAAAATTGAAAAAACAAAAACAAAACAAAACAAAAAAAAAAAAAAAAAAAAAACACACACACACACACAAAAAAAAACAAAAAAAAAAAAACATTTGCTCCCAAGCCATTGCAGATATTTTAACAAAATCTTTTTAGAAGTGTTCCTTGTGTAATCTTCTATCAGCCATATAATTTTATGCCCACCGTTCATCTTTATTGGTTGCCATGGAAATCAAAATGGAATAATCATGAAAAAAATATTCAAAACGGTTTCTCCTGAGAAACCATATGCTAAATGAGACCGATACTTTTATAAAAAAAAAACATTCATCATATTGAGAGATAACTTTTCTTTTTTCTTTTTTGAAAATCGACTTTTAAGTTTGGTTGTTTTTGCATAGCAAATTAGAGATTTCCATAGACTTATAATGGGGAAAATTGAAAATGCCAAGCCATTGCAGGGATTTTGTCAAAAGCTTTATTGAATTATTCCTTCAGTGTATGGTCTTTCATCTGATCTGCTAGACCTTGGTTTATAATTTTGGGGACTCTGGTCCTTCTGAGTTTGTCCAAATGATTCACCTTAGTTGAGGTTGACTTATGAGGCGACATAAAAAAAACCAATGGTTAATTTTAAAATAATTTAGTAGTAGTGGATCTTTACAAATATGTTCTATGAAAGGGCTATCCTTTGGAAGCAAGGAATGCACCACAGAACTGAAAAATATGAAGTGTACATGTTTTCTGGGCCAGACTAGCTAGTTTTGGCCATTAAGGCCTCATAAGCGGCTCTCCAAAAAAAAAAAAAAAAAAAAAAAAAATCAAAATTCCACGATGTAATAAATGATCCCATAAGGACAAAAAAATATAAACTACACTATGATGTAGGACAGGGAGGCTTTTAACGGCCGCCACACATTCCCAGACACCAGCTGTAGTGACGTTAAATATGTTCTGTGAAAGGGTTATCCTTTGGAAGCAAGGAATACACCACAGAACTGAAAAATATGTAGTGTACATGTCTTCTGGGCCAGACTAGCTAGTTTCGGTCATTTAGGCCTCATCAGTGACCCTATTTTTTTTCTCAAAATTCCACGATGGAATCAATGATCCCAAAGGACAAGAAAATATAAACTACACTATGCTGTAGGGCAGGGAGACTTTTTACGGCCGCCACACATTCCCAGACAACAGCTGTAGTGACGTTAAATACATTCTATGAAAGGGCCTTGATTGTTATAAAACATGGCTGCCACGGCATTGCGAAAACACGCCTACACAAATACACCCTAAATTTTATCGCCGTAAAAATGGAAAAAAAGAAAAGATGAAAAATTGTGATATTTTTCTTATTTCTACTCTTAAATATAGATTGTGGCTACTCTTTAGAAGCGCCTTTCTACTCAAAATATAGATCGTGAGTACACGTTAGAACCACCTCACCGAGGCGGTTTTTAAGAGTACTCACAATCAATATTTTAGAGCAGAAATCAGAAAAATAAGTTTATCCCTGTAACCCCCAGGTTAGTGCCCGAGGCTCTGTCTCTGGTTGAGCCCACCGAAGTCTAAATGTTGGTTTTCTTTTGCTCCAGCATTTCAGTGGTTTCTTGCTGTTGAGTCCTCACCATTGTTTAATATATATATATATATATATATATATATATATATATATATATATATATATATATATATATATATGAAAATCAAAGTAAAGCACGATACAGGCAATTTAATAGACAAATGAATTAGCGCACAAAAATCGGTCGCACCGCAACCGGGACTCGAACCACGGATCTCCTGCATTCCGGGCTAATTCATTTGTCTATTTAATTGCCTGTATCGTGCTTTACTTTGATTTTCATATACTTACTCCGATACAGTAGAACATTTGTAAATCTAATAAATAAATAAATAAATAGAATAAAATGGCCGCCGTCCGTAGGTTAAAAAAGAACCGAAAATGATAGGGTCGCCTATGGCGGTAAATGAAAGGTCTCTAAATAGCGCTAATGACGTTAAAGGTTCATAAATGTTAAAATTGGCGTACAATGTCGGAAGGCCGCGGTGGTGTTAGCACGTCTGCCCGGAATGCAGGAGATCCGTGGTTCGAGTCCCGGTTGCGGTGCGACCGATTTTTGTGCGCTAATTCATTTGTCTATTCTAATATAATCTCTCTCTCTCTTGTGGAATTCGTTTCACTGACCGTTCCAAGGTCGCGGATTATTCTATTTTTGTTATGGTTTGTCTGAGTATCGCTTGTATTTTTTTTGTTTTGGATAGCCAATTGGTCATTTTGTGGGAAAGTAACTGTCCTTTTGGCTTTCCGCTTGTGATGTTTCCAGTAGGGTCTAGTTATTTCATGTTTGTGTTTCTTTCCCTTCGGTGTCTCTGATGGGAGCTGTGGGTTAATTGTATCGATTCCTGATCATTGCCTTCACTTCTTTTTTACTATATAAAAGTGGGGGTCAAGGGGGTAAAACAAAACTGTATAGATGTGTTTGCGCGATGGGCCAGGACTTTTTTTTATCCACATTAGTTCTGATGAACATAGCGCCCCATGGGCCTCTTGTTTATCATTTCCATGGATTCGACATAGGCGTATCCGCGTTGGTTTCGATTGTCTTGGGGTTCCCTCGTGTTTGAAATACTTCTATCAAATGCAAACGCATGAATGTTTCTTATATTATCATAAAGGCATATGATGAATTTGTCTATTTTCTTCAGGTCATGTGTCAGTTATATGGAGGTTTTCTTGCTGAAATCGACACCAGCTTTGAAAACACTTTTTTGAAAGGACATGCAAAGATACTTGGCGGTAAGGCATTTTTGTAAGCTGTAACATTACGAAAACACGCATATACAAATACATTACAAATTTTAGCGCCGAAAAAACGAAAATTGTAAGATGAAAAATTTTGAATTTTTTCTAATTCCTGCACAGAATTTAGATTGTGGGTACACGTTAAAACCGCCACATCGAGGCGGTCCTAACGAGTACCCACAATCCTTGTTGTTGATCAGAAATAAGAAAAATAATGTATGACCCTGTAAATCCAAAATTCTATAGCAGATGACAGTACTGATGACAATATAATTTTGTTTTATTTTTCAGAGAAACTAAGGCTTGACATTTCACGAGAAATAGTCAAGTGAGATCAATCGTAGTAAGAAAAGCAAGATAGATATGAGCCCCGCCAAGCGAATTTGTGTCTTCGAGCATTCCGTCATGACAAATTTTAACTGCGCATGCCCAGCCATTCAGAGGGGCTAGGGATATGGCTTTCTGTCTGAAGGTTCCTCTTGATTCACTGCTTGTATGAGCGAGCAGCGAAGGTTCTGGCGAGACTGCGCGGATGCGCAGGCTCGCCTGAACCTTCGCTGCTCGCATAGGCAATAAGTACCAAAATCGCTTGACGGGGCCCATATGTCGACCACCCATAAGCTTATCATCGCCTGATCATATATCTGTGCTTAAAACCTCAAACGAAAGGAACATTTTTACCGGGAGACAACTCCTTAAAATATTAGTCTCCTTTGTAAATAGATGACTACCTTTCCAGGAATTCGCTGCTCCTGAGGAGGAACATCGTAAGACTCTTTTTTCAGAGAGATTTAATTTACAGAAAAGCAAGCAATGTGCTCAATAGTGTGCATGTCGTGATTTTTTGGCCATGACTAGCTTAATTCTTAATCAAGCGCTATTGACAGACGTCTGGCAATAGCGATTTGACGTTAGAATCGCTATTGACACCAACTTGACGTTAATGTCGCTATTGAAAGACGTCTCACGTTAATGTCGCTGTTTCCAGATGTCTGTCAAAAGCGAATTCGCGTGAGAATCGCTATCACCAGAGAATTCTTTTTTTTTTGCAATCGCTACTTGCAGACACATGTAAATAATGTGGTGTTCGGATATGTTTTCCTTTTAACCCTTAGCTTGCTGTTCACAACAACCCCTATCTTTGCAAACAGTGTAGATCCAGATCAGAAGCCATCTGACCAGGTTCTACACTGTTGGCATTCAGTTTATGAATGTTTAGCAATAAATTACACCAAGTAATTTGATTGGTTGATAGACAGAAATGGGTGTGGCTTAAATGAATATTCAGCAAAATAAGGGTTAATACACGTATGCGCTTCACCCTTTGAGGAGTGAATTCTTGCGCGTTCTTACGATAACGGGAGTTTTACTTGCTTCCAGAGACAGGCCCACTTGTGAAGTGTGTGATTTCGTTAAATTAAAATAAAACCTGTACAGGCACATGAGAACAGCAAAGTATCCGGCGAGGCTACGGCTCTGTGCATTCACTGTTTGCATGGGTGTTATATAGCATATCGCTAATTATTTATGTTCTCAGTTTTGTGGCACAGGTTTCGAATTAGACTGGCTCCTATCTAACTGATAGATTAATCAATGTTACATGCTTATTTTTTTTAGCTCATCTGAGCAATGCTATTGAGCTATTGCAATCACTTTCTGTCATGGACATATAAAGGGAAAACCTTTAAAATCTTCTTGTCTGAAATCAGAATGCCCAGGACTTTGATATTTGGTGCACATCTTTGTCTAGTTTCTCAAAAGGTAGGGACTCACAACATTCATTTCTGTGGCATATAGGTCGGGAGCCGGTCTGCATAGCATAGTAACTGCTGGAAACGCGTCTGACTGAGAAGCTAGAGATTGCAAATAATTATACATACCAAGTCATACGTCTGTCAATAGCGAATATAACGGCAAATTGCGCTAGCCAGACGTTTGTTAACCCTTCTCTTGCTGAATATTCATTTAAGCCACACCCATTTCTGTCTATCAACCAATCAAATTACTTGATGTAATTTATTGCTACAAATTCATAAACTGAATGCCAAACAGTGTAGATCCTGATCAGATGGCTTCTTCAGAAGCCATCTGATCTGGATCTACACTGTTTGCAAAGATAGGGGTTGTCGCGAAAAGCAAGATAAGGGTTAAAAGCTTTTTTTTCTTGTTTTACAGGTCAGTTTTGGGTTGGTGCTACTGACACTGAGAACAAAAGGGAATGGAAGTGGATGACCAGTCGGACACGTGTTTCTATGAATGACTGGAGTTCCGGTCAGCCCAGCGGCGGAAGCGAACACTGCATGGTCATAAACTACTACGATCACTGGAATGATGTAGACTGTGGTCATCAGCTCAGCTATGTCTGTGAAACGGAAGGGTAGATATTGTCCAACTTTAAAAGCTTGAACATCTTTTGGTACCATGAAAATTTGTTCGAAATATGAGTAGTTCGAACTATCGAGGTTTAATCATAGCGCCATGCCATGAGGCATTATAGGGATGACCTAAGGATATCTTTTCGATCGTCTATAATATAATGTTATTAATCAAGTAATTTCGTATTGACCCAGTAACAGGTCCGAGGTCTGCTGCATTGGCCCGAGGCCGAAGGCCGAGGGCAATGCAGCTGAACGAAGACCTGTAACTGGGACAATACAAAATTACTTGATTAATGACAATTTTATTAATTGACACAATTAAAAACATGCTTTTTGATATTTGACCTCAGTGTTAATACGGATGACCTCCGAACAATACACGATAGAAAAATTAATAAAATAAAGTAATTTTGTGTGTACTCACTAGAATCGCCTCTTACCGGCCCCGATAGCTCAGTTGGTAGAGTGTCCGCTCCGGGGAGCGGGAGGTCTCGGGTTCGATCCCGGGCCGCGACATACCAAAGTCGTTAAAAATGGTACTAGCTGCTCCTCGCTTGGCACTCAGATTTACGGGGTAGAGCTAGGACGGGTCGATCCAGTGTCAGGATAATGTGACTGGGTGTGGTATCATGTAATGTGCCTGGGACATGATACTTCAGTGAGGCAGCACTATAAACGTGAGCATTGAGCTCCCTGTCGCAACCAGACACCGTCGTGATATGACTGAAAAATTGTGGAAAGCGACGTTAAACCCCAATTCACAAACACACTAGAATCGCCTCATTAAGGCGATTCTAGTGAGTATAAACATCATATCTTCAAACAAGCCTCCATAAATTGTCCTAAATAAATTGGCATTGGAGCTAGAGACAGAATTCTCTAAGGACCGCAGAACGAGTAGGAATTAGCCAAGTGTCATAGGGTAGAGGTATATAGCACACTCATACTGCCTTGGGTACAAGCCGGCTTTTATAGGGACGTGCTAGAGTGTTGGTCTGTCACTCCGGCGGACCGGGTTCTATCCCCGGCCGGGTAAAAGTGATTAGCATTTTTTCACCTGTTACATTTGGCGCCCACCGTAAATAACCCACTTGTTCATTAGAACTCTTTCAGTATCATATCACGTGATTCTCGGACTCACAGAAATTCGAGGACGAATTTCAATGTGGAGGGGGAAAATGTCATAGGGTACAAGCCGGATTTTATAGTGACATGGTACAGTGTTGGTCTGTCGCTGCGGGAGACCTGGTTCGATCCCTGGCCGGGTAAAGGTGATTAGCATTTTTTTCACCTGTTCAGCCATTCGTATTTTAGATAATTCACTGTAGTTTCAATTTTGGAGCAAGAATCTTGCAGTGCATGAGCCAAGTGTTTAGTAAGTGCGTCAGGAGAAACAAGATGTGTTTGTGAAACACGAATATGTCCCAGGGCCGAGGCCAATTTTTTTCTTTAAAGTAGGTCACAGGTCAAAATGTTTTGAATGAGTGAGAAACCCGTGTCACAAGAAATCTACATGCCAAATATGAAGGTTGTATCTGAAACGGTTCAAAAGTTATGAGCAATATTATTTTCTTTCTTTAAAGTAGGTCCCAGGACAAAATCAAGGTCACAGGTCAAATTGTTTGCATGAGTGGGAAGCCCTGTCACAAGAAACCTTCATACCAAAGTGAAGGCTCTATCTGAAACAGTTCAAATGTTTTTGCCAAAGTTTTCTTTAAAGTAGGTCAAAGTCAAGGGTCAAGCCCTTGTCACAAGGAATCTACATATGAAGGCTCCATCTCAAATGATTCAAAAGTTATGACCATTGTCCAACCAACAAACAAACACATATAGCAGACAGGGCAAAAATATGTCGCCGCAGTCGCTACCGGGGACTTAAAAACCGTCTGACCTTTTGTAGACAGAACTTGGCTTATTGTGAGGATCGCTACTCGCCTTGTAAACCAGGGATCGCAGGATCGATCCCGGGCTTCTCCAGACTTTCGGATGAGTCTTTAAACCGAGGTCCCGTCTCCGTATGACCTTGATTTTGACTAAATTATCTCCCCCTTTTCATTTTTTTTTTTCTGAAAAACTTTTGATCTTTTCATTTCAATACAATTTATAACAGAGCAATCAAACTTCAGATGGATATTCCTTGGGGCAAGACCTTTCTCTTGGTACCAAACGTTTTGACATGTGATCTTGACCTTTGACCTATTTTAAAAAACCTAAACCTAAAACTTTAACCCTGCGGTCATATTGCCAAAATAATTTAGCCTAGCTTCACGAACTCTTCATCACAAGAGCTACCGTGATTCTGGCCAAGGGCCTTAAATCTGACACACATTTTTTCCTCTTATTTCAGTACGATTTATAACATAACCTTCAAGCACCAAAGGGTCGTCTCTTTGGACAAGAGCTTTCCATTGATACCAAACATTTTGACTTGTTACCTTAACCTTTGACCTATTTTATAAAATTGTAACCATAAACTTTAACCTTCGCCATATAGCCAAACGTATTTCATGAAAATTATCACACATACTAACCATCAAAAGATCAATATGCTGACCAAGGGTCATAACTATATCATAACTATATTGCTGATTTTTTCTGAATTATGCCCCACCCCACTTTACAATTTTCTTCTGAAACAGTTTTTTTCTTTATAATTTCAGTAGGATTTATAACAGGGCCTACAAACTTCACAAGGATGATCCTTTGGACAAGACCTTTCTATTGATACCAAATGTTCTGGACTCCGACCTTGACCTTTGAACTGTGACCTTTTAAAAAACACTTGAACCAAAAACTTTAAACTTGGCCATATCTCCAAAAGTATTTAGCCCAGCTTCACATACTCTTCATCACATGAGCTACAATTTGACCAAGGGCCATAACTCTGATTTTGACTTAATTATCTCACCTTTTTAACATTCTCTTAAAACACCCTTTTCCCTAGTCGGTTTTCTGCACCACGTCTGTTTTTCAAAGAAAAACTCTCGAGCTGTTGTCGTCACACAGGCGTCTACGTTGTCTTTCCGAAAAAACTTAACCTTGGCAAAAAACTTAAAAAAGTATTTGACTTAGCCTCAAGAAATTTCACACGCATACGTCACATTTTGACCAAGGGCCATAACTGAAACATTATGTTCTTATTATCACATAAATTACTGTTTATACTATGCTTCTGAGGTACTGTCATGCTCATTATAATGTGCTTGCATCAGAGAAAAATCAGACAAGCGTAGCATCCGCTTTTGGTGCTCTTGTTTAGTCTTTTCAAAAAAGTCTATTGCCGGTACTCGTCAGAATCGCCCCAAAGAGGTGGACAATAGAGCCGGGGCACAGCATTTCCTACAATTTACATGTGCGCCTATCGAAGAATCAGATATGCCTGCGCATCCATATAGCCTAACCAGAAACTTCTCTTGCTGCATTAAGGAGCGTAGGGCCTTAGCTACCCTTAGAGCGCAAAACGAAGACTCCGATCAGACTGCGCGGATGCGCAGGCTGATCTGAGTCTTCGTTGGACGCACATGTCTTATTGTAGGTTTTGTCATGCAGTGGCTCAATATTTAATATTGTTAAAGCATAAATGTGAAAAATCAAATAAATTGTTTACTTCTGAAAAAAAAAAAAAATCCATTCATTCATCAAGTGGGTTATCGTAATGCTACATATAGAATGTTGATAACATTAAGGGTGTAAGAACACCTTCAGGGGAGGCAGTTCCTGCAAAAGTAGTTTTGTCTCCCATGTCAATAGGGGCCAACTCTTAAAGAGAAAAAAATGCTCCTGGAGAGCAAATTCTTTCCTTAATAGTTTACCCCTTTTTGCGTGGGACAGAGCTTAAAGAAATGTGAACAGGAAGTTCCGAAAATTGTCTCCCTTTGAAAATTGGTGGAAAAATCTGCCAGGTGTTCCCATTCCCCTTAAATTTTTTCTTGTTTTGAAGCAAAATATAATACATTTTTACTTAACTGGGATAAGAATTGCTTTTCTGTGGGACGCAACACATTCAGTCTCCTCTTTATAAAACAACCGTTATCAATAGAGTGTGTTTTAACAAGAGCACCGCGTGCGGGTGCCAACGCTCGGCTGCAAAAATTCTAAGTCGAAAAAGGGGCATAACTGTGCCAGAAATATTTTGAGGGTAACCTCACCTGTTGGTATGAGTTCCCCTTTTCATAATGAACAACTAGTCCGTGTTTCAAGTAAATATGTTCAGTAATTCAGTAATGACAGAGATATTACAAAATGTCCAAGTTTTTGCACGGCGACGCAGACGACGACGACGCAGTTGACGCCAGAGCTATGACAATACCTCCTCGTTTTCTTCGATAACAGCCGAGCTAAAATCGGCTTAATTTGAAACCTGATTAATGTTTTTCTAGTATTTTGCACTGTACAATATCAGTGACAATATTTTTCTAAAGTCAAAGAATTTTCTTTCTTTATCATCTCGGTACAAAATATTCTTGGTTTGCAGAGACATGTTTATATTATGGGGAAGACAGGAACATAGGGCTATGTAAGGTTCTTACTATAGGCACACTTTCATTGTGAAACTCGCATCTCAATAAATTAAGAAGCACACAACTTATGGCACCTATAACAAATCTTCAGCACCCTCAATATAAATTTTTCAGGATATCGAAGATTATTTAAGATGATTTGTATAAACTGTATTTATGTGTATTTTCAGATCTGGATCTGGTGTATCTGGGCAACCTGCTGTTGGATAACAAACACACACACGCACAGTGTGCGCGCGCGGCTTTCACACATACATACATGCATACACACAGTGTTGAAAGTAACATTCATGATTATAATAGCTGAAAACCAGTCAAATAACACACGTAGGAGATCTTACAAGATATCAAGTCTAAAATGCTGTCCGTCTAGATTTGAATGTAAAGTGTTCAGTTTTCTACGTGCGTTTTCTTGCATTTGAGACTACAATTTTAATTGGATGCAACGATAATAACTGAATATTCCCGTAGACGTATGTAAAACCAGTCAGTAATTTCATTGGACCCACAAAAAAATAAAAGTGAAAAATATATTCTTGAAACTTGATAACACTTCGTATACATGTATCAGAATTAAACGTCGTTCAGTTTGACATCTTGTTTGTTTACATTGTTTATATTTAAGAAATACATCAGCTCTAACTGTGATTTGTTGAATAATAAATCACAGTTTGGAGGTGAATTGTAAAGTAGATCAAATCACGGGCGCGTCCTGCATTCTAATTTGACAGAGATATATTCTGCATCCTAATTTGACCTGCATTCTAATTTGACAGAAACATATTCAGGTCACACATTGTTGCAAAGGGTTACAAAGGCTTAAGGCATATTGTGATGTCTAGGGTGCACACAAGGTCTAAACAAAATCTGACGTAGTTTTTTTATCTGAATTGACCCATATTTAAACTTAACTGAGATATAATCATGTCAAGTTCCAAGGAGATTGAAGCAGTTTGACATCTTGTTTGTATACATTGTTTATATTTAAGAAATAAATCAGCCCTAACTGTGGTTTGTTGAATAATAAATCACAGATTGGAGGTCAGTTGTAAAGAAGATAAAATCACGGGCGCGTAGCGCGCGTGATTTGTCTACTTATAACTGACCGACAAACTGTGATTTCTTATTCAACAAATCACAAACTAGAGCTGATCTTTTTCGATTCTAACAGGCTGAAAGTCGGCAATAATGCTGTTGTTTCCTTCAAAATCTCACAACTTTTCGCCATTGTTAGAAGAAATCCCGCTAAAATTATCGACTGAAACACATGCATTTATATCCTTTAATGTTTTCGTTGCGAGAAAATAACGTTTCACCGTCAAACGTTAAGGAAATCGATTAGTGACGTCAATAATTGGCAGTTTATCAATGACGTCACTTGACACGCTCTTCCTTGTCTTGATTTGTTGTAGTGTTTTATTCTACAACAAATCACGGCAAGTTTAAACACAGTTATTTTCCATATAGGCGCCCTATGTTAGAATTGACGTTAGGGCGTTGAAGTGCCTCCTTTTCAGGCGCATATCAGCGATGTTACAAAATACACACACATAACACACATAAAACTCTTTTTCATCCAGCCACTGATAACCATCGACAAAGTATTTAGGCCTGTGTAGATTTTAATCTTCATTTATAAGACCATGTTGTCGACGGCATATCGCAGAACATGCTGTTTCAAAACAAGAGGGCCATGATGGCCTTTTAATCGCTCACCTGAGTCATTTAAAGCAATTTGATCTGATCCCAACAAGTGACGCAAAACTGACATTTAGAGAAAGAGAACAAATTTCCAAAGAAATATGACCTAGTTACATGACACTAGCCATGGTAATTTAATTGACGTATCATCGAGTCAGACATTTGGTAAAGTGTTATTAAGATTAATGCAAAACTGTAGCCTCTTAGAGACAGACAGCTGATATTATGACCTTGTTATGACCCCAGTATTGAATCTGACAATGATATCATTAAGACAAGGTTTTGACAAAATTTGAACTTGGTTTCGATCCGACATGACCTGCATTCTTATTTGACAGAGATATACTCAGGCCACACATTGTTGCAAAGGGTTACAAAGACTTAAGACATATTGTGGTGTCTAGGGTGCACACAATATCTAAACAGAATCTCACCTAGTTTTTTTATCTGAATGGATCCATATTTAATCTTAACTGAGATATAATCATGTCAAGTTCCAAGGAGATTGATGCAAAACTGTGGCCTCTAGGTTGCACACAAAGTTTTAACGAAATTTGACCTGATGGCCTGCCTTTTGAGCTGACATGACCCATATTCGAATGAGATCGTGATATCATTTAGTCAAACATTCAGAGGAATAAATCTTTGGTCTCTATGGAGTACACAAGGTTTAACGAACTTTGATCTAGTGACCTAGTTTTTTTATCCGATTTGACACATAGTCAAACTTGACCGAGACATCACTAAGTAAAACATTCAGGTGAAGATTCACTAAGACTGAAGCAAATCGTGGTCTCTGGGGTGTACACAATGTTTTTGTCGCGCCTGCTATTAGCATGGCACGATTTAGGCGGCCGGTTTTCCGTCCGTTCGTCCGTTTGTCAAGGCGTCAACAGTTGCGACCACCATAGCGCTCACCCTAATGGTCAAGTTAATTTCTCAACAACTATAAGAACTTTATTAATGATTCTTGGTGCACTTGTATCTGGGGATGGTAACTTAAATGCAAACATCCATATTTGACCTTGACCTACATCTCGTGGTTCACTGACTTTGTAAAAATTGCGAACACTGTTCCTAACGTTCACCCTAGTTGGTGAAGTTGATTTCTCAAGAACTATAAGAGCTTCATTAATGATACTTGATACAAACTTGTGTCTAGGGATGGCAGTTTAAATGCAAGTATCCATATTTGACCTTGACCTGTATTTTATCGTTCAATGGCTTCGTGAAACATTGTGACCACCCTAGCGTCACCCTAATGGTCAAGTTCATTTCAAAAGAACTGTAAGAGCTATATGAATACTTAATACACACTTGTATCCAGGGATGCCAACTATAATGCAAGCATCCATATTTGACCCTTACCTAAGTTTTATGGTTCAATGACTTATTGAACTATTGCATCAACCCTAGTGTTCGACCCAATGTTTAAGTTCATTTCTCAAGAACTACTAGAACTTCATTAATGATACTTGGTGCAAGCTTGCATCTAAGAATGGCAACTTTTATGCTAGCATCAATGTTTGACCTTGGCCTAGATTCTTGGTTCGGTGACTTTGCGCCTTCACAGACGCGACATAGTCTTAGGCGGAATTATTGTTTACGAAATTTGACTTACTGACATAGAGTTTGATCCGACATGACCCATATTCAAACTTGATCAAGATATCATCAAGTCAAACATTCAGGCGACGTTTCTTGAAAATAGAAGCAAAATTGTGGTCTCTGAAGTGCACTCAATGTTTTACCGAAATTTGACCTAGTGACCTAGTTTTTGGATCCGACACGAATCATACTCGAACTTGACTGAGATATCATCAAGTCTAACATTCAGATGAAGGTTCACGAAGATTGAAACTTGGATGTACACAAGGTATTAACAAAATCTGGTATAGTGACCTAGCGTTTGATCCGACATTACCCATATTCTAATTTGATCGAGATGTCATCAAGTCAAACAATCAGGCGATGTTTCATGAAGATTGAAGCAAAAATGCAGTCTATAGGGTGCAGACAAGGTTTTAATGATCCGACATGACCCATATTCGAACTTAACCGAAATAACATCAATTTGAAGTCAAACATTCAGTTGGAGTTTCAGGAAGAATAACGCAAAATTGTGTCCTCTAGTATGCATGCAATATGTTATCGAAAACTGGCCTAGTAACCTAGTTTTTAATCCGACATGATCCATATTGTAACTTGACTGAGATATCATCAAGTCAAACATTCAAGCGAAGTTTCATGAAGATTGAAGCAAAACTGCGGTCTCTGGTTTTGACGAAATTTGACCTAGTTACCCAGTTTTAAATCCGACATGACCCATATTCAAACTTGACCAAGATAACATCAAGACAAACATTCTGGTAAACGATTAAGACTGTCACAAGGTACAAGGTAAATGTTGACGACGGACAACGTACTGCGCACGACGGACGTACGACGAACGTTCGACGAACACAAGGTGATCACAACAACTCACCTTGAGCAGATAGTGCTGAAATGAGTTAACCCTTGTCCTGCTGATCCCGGATATGTCTTATCTTTCAAACAATGAAGATCCAGATCAGATGGCTTCTGAAATGAGTTAAACCTTGTCCTGCTGATCCCGGATATGTCTTATCTTTCAAACAATGAAGATCCAGATCAGATGGCTTCTGAAGAAGCCATCTGATCAGGATCTACATTGTTTGTCATTCAGTTTATGAATTTGTTGCAATAATTTGCATCAGGTAATCTGATTGGTTGATAACCGGTAGTGGGTGTGGCATATATGAATATTCATCAGGACAAGGGTTAATAAAGCTTGAAGGTACAGGTGTGTCTACAGAAATAGTCTTGATGCTGGAGAAGGTGAATGAAAAGCGTCGCTAATCCGGCTTTCTGAAAATATTTGATCAAAACACGCCTATATAATTTTGACCCCCTTGAACCCCACTTTTATATAGTAAAACTGGGGTTTCCGGGGGTATACCTTATTTTTCTTATTTCTGCTCTAAAATATAGATTGTGGGTACTCGTTAGAACCGCCTCGACGAGGCGGTTCTATCGAGTGCCCACAACCTATATTTTGAGCAGAAATAAGAAAAATATCACAATTTTTCATCTTAAAATTTTCATTTTTTTCGGCGATAAAGGTGGCAATGTATTTGTATAGGCGTGTTTGCGTAATGAAAACACCTATGCAGCGACGAAGGTCTGGACTACATGTAATTCAAAAGAAGTTAAGATCATGTTAACAAGTCTGTGAAATAAATGCACTCTTATAAATCATCACTTTAACAATTCCATGAAATTCACACCCCTTTCAATCCAACTTTAAATATAGAAAACTATGGTTTACAGGGTTACTTAATATTTCTCTTATTTTTACCCCCAAGACATAGGTTGTTGGTACTCGTTAGAATCGCCTCAAGTTTGGAGCATATACAAGAAAAAAATAGAAAAACAATCAACTGAAAAGATGCTAGATCTATAGATATGAATGATGTCATTTGTGGACCCGGATGTGATATCGTAATGATCACTTAACATATGGTAAACCGGGGTTAACAAAGATATTGTATGCCCCCAACTTCGAAGAAGTTGTGGGAGCATATTGCTTTTGTTTTGTTCGTCCAGCCTTCCGTCCGTCACGCCTTTTTCTTTGAACTGTGTAAACTAGGGTAAACTAGGGTTTAATATGAAAAAAATAGTTATGCCCTTCCTTGAGTTATGCCCCTTTGCAAAAATTGCAATGAAATCCTGTTAGCAAGATACCACAGAAACTAGTGAGCTATAATATTGGAACTTAATCAACTTTCAGAGGATGATGAATAGATGAATTGATTCACTTTTGAAAACAATCCAACCATTCTTTTATGAGTAATGGCCCTTTGAAAATTTGGGCATTTTAAGCTTGTAAGCAAGATATATCAAAAACCGTTCAAGCTCTTGCCTTGAAACTTTACAGACTGATTGAGTTAAAGAGTAGATGACCTGATCAACTTTTGAAAAAAAAAAAAAATAAAATAAAATATTTTTCTTGATATACGGCCCTTTGAAAATTTTATCATTTAAAGTTTGTAAGCAAAATATCTCAAAATCTATTTGAGCTATTGACTTGAAACTTGACAGGCTGATAGGGAATGATGAGCAAATGACATGGTTAACTTTTGAAAAAAAAAAATTTCGGAATTTTAACCTTAAAAGCAAGATATCTCGTAAACTGTTTGAGCTATAGCCTTGAAACTTGTCAGGTTGATTGAAAATGATAAGTAGACGGCCTGATATACTATGAAAAACAAAAATAAAATCGGGGCCATTTGTTGAAAACTATCTACGTCGTTAGCTAACTAATCATTATAACTTTGATCATTAAATATGGCAAATATAATAGTATTTGCTTAGTACTGGTTTCTACCCAGGAAAGGAGGGCCGCATAGAAGATTAGTATTAGTGCTAAATGTGTTACCCTCTATTAAAAGGTCGATTATTATTATTATTTTTGCTATAAATGTGAGTTGCTTTTGCCTATGCAAAAGCTACTCCCATTTTAGCAAAAATACCTGAAAATTTTAGATATTATACCCGCTAGAACAGTTAACAGTATGACCACTAACGAGCGTGTTAAGCTAATGATGCTTTGAACAACTTGACCCAGGTCTTTTTTCTTGAGTTATAGCCCTTTGAATATTTCGGCATTTTAACATTTAAACAAGAGGGCCATGATGGCCCTTGATCGCTCACTTGATCCATAGAATAACAAGTGGGGCCCGGTGTGGGCCATTATTGACCCCAGGGCTATAATGTGCATAATGTTGAGGGAGGTCTAAAAAGGTGAAGGTTCATACCAAATATCAAAAAAGGCTATAATTTGAGCAATCTTGGTAAAGGTCCACCAGACGGAGCTACACACCAAATGTCAAAGACCTGGGCCTTGCGGTTTCAGAGAAGAAGATTTTTATTAAAGATATTCCCTACATAAGCTATGTAAAACCAAATGGCCCCCCGGCGGGGAATTTTGGCTTCAGGGCTATAATTTAAACAATCTTGATAGAGTTCCACTAGATGAAGCTTCACCGAATATCAAAGACCTGGGCCTTGCTGTTTCAGAGAAGAAGATTTTCAAAGATTATCTCTATATAAGTCTATGTCAAATCAAAGGGCCCCGGTGCGGGCGCATTTGTGGCCCGAGGGCTACAATTTGAACAATCTCGATAGAGGTGAACTAGATGAAGCTCCATACCAAATGTCAAAAAAGATTTTTAAAGATTTCCCTATATAAGTCTATGTATAATCAACGGGCCCGGGGTCGGGGGCATTTTTGGTCCCTGCACTTTAATTTGAACAATCTTGGTAGGGGTCCACTTGATGAAGCTTCATACCAAATATAAAAGACCTGGGCCTTGCGGTTTCTGAGAAGATGATTTTTTAAAGATTTTCCCTATATAACCCTAAGTAAAACCAAAGGGACCCGGGGCGGGGACATTTTGGTCCCAGCACTATAATTTGAACAATCTTGGTAGGGGTCCACTAGATGGAGCTCTATACCAAATACCAAAGTCCTGGGCCTTGCGGTTTCAGAGTAGAAGATTTTTTAAGTTTTCGGTGAAAAAATCTATTTTTGGCTCCTGTGACCTAGATGTGCAACAGGCCGGAACCATTTGAACAAATTTGAAATGGGACCACCTAAGGATCATTCCTCTGAAGTTTGGTCAAAATCCGATCAGTGGTTTAGGAGATGTTTGCTGAAAAAGTTTACGCACGCACTCACTCACGGACGGACGCACGACGGACAAAAAGTGATCCCAAAAGGGACGGTGAGCTAAATAAATAGCCTCAACTATGTTCTAGAAAGGTTATCCTTTGGAAGCAAGGAATACACCACATAACTCGAAAATATGGAGTGTTTTCTGGGCCAGACTAGCTACTTTCGGCCATTAAGGCCTCATCAGTGACCCTCAAATATTTTCAAAATTCCAGAATGGAATCAATGATCCCAAAGGACAAGAAAATATAAACTCAACTATGATGTAGGGCAGGGAGACTTTTTATGACCGTCACACAGTCCCTGACAACAGCTGTAGTGACGTTAAATATGTTCTAGAAAGGGTTATCCTTTGGAAGCAAGGAATACACCACAGAAATGGAAACCATGGAGTGTACATGTTTTCTGGGCCAGACTAGCTTGTTTAACCTGTTTAAGCTGTTGCCTTGAAACTGTACAGATAGGGTATGATAAGCAGATAACTAAACCCGACTGCGCACCTCTTCATGTGTGATGTGGTCGTTGTAAGAGATGTTAAGGGGCCTTCTCAGCATCTCATCTCTCTAGCTCCGTTGTCAGTGTCGAACTTTCACCATCACGAAAACACGCCTATTATAATTTTGATCCCCTTAAACCCCACTTTTATAAAGTAAAACTAGGGTTTACAGGGGTAAAGCTTATTATTTTTAGCTCACCAGAGCCGAAGGCTCCGGGGGAGCTTATAGGATAGGCAGTTGTCCGTCGTCGTCGTCGTCGTCTGTCCTATGACGTCAACATTTTCAAACGACATCACCCCTGAAGCCACTGGGCCGATTAGGCCCAAATTTTATCTGTAGCATCCTTGGGCTGGGGGATTGAAAGTTTGTGTTTTTTATGAAAATCGGCTCATCAGTTTGGTTGCTATGGCAACTTACAGTTTACATAGACTTATAATGGGAAAAATAGAAAAATGGCATTTACTGCCAAGCCTCTGCAGATATTTTGACAAACTTGCATAGAAATGTTCCATAGGCAATCTGCTATCTGCCGTATGATTTTAGGCCTTCTGCTCATTTTTATTGGTTGCCATGGAAACCAAAATGCAAAAAATAGAAAAAAAAAAAAACCTTAAAAAATCATCTCCTCAGAAACCATATGCTCTAGGAGGCTGAGACTTCATGAAAATATTCACCATATTTGCCTTCACAGGTTTTGTGTATTTTATGAAATTTGGCCTTTTGTTTTGTTGCTATGGCAACTTAGAGTTTCCATTGACTTATAATGGGGAAAACTGAAAAATGGCATTTACTGCCAAGTCATTGCAGATATTTTGACAAAACTTACATAGACATCTTCCTTGAGTAAACTTCTCCCAGCCATATGCTTTTATGTCAACCTGGGGGTCCCCTAGGTTGTGCCGGGGCCATGCCCCGCCTCTCCACTTGATAAAATGCCTTATATCTCAGAAACCTTACAGATCCCAACCCCTAAACCATATATATTCTTGTTCCTTATGATAAGATGCATTAAGTGACACCAACCTGGGGGTCCCCCGGGATGTGCCGGGGACATGCCCGGCCCCCTCTATTTAATAAAATGCCATTTATCTCAGAAACCATTCAGATCCCCACCCCTAAACTATATTTATTCTTGTTCCTTATGCTAAGATGCATTAAGTGACACCAACCTGGGGGTCCCCCGGGATGTGCTGGGGACATGCCCCATCCCCTCCATTACATAAAATGCCATTTATCTCCGAAACCATTGAGATCCCCACCCCTAAACCATATATACTTTTGTTCCTTATGATAAGATGGACACAGTGGCACCAACCTGGGGGTCCCATGGGATGTGCCGGGGCCATGCCCCACCCCCTCCCTTCATAAAAGGCCCAATATCCCAGTAACCTTACAGATCCCCACCATTAAACCATATATATTCTTGTTCCTTATGATTAGCCGCATTCAATGACACCAACTTGGGGGTCCCCCGGGATGTGCGGGGGGCATGTCCAACCCCCTCCACTTCATAAAAGGCTAAATATTCCAGAAACCTTACAGATCCCCACCCCCAAACCATATATATTCTTGTTCCTTATGATAAGACACATTCAGTGACACCAACCTAGGGGTCACCCAGGGTGTGCTCGGGCCACACTCCACCCATCGACTTCACAAAAGACCATATATCTGAGAAACTGTTCAGAGCCCACCCTTAAACCATATATATTCTTGTTCCTTATGATAAGACGCAAACAGTGACACCAGCACGGGGGGTCCCCCCGGGGTGCCACGGGCCATGCCCCACCCCTTTACTTCATTAAAATCCATATATCTCAGAAACCGTTCAGATCCCACCCCTAAACCATATATATTCTTGTTCCTGATGATAAGACTCCACTTAATAATAGGCCATATATCTCAGAAACCATTCAAATCCCCATCCTATAATCACATATATTCTTGTTCATTGTTAGTAGACACAGTCAACCCTGTCTTGGGGGGTCAGCATGGGCCATTTCTCTCCCGTCCACTTCATAAAAGGGCCTCATATCTCAGAAACCGTTCAGATCCCCACCATTTAACCATATATATTCTTGATCTTTATGATAAGACATATTCAGTGACACTAATCTTTGGCTTTTCTGGGATCTGCCATGCCCGAATCCCTCCATTGCTTAAAAGGCCTTACGTCTCAGGAACCATACATATCCCCACTGCTAAACCATATATGTCTCGTTCCATTTTATTAGACCCATTTAGTAACACTAATCAGGGCTCCATTGGGCAGTGCCCACTTGAGCTCTGGTTTATGAAATTTGGCTCTGGTTTGTTTGCTATGGCAAGTTAAGAGTTTCCATTGACTTATAATGGGAAAAATTGAAAAATGACATTAATGCCTCTCAAGATATTTTGTCAAACTTTCATAGAAATATTCCTTTAATAATGTTCTTTTTGGCCTATTGCCACAGATGGGAAATTGTCAGTTGTCACCTGTTGTCTTCAAGCGACATCAGACCTCTGAAGCCACTAGTCTGATTGGGTCGAAATTTTATCTGTAGCAGCCTTGGCAGCAGGGCTTCCATGGTTAATTAAAATACATTGCTGCCAGTGGGCAGTGGCTCCCTGAGCTCTGGTGAGCATTGTGGCCCATGGGCCTCTTGTTATATTTCTACTCCAGACTATAGATTGTGGGTACTCGTTAGAACCGCCTCGATAATGCGGTTCTAACGAGTGCCCACAATCTATATTTTGAGCTTATTTTTCTTTTTTCTGCTCTAAAATATAGATTGTGGGTGGTCGTTAGAACCGCCTCGACGAGGCGGTTCTAACGAGTACCCATAATGCATATTTTGAGCAGAAATAAGAAAAAAAAAACGAGGCGAAAACACGCCTATTATAATTTTGGCCCCCTTAAACCCCACTGTTATAAAGAAAAACTAGGGTTTACAGGGGTAAAGCTTATTGTTTTTTATTTCTACTCTAGAATATAGATTGTGGGTACTCGTTAGAACCACCTCGATAAGGCGGTTCTAACGAGTGCCCACAATCTATATTTTGAGCTTATTTTTCCTTTTTTCTGCTCTAAAATATAGATTGTGGTTGGTCGTTAGAACCGGTTCTAACGAATACCCACAATCTATATTTTGAAATATAGATTGTGGTTGGTCGTTAGAACCGCCTCGATGAGGCGGTTCTAACGAATACCCACAATCTATATTTTGAGCAGAAATAAGAAAAATATCACAATTTCTCATCTTAAAAAATGTATTGTTTTGTTTTTGTTTTTTTTTACGGCAAGTTTACAATGCATTTGTATAGGCGTGTTTTCGCAATGCTGCATACAGGAATACTGAGATGACGTCCTCGATGGGTGGCGATTTGGTTCTGTCTTTCCAAATAAGTTCTAGCTTTGAAAGCACAGCTACTGTTTGTGCAATTCGATTAAAGAACTTCGTCTGTCATAACAGATCCTAGGTACTTAAAGGCGGTTACTGTTTTACGTCCCACCAACAACTTCAGTCATATGGCGGTGGTAACTCAGTTTAAAGTCGCGACTGTATTTGTAGGGGACAGTTAACCTTTCCACATCAGCCAAAACAAAACTTGATATGTAGATTGAAAGCAGGTCGGGCTCGAAAACGTTCGACTTTCATGCGAGCGAGTACACTGTCAACTCGCCCCGATCAAGTTCAAGAGGAGTTATATAATTGTCGTACTCAGACGTCGGTTGTCGGCGTTCGCATTTTGGTAAAAGTTTACTTACAACTCTTCGCCGGCCCCGATAGCTCAGTTAGTAGAGTGTCCGCTCCGGGGAACGGAAGATCACGGGTTCGATCCCGGGCCGCGACATACCAAAGTCGTTAAAAATGGTACTAGCTGCTCCTCGCTTGGCACTCAGATTTACGGGGTAGAGCTAGGACTGGTCGACCCAGTGTCAGGATAATGTGACTGGGTGTGGTATCATGTACTGTGTCTGGGACATGATACTTCAGTTAGGCAGCACTATAAAAGTGAGCATTGAGCTCCCTGTCACAACCAGACACCGTCGTGATATGACTGAAAAATTGTTGAAAGCGACGTTGAACCCGAATTCACACACACACACACACACTTGCAACTCTTATATATGCAATAACTATATATACGACTTCCGGTACTGTAATGGCGGTTTGAATCTTTTGGCGCTGTCTAAATTTACTAAAAAAAACTTGGAAGAGATACTGAGTAAAGAGATTTAGTGTCTGACATGGTGTATTAGAAGAACTTAGTCACAGGAATTTATGCGATAGAGTCGGAATAGTGCGGGACTTATGCAGATTTCCTCACGAATTCTTCCCTGTCATTAGTTTCCGTGGTTCTGTGTGGTTTGTTGACATTAACGAGATCTGAATAGATAGCCATAGCCCTCAATCTAAGCATATCAGTATGGGCAACAAAAGCAAAGCTAAGGGAAAAGCAACCAGTAATCCATCTGCAGGAGCCACAGCATCGTCTGCGCACTCACTTGTCAGAAGTCGCAGAGATGCTCCCACACCAAAGCGTCAGAGAGAGGAGAGTGATGATTTTGAAACCTCTACAGAGGTTGATCCAGAGATTCTAGTTGACTCCCTCCTAGCATGTCTGATTAAGAATGAGAGTCTGTTAAATGGTTTCATCGAGGACCTCTTTAAGATTCCAATGATCCAAGACAAGATCGTCACCCAGGTGCTAAATGTACTTAAGGACACACCTACTGAGAACATAGTAAACCATTCAGTAAAAACGGTTACTCATGATCTGAATGACACGATTAAGGAGTTGTCTGGAAATGTAAAGCAACTCACTGATGAATTAAAGTCATCCAAATCTCAGTGTGATGAACTAGAACAATACTCTAGGCGAAATAATATCGTGATATCAGGGATTCCTGAAGATAACACAACAAGCTGCGAAAAACTCGCATGCAGCTTCTTGAATCAGTATGTCGACAGTGGGATTGACCCTAGAGATGTTGATCGAGCCCATCGGATTACTCGAGCTAGCAACAGTCAACCCGGCAATCGCAAACCAAGGGACATAATTGTTAAATTCTGTAGCTACAGATCAAAAGCAGCTATTCTTACCAGAGGGCCAATGACCCAGCTCAGGGCTGACAACTTAGACAAATCTCCAAATGATAGAATATACGTAAGAGAAGACCTAACTAAATCAAGAAACTCTATCTTGTACAAAACCAGGGTACTTAAGAGAGCAAAACTTATAAAAGATACCTATTCCAAGGATGGACGAATAGTTGTGAAACTGCTGACGGACAGATTCTTCTACCTTACATGTGAGGATGATTTCAAAGAGTTCTGTAGCAAAGAGAAAATTAAATTTGCAGATCCAAAAACAACTGGCAGTGGTCCTAGGCGTGTCACTGAGTCAACTGAGACTACTACTGTTGTTTCAATGGACACTGTAACTGTGGAACCAGCTGGCAACCTTGACCCTGAAGCAGCAGTATTTACACCAGCCCAGTCTCTGTTGTCTCCGATGACCACGCCTATGGCTCCAATGTCACAGCTACCAAGTTCTCAGAAATCACCCTCTCAATCCCTGTTCAAGAGTCTGAATCAGTAGATTGCATAATACCCAGTGATGAACTTTGAAGACTATCATTGTAGTATATTATTTATTCTTCAAATTCTCTCTTTTTCCAGATTACATTTATGTGTACATATAATGGAATTATCAACAACTGTTTCAACATTCAGCGGCATATAATCTATAGTCAGTACCATAGGACTTAACTCAATGTCTGATTTGAGACAGTGTTTTTGTTTTCTACTTTCAAACTTACTCTATTTTACTCCTGAACCTTATCCTCCTATCACAAGCCTTTATTGTAAACAGTGTTGATCCTGATCAGATGGCCGTCTGATTAGAGTCTGCACTGTTTGACACTCAGTTATGAATTTGTAGTAATAAATCACATCAAGTAACCTGACTGGTTCAGGAACGGAAATGGATGTGGCTGAACTAAACTTAATGGAACTGAATATTCAGGGGGATATGGGTTGAGACCAAATAGTGTTAAAAGTTGCAAACACTGTGGCTAGTCTGATTTAATGATTATGTTGATCGGACAATACAATATGAATGACCGTATACAGATCTGGATCCGATCTTCATTTAGATGAAGATCTGATCTAGGTGGTTTTATTTTGCTGCCAAACTAATAGTGTAAGCTATACTCTGTTCACAAGCTGTATTGAGAGTTACATGAACATGTCTAAACGGTATGGTTGCTCTTGCTGTGTCTGACAAGAATCACCTCAACCAAAATCTTACAAAAACTGTAGACAAGTTCACAAACTTTACTGTGAATGGTTCCAACATGAATTCAGTTTATACACTCTGTTATGAAATCTAACCTGGTGAACAGTGTCAGACATGAAGATAAACAGCATTACAGACCTAGATTTGGCTGTTCCTCCAAGGTATGCCTGACCTGGGCCAGTATTGTCTGTTTCTCTGTTTAAAACTGAATCAGAGTTGAGCATGCTTTAAATGTTTTGAATTATCATAAACATAGAGTAACTAACACTGCTGACTAGAATCAGTCATTCCTGCAAAGTGGTGTCTGGCTTTTGTGTGCCTGACATATTTTTACAACTCAGTTAACTGAGTATATTGAGAGGCTTGTATGATGTGTCAATCTGTGGCCTAATGTGTGCTGAAAGAAATGTTAAGCACCACATTCCCTGATCAGGCATTTTATAATGATGATGTCTAATTTTGGCGGTCATTGTTTCCTGTATTAAGAGTAAGTCCATAAACCATACATGTATCAGGAGTATCCTGAATGCTTAACATGACTGCTGGATATTACCTTGAAACAAGTCGGGCAAAGCAGACCTTGACCGGGCTGTCCTAGATAGGATTGCCTGGTCTGGTGTGTTTTGCTGGCTTGCCACCAGTAGCCAGCTCAAGAGCACTTGACTCCAATAGTATTGATTGTTACTCACAGGCATGAATATTATGCATGTTTCAAACATTACTAGGACCTATGAAACCAACCTTATTAAACTTAATTTAATTTGATATATTTAATCAAGCATTTAGCACTACAGACTCAATCAGGCTGTCCTCCAAGGGTCGTCTGGTTTGGGCCTGAGTGCTTGCTATCCAGTTCACTATCTGTATGGCATGTATGAATCATAAATATTACTGCTATTATCCAAAGCATTCTATAATAGGCCCTTATCAAAATAGACAATTACAACAGATTATGACCGGGCGTCTCTATTAAGAGATGTCTGGCCAGGATCTGTCCTATTGCCGCAAAGACTTGCATATATGTATGCACCGGGGCCTCATTGTAGCATGCACATTATAACACTGTTGTGGATGTAGCGTGGTTTCCAAAGTGGATCCCAGGAGTGTGTAGATTATATGGAAAATGACCTTCTATGTGGTCTGTACGCTCTTGCTTGTTTGGATATAACACAGTTGTTTAACTGGCGTGGTTTCTGCTTTGGACCCAGATAGTGGTGTTATAGGGGGTTGGGGTGTATAGATGTATGCCTTAGCTGATCTTGAAAAAGTATGTTGTTTGAGCTTGTTGGGATCGCCCCACTGAGGAGATTCAAATAAGTACACTCAACAAATGAAAAAAAAAAAAAAAAAAAAAAAGGAAGGCCTCATTAGTTCCGAATATCTTCAATTTGAACAAGATTTCTTGGTCCTAAATGTGTTCCGAGATGTCTGGGTTAGGCTGTACATATGTATATATATGTGTGTGTATGCCTCAGGCAAGTTTACTGTCTTTAGGGATTTCTTAACCGAATCACTGTTGCTCCTTATTAGCCCTGGGCACTCGGCAGTTGAAGAATTGTCAAGGGCTAACTAGACAAAAAATATTGTTTCGCACAATTAGGCTGAACTATCTCATGCCTAAGGGAGACAATCTTTAACAAAAACGAAATATTTATGTTATATCTCTCCTCGAGTGGAGCTACTCTTAAAGGAAAGAATTTGCTCCTCCTAGGAGCAAATTCTTTCCTTTAAGAGTGAACCCACCAACAATGTGTAAGAATTAAATTCAAATCCTAGTTGTCTCCCTTAGATTTGAATGATCTACATTACGCACATGCGTAGTGTGCGTAATGCTGCACAATTGTTGTACTCCTTCTGTTCAACTGCCCAACTACTTATCAAATCTGCATTGTTCTGCTTATATCCGGTTTTATCACATAATATTTGATATTTCCACTACTCATGAAATTGTCCCAAATATTGGACACTAAAAACTGTGGTTTATCTTCTGGTTGCTGCTGCTTGACCTGCTGAACTCTATCCAGTATCCACCATAGTTTGACTGGAGCTAGAAATAAACAAAACAAAAAAATCATAAACTTTCAAAGTATTAACAGTAAAAATTTTAGCAACTTGAACAAGTTTATTTTTAGCAATGCACTTATATCATATCTCAAAAAAAAAGCCCAAAAGGTATGTTGTGTGTGCCTATTGGGGTCGCCTCACTGAGGCAGATCTGATGGGTGCATGCATGATGTGTGCTGATTGGGTACATACACTAAAGCATGCCATCATCTCATTGTATTTAAAGTCAAAGCGAAGGAAAAAAAAATATATAGTATAAATAATAATAATGATAATAAATAATCCCTGTTGTGCACCATCTTTGGCAATACGAATAACCACATCGCAGAAACCATGTACACGCCTATATAATTTTGACAGCCACGACCAGCATCTTATGAGGAAATATAAATAATGAAGAAGAAATGAATTTCATTACTGTTGTAGGTGCGTGTGTGTTTTCGTGCTGCTTAATGGTTTGACCTGTTCCTGTTCAAGTTGCAAAAGTTCTAATGAATTTCAAAAAAAAAAAAAAAAAAATCATAACTGTTAATAATTAATTAATTATAGGGAAGTTATAACTCCTGTCCTGCTGTACATGATTGCTCTTACTGCTGTATGAAATAAGGATCCGGATTGGATGGCCCTAACGAAGCCATCTGATCAGGATCTACACTTAATATATTTTAGTCTGGGAACATGATTTTTTTTTTTCCAGCGGACAGGGGTTAGTATTACAGAGCCCGCATATAACCACAGCTTTCTTTCATAGTGTTGTGCTGTAATAAAGAATTCTGCGATTGCTTGGGTTCTCAATTGGATGAATGGCTGAAAATAAACTGCCCCCTTTGAGGAGTGCTGAGTGTTGTGGATGTATGTTATGGTTGTCTTGGTGTCTCACCGAGGCGATCTTTGCAGACATCTACAAGCCAATATTCTAGGGGTGCAGATGGCAAGATTTTTCTAGTACTGTGGATTCAGCATTGCATTCTTTACAAGACAGGTGCCCATGCTGATCAAAACTAAGAAGAAGCCCTGAGGTTTGGACTCAACTCACTTCAACTGTTGTAAGAAGGAGAGCCATCTGTATAAACTTCTCTATTTAGCATATGCCAATTATTGTTAATACACCACAACCTCGTTATAACACGGTTCATTATAGCACGGTTCTGGATGTAGCGCGGTCTTGAGATAGATCCCAAAAATGTATGGATTGTATGGAAAAGTGACCATTTATGGTCATTATTTTTATATTATCTATGCATTCTTGTTCGGATAAAACACTGTTGTTTAACTAGTCTAACACGGTCTTTGCTTTGGACCCAGGCAATGGTGTTATAAAGGGGTTGGGGTGTATCTTTATTATTGTTATACATGTATTTCTTTGAAAAATGAGCAGTATTGTAACCTATCATGCACTAACCACTACACTGACACTAGTCATTTTCACATCTGAATAAGAACTGTACTGGACTCTTCCCTTTATATACAATTCCAGTTGCAAAGACATTGCGCCATGCTGGAAGTCATGATGTCTTTTGTTTCCATAAGTATGATCTCATTACTTCTTTTTCTTATCCTAGATCTATCCCTCATTCTCAATACTCTATTCTTTCCTTCTTTTGAGAGAACCACCAAACACCCATTCATTAGAATGTTGCAATTTATAAGTACCTTGTTCATGATGATTGTTAATCTATATGATGATGTATAATAATCCCACGACCTACACTGGGGACAAAGTTTACTTAAAATGGAATTCAAAAACAACTCTTAATAATAAATCTAGCAAAGACATCACAAAGAAGAATACCCTATCATCAGTAAAAATTGCTCATTCAAATATCAATAGTATCAGAAATAAAACTGACCAAATTGAAGCAGAATTGTCAGATTATGACATCTTATGCTTCTCAGAGACTAAACTTAATGACAATGTCCCTTCATCCAAGCTAGAAATCAAAGGATTTAAAACACCAATACGTAAAGATAGAGACATCAACAATGGGGGTGGACTTATGATTTACTTAAAACACAACATGTTCTTCATACGAAGACATGATCTTGAAAACAATGCCATAGAATGCTTATGGCTCGAAATCCGCACCCTAAAAAGTAAATTTCTCATTGGTCTTTTCTATAGACCTCCAAACAGTTCTGTCGAGTTTTGGAATTTTTTTGACGATATAATGGAAAATGCATCAGAGCAAAACTTGGACATGATAGTGCTTGGTGACTTTAATGAAGACATTCTTTCAACAGAGAGTAGAAGCCACTTGACTCCAATAATGCAAAAGTTTAACCTAAGTCATATAATTAATGAACCGACAAGAATCACCCCTACCTCTGCCACTTGCCTAGACCTAATTATGACAAAGTGACAGACAAACCACACATCTATTATTAATGACTCTCATGTCTTACCCCCTTTCAATAGTGATCATTCCACCATTACCATTGAAGTTACCTTTAAAACATTCAAATCTCTTACTTATAAAAAGAAAATTTGGAAGTTTGAAGAAGCAAACACTAATGCTATTGACAACGAATTAAACCAAACTGACTGGTCATTTATTCTTGATGGAGTCAACATGAATGAAATAGCTAACAAATTTGAAGAAATAATTCTGACCACCGCTCAAAAACATATACCAAACATCTCATTTACTAAACGACCTAATGACAAGCCTTGGATGACAAATGAGATCAGAAAGGGCATAAGACAGCGGAACAGGCTTTTTAAAAAGGCTAAACAAACTCAACTAATTACCCACTGGCAGAAATATAAAGACAAGCGCAACGAAATTATTAAGTTAATCCGCGAGGCAAAATCTGATTATAAAAAAAGCTTAGAAGAAAAATTGGCTGACCCAAATTTATCCCCAAAAGACTGGTACAGAATTGTTAATGATATCACAAAACTAAAAAACAAACATAACCCCCAACCACCACTTTATAAAAATAACCAGGTGCATATTCATCCAATTGATAAAGCTCAAACCCTAAATGAACATTTTGCTTCCATCTCAAAAATAGAGAATGAACCCCCATTACCTGAACAGATCACAAACACTAGTTTTTCCCTTAGGTCAATAGAAATCACAAGCCAAGATGTAAAAGATCCATTACACTTATTAAACCCATCAAAACCAGGTGGACCTGATGATATTTCCCCTAAATTGATAAAATTGATATCTAATGGTATTCACCATCCACTCACCTTACTTTTCAATAGATCCCTTGAGCTTGGTCAGGTTCCATACCAATGGAAGATGGCGAACATCTCTGCTATATTTAAAGGAAAGGGAGATGACCAAGACCCAACCAACTATAGACCCATCTCAGTCACTAGCTGCCTTGGCAAAATCCTGGAAAAAATAATTTTCAAATATCTGTATAACTATTTAGAGGAAAACAAAATCTTAACAGACTATCAGTCAGGCTTCCGACCTAGAGACTCAACTGTTAACCAGCTTCTAGAACTATATCAAATTATCATTGAAAACTTAGATAAAGGGTTAGAACTGAAATTCATATTTTGTGACATAAGTAAAGCATTTGATAAAGTTTGGCACAAAGGACTTTTACATAAACTTAGAAATTATGGCATTGACGGAAATATTCTTAAATGGTTTACAAGTTACCTCTCTGACAGACAACAGCGTGTAACAAGTGAAGGCTTTTCTTCAACTTGGCTACCTACTTGTGCTGGAGTGCCACAAGGGTCTGTTTTAGGTCCCTACCTCTTCTTGCTTTATATTAATGACATTGTAAACAACATTGACACTAACATCAGATTGTTTGCAGATGACACATCTTTATTTACAATAATTGAAAGTGCCAACTCCATTGAGGCCTTGCAGGAAGACTTATATAAAATTGCTAAGTGGTCGGATGATTGGTGTATTATCCTTAATCCATCCAAAACTACCTCGATGACATTTTCTCGTAAAAGAGATTCTCAGTCGCTTGATGTTAAATTTGATAATGAAACACTGAAAGATGTAAAACACCATACCCACCTTGGCCTAACACTTACCTCTGATGCTTCTTGGGATGAACATATTAAAAGAACCTATTCCAAAGCTGCATATAGACTAAACATTCTAAGAATGCTTAAATATGACTTAGACAGAAAATCTCTCTTACGGTTCTATACTTCTTTCATTAGACCTACCTTGGAATATGGTGATATAGTCTGGGATAACATCAGCCAACAAAACCAAATTCTTCTAGAAAATATCCAACTTGATGCTTGTAGAATCATCACAGGTTTGCGTAAGGGAACATCTCATCATATACTGTATAATGAGTTAGGGCTATGTCCACTTGCTGAAAGGAGAAAACAACATAAGCTAATACAGTTTTATAAAATCTTAAGTAATGAAGCACCAAATTACTTGGATACTATTCTGTATAGATTCAATGAGAAACAGTCAGACTATAATTTACGAAGTGCTAAATTAAAACATCCAACGCCCAAAACTAAATCATACCAAGACAGCTTTTTTATCTCAACAACTACTCTTTGGAATAATCTACCAACCAACCTAAGCAACGCAACATCACTGTATACATTTAAAAACCAGTTAAAACGAGAAATAACCAAACCTCCTAAACAATTTTCTTTTGGGTCAAGAAAATACAACATTATAATATGCCAACTAAGGAACGAGAAAAGTCAACTTAACAGTGATCTTTTTAAAGACCACCTCAGAGACTCACCCCTCTGCAACAACTGTAATGAAAATATCCAAGAAAACAAGCAACATTTTTTCTTTGAATGTACTAGGTTTGTTCAACAAAGAATGGATATGATTAATAGCCTCCAGTCCTGCCATCTTTTGTATAGTAATATTAAATTAAACGCAGAATGCCTGGTAAAAGGCTCGAGTACATTAGCAGATGAATATAACCGTCAGCTTATAAATATTGTTTCAAACTTCATAAGGGACACAAATAGGTTTGATGATCAGTAACAATATCAGTCAACACATATCTATGAATTTGCCCGTGTACAAACTTGACGTCATAAATACCATTCAAATATATCTAAAATCCTGAACTTGGAAGAAAAAAAAAAAAAAAAACAATGAGAAAGGGATGAAAAAGGAAGATGAAATGGAAAAAGAATAAAAATGTGTTAAGTCCCTATTTATAAGAGGGTGGTTATTGTAAATGCCCCTGGTCATGCAGGGTGATAAGTGCTATGTTGAGTTTCACCAACTCTTAAGCAGTTAAGAGTATGGTGTCTTCTACAAAATCTGTCTTCCATGAGCTACACGGTATGTTAACCCTTGTCTTGCGTTCCAGACAGCCCCTATCTTTGCAAACAGTGTGGACCCAGATCGGATGGCTTTTTGATCGGGATCCACACTGTTTAACATTCAGAAATTCAGTTTATGAATTTTTATCTTCGCAAACAGTGTGGACCCAGATCAGATGGCTTTTAGTCGGGATCCACACTGTTTGACATTCAGTTTATGAATTTTTAAGAATAAACCAAATCAAGTAATTTGATTGGCCGATAGTCAGAAGTGGGTGTGGCTGGATGTTCAGCGGGATAAGGGTTGCCATGTCCAGCTAAATGCCTTTTTTTTTTTTTTTTTTTTTCATCTTGGTGTGTGTTTATGCTTGACACCCTCATAACTACCCACATACAGTTCTTTGTATGCATAAACCCATATTCAAATCAAACTAGAATACTGTCGATGGCGCGCCATCGCAAATCCCCACGTTTTCTACAGAGGGGCCAAGTACCGAAAACCCCTCACCCTGGGCCCTAATTTGACTCCATGGTCAAAATATTACCTGTATTATATTCTACTAATCATGCCCTTCAATTTCATATGCCACATGACTATGTTCCAAAAAACTTAAATTTTGACCTTTTGACCCCTCTCCCAGGGCCCCAATCTGACCCCAGGGTCAAAATTTTACTTGTAGTTTATTCTACCCATTATCCCCTTCGCATAGATATGCAACATGACTATGTTCTGAAAAACTTTAATTTTGACCCCCGACCCCCCCAAGTCCGACCCCCAGGGCGTGACCTAGGGGTCACAGCCAAAATCCCGTTCAATATGTTTTACTTTTTTCATAACTAAGTACATGTGCAAAGTTTGACATCAAAATCTTCAAAATTGACTTTGTAATTGAATTTTATTGATATTTGACCTTTTGACCCCTCCCCTGGGCCCCTGGGGGCGGGGACAAAAAAAAAAAAATGTGCTCTTGCGCAAGCCATTCATGTAAGCAACTCGCATACCAAATTTGGTTGAATTCCGGCTAACGGTTTAGGAGGAGATTGCCGGACAGACAGACGGACGGACAGACGGACGGAGGCGATAACAATATCCCCACTTTTTTTTTTTTTTTTTTTTAAAAAAAACGTGGGGATAATCATGCACCAATATGCTATGACAGAGTCTTTTGCCTGTGTCCTTTAAGATGCATTATTCAGCTAAGCTTTATTGTGGATTCTGTCATGTGATGTGATTATATCATATCCAACTCACAGGCACTTGGCCCGTTGATTTGTCCGAAAAAAAATGTCATGAGTAAAAAAAAAAAAAAAAAAAAACAGATTTTTTTCATACTGGTATAGAAAGCTAGACAAGGTTCACAACAAACCAGCACCATTTTCTCGGTACACATTAAAAGACAATTGGCACAGGCACATTTTTTGACACAGGAAGGTATATTTTGTATGAAGTTCAACCTATGGCATGCAGAATTTCAACAAAATAATGCAGAACACCTGGATCAAGCCCCATTGTGATCTACACGTCAAATTACCCCGGGTAGACTTTAGTAGGACAACTAACTGTCACACCAACTTCATGGTTTTTCACCGGTTCGCTGCGATTTCCTGTTGAAATCCTATAATATCAGCACAAAAGCCAATACACCTAGGAATATCAATGAATATGCTCTCATCTAATGCAAAAGTTTTGGCCAGTTAACCATTATTACCAGCAATTTTCGCCTTTTTTGTGTGTAAGCATGCATTTCTTGTTGCAATGTTGTTTTCATTCTATATCTTGAAGCTGATGTAATACGAGCGCTGATTGGTCGAAATCGTTGGAGTTCCCAAATTTCGACCAATCAGCTTGCAGATTACATCATCTTCAAGATACAGAATGAAAACAATATTCCAAAGAGAAATGCCTGCTCGCATGAAAAAAGGTGAAAATTGCTGGTAATAACGGTTATCTGGAGAAAACGTTTGCATAAGGTGAGAGCATCTTCATTGATATTTATAAAAATGTTGGCTTTTGTGCTGACATTATCAAATTTCCGCAGGAAATCGCAGGGAAACAGTGAAAAACCATTGAGTGGGTGTGACAGTTAGTTGTCCTACTAAGGTTAATCCGGGGTAATTTGACGTTTAGACTACGATGGGGCTTGAACCAGGAGATCTGCATTATTTTGATGAAATTCTGCATGTCTTAGGTTGAAGTTCATACAAAATGTACCTTCCTTTGTCAAGAAATATGCCTTTGCCAATTGTCATTTTATATGTACCGAGAAAATGGCACTGGTTTGTTGAGAACCTTGTCTAGCTTTCTATACCAGTATGAAAAAAAATCTGATTTTTTTTGTTTTTTACTCATGACATTTTTTTTTTCGGACAAATCAACGGGCCAAGTGCCTGTGACAAAAACAGACAGCACCTCTCACGCCACGTGTAAACAGGTGAAGAGGCCAAAAGGTCATTGAAATAAACCGGTGTAAGGATAAATCTAGTGGCTATCAAATCTGAATCTGAATAGCACATTCGAAGTCCCCACTCTACCTCAACCTCAAATACATAAGTACTATTTAAAATAATAGGTAGCTGATGGTTGGTCTCTCTCGTACTCAAATCTCTCTCTCTCTCTCTCTCTCTCTCTCTCTCTCTCTCTCTCTCTCTCTCTCTCTCTCTCTCTCTCTCTCTCTCTCTCTCTCTCTCTCTCTATTAATCTTATAGATCATAGATCTACATTATTCTTATACCTTACCTGCTGATAAATAAATAATCTAGTAGAAGTAACAAATCTGTAATCCCACTCAGAACTTACGTTGACGTGACGTTGGTTAGACGTCGTATCAGAGGTACTTTGACTTTGTTGCAGCGTCACAACAACGTCGGTACAAAGTCACCCACAAACGAGATGCCGCATCTTCGTCGAAGCGACATCAACTCATGGTGTCGCATCGACGTTGAATCGACGTCTCAATGATGGCAACGTATGTATGTTGGGATAATGTTGTTAAATTGTATTTCTTAAATGTTGTATCTCAAATAATGGTTTCAACTATATCTATATATAAAACATGCTGTAAACAGTACCACTTGGAAAGGACCAAAATAGGCAACGCCTACG
Organism: Lucinisca nassula; assembly: GCA_963580285.1. Lineage (NCBI taxonomy): Eukaryota > Metazoa > Mollusca > Bivalvia > Lucinida > Lucinidae > Lucinisca > Lucinisca nassula. The sequence continues at coordinate 124,114,886 of OY757017.1, forward strand.
TCCAATCCAATGGTACATATATATACTCTTTTTGTGTATGTATGTTACCATGAAATTTCTAATAAATAAATAAATAACTATATATATATATATACCTTTTCAAAATATGTATGTACTCGTCTACTGGTAAACTCTATTACCATAATTTCACTGGCACCCGCCCACCGAGGCCTGAAAAAATAGATGGGCTGCATGATGATTCCACGCAGAGCTGAAACCGACCCCACATGTGTACTGGTAAACCGCGTAGAGGATCTTAGCCTGCCCAGGGGTGCGAGTCGGTTCGTCCATGCATATAAACCCTATTGGTGACATTGGGCGACAGGGCTTGAGATGGCATTTCATCTCAATGTCGGGTTAAAGTCCCACAGTCGAGACGGACCGTCCATGCATATAAATCATATTGGTTTCATTGGGCGACCGGGCTTGAGATGACATTCCATCTCAATGTCGGGTTAAAGTCCCACAAAAGTGGAAGCAACGTCTCCAAAATGACCTATACAATGTTGACGGGGACATTAAACCTCAAATCAAACAAACAAAAAGAAACATAATTTCACACCCGACTGTATGCATGTATTATCTTCGCCGTCTTCCTAAGATGGCGATATTGTTATTCAAAACATAGTGGTCGGCAAATCTCGCAGTTCACGAGATGCCGAAAATTCACGAGCAGTTAAGAAAGCCGACATATTAGGCGATGACATTGACTAATTTATTCATTGCATAAAGGTCAGTCTAATGTCAAATTGTTCGATCTTAAGTTGTGACATGATAAACATTTGTTCATGCGAGGTTACAACAGCTAATGTCGTTTTTACGAGTGATGTGCCGGCCCCAGTAGCTTATCCGGATGTGCGTCTGGTGACCAGGAGGTTACTGGCTCGAAATCAACCCAGAAGGCTGATCATGAAATCTTTTTTACGGTCATTCTCTCCCAGTTGTCAAGTTCTGGTGAAAGAATGTCTAAAGGTTATCAGTCTTTTCATGCTAAACTCAGCTGAGAATGAAATTTATAATGCTCATAAATAAATAAATAAAAGAGGCAATTTTTCTGATCATATCAACAATTGTTGGCATTTTAAAATTTATGAGCCGGGCAAATTTCATGCTCAAACGAGTTGAGCATGAAAAAAGGTTTATAACCTCGGGACCTGGCCCGCTTATGCAAAAGCCTGGTCTTATGGTAAACCGCTTATGTGAAAGCCTGTCCAAGAGTGATTAGGTAAACTGACCGGCTCGATATAACATAAATAGCGTTGACCGGGTTGTTAACATCCAAACAAACAAACACTTACGAGGGATGTGGCTTACTGGACACGTCTGCATGTGTCCATAAAATGTTAGAGAATGCGTTTATCTGAAAAGAGTAATTTATCTGATTAGGCCTCGAGGTTATTCATTACGCAAACACGCCTATACAAATACATTGCCACCTTTATCGCCGAAAACATGAAAATTGTATGATGAAAAATGTTGATAGTTTTCTTATTTCTGCTCCAAATATAGATTGTGGGCACTCGTTAGAACCGCCTCATCGAGGCGGTTCTAACGAGTACCCACAATCTATATTTTAGAGCAGAAATAAGGAATACCCCCGGAAACCCCAGTTTTACTATATAAAAGTGGGGTTCAAGGGGGTCAAAATTATATAGGCGTGTTTTCGTGATGTTCAACTCAGCTCAGCATGGACTGTGTTATGCCCATAACTTATAACTTTTCCTGCTCAGGTCATAACTGAATGCCATTTGTTCTGCTCATAACATAACTTTTCCTGCTCAGGCCATAACTGAATGCCATTTGTTCTGCTCATAACATAACTTTTCCTGCTCAGGCCATAACTGAATGCCATTTGTTCTGCTCATAAATTTTAAAATGCCAACATTTGTTGGCATTTTAAAATGCATAAGCAGTATAAATTTCATGCTGAAGTGAGTTGAGCATGGAAAAGTTATTTCAATTCGGGGTCAGATTTTTGTTTTGCAAATAAATTACTAGGCCCAGTATTCAAGCTTAATTGATGTCTTGCTTATCTTAAAAACAAATTTTAAAGTAGGCCTAAAACTTACCAAACAAACAAAAAATTTCCGTGACTTAGACAGAACTCTGATCAAACGCCAAATGAGCGATAACAAAGTCAAAAGAAAGAAAACCATTTATATATTTTATGTGTTTTATTTATCCATAAAGAACCAAGCAAAACTGAGGAGCAGACGACATTTCATTTTTTCAGAGAAACCCCTAGCTTAATCATAGTGTAGTTTTGTCGTCTGCGATCATTCCTGGTGTATGAATGTCATTTGACGTGTCACCAGTAACAATTCTGATCATTGGTTCCGTTGCGGAATTCTGAAAATTTTCGAGGGTCACTGACGAGGCCTAACTGGCCGTAACTAGCTAGTCTTGCCATGAAAACATGTACCCTCCATACTTTTCAGTTCTGTGGTGTATTCCTTGCTTCCAAAATATATCCCTTTTCTAGAACATATTTAACATTTCAGTACATTTAAAACAATCAACATTCGATGAAGGAATCTGGTCACCCAAGGCACCTGCGGTCATTTGTTCAAAACTAACGACATCGTTAGTTAACAAGACGTTAATTTGTTTAATTTGAGGTTTAACATCCCCGTCAACACTGTGTAGGTCATTTTGGAGACGTTGCTTCCAATTTTGTGGGACTTCAACCCGACATTGAGATGAAATGACATCTCAAGCCATGTCGCCCAATAAAACCAATAGGGTTTATTAGCATGGACAGTCCGCCTCGCACCGCGGTTCCTGGACTGGCTTAGATCCTCTAAGCGGTTTACCAGTACTAGTGTGCGGGCCGGATTCAGCTCTGCGTGGAAGCATCATGCAGCCCATATATTTCTTCAAGCCCCTATGGGCGGGGGCCGTAACAAAACGTTAAAACTGTGATCATTGATTATGGCTAATATGCTGATATTTTTGCTGAAAAAAAGTTTCACATCTTTTTTCAGCAAAAATAATACTATTTTAGATATTGTACTTGCTAGAACGGTCAAGAATTTTACCAGTAACGAGCTGGTTCAGCTAATGATGCTTGAACAACTGCCGCCTGGAAAATGCCACGAAATTAATCCGTCAAGCATGTTATTGGAAGAGGAATTTTGATGTTAGCACTTTTGCAATATATATCGCAAACTTGCAGCCATGTTTTTCAACCGAGCAAGTGTACTTCAAGGCATGTGAAAGAAGATCTCTGCAAAATTTCTGTTGAGCCCTTGAATAGTTTTTGAATATATGTTTTTGATTTATTCAATCCGTTGCCATTGCAACCAGAGTTCTTCAAGGATTCAAAAGGTTTGAAGGAGCCTGAGAGGGGACATTAAGAGAGAATGATTCCTTGGAAGTTTCATGCCAACTTTTAACGGCTTATATATGGGGCGCCATTTTACAGTTTTTCCTTATTTATAGATACCCATAATTGTTTATAAATATACATAATCGAAATTTGGATATCCATAATTATTTACGGATATCAATAATAATTATTTATTGATATCCATAGTTCGAATTAATGATATCCATAATTCGAATTATGGATATCCATAAATCAATCTTAATTATGGATGTCAATATATAGAATTATGGATATCCATTATTCGATTTGTGGATATCTGTAATTCGATAGATGGATATCCATTATTCGGCTTATTTATGAATATCATTAATTAGAATAATTGGCGTTCATAAATCTAATTATGGATAGCTATAATTCGGTCTATGGATGTCATTTATTCAGATCGATTTATGGATATCTATAATTGGAATTATGGATATCATTAATTCGAATTATGGATATCCATTATTAGGTCCATTTTTGAATATCCATAAATCGAATTCTGGATATCAATAATTCGTCTTTGCATATAGATACAATAAATAATGATCGAACCTAAAGGCTCTTGCGGTGAATTATGGATATCGATAATTCGAAATTTGGATATCCCAAATTCAGCCCAATTAATAGATATCTATGGATATCATAAATTCAGATCAATTTATGGTTATCCATAATTCGATATATGGATATCACTGATTCCAATTATGCCGGATATTAAAATTATATAAAAATTGGAGATATCCATAATTCGATTTATGGATAGCTATGGATATGTGGATATCTAAAATTCGAATTATGGACATCCGTTATTCGACTGATTTATGGATATGCATAATTCGAATTATGGATATCCATAAATCGAATTATGGATAACTATAAATATGGATTAAATTGTAAAACGACACCCCATACTTATTGGGGTGAGGATTTTTAGTGAAAACTGACGGAAGAGGTACGACGGAAGTCGGACAGTGGGCGAACACAAAAGCTAATCCTGAGTTTAACAGACAGAAAAAGCTCAAAGAGCATGTCCATGAAAAAAATACCCTTGTATAGGTGGTAGCAACAATAATGTTAACATTCTCAGTGATTTTTTTTTTTTTTCAGAAAACCCCAGCTGTTAACAATTTGGACACAATGTCGATAGCACAGTGGTTAACGCGTTCGACTTATGATTGAGAGGTTGTGCGTTCGAACCGGTCACCGGTATCGAAGGATGTCCTTGGGCAAGACATGTAATGACACTGCTCCACTCCACACAGCTGTAAAATGGGTAGCAGTGGTGTAAAAGCCACTGCCTCGCTCTCGCGAGCGTGAAAACACCCGGAATGAGTGTTCGAGAGCGTTTCAATAAGCTTGAAGCTTTCATCGCAGTCGAACTAAAATAAATTAGTATAAACTAAATATCAAAGAACGGAGTCTTCTGCTTTCAGACAAGAATTTTTTTAAAGGTTTTCCTTAAATAAGTCTTGGAGTCCCCGGCGCGGGCCATTTTTGGCCCCAGGGCTATAATTTGAACAATCTTGGTATAAATCCACAAGACGAAGCTTCATACCAAATATCAGAGATCTTGGCCTTCTGCTTTCAGACAAGAAGATTTTCAAATGTTTTCATTGCCTTGCATTCTATTTTCTAGGGCTATAATTTGAACATTTTTGATAGGGGTCTACCAGTTGAAGCTTCATACCAATTATCAAAGAACTGGGCCTTGTGGTTTCAGAGTAGAAGATTGTTTTAAATTTCCCTTTATAAGTCAATGTCAAACCAAAGGGCCCCGGGGTGGAGGCATTTTTGGCCCAATGGCTATGATCTGAAAAATATTGGTAGAGGTCCACTAGATGAAGCAACACACCAAATATCAAAGACCTGGGCCATGCGGTTTCAGAGAAGAAGATTTTTAAAAGATTTTCCCTGTATAAGCCAATGTTAAACCAAAGGAAGCCGCAGGTGGGAGCATTTCTCGCACTGGGCCTATTTGAACAATCTTGATAGACGTCCACTAGATCAAGGTACATACCAAATATCAAAGAATTGGGCCTTGCGGTTTCAGAGAAGAAGATTTTTTTAAATACATTCCATATATAAGCTATGTAAAACCAAAGGGCCCCGGGGCGGGGACATTTTTGGCCCCAGGGCTTTAATTTGAACAATCTTGGTAGAAGTCTACTAGATGTAGCTTCATACCAAATATCAAAGACCCGGGCCTTGTGGTTTCAGAGAAGAAGATTTTTAAATATATTCCCTATATATGCCTATGAAAAATCAAAGGGCCGCGGGGCGGCTACATTTTTGGCCCTAGGGCTATAATTTTAAAACTTCACACCAGATATCAATGACATGGGCCTTGCGGTTTCAGATAAGAAGATTTTTAAAGATTTCCCCTATATAAGCCTACATGTATATAAACCAAAGGCCCCCCCCCCCCCCCCCCCCCCCCCCCCCCCCCCCGAGGCGGGGGCATTTTTCGCACTAGGCTTATAATTTGAATAAACTTGGTAGAGGTCCACTAGATGAAGCTTCACACCAAATATCAAAGAACTGGGCCTTGCGGTTTCAGAGAAGACTTTTAAATATTTTCCCTATATACATCTATGTAAAACCAAAGGGCCCCGGGGTGGGATATTTTTGGCCCAATGGCTATCTTTTGAACACTCTTGGTAGAAGTCTACTAGATGAAGCTTCATACCAAATATCAAAGACCTGGGCCTTGTGGTTTCAGAGAAGAAGATTTTTTAAAATATTTTTGTTGGACCCAAAGACCATTTCTGTGAAATTAATTAAAAATCAGTCTGCCTGTTTAGGAGTAGAAGTCATTTTGAGAAGTAGAAGTCATTTTTGATGAAACGACATCTCAAACCCTGCTGCCCAATGAAACCAATGGTGATTAAATGCATAGATGGTTCCACTCGCACCACTTTGCCTGGACAGGCTAAGACCTTCAAAGTGGTTTACCAATACTCCTGTAGAAGCACCTTGCAGCCAAGGTGGGTGGGGTCAAAACTTTCAAAAGACATCTGTCTCTAAAAGGAAGAAATGTTATAGGAATGCTCCATGGGTGACCCTCTAACAAAATTGCTCAAAATATTTTGCTTAACTGAGCAGGATGGCCACCAGAGCTAAAAACCTCAAACCTCATTCCTGTCAAATAATTTCATAATCCATCCACTGGTTATGGAGAAGTAGTTTAAAGGTTTTTTTATTTTTAGCTCTTGCAGCCATCTTGTTAACCAGAGCGGAAAGGTTTGAGTGATTTTGGTAGAGGGTCGCCAAAGGAACATTCCTGTGAAGTAATTTCAAAGTCCATCCAATGGTTAAGGAGTAGAAGTCGTTTAAAGGTTTTTTTTTAAATTTTTAACTCTGCTGGCAATTTTGTTCAAACGAGCGGAACGGTTTGAGCAATTTTGGTAGAGGGTCACCCAAGGAACATTCCTGTGAAATAATTTCAAAATCCATCCACTGGTTAAGGCGAAGATGTCGTTGAAGAATTATTCTATTTTTAGCTCTGGTGGCCATTTTGTTTACCCGAGCTGAACGGTTTGGGAATTTTCGGCAGAGGGCCACCCAAGGAACATTCCTGTGAAGTAATTTCAAAATCCATCCACTTATTAAGGAGAAGTTGTTTAAAGGTTTTTCTATTTTTAGCTCTGGCGGCCATTATGTTGACCTGAGCGGAACTGTTTGAGCAATTTTGGTAGAGGGTCACCCAAGGAACATTCTGGTGAAATAATTTCAAAATCCATCCACTGGTTAAGGAGAAAAAGTCGTTTAAGGATTATTCTATTTTCAGCTCTGTCGGCCATTTTGTTTACCCGAGCTGAACGGTTTGAGAAATCGCGGTAGAGGGCCACCCAAGAAACATTCATGTGAAGTAATTTCAAAATCTATCCACTGGTTAAGGAGAAGAAGTGGTTTAAAAGTTTTTCTATTTTTAGCTCTGGCGGCCATTTTGTTCACCAAAGCGGAACGGTATGAGCAATTTTGGTAGAGGGTCACCAAAGGAACATTCCTGTAAAATAATTGCAGAATCCATCCTCTGGTTAAGGAGAAGTCGTTTAAAGGTTTTATTTCTGTTTTTAGCTCTGGCGGCCATTTTGTTCACCCGAGCGGAACTGTATGAGCAATTTTGGTTGAGGGTCACCCAAGGAAGCTTATATAGGGGAATTCTTTAAAAATCTTCTTGTCTGAGACCAGAAGGCCAAGGTCTTTGATATTTGATATGAAGCTTCACCTAGTTGACCTCTACAAAGATTGTTCAAATTATAGCACTGGGGCCAAAAATGGTCCCGTGCTGGGGTCCACTGGTTTTATGCAGGCATATGATAGGGAAATCTTTAAAAATCTTCTTGTATGAAGCGTCATCTAGTGGACCGCTATGAAGATTGTTCAAATTATAGCCCTGGGCTTCCAAGAATGGTCCCACACGGGGGGCCCGCTGATTTTACATTGGCTTATATAGGGAAAAACCTTTAAAAATCTTCTTGTCTGAAACCAGAAGGCCCAGGTCTTTGATATTTAGTAGGAAACTTCATCTAGTTGACCTCTACCAAGATTGTTCAAATTATAGCCCTGGGGTCCACTGGTTTTACATAGACATATTAGAAAAAAACCTTTAAAGTCTTGTCTCAAACAGCACACTGGGACACGTGCAAAACTCTTAGCTCTTAGCTCAGGTGAGCGATATAGGACCATCACGGTCCTCTTGTATTCCATGTTGCATAACAGCTGACAGAGAAAATTGATAACCTTGGCAACATTCTTGCAAAGGTTGAATGAGCTGAAGATAGGTTGTCATTTAAATAAAGATTTATCTTAATTTAACCCTTGTCCTGCTGAATATTCATATATGCCACACCCACTACCGATTATCAACCAATCAGATTACTTGATGCAAATTATTGCAACAAATTCACAATCTGAATGGCAAACAATGTAGATCCTGATCAGATGGCTTCTTCAGAAGCCATCTGATCAGGATCTACATTGTTTCAAAGATAAGGCATATCCGGGATTAGCAGGACAAGGGTTAAGTCTGTAAGGCATGTTCTTCATTAAATGTAACCAATGTGGCAGAAGATCACCTAAGCAACCTTCCCTGATGTTCACGACAACCCCTATCTTTGCAAACAGTGTAGATCCAGATCAGATGGCTTCTGATCAGGATCTACACTGTTTGACATTCAATTTATGAATTTGTAGGAATACATTACATCAAGTAATCTAATTGGTTCAAAGTCAGAAATGGGTGTGGTTAATTTGAATATTCAGCAAGAGAAGGGTTAATAAGTTTAACTTTAATGAAACTGAACCATAGGAATAGGAGGAATTATCATTTAAAGATATTTCTATTTTTAGCTCTGGCTGCCATCTTGTTCATTTGAGCAGAACTGACAGATAATCTCCTGTATTTCTGTTTTAAGCTCTGGGAGCCATTTTGTTCATCGGAGCAAAATTGTTTAGCGATTTCTGTAGAGGGTCATCTAAGCAACATTCCTACGAAGTTTGAATGAAATTGAACCAAAGGTATAGGAGAAGTTGTCATTTAAACTTTTTCTGTTTTTTTTTTTTTTTGGTTTTTGTTTTTGTTTTTAGCTCTGGGTACCATCTTGTTCATTGGAGCAGAACCTTTCTGTCTGGTTTGATAAAGGGTCTCCTAAGCAATATTCCTGTGATGTTTGAATCTAATTGGAATAACGGTGAAGAAAGTCCAGTCATTTCGTACCCAAGTCATTTCGTACCCGACTCATTTCGTACCATTTTGGTCATTTCGTACCCGTTTTATTTTTCAGTTTGGTTATTTCGTACCCATTTTGGTCACGTTGTATCCACTTTGGTCATTTCGTATCCACCTATATTCTTTCTGGGAAAGGGTTTTGGTCATTTCGTACACAGATCTTTAAAAGTAGGTACGAAATGACTTTGGTGTGTTGAATTGTTTTTACAGGTAACGAGTACCTTTAGCGATAACTGAAGAATATATATATATACTGAAAAAGAAACGCAACTTTTTAACCCCAAAGGTTTTTATGCAACCATCAGGTTAACTGAAAAATCACTTTGCGATTTACTTTCTTACTTTTTAAACTTTCTTATACAGACAACATTTGGGCGATATCTGTACAGTTTAACGCTTCACTTGGCAATTCGTTATTTTCAACATTTCCTCGTGCAGTACATTAAATGTATACAGTAACCTCATCATATTGGCATATTGTGTTACCTGGTGTTTAGTTTCAAAAGTCCGGTAAAATTTCTCCACGGAATATTGCGAAACCCGGGAAGGGACATGAATTTTTTTTAATATGTTGTACGAACAAGATATTAAGTTGTGCGAACAAGATATTATCTTGTGCGGACAAGATAATATGTTGTGCGCACAAGATATATACTTGTTCGGACAACATATTATCTTGTGCGCACAAGACAATATCTTGTTCGCACAACATATTATCTTGTTTGCACGACATAGATCTTGGGAAGTTGTGCGAACAAGATATTATCTTGTGAGCACAAGATATTATCGTGTGCGGACAAGATATTAAGTTGTGCGAACAAGATAATATCTTGTCCGCACAAGATCTATGTTGTGCAGACAAGATATTATCTTGTGCGGACAAGATGATATGTTGTCCGCACAAGATATTATCTTGTTCGTACAAGATAATACGTTGTGCGCAGAAGATAATATCTTGTCCGCAGAAGGTATTATCTTGTCCGCACAACTTATAAAATAAAAAAAAACCATGTCCCTTCCCTGGTTCCGAAGAATATGGTATGTTTGACGCAAGATCAACGTAACGTAGCGGTCTAAATGCTTCTTCGTGGGACGTCTCAGGCTGTCATCGCCAGAAACTTCTACGTCAAACGGGAACGACAAATGACAGGCCCAGAAGTGGACGTCCATGCGTCACGGCACGTCGACAGGACCTATACATCCGTCTAACCCACCTTCGTATTCGGTTGCGTACAGCCGTCGAGACGTCTCAGGTGACACCAGGAACGCAAAACAATCGAATAAGTGCAGATACTGTCAGGAATCGCCTTTGAGATTTTGTCTTACGTCCTCGTCGTCCGTACGTTGGTATGCCATTAACACCACGACGACGTCAGGTTAGAACTGCGTGGCTCACACAACATAGGCCAAACCTGTTTCCCCTTCGTCAGTGGCGTAACGTAATGTTTTCTGACGAGTCCAGGTACTTGTTGTACAGAGCTGACGGCCGTCAACGTATGTATAGGCGTGACGGAGAGCGTTATCGTAACAATTGTTTGGTTGAACGTGATCGATTTGGAGGCGGTGGGTTGATTGTGTGGGCTAACATATCTTATGGTCATAGAACGCCCCTGGTATTCATTGATGGATCTTTGACGGCTCAGCGTTACGTTGACGTCGTTTTACGACCGGTAGTTGTTCCATATGTACGACAGCACAACGTTACGTTTCTACAGGATAACACTCGGGCGCATGTAGCAAGGCTCAGCATGGCGTTTCTTCAGCAAAACAACGTTGACGTAATGCACTGGCCTCCGTACAGTCCAAATATCTCTCCTATAGAACATTTGTGGGACGTCTTGAATAGGCGCGTACGTAACCGCCCCCAGCCGCCAACAACGCGTCAAGCCTTGCGTCTCGCGCTCATACAGGAGTTGAATACTATACCCCAGGCAGAGATTAATCGTTTAATCCTGTCCATGACCAGGCGTGTGCGTGCAGGACTGGGGGCAAACGGAGGACATACTCGCTATTAACTGCTTATGTTTTGAACTGATGAAATGGCTACCTCTATGACAAAACAGATTTGTGTTCCAAACATTCTCGCTGGAAAATAAACTCTTTATGGTAGTTACATTCAGGAATGATTATACCATTGGGCCATTAAATAGTTTTTCTGCAAACACGATTATTTCTGCAAATACTCGCATTTATATTTGTAGTTGCGTTTCTTTTCAGAAATAATCATGTTTGCAGAAAAACGATTTAATGGCCCAATGGTATAATCATTCCTGAATGTAACTACCATAAAGAAATTTTTCCAGCGAGAATGTTTGGAACACAAATCTGTTTTGTCATAGAGGTAGCCATTTCATCAGTTCAAAACATAAGCAGTTAATAGCGAGTATGTCCTCCGTTTGCCCCCAGTCCTGCACGCACACGCCTGGTCATGGACAGGATTAAACGATTAATCTCTGCCTGGGGTATAGTATTCAACTCCTGTATATATATATATATTGTTCTAACAAATGATCAATTTATATCTATAACATTATATTGAACGTGCTGACACCGTGTAACAATCAATACGATAGCGCAGTGGTTAACGCGTTCGACTCATGATCGAGAGGTTGTGCGTTCATATCTGGCACCCGGTATCGAGGTGTGTCCTTCGGCAAGACACGTAATGACACTGCCTCACTCCACCCAGGTGATAATGGGTAGCAGTGGTGTAAAAGTAACTGCCTCTCTCTCTCGCGCGCGTGAAAACATCCGGAATGAGTGTGCGAGAGCGATTAAATAAGCTAGAAGCTTCCATCGCAATCGAACTAAAATAAATTAGTGTGTGTTGTGGGGGGGGGGGGGGGGGGGGGGATTTCGGGTTTAACGCCGCTTTTAACATTTTTCATGCATATCACGACGGTGTCTGGTTGGGACAGGGAGCTCAATGCTCACTTTTATAATGCTGCCTCACTGACGTATCATGTCCCAGACATATTACATGATACCACACCCAGTCACATTATCCTGACACTGGGTCGACCAGTCCTAGCTCTACCCCGTAAATCTGAGTGCCAAGCGAGGAGCAGCTAGTATCATTGTTAACTACGGTATGTCGTGTCCCGGGATCGAACCCATGACCTCCCGTTCCCCGAAGCGGACACTCTACCAACTGAGAAAATAAATTAGTATAAACTAATACAAACAGATTTTACCGTCTAACTATTGGTTGTCTTTTGCTCCGGTATTTCACTGATTTTTTTTGTGTTCACGGAGATGTTGCACTGATAAGTTAGGAGGCCTTCATGTGTACTGAACAAATTATTTGTCTAAATCGCGACGGAAGTAAGGGCGAGGATGGTAGTCACGTAAAATCGGTTTTCGTTTCAGTGACCGTTCCAATGCGGTTATTCTGTCGTGGTTTATTTTTTGTTATGGTTTGTCTTTGAGCGTTTGTTTCGCTTATATTCTTTGTTTTGGATAGCCAATTGGCCATTTTGTGGGAAAGTAACTGTCCTTTTGACTTCCCGCTATTGATGTTTCCATTAGGGTTTGTTGTTTCATGTTTGTGTTTCTTTCCCTTTGGTGTCTCTGATGGGAGCTGTGGGTTAATTGCATCGATTCCTGATCATTGCCTTCACTTCTATTTGACAATATCATACAACATATTTTACAATTCACTGGGGCTAAAGCCGGTTTATGCCACTGCGAGCATGCGAGTATCCAAAAATCAAAACACACCCTACCTCATGGTGCGTTCTGTCAACAAACAGAGCTTTTAAGTACCGTTGGAAACTGTTCCATAGAGTTCGCACAAACTTTGTTTTTACCTCAGTTAGGGCTGGCTAATCGGAGCTGAAAAGATAATCGATTATCACTCCTGTCATTGCGATCGATAATCGATTAGTAATCGCCAAGGTTTTTGTCATAATTTTGCCTGTCCGGCTTTCTGTCTGAGCATGACTCTTACCATATGTTTCACTTTACCATATGTATAATTGAACAGGCCTGAGCAAACAGTGAAGACCCAGATGAGACGCCGCGTAATGCGGCGTCTCATCAGGGTCTGCACTGTTTGCCACTCATCCAGCTATTTCAGGCATAACTTGGGGTAGTAAATGGTACCTATCAAGTAATCGGTTAAAAGAATATCAGAAATGATAATCATTTTTGTGGAAGTTATCGATCGATTAATCGATTATTCGATTAATCGTGTCAGCCTTAACCTCAGTACATGTAGAGCACAATGTATTCAAATATAAGTTATGAGTCATTGTTGAAGACTGTACTAAAGAGTCGTTACGCAAATACATTGCTTTACTTTTATCGCCGAAAAATGAAAAGTTTAAGATGTAAAATTGTGATATTTTTCTTATTTCTGCTTATAATATAGATTGTGGGTACTCGTTAGAACCGCCTCATCGAGGGGGTTCTAACGAGTACCCACAATCTATATTTTAGAGCAGAAATAAGAAAAAATATGGTATACCGCTGTAAACCCCAGTTTTACTATATAAAAGTTGGGTCCAAGGGGGTCAAAATTATATAGGCGTGTTATCGTGATGTCCCACATTGACAACATATGTTTTGCCCGCAATAAAACACAATGTACATGAAGATGTATGGAAATTCAACTTTTTCTGTATATTAAGAGGGATATACACGTGTGTTCATTACATAGATGATCTTACATGAGAGTTCATGTATTATTGCGCTTATTAAACGAATTGAGGAAAAGGGATAAAATGCAAGGCTTTGCCGAGCATTTTATGCCTTTTCCTCAACGAGTTTAATAAATTCAATAATACATGAGCACGAATGCAAGATTCTATTTATCATATGACATTAAAAACGCATTCATTCACGATTTTTGACAAAAAAATGTCAATATTCCGCCATTAGTAAACGCGACGTTGTTAATGGCGTCGTACATGTAACATTACGGAGCGTCTTTAACTACATGTAATTTGCATATTTAATCCACTAGTGGATTACGGAATTTATTACATAGAGGATATTTGATTTTTTCAGTGTAAGATCGAATTTTATTTCATCGAATGAACACCAAAACTGTTATTTTCACGAGTGGCGTAGCCACGAGTGAAAATAGCAGTTTTCGTGTTCATGAGTGAAATAAAATTTGATCTTGCACTGAAAAAATCAAATTTTCTGTTTCTTGCATGCTTCAAAAGGCAATATTTAGCGTCTTTAATGGTGTCGCTCACATTCGGAGAAAATTATCTTTGTTCCTGTTCGTTTCGCGTCAATTTAGTGGTGTCCATCGTGTTTAGTGGGTATACTATCGGGTGTAAACTGAAAGTTTGCACCTGAGAAATGGCCTGGGATGGTATTATTATGAATGATTAATGAAATAATTGAGAGAGTAGTTTTCCAAAGAAGTTGCTGGCAAGTCTAACGTCGCGCGACAGAAGACGTGACGTCAGCGTCATAAATGACGTCAGTAACGTCCCCGTCACACATGAACGGGCTATGCGTCAATTAGAACACATTTCAGTATTGTTCAGTTATCTGACAAAGATAAAATTGAAATTAGAGTTAGATTTGAAGAAAAAAGTAGTCCCAAACAGTGAAAAATAAAAAATCGTATTTTCACTGTTTGAAACAGTGAAAATATCGATTTATATTTCACTGATAAATCTCTATCATTCATTGAAAAGCATGTAAGAAATAGAGGATATTTGATTTTTTCAGTGTAAGATCGAATTTTATTTCATCGAATGAACACCAAAACTGTTATTTTCACGAGTGGCGTAGCCACGAGTGAAAATAGCAGTTTTGGTGTTCATGAGTGAAATAAAATTTTGAAAAAAAAAAAAAATCAAATTTTCTGTTTCTTACATGCTTCAAAAGGCAATATTTAGCGTCTTGAATGGTGTCGCTCACATTCGGAGAAAATTTTCTTTGTTCCTGTCCGTTTCGCCTCAATTTAGTGGTGTCCATCGTGTTTAGTGGGTATACAAAGATAAAATTGAAATTAGAGTTAGATTTGAAGAAAAATGTAGTCCCAAACAGTGAAAAACAAAAAATCGTATTTTCACTGTTTGAAACAGTGAAAATATCGATTTATATTTCACTGATAAATCTCTATCATTCATTGAAAAGCATGTAAGAAATGGCGTTATTACACTCTCAGACGCGACGTCATATGATAAATGGACTTGTTACGTTAACAGATGCCTATCACTACCATTGTCCAAACAACCACTCGACAACCTCCCCATTTGAGTAGGTCGGAGCGTTCACAATTGAACAAGACTTCAGAAGCTGTGTTATGGTCTGTTTTTCTGCTATATACTCGTCCCAGTACTGAAACAGAAGCGACTGAAGGCGAGTGTATCTTTGTCGTTGATAAAGTCGTAACTTATCCCCAGTAACAAATGTAACTTGGATGTCGACGACTCTAGCTTCCTGGTGCAGAAGACGATTCAAGTTATAAAACGGCCTCGATAGCGCAGTGGTTAACGCTTTCGACTCATGATCGAGAGGTTGTGCGTTCGAATCTGGCACCCGGTATCGAGGTGTGTCCTTGGGCAAGACAAGTAATGGCACTGCCTCACTACACCCAGTACTGAAACAGAAGCGACTGAAGGCGAGTGTTTCTTTGTCATTGATAAAGTCGTAAATTTTCCCCAGTAACAAATGTAACTTGGATGTAGACGACTCTAGTTTCCTGGTGCAGAAGACGATTCAAGTTATAAAACAGCCTCGATAGCGCAGTGGTTAACGCTTTCGACTCATGATCGAGAGGTTGTGCGTTCGAATCTGGCACCCGGTATCGAGGTGTGTCCTTGGGCAAGACAAGTAATTGCACTGCCTCACTCCACCCAGGTGTAAATGAGTAGCAGTGGTGTAATAGTCACTGCCTCTCTCGCGTGCGGAATGAGTGTTCGAGAGCGATTAAATAAGCTGGAAGAGTCCAACGCAATCGAACTAAAATAAATTAGTATAAACTAAGTTATAAAACGCCGGTGAACCAACAGCTGGTCGGATAAAACGGTATCTATGGTAATATTTGTGTCACAAACGAGTAAAAAATATTTTATGATAGTCATATCGCATGTCATGTTTTATCTTTATTATTGTCGTGATTTTCATTTTCGATAAATGCCAGCCTGAGATCCATGCATCGGTCGCTATCTATCCATCCATCCATATATCCATCCATCCATCCACATAAAAATGGTTTAAAAGTTTTCGCCCTATTGTGTGGCAAATTGACAGTTTGGTTGCAAAAATACAATAACGTAATTAAAGACGCGAAAAGTTATCAACATCAAAGCACTGAGAGTACTGGTGGGTCGATTGTCTCTAAGTATAGACTGGGAAAATGGGCCTGAACCGGTACTTGTACTATTTCGTTTAATCCTTAAATTCGTGTACTGTAAGCAAACCGTGTAGACCCTGATCAGTCGCGGCGTTTTCAGCGTCTGACCCTTCAATTTCTGTAAAGTAATCAAACAGTGTTGACCCTTATCAGACGCCGCGTATCTTGGTTTACGCTGTTTATCATGATTCCGGCCCTATTACGCAACAAATTAACGCTGATATTTTCTATAAATAGGTTGAATACATGAATTTCCTACAGATCAGTGAGAGTCACGTGGACTCCAACCCAAATAGAAGTTTTGTACTTATATCTTTGGGTTGATTCATAAACAATCGACCCCCCCCCCCCCCCCAAAAAAAAAAAATAACATTTAATTGCGGCAGGCATTCTTGACTATTATCCAGTTTTACAGACCCGCTTTAATGCGTGCGTCTGTCCATCCATCCATAATGGTCCATATTATGGTATTTCAAAGTAGACTCATCCGACCCTTAGTCTGGCCGTCCAAAACAACACATATGTATGTGTGTACCAGGTACGATATTACCAAATGACCACTCACACGGTTAAGAACTGACTATGTTAAAGTCATTTCGTACACATTTTGGTCTATTCGTACCCGGATACGGAATGACCAAAACGGTTACGAAATGACTTGGGTACGAAATGGTTGTAAGTGGTACGAAATGACCAAAAACAGGTACGAAATGACCAAAATGGTACGAAATGGCTGGGGTACGAAATGACTTGGGTATGAAATGACCGGTTACCCGTCCTTTTAAGGTTTTTGGCTTCCAATTTCGATTGGAAGCCATTTAGATTGGATTAGTGATACCCCAGTTTATTTCTAACCGTCTTATGACGTAACTAGGAAAGCCCTACAGATACGCTCGTAAGACTGCACGCAGTGAAAACTCGTTCGGAATAAACAGGAATATGCAGCGCCCGTCGATGTCTATTTATAAAGCGTTTCCAGATATCTATTTATAAAAGCGTTACCAAGAAAACTAAAGTTTCCTTTTAAAAGGACGGCTTCCCCAGTTTGTAAAGTTGAAAATCCGCCATTTTTGCTCGCCCTCGAAAGTAATGGGGAGCTATTGCCATACCCCCAACGTCCGTCGTCGGCGTAGGCATCGCCGTCCGCATTTGGTTGAAGTTTACCTGCAATCAATAATTTGTGCTGTTGTACAAATTTATTTTCAAGTAAAGTTATGAACTGGTAATAAAAAAAAAAAAAAAAAATATTTTTCACATTCTTTTTCACTCGATTTCACAAAAGGTTTGGGGCTTAAAAGTTAATCATTTCCTCTGTATTACTTCCCTTAAAAGCATACATTTTGTCAAATGCATTTGCGTAGCCAACTAAAACGCATCTTCTTTTCTACATATCCGAAAGCAGCAAAGGCTCTGGTAAGGCTGCGCGTACTCGCAGGCTCGCCTGAGTCAGTGCTGGTCGCCTTTGTGAAAAAGACCCATGTCATGCCCATGAAGCCGATGCAACGTCTTGACGTTGCATCGACGTTGTCGCTCTAAATAAGCACGCTTTTACTGGTGAGACTTTTACGGAAACTGTTTCAGTGTTAGCTGTCCGTCTTAAACCATTGAAAGGAGGACAATATACGTAGAAACATATTCACGGACCCGGCGAGGAGCGAAACCGCTATGTCGGTGCGCATCTAACTGTAATGGTTAAAAAAAATCAGAATTTATGAACAGCGAAGGCTGAATGTGGCGAGCTGCTCACTCGCACAAGTTTTATGCTGGTGGAAAATTTGTCAGAAAAGGCTGAACCTTGTTAAGCTTTTAAATTACTCGTAGACACGCAATTTGATTTCCTAGATGAACATGTTTTGTAAAATTGACCATGTTGGTAGGATATGAGGTCTCCTTCTGCCTGAGTTCGAGGCACGATCGAGAAAAGTTCTGCAATGGTTTAAAACTGTCTTTCTCTTCACCCATCGCTTATAAAGGAACGGCTAATAATGTTCCTAAATAAATGAAGGAAAAATGGCATATCACTTTCATAGAGACCACCCCACAACAATTACACTTGATTGGTTTACTTCGTGAAATACAACTCGGAAAAATTGTTTTACACAATAAGTTATCACCTAGTTAGACTATCTGCCTGTAACTAGACTCTGCAAAACTATTTTTACTGATTTCAACTGTTAAACTCTCTTCGTAAACTTCTTATATTATCTTGTCCGCACCAGATCTATGTTGTGCGGACAATATCATGTTCGCACAACTTAATATCATGTGCGCACAAGATAATATGTTGTGTGAACAAGATATTATGTTTTCCGCACAAGATAATATCTTGTGCGAACAAGATAATATCTTGTCCGCACAAGATAATATGTTGTGCGAACAAGATAATATCTTGTCCGCACAAGATAACATGTGCGAACAAGATAATATCTTGTCCGCTCAAGATATTATCTTGTTCGCACAACATAATAAAAATAAAAAATCATGTCCCTTCCCGGGTTCCGTATAAATGTCTGTAGATTACAAAAGTTAATTCTGTCACTTCAGTCACACTTCTCTTGGAGTCTCAAACTTTTCATGGCCACTCAGAATTTCCAGGACGAGCTTACGAAGAGAGTTTGACAGTTAAAATCAGTAAAAATAGTTTTCCGGAGTACATTTTCAGGCAGATAGTCTAACTAGCTGATAACTTTTTTCCCGAGTTGTATTTCAATCAAGTGTGCTTGTTGTAGGGTGGTCTCTATGAAATTCATTTATTTAGGAACATTATGAACCGTTCCTTTATAAGTGGTAAGTGAAGGGAAAGACAGTTTTAAACCATTGCAGAACTTGTCTCGATCGTGCCTCGAACTCAGGCAGAAAGAGACCTCATATCCTATTTACAAAACATGCCATTGTTTATCCCTGAAATCAGATTGTGTGTCAAATTAGCTAGTAATTTAAAAGCTTAGCATGGTTCTGTTTTTTTCTGACACAATTTCCACCAGCATAAAACTTGTGCGGGTCTTACCAGGAAAATCGTGCATATTTAGAGCGACAACGTCGATGCAACGTCAAGACGTGAAATCTGCTTCATGGGCATTACATGGGTCTTTTTCACAAAGGCGACCAGCACTGACTCAGGCGAGCCTGCGAGTACGCGCAGCCTTACCAGAGCCTTTGCTGCTCTCGGATATGTAGAAGAAAAGATACGTTTTAGTTGGTTACACACATTGTATGATTATAAGGGAGGTAATACAGAGGAAATGATTAACTTTTTAAGCCCCAAAACCTAGGAAATCGAGTGAGAAAGAATGTGAAAAATATTGTTTTCTTTTTCTTTCTTTTTGGTTTCATTTTTTTACCAGTTGATAACTGTACTTGATAATAAATTTGTAAAACAGCACAAATGATTGCTTGCAGGTAAACTTCAACCAAATGCAGACGCCAATGCGTACGCCGACGGCGGACGCCGGGGTATGGCAAAAACTCCCCCTTACTTTCGAAAGGCGAGCAAAAATGGCGGATGTTCAACTTTACAGCTGGGGAAGCCGTCCTTTTAAAAGGAAACTTTATTCTATGTGTTGCGGTTTTGTTAATTTGAATGGAACCGTTTTAGTTTTTTTTTTTTTTTTTGGTAGAGCAACATTCCGTTGAAGCTTGATTGAAATTGGCACTGAGATACAGGAGAAGTTGCATCACGAAAACAAGCCTATATAATATTGACCCCCTTGAACCCCACTTTTATATAGTAAAACTGGGGTTTTCGGGGGTGTACCTTATTTTTCTTATTTCTGCTCTAAAGGTACTCGTTAGAACCGCCTCATCGTTTTTCAAAATTATAGATTGTGGGTACTCGTTAGAATCGCCTCATCGAGGCGGTTCTAACGAGTACACGCAATCTATATTTTAGAGCAAAAAAAAAGAAAAATCTATATTTTAGAGCGGAAGTAAGAAAAATATCACATTTTTTCATCATAAAATTTTCATTTTTTCGGCAATAAAGGTGGCAATGTATTTGTATAGGCGTGTTTGCGTAATGTGGTTTAAAGATTTTCCTATTCTAAGCTCTTGTTCACTGGAGCTGAACTAATTAAGTTATTTTTGCTTGAGACCGTTTATCTATCTTCCAATACGTCTGTACAACCAAGGGAGACCTAAGGCGGGTTCCTGCTAACCAAGTGATAGCTGAAATATTGGTGAAATGATTTTGCACAGTGCTATAAGAGTCTTAGTATAGTTAAAAAAGAAATTGTTCAACATTTTTTGTTTGTTTGATTTGAGGTTTATTGTCCCCGTCAACACTGTAAAGGCCATTTTTGAGACGTTGCTTCCAATTTTTGTGGGACTTTTACCCGACCTTGAGATGAAATGACATCTCAAGCCCTGCCGCCCAATGAAACCAATAGGGCTTATTAGCATGGGCGGGCCGATCCGCACCGCACCGTTTTGCCTGGACATGCTTAGATCTTCTAAGCGTTTTACCAGTACTCGTGTGCGGGTCGGTTTCAGCTCTGTGCGGAAGCATCATGCAGCCCATCTATTTCTTCAAGCCCCGATGGGCGGGGGCCGTATTGTTCAACAGAGCAGAACCAATTATGCTATTATGGTAGAGGGTCGCATAAGCAACATTCCAATGAAGTTTAATTGACATAAGCCAAGGGATATAGGGAGAGTTTTTGTTTAAAGATATTTATTGCCATAGCTTCCAACGTTCTAGAGCAATTTTCATAAAATGCATATGCCAGCAATCCCAATCAAAAACATGCTACAGATATAATTTTGTTAAGATTTGCTCACAGGCTGAGAAGATATTCTAGTTTGAAAGTGTGGACGACAGACGACGGAAGCTGCCATCCAATAATCTTCTCCGAGCCTTAGGCTCAGGTGAGCTAAAATACAAAGGTTAGTTCCCAATAGTCAAATGCTAAACTAAGTGTGAGAACATGTACTTCTGAACACTACTGGTACTAGGTGACTTGTTTGGTCTTCGTTCTTTTACCGTTTTATCGCATAGCTTTCAGGAAGCCAAAAAAAAAAAGGGTTATTCAATCCAGCTCATTTTTCGGTGACACATAATATAAATAAGTATACTTTGAACATCATTTATCACTCTCAGTGAGAGATTGGAATTGATTTATAACTTTCAATTTGTTTCTTCGCCAAAATGTTGTTTCATTTCTTATCAGAACGAATATCACTTGATCTTTTTATTTAACTTTACTTTTCATTTGACTTATTCTGGTTCCGACAAGTGGCAATGTGTTTTCGGACATGTGCAGTCTTCACGAAAAGCGCAGGACTATCTGAAAAAAAAAAAAAAAAAAAAAAACTGGCATTTTTGCATTTTGTCCTGCAAAACCTTTAAGTCTGTCTGAAAAATGTCCTGTGAATCTTTGCAATAAATAAAATAAAAAAAGTTCAGACAACAAATATGCCTTCAGTCATGCAGATACTTATTCTGTCCTACAAAATTTTTCAGTCTGCATGACAGCTGTTATCAGTGAAAATAAATCGCGAAGACTACATGTGGGTACAGCGCAGACTCAGATCAGACTGCGCCGATGCGCAGGCTGATCTGAGTCTTCGCTGTGCAGTTTTTTGATGCCCTTGACCCCAAGTCCTTCATGCTATGTTCTGAGTGATTACGGGGACACATTTGAGCCAGCGCACGACAAAACCTACAATAAGACATGTGCGTCCACCGAAGACTCAGATCAGTCTGCGCATCCATATAGTCTAACCAGATCCTTCTCTTGCTACATGAAGGAGCATTGAGCCCTTAGCTATCCTGAGAGCGCAGAACGAAGATTCTGATCAGACTGCGCGGATGCGCAGGCTGATCTGAGTCTTCGTTGGGCGCACATGTCTTATTGTAGGTTTTGTCATGCACTGCCTTATTTATTATCCCAGTGAAGGCACACGTCCGAAGATATATTTTCTCTCTACCTGGATCATGTTATTTAAACGGTGATACAACCGATCTGCTAACGCACGGCCTTTCACTTTCCACGTCGTTCTGTCTGTCCTTTATATTTAAAGACAAAAATACCTGACGTCGAAGATCACAGGCCCGATTTAAAAAGGTGAGTACAATTTTGATTTGTCCTCTCGTTATGCATTTTTATTTGTGTATTCAGCAAAATAAATCAAAGCACTGACGGCACTGGTGGGTCGATTGTCTTCGAGTGTGGATTGGTACATATTTCGTTTAACTTTTAAATTCCTATACTATAAGCAAAACGTGTAGATCCTGATCAGACGCCGCGTTTGGGTCGACTAATTATCAATTGACCACATGTAACTAAAAGTTACTAATTACAGAAGCTTCCTGCCTTCTATTGTCCACGTGACTGTATATCACTGACCATGTTCAAAATCCATGTACCAGTTCTTTATAGCAGCGCTAGTATTTCCTTGTGCCGTCAGTGCCCCTTGTAGACTTGGCCGATGAACAAGTGCATTGCAAACAATGTAGACCCTGATCAGACGCCACAGAAGAGTGCTTCATTAAATAACCGGTACCTTCATGCTGTAGATGGTCAGCGATAGTCATGTGGATAATAGCTTGCGAGTAGCTTCTGTAGCTAGCTACTGTGGGTCGAATGAAAAAAAAATCGACCCGAAAAATGCAACACGAGCATCATGACTAACTTAACAAAGCAACAACCGGATAGAAAATGCGGCATCAGAATACGCTGCGTGTCCAAGATGTATCATTTTGATCGAGCAGCAGATTCCTAGACCGTTCGTTTCATCCCATCGGACGGACGTCGAATTTGATGACTGGTCACCTTTAGCCACGTGTGTGTGTGGTAGGGGTGGGGTGGGGGTCAATGTTCTGTATTCGACGCCCAAGAATCTCCCAAATATGTTCCAGGGGATTCAAATCTGGGCTTCTAGCTAGCCAAGCCAATGTCTCCATTCCGTGACGGCGGGGTCTAGCACACAGGTCAAGTGGCAAATGGTTCGTTCTCAAAATGAGGCATGACTTCTGGCGCCAAACATGCAAAACAAAAAATATCCAAACTCCATATTTAAACCGTGAAAATGAAGTTGTGGAAAGTTGCTTCTGAGATCTGAGGTCTTTTTCCAACTCTGAGTTGACCATAAAAAGATTCCTGTTATGGCTAATCCCAATTCAGAGTTGAATACTCATCGCATGCAGATTACAGAGTCAGCTTCGAGTTATTATCCCGAAATTTCGAGATATTAAGTCGAAGTTTCGAGTTATTAAGTCGAAATTTCGACAAAGTAATTTGAAATTTCGAGTTACTAAGTCGAAATTTCGAGATACTCATTTGAAATTTTGAGTTAATAAGTAAAAATTTCGAGTTACTAAGTCGAAATTTCGAGATACTCATTCGAAATTTCGATTAAATATGTCGAAATTGCAAGATTCTAAGTCGAAATTTCGAGATACTGATCAAAAGAAATAAAAGTGTACCTGGCCCTAATGCTCCATCGTACATTAGGCTTACACTTGAAATGTACGTATTTAAATACCAACAAGTCATTTCAATAGTTTTGAGCAGACTCAGTGCAACTTTCGTTGGAACTTTAGCATGCATTTGCAATATGAATTTCAATACGAAAACACGCCTATTCATATATATTTGTAAAATTTTACCACCAAATATATTTTTTTCAGAAACAAATCCTATTTTTCATATTGGGGCTCAAAACATAGATTGTTGGTACTCGTTAGAACCGCCTCATCACAAATCATGTTTTTGAGCAGAAATGCGAAAACTACTGTATACCCCTGGAAACCCCTGTTTTAATACATAAAAGTGGAGTTTAAGGGAGTTAAAATTATATAGGTGTGTTTTCGTGATGCATTCTCAATATCGTTGAACATGAAAATGTTTTACAACCGCGGGGTCTGCTTCAGTGAAGCTTCTAAAATGTAAAATTTTGTGTTTGCTTTGATTTGAAGTCTAACGTCCCGTCAAGTCTATTTATGCCATTTTGGAGACGTTGTTTACAATTTTGTGGGACTTTGCCCCGACATTGAGATGAAATGACATCTCAACCCCCGCCGCCCAATCTATACGGATCGACGGTCGGACTCGCACCACGTGGATTGGGCTGGCTTAGACCTTCTAAGCGGTTTACCAGTACTCACGTGCGGTCGGGTTAATCTCTGTGTGGATCAATAATTTATATGAAACATGAGCGCAATAGACAAATAGACTATAGGCCCTGTCAGGGAATTAATAGGGAATATATACGGAAAAGAAATAGAAAAAAAATTGCATCGGCCGGGAATCGAACCCGGGCCGCCCGCGTGGCAGGCGAGCATTCTACCACTGAACCACCGATGCGGTGACACAAGGTAAAAATTTTTGCTTCATTCCACAAATTATATGTCAAGCGTACCTCTACTAAAGTCTGGTTATGAAAGAAAGAAAGAAAAAGAAAGCTGTGTGACCAACGGCATTCGCTTGTACAGAGGCTATAGAAGGCGAAGACTCTGATCAGACGGTAACAATGTCCGATGCCAGCACAAAACAACGGGCCAACGTTGAACTTTTGTCCATAAGTAATTCATAAGGTTGACACTAAGCCATTTCGTAAGAAATAATTTCTTTTGAAATTACATCAGTCATTATTACATTGGACATTTTCAATACTTTTTATAAGACCAAACTTCAAGTCTAACGCCTGTAGTAAGACCGAGCGATACGCCGTTACCTCGTCGTATCGTTGTCGGCCCCCGTTGACGCGGTATTCTTCGCTGGCTTGGCGAATGTTTAGTCAATAATTATTTATTTATAAACTTAGAAATAATAATAATAATAATAACAATAATAATAAACAGGATGTAATCAGACCGTCTGTAGATCCAGATCGGATGGCTCATTTATAGGAGGGCTCATCAGGATCCAGAATGTTTGCAGAATTATCTGCTCAGTCCATAAGTGAAAAGACAAATCTAATACCGACAGTTCATCATAAGGTTATTCTAATGAGTATACACAGTATCTATGACACAACGTTTTTATACTGGGTCCGTAAGAGCATATTTGTTGAAGATAGAACTTGAAAAATCTTCCTAATTGACTATGTATAGTCATTAGCACTGGAAGAATGTTAGGTACTTTTTTTTTTTCTTTAAAAATTTAAAAATAAGTGTATGTTGTGAAAACTCATTAGAATCGCCTCATCGAGTTGAAACAATATGATAAGAAAGATCGTCCTAAATTATGCATTACGAAAACACGCCTATTCGTCCATATAGAAAGTTTTACCACAAAAAAAAAAAAAAAAAAAAGAGAGAAAAATCCAGATAAAAAATTCTGACATTTTTCCCATTTCTGCTCAAAACATAGATTGTGAGTACTTGATAGAATGCCCACGATCTATGTTTTCGAGCAGAAATAAGAAAAATAATACATAACCCTGTAAAAACCCAGTTTCACTATGTAAAAGTTGGGTTGCAGCTGGTC
The DNA here is from genome assembly GCA_963580285.1 of Lucinisca nassula. Taxonomy (NCBI): domain Eukaryota; kingdom Metazoa; phylum Mollusca; class Bivalvia; order Lucinida; family Lucinidae; genus Lucinisca; species Lucinisca nassula. The sequence goes on from OY757017.1 coordinate 124,140,739, forward strand.
AAAATTAGTTAGGCGCGTTTTCGTGATGTCCTTAATTTATAAGACATCTCGCCGAATGTTAAGGGTTGAGTCTTCCAATATAGCACACTTTTACACAAAAGAAAGAAAAATAAAGAAAATGAATAAATAAAAAAGGGAAGAAGAAAAAAATATGTTTCCGCTGAGGATTGAACTCAGGACCTTCCGCGTGTTAAGCGGATGTGATAACCACTACACCACGGAAACAGTTGTTCATGTGGGCCACAATAAACCATATCCCTCAATCTACTATACATGAAGCGATTATTTAGTTTTACTATTGGACGGTACTATTGGAGGGTCAGCGGTCTATGTAATATATGGGCTGGAGCCGAGCGATGGTCTCCCCATTCACCGGCAACGTGGAATGGGGATACCACCGAACGGCTACGGTGTAGTGCCAGAATGGATTCGTTCCCTGGGACCACACCAGCTGACGACCCGTAACACGGGGAAACTGGAAACAACAACATATGTAATATATAAGTTCTTGGAATCCATTTTTGAACCTTGGTATATTAAAAAGCAAAGCACTGAGAGAACTGGTGGGTCTATCGTCTCTCAGTGTAGGTTTGGAAAATAGTCCTGAACTGAGTGTCATCTCAGTGTCGGGTAAAAGTCCCATGAAATTGGAAGTAACGTCTCCAAATGACCTATACAGTGTTGACGGGGACGTTAAACCTCAAATCAATCAAACGAGCACAGTCCAGAATTTTCTTCTTATGCTGCGCTCTGACGTCTTAGGGATGCTATAAACAACCAGTACTTGGATTTTGTTCAAGGTCAGCGGGTGTCAGATGGTAAGTGAATAGCAAGTAACAGATTCTTGACTGTGGGTACCAGTAAAATCGCTTCATTATAAGAAAACTTTTTAAACCATTACAAGAAAAGTATTCAGTCTAATTTTTGTCTGAAAAAAAAAATATGGTAGCATTTCCTGTCAAATTATTTGCATGTACTGGTCATTTGTTAATGTGTTTAATTATTTCCCTTCTGTATACTGTATATATTGATTCATCTTTCTGAATTCGGAGTATTTCAATGATTATGCAACACAATCTGTGCTGAAAAAATATTACATGTTAAACATTTTATCCACCTGCGGATCCGTCGATGGCTTCTGATCAGCATCTACAATGTTTGTCATAGTTTCTCCTCTCTCTTTCTCCTCGATCAGTCCCACCACTACACCCCAGCTCTTGAATAACAGTGATCTGTAACAGAGCCCTTTCAGCGATATGTTTAAACAAAAATGTTAATTTTACCTGTTAATGCAGGCCCGCACAGAGTTGGGAGGGTGCAAACGCAGCCCCTCCCCACTTTTAAAAATTTAATCTCAGATTCATGCAGTTTTTCAAACTCTGCAAAATACCCGAAATTTGCACCCGCAAGCTAGCCCTTTTCAGAGTCTGCGTACGGGCCTGAATCATGTTCAAATCTATTGCTACATACATATTGCGAACAGTGCCGACCCTGATCAGAAGCAATGTACTCTTTATCCGATCTGGGTATACGTTGTATGTCTAATAACGGTACCATCCTATAAAGTTTGGGCTACTCATATTTGCTCTTAAACAGAAGTGCGAAAAGTCTTTTTTTACTCGACTTGGAATACATTTGTGTACCAGTTTTATGAATGGTATGTTCCGAAGACGTCACGCGAGAGCGTGTATTGTTTTTCTTGCATAACGTGAGCAACCTGGTATTCTTATACTATTTCGTCTGTTCGTTTAACCCTAAAATGTCACTATTTAAGCAAACAGTGTAGTCCCTGTACAACCTGCTGAACAGACGCCACATTCCGCGGCGTCTGGTCTGGGTTTTCGGTGGTCACACGATTCCTGTCAAGACTATAGATAGCTCTGTCGACAAAAAAGCGCAACGTTTCAAGTTCTATTAATATTGGTTTTTCCCAAATCAGTCGCGCATGAATTCCGTTTTGCCATTCAGTAAATTTGGGTCGATCGTAAACGATCGACCCCAAAACTACACAGTTTACAAAATTTTGAAAAGTAATAATAAAACAATAACAAGACCTGTAATTGCCTGGCCCTTAACCTGTTATGAACTGTCTGCACGGAAATGCCGTACCGCCTCCCTTAGACAGTGGCTGGTGTCAAGCATTGACGCCAGTGCTTTAACGTCATACACCATTCTTTTTGGTGCCATGGTCACACGAGGTCTACCGCTGCTAACGGTACTTAACAGAAACGATCGGCCAACTTCGGAATAGCTCTTCTCGTGCAACCAAAGGTTAGCTTGTCGAGTCCTCACCGCTGTTAATCTCTGTGGTTGTTCGATTTTTGTGTTCTCGGAGTTGCTGCACCGATGAGTTAGAAAGCCTTCATGCGGACTGATTTGTTTGTTTGTTTGTTTGATTTGAGGTTTAACGTCCCCGTCAACACTGTAAAGGTCATTTTGGAGACGTTGCTTCCAATTTTGTGGGACTTTTACCCGACATTGAGATGAAATGACATCTCAAGCCCTGTCGCCCAATGAAACCAATAGGGTTTGTATGCATGGACGGTCCGCCTCGCACCGCGGTTCCTGGACAGGCTTAGATCCTCTAAGCGGTTTACCAGTACTAGTGTGCTGGCCGGATTCAGCTCTGCGTGGAAGCATCATGCAGCCCATATATTTCTTCAAGCCCCTATGGGCGGGGGCTTTTCATGCGGACTGAACAAATAATTTTAATAAATCGCGACGGAAGAAAGGGCTTATAAATGATTTAAGCACCCACCTCCCCACCGAGTGAAATACCTTTTTACTTACCGTTCCAAGTTGGTTCTTTTGTCGCCGTTTATATTTGTTATAGTTTGTCTTTGAGTGTGTGTATCGGTTATATTGTTTTGTTTTGGATAGCTAATTGGCCTTTTTTTGTGTGGGAAAGTAACTGTCCTTTTGCTTTTCCGCTATTGATGTTTCCATTATGGTCTAGTTATTTCATTTTTTTTTGTTTCATTCCCTTTGGTGTCTCTGATGGGAGCTGTGGGTTCACTGTATCGATTCCTGATCATTGCCTTCACTTCTATTTTGTATATAGATTCAGAAAAACATATACTTGCAATGACTTCAGTAACCAATTTCGTTAAATAATTCTTCGATATAAAAAGCTTGGGTACAACATAAATGTTATATAACAGACAGCATGCATGGTAGTTAAAACCAATCATAGTTGGGGACTTTGCTTCCTTCTTTAATTGCACGCCGATGGGTCAGGCCTGAGATTGTGTGACGGTGTCAGCGTAAAATAGAAATCCAAAACAAAAATATAAGGGATACACAATCTTAAAAACAACCATAACAAAACTAAACCGCGACAGAAGAACCGCCATGGACTGGTCAGTGAAACATATTCCACGGAGGCGCTTAAATCGATTTTACGCGGCCACAATACTCGCCCTTACTTCCATCGCGATTTAGACAAATAATTTGTTCAGTCCGCATGAAGGCCTCCTACTTTATCATTGCAACATCTCCGAGAACACGAAACTCAAACATTCACAAAGACGAAACAACTGAGGACTCGACTGCAAGAAACCACTGAAATGCAGGAGCAAAAGAAAACCAACAGTTAGATTCCGATGGGCCCGACCAGAGAGCATCAGACACCAACCAACATTACTTAAAATTAAATTTTATTCTAATTCTCAGTAAGCCTTTACGCTGGAACAGTCATAGAATCTGAGGCCGCTTACTTAGAATTAAAATTTAAGTTTGTGTATTGTTGGTTAGTACCTGATGCCCTGTCTCTGTTCAGGCCCATCGGAGTCTAACTGTTTTCTTTTTCTCCAGTATTTCAGTTATTTCTTGCTGTCGAGTCCTCACCATTGATTCATCTCTGTGGTTGTTTGATTTTTGTGTTCTCGGAGATAACCTTCATGCTGAATGAACAATTTTTTGTCTAAATCGCGACGGAAGTGAGCGCGAGGATTGGGGCCGCGTAAAATCGATTTAAGCCCTTGAGAAAGTCTTTTCACTGACCGTTCCAAGGTGGTTCTCCTGTCGCGATTTATTTTGTTATAGCTTGTCTTTGAATGTGTGAATCGCATATATCATTTTGTTTTGGATAGCCAATTGGCACTTTTGTGAGAAAGTAACCGTCCTTTTGGCTTTCCGCTATTGATGTTTCCATTTGGGTCTGGTTATTTCATGTTTGTGTTTCTTTCCCTTTGTTATCTCTGATGGGAGCTGTGGGTTAATTGTATCGATTCCTGATCATTACCTTCACTTCTATTTTTCGAATGAATAGAAATCGGCAAACAACGAAGAGAATGTCACTGTGAATATCTGGAATATGCTTATTCATCTGTCTTATAGAAAAGTTGTTGATTATCTGAAGTAATTCCTGTATTTCATTTTCTTCTAATTTTAGACATGGCGTCAAGAGTTTTTATTTTCGCTGCCTTGGTTTTACTGGTTGCATCTATGTTCATTCTGCCGGGTAAGTACTGAGGCGAATGCCATATATTCGCCTTTTTTCTTGCAAGGAAGACAACATCTGTCACCCCAAGTTTTCGTCCCTGTAATCTGAGTCAATTAGAAAAATGGGCCTACATTTAAGAGAAAGAATTTAATCCTCAGCGTGGAATGTTTCACTTGAAAGAGTGGACCCTTTTGATATTAGAGGCAGCAAACAAAAGTTTTTGAAATGGTAACCTCTCCTGAAAGTTCATCCATTAATATACTGGGGGAAACACCTGAGTGTAAGTGTGCACATTGTTCGGCGCAGCATCGTAATCTAGCGCATGTTTTTCCCCGCAACATAACGTTCAAATGTTTGCCGATGCGTTTTACACTATGCATTTCATCATTTGATTCGAAAAACTTAACCCTTCTCTTGCTGAATATTTAGTTTAGCCACACCCATTTCTGACTTTGAACCAATCAGATAACTTGATGTAATTTATTCCTACAAAAACATAAACTGAATATCAAACAGTGTAGATCCTGATCAGATGGCTTCTTCAGAAGCCATCTGATCTGGATCTACACTGTTTGCAAAGATAATGGTTGTTGTGAACAGCAAGATAAGGGTTAACATATCAGTTTTTTTTCTAAGTGCCCGAGACATTCTTTTGCATATTGTTTCTTTGTATGTAGGATTTCCTCATTCAGAAAAGACATTATTTATGTTGGAATATAACAGTGTGACACAAACAATGATGACGGAAGATGGCGGGGAAGATAGGATATAGGTGAAAGTGCAAGCGAAAAATGAATTCACGTGTTGTTAAAGCAGGGCTACGCATCATTCAATATGCGCTTTCCTGGGCACGGATATTGCTATCGTATCAGACACCAGTCCCGATATGGGCCAAAAGTTGGCGGTACAAGGAGAAATGAATACTTATTTATTCCAGTATGTCACTGCGAGAGAAATCACTGTTCGGCAAAGTAAGACTACTCAATTAAAACATCCAAAGCGAATGCAATTGTTGTGACTCTTCACGATGAAACGATCACCGGGTGCTTTAAATATAATAAAATCTTGCGAAATTGTCAATTGGTCGTCTTCTATAAAAGGTCTGGCCAGACCTTTTATAGAGGTCTGGCCAGCCCTTTTATAGAATTTCCTTCTAAATGTCGACATTTCTTATTTAACGGGGAAGGATATACCTTTAGGGAAGAAAACTAGTACAAAAACGTTCTTTATTTCTCGTCCGCTGCTTTAGGAAAAGACTAGCTGCTGAGGAGCCATTTCTTTCCCGTAAAACACGAATATTTTTCGGAGGTTTTCAGAAGAGGGTAGCAGGTCGTCCAAAATTAACTCAGTTGCAAAATGGCAGAGAATAGGGCGATTGTATCATTCCCCTTTGCTTACAGCATAACATTTCCTAGAAATTTCAGCTGTTCATTTTCTTGCTAATTTAGACTTGTTCTTATACATAATGAACATCGGGATGCTGGCGTCCGTGAGGCTAGTATTTCTGATTTACGACGTTTCCTCTGTCTGATATATTTAACCCGCTATCTCCGGAGAAAGGTAAAATACTGAGGATAACTAAAATGAGGCTTCACACTTCATACTAATCGTCTGACTAGCGTCGTCTGACTAGCCGATTTTCATGTGTAATGTCAAGCCCTCTTTCATACGAAAACTGACAAACGACCCTGAGTTAAAAAAACTAACGATGTCGTGTTGATTTTCTCTCATTTAAAATAGCAACTACATGTATGCTATTTTTTTTTTTTTTTTTTTTTTTTGCTAAATATATGTGTTGCTTTTGCATTTAGCAAAAGCTTCTCTTTTTCAGCATAAAAATACAACAAACAAACAAACAAACAAAAAAAAAACAAACAAACAAAACAAAAAAAAAAAAAAAAAAAAAAACAAGTTAGTAGAGCACCAGATATTGTAGTCGCTAGAAAGTAACGTTTTGCCCACTAACAAGCTCATTGAGCTAACAACGAAATGAACATCTTGGCCGACATTACGAAAACACGCCTATACAATTGCATTGTAAACTTTACCGCCGAGAAAACGAAAATTTTAAGATGAAAATCTGTGATATTTTTCTTATTTCTGCTCTAAAATATAGATTGTGGGTACTGTATATTTTAGAGCTAAATATAGATTGTGGGTACTCGTTAGAACCGCCTAGATTGATATTCTTGAGGCGGTTCTAACGAGTACCTATAATCTACATTTTGAGCAGAAATAAGAAAAGAAAGGTTAACCCATGTAAACCCCAGTTTTACTATATAAACGGGTCAAAATTATATAGGCGTGTTTTCGTGACAGAGGTTTAAAAGTGTACTGTATAATTTAGAGCTAAATATAGATTGCGGGTACTCGTTAGAACCGCCTCGATTTATATTTTTGAGGCGGCCCTAACGAGTACCTATAATGTATATTTTGAGCAGAAATAAGAAAAGTAAGGTTCACCCCTGTAAACCCAGTTTTACTGTATAAAAGTGGGGTTCCAGGGGGTCAAAATTATATAGGCGTTTTTTTCGTGATAGAGGTTTAACCCATTTAGTACCGGAAACCCCTAAAGGGATATCCTGGCAAACAGTGCAGACCCAGATCAGAACGCGGCGTCTGATTAGGGCCTACACTAATGCAGAAAGTTAAGCCATTTTCCGAATAAATTTTGAAGAAGATACAACCTGACACCCCTGAATTTTGAAATTGACGCAAGCTATATATAAGGTGGAAGATTCCATTTGGTACAAAAAGGTTTAAAAGTCGTGTCACAACCTGACATCCCTAAATTTTGAAATTGACACAAGCTATATATAAGGTGGAAGATTCCATTTGGTACAAAAAGGTTTAAAAGTCGTGTCACAACCTGACATCCCTAAATTTTGAAATTGACACAAGCTATATATAAGGTGGAAGATTCCATTTGGTACAAAAAGGCTTAAAAGTCGTGTCACAACCTGACACCCCTAAATTTTGAAATTGACACAAGCTATATATAAGGTGGAAGATTCCATTTGGTACAAAAAGGCTTAAGTCGTGTCACAACCTGACACCCCTAAATTTTGAAATTGACACAAGCCATATATAAGGTGGAAGATTCCATTTGGTACAAAAAGGGTTAAAAGTCGTGTCACAACCTGACACCCCTAAATTTTGAAATTGACACAAGCCATATATAAGGTGGAAGATTCCATTTGGTACAAAAAGGGTTAAAAGTCGTGTCACAACCTGACACCCCTAAATTTTGAAATTGACACAAGCCATATATAAGGTGGAAGATTCCATTTGGTACAAAAAGGCTTAAAAGTCGTGTCACTAATTCTTTCTCCTTTTCTGGTGACTTGATATGGCAATGTTCTTTGTTTTTGGCCTTTCCGTATTAACCCTTGTCCTGCTAATCCCGGATATGCCTTATCTTTGAAACAATGTAGATCCAGATCAGATGGCTTCTGACGAAGCCATCTGAACAGGATCTACATTGCTTGCCATACAGATTGTGAATTTGTTGCAATAATTTGCATCAAGTAATCTGATTGATTGATAATCGGTAGTGGGTGTGGCATATATAAATATTCAGCAGGACAAGGGTAAACATTTTCTTTTGGCATTTCATGTCATGTCAAGCCCCTTTAGCATTTGAAAATATACTATTCAGGCTGGCGCTGATTATAGGTGAAGTTTTCTCACTTTCGACATCTTTAGTTAGTATTTTTTAGACAGACGTACAAGTTTTACAGTCCACCCCCGCCCATAGGGACTTGACGAAATATATGGGCTGCATGATGCTTCCACGCAGAGCTGCATCTGGCCCGCACACTAGTACTGGTAAACCGCTTAGAGGATCTAAGCCTGTCCAGGAACCGCGGTGCGAGGCGGACCGTCCATGCAAATAAACCCTATTGGTTTCATTGGGCGACAGGGCTTGAGATGTCATTTCATCTCAATGTCGGGTAAAAGTCCCACGAAAATGGAAGCAACGTCTCCAAAATGACCTTTATAGTGTTGACGGGGACGTTAAACCTCAAATCAAACAAACAAACAAACAAGTTTTACAGAAGGCCTGTTGGCAGTTTATGCTAAGAAAGCGTCATCAATGATCTTATTAATCTTGCAATGAGACCAGAAAAGTAAGCTCTTGAACACGAGCTACATGTATTATCCATTTTTGACGAGAATTCAAGAAAGGCCATTTTGCAAACATTGCATGCACAGACCAAGCGCAGCTTTCTATGTCGTCTGATCAGGGCCTCTACTGTTTGCAAACAAGATGCGCCATTCTATGAATAATCTATAAACTTGAAATTGGACTATTTCAGTAACTTCAATGACCCGAACACGGATGGCTCATTTACCATGGCTGAGAAAGCTCCTTGGGACATTTTTCTCATATCTCTAGGGTCCAATTGTCCAAAACTAACGACGTCTTTAGTCAAAGTATCGTTAACACTTGGATCATTTAATTTGCCAAATATGCTAGTTTTTTTGCTGAAAAAAAATTTGTGCTCACATTTTTCCAGCAAAAATACCAAAATTTTAGATATTGTACTGGCTAGAACAGTTAACAATATGACAAGTAACGAGCTCATTAAGCTAACGATTCTTTGAACAACTGGGCCCAGATTACAATTTTTCAGGGTGATTCATAGAGGCCGTTTATTCTTATCTTATCTTGAACGTGTTTGTTGTGTCTATTCATTATAATCGCCTCGAATTAACCTAGCTTTATTTTATAGACGCGCCATCACGAAAACGCGTCTATATAATTTTGACCCCATTGAACCCCACTTTTATATACTGAAACTGGGGTTTACAGGGCTAAACCTTATTTTTCTTATTTCTGCTCTAAAATTACCATTATATTTTGAGCAGAAATAAGAAAAATATCACAATTTTTCCACTTAAAATTTTCATTTTTTCGGCGATAAACAATACAATGAATTGGTATAGGCATGTTTTCGTGATGGTAATGCCACATCTCTAAGTCATACGGATTATGTTTTTGGACCTGGCGCTATGATTACCCTCAGGGACTCATTCTACCCCTAGCTGGAACAAATTTGTATGGTTTATAAGTTGTTAGAGCCGTTGATGTTCGACTATATATAGATAAAGAGTTCATTCAGGACCATTACGAAAACCCGCCTATACAAATACATTGTAACCTTTAGCGCTGTTTAAAATTGTGCTAGTTTTCTTATTTCTGCTCAAAAATAGATTGTGGGTACTCGTGAGAACCGCCTCATCAAGGCGGTTCTAACGAGTACCCACAATCTATATTTTAGAGCAGAAAAAAGAACAATTGCTATTGTTAATGTTTACCCCTGTAAACCCCAGTTTTAAAATATTAAAGTGTGGCTCAAAATAATATAGGCGTGTTTTCGTGAAGAAAAAGTGAAATTGCTAGGCACTCACAGAAGTCTCAAGTTGAATGTGACACGCATGATGACAGATTTTTGTTTGTTTGGCTTTTGTTTGTTTTGAGGTCTTACGTCCCGTCAACACTATGTAGGCCATTTTGGAGACGTTGCTTCCAATTTGTGTGACCTTCACGAGACACTGACATGAAATGCAATCTCAAGCCTTTCCGCCCAAGCAAACCAATAGGGTTTATATGCAGGGACGGTCTGACTATCACCAATTTGTATTGGCAGTCTTAAGCCCAGGAAGAGAGCAAATCCTATTCCATACCGCTTGATAGTAGAACTTTTTTCATGGCAAGTACCCTGGCCAATGAAATACAGGTCATGGGGGACATGACTCAGAACATCGACAGGAGGTTAAAATGTGATATATGATTGACACAAAAACAACAAAACACTAGCCCTTGTTAACCCTTATCCTCCTGAACCCTACAATGCATGCCGTTATAAACAGTGTAGATCCAGATCAGGTGGCTGATCAGGATCTACACTGTTTAACATTTAATGAATTGAACGAAAACATTAAATAAATAATTTGGTTGGTTGATAACAAGAAATAGGTGTGGCAAATTAATTGATTCAGCATGGCAAGTGAAGTTAAGTAAGACTTATTTCATCTGCATCAGGGTCTGCATTTCAGCAGTTTGGCAGGATAGTGGGCAGGATACTGAAGTTGTATCTATGAAACTTTGCCGTCTAGCCCTGAGAGGTACAGTCGAACTTCAATGGCTCGAACACCTTTGGGACCACGAACCTCTGTTCAAGACAGGGGTAGTTCGAGCCACAGAAGTTACTGTCAGGAGGCATAACGAGATACTTTTAGACATCTTTTCGGTGTTCTATAATTAAAATGTATGCTGTATGTACTCATTAGAATCGCCTCATCGAGGCGATTCTAATGAGTACACGCAGCATACATTTGCAAGATAAAAGACTAAAATCTCCTTAATTATCCCCCACTATTTCTTATATAGAGGATTTCGCTCTTGGCTCAAGAATGGGTTCGACACAACCATGGTAAACGAGCAATCGGTGTTCGAGCCATCGAAGTTCTTCTGTATATGAAACCATGTAGCCGCCTGGGCTTTAGACCTCTAAAGCTGTTTATCAGTACTCTTGTGCAGTCGATTAAGCTCTGCATGGAAGCACCATGCAGCCCAATCTATTTCTTCCAGCCCCGATGGGCATCAAGACAGAATGAACAAGAATTTAGATATTTGACGTCGTTACTAAAACAGCGTATAAAAAAGTTGAAGGTTCGAAACTGGGATCCGTAGACCAGAAGTAAGTACATGACTAAAAATTTGTAACTATGAGTAGATGGCTTGAAAACCGATGGCTTGCTTACCACAGATTTTTTAAATTCGTTCTTTAGCCCCAGAGACGTCATCCCATACATTGTAGTTCCAGATACTCGTATCCACATATTGGATAAATTAGGGAGTTTTTTTCTTAAAGGGAATTGGAACAACCTCAGGGGAGGCAACTCTTCCAAAAGCATTTTTCTCCCGTGCCAATAGGGGTCAACTCCTAAAGGAAAGAATTCTTTCCTTTAAGAGTTGACCCATTTTACGTGGGGAAGAGCTTAAAGAAAAGCGAACAGGAAGTCCCGAAAATTGTCTCCCTTTATAAGAAGGCGGAAAAAAGTGCAAGGTGTTCCCATTCCCCTTAAAAGGCACGTTGTGTGTATGTTCATTAGAATCGTATCAACGAGGCGATTCTAATGACCACACACGACAAACCTATTTTATAGAAGATGAAATATTATCCCAATTATGCCTCTAAATAACCCACTGTTGCCCAATCTTTTCAAAGAAATTAGAGCCATTGAAGTTAGTTTGTATTTCTGTCAAGAGCTTTCACTTTTCTTACAATTCGTTTTTTTATTTCTATTTTAAAAGGTGATGCGGCGAATAAGACTTCGACCAAGGCTCCAACTGCTCAAAAGGGTTGGTATATGCTTTTCAGCACTTGTACTACCCTAATTTAATCGGGACTGCAAACCCAACAGGCACTCAACATTGAATCAACGGAGACAAGGTTGATTCAAGGTTGAGGCAACCTATTTTATCTGCAGGGATATAATTTGAAGGGCGTCGAGCGAAAATATTTCTTGGTACATGAGTGTTCAGCAATTAATCAGATTAGCTTGCGCTTCCAAAACGTTAGGGAACAGTATTCCTTCCCAGCCTGTAGAAACTTTGGTCACTGGCTAACCATATATTGCACAACGAACATTAAACAGTCTTACCTGAGCTTTTGAAGTGTACAACTGTCTAAAGACACTTTTTCACTTACCATGACCCATTTTTGACAGATTGTGTTTTTGGCATTAACCAATTGGACTGTAAATATTAATCACTCAAACCATTTATCACTGGTCGCACATATCAGTCTGTTAGTCACTCGGAGGGTCACTGATAGTGATATGGTCTTAACTACTGTGTGCCAAAAACCTTGATTCTTGATTTTCTTCTTAACCAACCTATTTATAGCTATATTCGCAATATAAACCAGCTTTTGCAGCCCCCACCCATCGGGGCTTGAAGAAATAGATTGGGCTGCATGATGCTTCCACGCAGAGCTGAAACCAACCGCACATGAGTACTGGTAAACAGCTTAAAGGGTCTAAGCATACCCAGGAAAAGTGGTGCGAGTTGGACCCGTTGGTTTAGTTGGGCGGCAGGGCTTGAGATGCCATTTCCTCTCAATGTCGGGTAAAAGTCCCACCAAATTGGAAGAGAGTATCCAAAATGACCTAAATAGTTTTGACAGGGACGTTAAAACCTCATATCAAACAAACAAAACCAGCTTTTGCAGTATGCACGGCCAGCGATCAATGAAAAGCAGGCATTTTCTAAAGCAATAGTAAGTCGGCTTAGTTTAAACATATTTTATTTCCAATCATATTTGAACATTCAAGCAAATAAACAGAGTCAATACAAAATTTTAGGATCAGAACGAAAGCAGTAGCTTATTTAGTTCCTTTCCTATAAGTCGGCTTGATTATCGAACACTATGCAAAACTGGCCTTATCGCTCATCATATTAAGCCGAATGTGATATGAAATAATCCACCATCAATGTTTAGGACATCTGGGTCGTACTTGATTCGCCGTCTTCTGGGTCTTCCGGGATATCCGGAAGGCTCCCGATAAATCAATTGACTTTGAGCGGGACATATAGGGCGACTTCGCCTGGAACTCAGGTAGCTACATTAAACTAACCAAAAATATGTTTGTTTGTTTGTTTGATTTGAGGTTTAACGTCCCCGTCAACACAGTATAGGTCATTTTGGAGACGTTGCTTCCAATTTTGTGGGACTTTTACCCGACATTGAGATGAAATGACATCTCAAGCCCTGTCGTCCAATGAAACCAATAGGGTTTATATGCCTCGCACCGCGGTTCCTGGACAGGCTCAGATCCTCTAGCCGAACACCTACGGTAGCTACAAAAGTGACGTCATCGGTCTTCCATTCTGGGGTTGAGTTGCTATGGTACTGAAGAGAATTCAATATGGCGGTCGTGGCTGAAACGCATGACCTGCGAATGTACAAGTCACAGATGTCTTTTCAAGGTGTTTTGAAATGAGAAACATTACTCTTTTTATGTTTCGATGATAACAGAATGTATTAATATGAATGGGTTTAAATACTGGGGTTTAGTCACTATTTCTTTTTTTTTTTAGAGCAGGTCTCGTTCTCAGCCGGAAATGTCGTTTTCATGGAAACTAAATAACTGTCAAAAAGCTGCAAAAGGCTTTTTGTTGATAAATATATGATGCTTTTGTTTAAACGAAGGTCCTATGACCTACTTATAGTTATGCTCTCATGGCAGTCTACTAAAGTAGCAACCGTAGGTGTTCCTCTGATAATGCTGGTACGCGTGTCATTGGTAGCTACCCGAGTACCTACTTTAGTTCGAATCGAAGTCGACCCTAAATATAATTATGCATTGTACTTACATTTGCAAAACATGCCTGCGAAGTAATTTGGGCCGAAACAGTTTATAGTGAATAACGCAATTATAAAAGCTGATGGTTTATTTTAAAATCGAGAAAATTGCAGATATATATCTTTTTTGATGATTCCCTTTGTGCGTTTGAATTTAATGTGTCGAGATTGTTCTCAACATTGTCAAAATTTAATGCATTTAGCGACTCTTCTGTTCATGCCCGTCTTATTGAATCACGTGATCCTCCCATTCACCCCTCCTTTTTAAAAGCAGATTTGGAAGAGCATTCCGAACAATCTTCGGCGCCACTTGATTTAAAATTCTCCACTTCAGAAGATTCTTGAGGTCGAATCAAGCACGACCCTGGTTAGTTAGCATGGAACTGCTGTACTTTCACTGTGTTCGAAATGAATTGCTTATTGTCCTCTAGCACGATATCCACGTGGGGCACGACAGATGTATAGAGTTATTCAATACCTACACAACGGTGTATAAATGTACATGTTACACTAAGTGTAAGATATATAATTTGCCTTTTGAATACACGCAATCATTGGCCACTACAGTAAAATTGGTTGGTAGAAGCGTCGACAAGAATGATGAAATACGGACTTATGTCAAAGCTCGCCCAAAACTTGGTTGTTCTTTGAAGCATAGTGAGTGAGTGTTTGAGTTTTACGTCCCACCAACAGCTAAGGTCATACGGAGACGGGACCTCGGTTTAAAGACTCATCAGAAAGTCTGGAGAAGCCCGGAATCGATCCTGCGACCCCTGGTTTACAAGGCGAGTAGCGTAACCACTACACCACGGAGGCTTCTGTTCTTTGAAGCAGACGATGACTGAAATTTCTACTGCTTTCGGATCGGACCCTCTTGTGTGTCATATGACACAGTTCGGCGGTGGAAAAAGAAATATCTGAGTCTGGTGCAGAGTTCATCAAAATGCACCGAAATCAGGTAGGCCAAAATCTGCATCTCGTAAAGAGATCGTTTCCAAAATAAAGGAAAAGATTGAAGGAGATGCCAGATTTACAGTTGGTGATATTGCACGAAAGGTAAGCATATCACTATCAACGGTTCACCTTATTCTGAAGAAGAGATGTCTGTTAGATGGGTACCACATATATTTACTGATGAGCAAAAGAGGCAACGGGTTAAAGTGGCCGAAAAGCTGCTTCAAATGTTTCCCAAATATAACAAAAAGCAGTTTGCCAATGTCGTCATAGGTGATGTCGTCACAGGTGATGAAACCTGGGTCCATTATTTTGAGCCCATCAGATAGGTTGGTAATAAGATCTGGGCCACTAAACACAGCTAACGCGCATTAATTGCCAAACGTTCTTGAGTACAAAGGTTACTCATCAGAAAGGTTAGCAATACGATCTTGGCCACTAAACACAGCCAACGCGCATTAATTGTCAAATGTTCTTTGAGTACATAGAACGTTTTGTGTGCAATCTTCGGAGTCGCAATAAAAGTGCCGGTGAAAAAGGGCAAATGCATCACCGGAAAGTACTACAAAGACGTAGTACTGAAGAAACTGAAAAAGCATTATCAGAAATGACGCCCTGCCACTGATTTTAAACATGTCCCTCTTCTACATGACAAGCCCCCGCCCAAAGGGGCTTGAAGAAATATATGGGCTGCATGATGCTTCCACGCAGAGCTGAATCTGGCCCGCACACTAGTACTGGTAAACCGCTTAGAGGATCTAAGCCTGTCCAGGAACCGCGGTGCGAGGCGGACCGTCCATGCTAATAAACCCTATTGGTTTCATTGGGCGACAGGGCTTGAGATGTCATTTCATCTCAATGTCGGGAAAAAGTCCCACACAATTGGAAGCAGCGTCTCCAAAATGACCTTTACAGTGTTGACGGGGACGTTAAACTTCAAATCAAACAAACAAATCTTCTACATGACAATGCACCCGCTCAATCCTCCATAATAGTTACGGCGTTTGTATACCCAACCACACGATAGTGGTTGGGTATTATGATATACCTTCGAATGTCTGTCCGTCGGTACCATTTTCGATCGATAACTTGGTTTGTTTTTCAAATTTTGCATACATGTTTATATCGGGCATGACTGGTATGGGATTATTAACGGGCAACTCCGTTAATGTTTGACCGAATTACGGCCATTTTTAGTTCAAAATAAGTTTCACGGATTTTATTCAAATTTTGAATATACATTGGTATTGGGTATGAAAGGTTACGGCATAATACGTTACCATTCAACGGAGTAATGGCCGTTAACAATTCCCATTAAATTTTTTGGGCACTAATTCCTTTACTAAATGGAATATATGAAACTTCACTGATATAAAGACCGCCATAAGAAGCAGGTTTTGGTTGTTAAAAAAGCAAAATGCGTTATCATTTGACAGAGTTGTGGCCGATAACATTTTCCATTAAATGGTTTTTGGACTCTAATATATATTTCTTTATTGTATGGTATATTTGGTTTGAATTTGTAATAACCATTTGTATTGGGAATGTGCGGTTTGGGAATCGCTAATGGTCTAAATAGATTAACATTTGACTTAATTTCCATTAAATGGTTTTTGGACACTTCTTACTTTACTAAATGGCATATATGCATGAAACTACACTGATAAATAGACCACTATAGGAGGCATGCATAGTAATATTATTAATTCGTAAAGTATGTTAACATATTTGACAGTTATGGCCATTGACAATTTCCCTTAAATAATTTTCATAACCAAACCTTACGAGTAATTTTTCTTGGATTTTTTTTTTCAAATTTTGCACACACGTTTATACCGAGAATGAGTGGCATGTCATTGTTAATGGGCAAAATACGTTAACAATTGAGAGGGCTACGACCCTTTTTAGTTCAGAATAAGGGTTTAATGGCGATTGCGATCAATAACTTAAACACATTTTCACGGATTTTCTTCAAATTTTAAAACATTAAGAACATATACCAAGGGCAATACCAAGGACTGCCAAGGGCAGTCACTCTGCTTTTCTGGTTATTGTATTATCTGCTCTTTTGATATACGCAGTTCTTGCGTTATTATACCCCCCACAAATAAAATTGGGGTGGGGGGGGGGGGTATATAGGAGTGAGCTTGTCGGTCGGTCGGTCTGTTGACTTGGTTTCCAGACGATAACTCAAAAAGCGCTTCACCGATTTTTATAATTTTTGGTACACTGATGTAACATCATAAAATACAGGTCAAGTTCGATTTCCACTACAATTCGTCAATTTTCGACATAGTTATGGCCCCTTTCAAGTGAAAAAATTGCAAAATGCCGCTGTTGTACTATCAAGGCAGTTTTTGTGGGGGTATTCATCACCTTTAGTGATAGCTCTAGTTGAAATTTTACAGATAAATACAACACTAAAAAGTACCACTATTATGGCAAAGGCTATAACCATATTGGCGTGCAGTGGTGGGATATCATGCAGTGTTAGCGTGCTTTTATTGAAGACAGAAAAAGTAACGGTTTTGCCACAACCCCCGTATTCCCCAGACCTTGCCCCATGTGATTTCTTTTTGTTTCCGAAATTGAAATCATTCCTTTCTGGGCGGAAATACCAGTCCCGACAAGCACTTGGGCCACGGTCTGTCATTCATCAGTACCTTATTACTGAGCCCAAATCAGCGTACTGTTACGCCTTCAAGAAGTTGATACATCGGCTGGAACTTTGCATTTTTGGCAACGGGGAGTACTTCGAGGGCATGAAATGAGTACTTTTGGGCTAACTTGAAATTGGAAGTTTCCAGATAGAAATAAGCAATTCATTTCGACATCCCTCGTAAAGCAACCAATGAAGACCCGGATCAGCCCCCGCGTTCTGTTGCGGCTAAAATGGGTCTCAGTGGTTGACAGTGTCCCTTGTATTGGACGCTATGCCTAGAAGTGTATATGGTTTTGTTTGATTTGAGGTTTAACGTACCTGTCAACACTGTATAGGTTACTTTGGAGACGTTGCCTCCGGGGACCCGATCCGTCGCCTTGATTCACAAGCTGGTTTTGAGCTTTTGTATGATTTGAGGTTCAACGTCCCCGTCAACACTGTAAATGGCATTTTGGAGACGTTGCTTCCAATTTTGTGGGACTTTTACGCGACATTGAGATGAAATGACATCTCAGGCCCTGCTGCCAAATGAAACCAAATGGGTTTATAGGCATGGACGGCCCGACTCTTACCGCTTTGCCTGGGCAAGCTTAGATCCTCTAAGCGGTTTACCAGAACTCGTGTGCGGGTCGGTTTCAGCTCTGCGTGGAAGCATCATGCAGCCCATCTATTTCTTCAAGCCCGAATGGGCGGGGGCGTGGTTTGGAGCTTCCGTAGCAGATGTGCCAAGATTTTGGTTTGGTTTTACGGCCCTTTCAAGATGATTTCACTCATATCGAGCCGATCGTTAATCAGAGGTAGGCGAAAACCGGCGTACCGGAGAAAACCACGTGACCTTCCGTTGCAGAACTTGCCGTCTCACATGTGACCCGAGACAGGCTCGAACCCACAGCGATGAGAGACCTAAGGATTGAGGGTCTGCTCTCTTATCCACTAGGCCATGGAGGGCAACATGTGCAAAGATATATATTACGACTTAACCCGCTCCATTTCTTTTCAGGAAAACCAGGGAATTCGACTGCAGTTATTTCGAAGAGTAGCTTCATTGTCCTGGCTGGGGCACTAACGATTGTTGCATTAGCACCATGAATAGTGTTGGTGGACATGTCATTCATAAACTGTCAAACGTTCGTAGTTTAGGTGATCCCTATCGGTACTGCGGTCGTACACCATTGCCGCCCTATACTACAAACTTTCATGACAAATATTAAAATTGGGACTAGGTTTTACCTGCAAATTTTGCTTGTGGATAATGAAGAAATCAACAGGTTTCAGAACAAAGTCCACATTTAGGCTTTCTTTTTAATAGAAATAGATGTTTGCTGTCAAAAAAAGAAAACAATGAAGATAAATGTCTTATTTTGTCTTCTTTTAATGTTCATCGAACACCTAGATCTGTAGCTGCATTCTGCGGCTTCTTGGCAGGATCAACGCATATCACGATTGCAAGTCCGTGAAACAAAGACCCTCCATATATAGAGAATAGTGAGGTTTACGGGAAATACCTTATCCACCTTATTTTATCTAAAAAATAGGTTGTTGGTGTTCGTTGGGCGACAGGGCTTGATGTGTCATTTCATCTCAGTGTCGGGTAAAAGTCCCCCAAAATTGGAAGCTACGTCCCAAAAAATGTTGACGTGGACGTTAAATCTAAAAAACACTGTATAAGAGGCCAATGAACATTTTTTTAAAGCAGATCTAGAAAGAACACCGATTTCCCGTCATTATTATCACTTTAACAGTATGTAAAAACAACAAATATCAAGAACAAATTAAGCGTGTTTTTGATTTTGTTTATAACACCAATAGAACCGACCAATAACAAAAATATTGGATGGTTATGTAGTTCACACAGGTTGAAACTGGTTATAACAAAACACTTTATATCGTTGATTGGGTAATAAAAGTAAATACGCACACTGGTAAAGGCAAGCGCGCAGGGTAAGGAACAAACGCACAGGATAAGGACATTTTTCCGCTCAGGATAAGGAATAAACTGGCGGAATCGGCATCACATGTGCAGGTTTGTTGTTGTTCTAGATCTCGTGTTATGGTTGGTTACTAATCAATACGGCTGCTCACATCAGCTTCACGGAAGACACGTATTATTCACAAATTTATCTTCGATGGTCCGAATTCGACAGTTACAGCCAGTCAAACGGAGAACCGCACGTAGTGGAGCTACTCAACCACGGAATCTCATTTTGTTACATGAAACGCTCTTCTGGGAAGATGACATTGCACTTTTTTGCTGGTTGTAGACATACACATGATAAATTGGACTGTTGCAAATACGATTTAAGGAAAATTTGAAACTGGAAGACCCACAGTGAGAAAAAATTCCATTTTCAGTACAACGCCCACGGGCAATGAAATTGGTACAACGCATATGATAAGACACAAAATTTTCCGGCGGAAAATGGTAGTTGTATGGTCGTAGTTCTAATAAATATCCGTCTCAGATTAAGTTTATTGATATTAATAATTAGTCCTGCCTAGTTTAAAGCACCTTTAGGAAACTCAAAGTTTATGTGCCTTGTCTTGGCATGTGCATTGCCCTGGTTCTAGCAATATAATCATCCCCTATGGGAGATAGATGGATTGGGTTCAGTGCGATCATGAATTAGAAAAACGATAATTTATGTCCATGCAGTATTTCTGGTAGAAAATTGTATGCTTGTTCTTTTGGCTGAAAATACGGTAGATAACTTCGCCAAATTCGTGACCATACCAATTGCATGGTCATTAAAGGGCCTGATATGATTTGGCTCCTTTTTGGCCCCCACTCAAATCCTCTTCAGTGTGCGTCGTTTCACTTGCTAACAGGGTTAGTTAATGGAAATATACAGAACCAAAATATTTCGTCTTCATGTATTTTCAGAATAACTTGAAGTTTTATGTGTCTGTATTGAGTTAATAAATTATGACGAAGAATAGTAAGACAAATGTGATAAAAGTATATCCCTTCGAAAGAAAAAGACAATAGAAAGTGCCTTTGGAAGCACCCGATTATAGGTTTCATTTGGCGCATTAATATATCAGGTAGCCCTGCTAGCCATTTGCACACTGAGTCGTATCTAGTTAACCACCCACTTGCATTATCATGGAGATATACGAAGAATGAAAAATTACAGGATCAGAATGAAACAGGCACCAAATTATTCCTATGGTTCTAACAAAGAAAATGAGTAATGACAACATATATTTTATGGCAATTTTTTATGTTGAAATTTCTCAGAATGACGATAAATTAAGTTATGAAAAAATAGAAAATAAACACAGAGTCCACCTTTCATTTTTTATATTTTCACGTGTTATTATATCAAAACTTAAACTGTATACAAAATATAAAAATGCACAAGCAAGGTTAGGCTGGTATATTTTGAAAGGCACAAAGGTGGCAATATTTTCATTTTTTTTGTCGAAATCAGCTGGGGGTAGGGATAAAGTCATGGTAAAACATACCTTATTTGTGAATGACCAAACATTTTTATTGATTTGTTTTTCTTTGAAAGTTTATCTTTTCTTAAAACTTAATTTGGCTAAAGTTTATCTTTTCTTAAAACTTAATTTGGCTATCGCCATGAAACGTTTATGAAACAAATATTCAGTGGTGGTGGTGGTGGGTCGGATATAATGGGAAATCTTACCAGGCCTTTTGTACGCAGTTCGTCGTCGAATATAAGGCAAATATCAAAGTATGAACAGTAAAATTCCGCTGTTAAGACCACCTAAAATTAAGACTTAATTTGCTTTTGAAAGCTTATTGAGAAGGTTTTCAGTTATTCATTCTTTGTTTATACAACACTCATAGCCCCCTAAAAAGAGACCACTTTTGCCACTGTTCACTTTTGAACAGTTCCAAAGGTTGTCTTAAAACAGGAATTTTCACTGTACATGTATTGGTTACTGAATTTTTATGCCGGCCTCGGAAGCTCAGTCGGATGCGCGTCTAACTGGTGATCAGGAGGGCGCGGGTTCGATACCTGCCAGGGTCGGCAACATTCTTTCGTGGAGATTTATCATGAAATCTTTTCTACGGTCATTCTCTCCCTTCCGCTGATTCAAGAAGGATAGTTGTCAATTTCTGGCGAAAGAATCTACACTGTACTAGTTAACCGCTTACGTATACCCTTGCACAGGAAAAATGTGGATAGGTAAACTGACCGGCTCAAAATTGACCTAAAATAGTGTTGACTGGGCGGTTAAACTCCAATACAAATAAACAATAAGTACTGTTGTTTCAGATTTGCTATATACACGGTCGTTCTATAGATTTCAAGTCCATTTATTTCAAAATATTGCTTTCTCAAACCTAAAATATGTGTCCTTTGAAACAGTAAACTGTATTTAAATAGCAGTTTCTAACACTGTACAGTGGCGCAGTAGCACAGATGATAATAATTAACATTGACATTCAAACTATGATTCAATCGCGATTTCTTTTTCATTTTTTTTATTCATTTTATATTTTTCCAGGCTAACATGTACCAGTGCGAGGCATGCGAGAAAACATAAATATTCTGCCTCACTGTGGAAGCATAGATTTTCTAAACAAAGCCAGCAAAGCTACGTATGTGAGGTGTGCGACGCCAGTTTTACAGCCCAAGCATATTTGACACAAAATTGTAACACACACATAGGCCCGCCACGATATGTCTGCCCAACCTGTGGGAAGAGATGTGTATACCAAAGTGGGCTCGCCCGGCACAGCATTACACATAAAGAGGAGAAATTTAAATGTGACTTGCAACAAAACGTTCGATATTATACAGACACATCAAATGTCAAGTTATTCTGAAAACACATGAAAAAGAAACAATTTGTTTCTATATGTTTCCATTAACTAACCCTGTTAGCAAGTGAAACGACGCACACTGAAGAGGATTTGAGTGGGGGCCAAAAAGGAGCCAAACCATACCAGGCCCTTGAATGACCGTGCAATAGTGACAGGTATGTCTCACGAATTTGGTGAAGTTATCTACCGTATTTTCCCCGCCCATCGGGGCTTGAAGAAATATATGGGCTGCATGATGCTTCCACGCAGAGCTGAAACTGACCCGCACACGAGTACTGGTAAACCGCTTAGAGGATCTAAGTAGAAGTAAAACAAAGATCAGGAATTGACACAATTAACTTACTCCATCCATAAAAGACACCAAAGGGAAAGAAATACAAACATTAAGCGACCAGACCATAATGGAAACCTAAACAAAGGAAGGCCACATGGACAGTTACTTTCCCACAAAATGGCCATATGGCCATCCAAAATTAAAAGACACAAGTGATACACACAGTAAGTAACAAACAAACAACAACATAAATAAATCGCCACAGAAGAGCCGCCTTGGAACGGTCAGTAAGCCTGCCCAGGCAAAGTGGTGCGAATGTCGGGCCGTCCATGCTCATAAACCATATTTGTTTCATTGGGCGGCAGGGCTTGAGATGTAATTTCATCTCAGTGTCGGGTAAAAGTCCCACAAAATTGGAAGCAACATCTCCAAAATGAACTTTACAGTGTTGACGGGGACGTTAAACCTCAAATCAAACAAACAAACACACAAAATCTACCGTATTTTAAGCCAAAGAACAAACATACAATTTTCTACCAGAAATACTGCATGGACATATATAAAAATGTCCTTATCCTGTGCGTTTGTTCCTTACCCTGCGCACTTACCTTAACCAGTGTGATACGGTTAGTCCAATTTATACCGATATTTGTTATAACGGCGAAATTCGTTATAACGGCAATTCGATTGGAATGACTACTAAGCTAAAGGCTTAGCCTCGGTTCCGAGCGGCGTGGGCTTCCCTCGGATGGGAAATGCACAAATCGGGTTAAAGGGTCTTGTAATCTAATACTCAAAGAAACAAATGTTATAGATATTTGTTACAATCGCCTCGCCTATGTCTATAACATTTGTTTCTTGGAGTAATATTGGGGAAAAAATCTGCCAGGTATTCCCTTTCCCCTTAAGTGTAGCATAGTGAAACTTTTAATGGCTCGAACATCTTTAAGACCATGAATATCTTTTCACAGCAGGAAAATTTCTTAGGGTTATTCTTTGCACCATTCCATTTACTTATTTCTCGTTGACATAACCTGTGCCCCAACCCCATGTTTGCATATACGTAGGGTGATCAATAAATTCGAGAACTTTTGCTATAACTTTTTTAATATAAAACCAATCGCAATAAAATTAATATGGTCGATAGAATAGCACGTTACGGACAACGTTATCAAGGTATTACGTTCGTGACGTCACTAGTTTTTCAATGGCGTCATATTTTCGACGTCATACTTCACGTTCACCGTTCAGAAATGGCTAACTACTTTGTTGCAGAACAGAGGACTATCATTAAATTCTACGTAAAATTAGGGAAGACTATGAGCGAAATCAAAGAGGATCTCCAAAAAGGATACGGAGAAGCAGCATTTTCGAAATCTTGTATTCATAAATGGTGGTATCGCTTCAGTGACGGAAGAACATCGACCAAAGATGACGCCCGATCTGGTCGCTACAGAGGAAAACTGTGCTGCCATTGAACAATACGTGATGGAAGACAGGCGAGTGACTGTTAGAAATGTAGCGGAGGACTTTAACTTAAGTTATGGTACAGCCCAAGAGATTCTGACGGAAAAGAATTAAGCCGCGTATGTGCAAGGTGGGTACCCTGTCTACTTCGGCCTGACCAGAAGAGAGTAAGGAAGCAGATCTGTCGAGATATTCTCAACCGATATGCAGAGGAAGGTGATGGGTTCCTGAATGAAATAATAACATGTGATGAAACATGGTTCCACTTCTTTGAGCCAGAGAGCAAGCAACAGAGTTCCGTGTGGAAGCATGCATCGTCACCATCGCCTGTAAAAGCCCGACTTTCCAAGTCAGTGGGTAAAGTTATGTCCATCATATTCTGTGACACAAAAGGAATTGTATTGTATCACATGGTGCCAGCTAAAACTGCAGTCGATAGTGAATACTACGAACATCTAATTAAATTCTAGTTGCAGAGAGCTATTCGAGATAAACGTCCTGAACTTGTAAAGTCGGGGTTCATTTTGCACCAAGACAACGCTCCAGTGCACGTGAGTCAACTTGTGACGTCCACCCTCAAGGAACTGGGCATCGAAACTCTACCGCATCCACCGTATAGCCCAGACTCGGCTATCTGTGACTTTTTTGCCTGTTTCACAATGTGAAGGATCAGCTGCGTGGAGTAAAATAAGAGACGCGAGATGAACTATGGGCTGCTATAACGGTGACGCTTAGGGAGGTGTCACGTGACGGCTTACGTCATGCGTTCGGCACGTAGATGAACAGATGTCAAAAGTGTATCAAGGTCAAGGGATCCTATGTCCAGAAATAATAAACAGTATTCGTGAGTATCGTTTTTCATTATTAAGTTATAGCAAAAATTCTCGAATTTATTGATCACCCCTCGTACATGTATATAAACAATATATACATTTCTCATGTGGCGTCGCGTCTGAGAATGTTATAAGTTAACATCATGTAATAAATTCGATAATCCGCTAGTGGATTAAACAACAAATTCGTTAGATACACCCCGTAATGTTACAAATACGACGTCTTTAACGACGTCGCGTTTACTAATGACGCAATATTGACATATTTGTTGAACAATCTTGAAAAAAATGTGTTTTAAATGTCACATGATAAATGGAATCTTGCATTCGTGCTCTTGTATTATTAAAATGATTAAACTCGTTGAAGAAAAGGAATAGAATGCGAGGCTTCTACATGAACACTCATGTTAGATCCCCTATTTAATCTTATCCGTTTCATTTACAAAATAAAGAGGCGATTCTAATAAGTACACACAACATACCTTATTATAATTAAAAACGTCTATAATTTATCCCTTTTTCCTATCAGGAGCCTGTTCTGAGATGATTTCAAATCAGTCTATGTCAATGAGCCATAGTTGTTTGAGTCATTGAAGTTTCATTATTGGCCCTTTTTGCTTTTTTTTTTCTCAAATTATTAGGGGATACATGTAGCGGTATTTTGTATTTAAAATTGTTATTGACGGCGACGCACCAGTGGACTGAATTTGCGACCGTAAAACCGATGATTGAGCCGTCATATCAGGACTGACCTGCTAATAGTTCATGACTAAATACCCTTAATATAAGAACTGGCGGGTTTAAACTTAAATACAGAAAAGTCCACTTCAGAAATTCAGGGGTAAAAGAGTTAAGGCATGTTTTAGGCGTTTAGTTCTCAAATATCTTATCTTATGTCAGGGACTGTTGGACTGAGTGGTTTGGTACGGGCACTGTTGCAGGGTTCTCCTGCCATATGTATTTGATTCTCGTTCGTGGATTAAATAAATCTTTGTGTGCTCAATGGGGTGTATACTCACCTTGTTAATTAGGAGAATATACACGCCGCCAAACTTCAATGGCTCGAACACCTTTGAGAGCATGAAAATTTGTTCGAGACGGGGCATCACGAGAACACGCCTATATAATTTTGATCCCCTTGAACCCCACTTCTATATAGTAAAACTGGGGTTTACAGGATCACATACCTTACTTTTCTTATTTCTGCTCTAAATATAGATTCTGGGTACTCGTCAGAACTCGATGCGTTCTAACGTGTACCCAGAATCTATATTGAATCGGGCCACCGCCTGGTCGAGCAGTGTAGACTGAAATATAAGTCAGAATTTGATGGGACGTCACAATGAATATTCGTGGATTCGATCTGGGTTGAGCTCAATGCTAAAGGGAAGAGAGAACATATTACCAACCATAATTTCCGTTTTTGATATTTATTTGATTTGTCCCTTAACAATTTGATGTGGAAAACTTAATATCTATTATCGTTACAAACATGGATATCAGTAATGACAAACTACTGATGCAGTAATATTCAGATTGAGGTGACTAAAATATTAGTTGGTTAAATAGGCATTTACACAAAATTAAATCAGTGAGGCAATTCACATCAAGCCTGCATTAACAATTAAAGACTGTTATAAACCAGGGATTAGTTTGGTTTGTACCTTCTGTTATTTAATAATAACACAAAACGGTCCAGACATGTATACCAGATTATAAGAATCTGATATGGGGTTCTGTTGTAGATGGGCGTTTCCAACCCGAGGGATGACCGTACTGAGCGGAACCGAGGCTATGCTGAGATTCCGCTCAGGAAGGTCATCCCGAGGTTTGGAAACGCCTATCTACAACAGAAACCCATATTGGATTCTTTTTCTTGCACAACACCTAAACATTTCCTTTTTTTCTTTAACGTTTCATTTTTCGCGCACTATACTTTTATTTTTAAATATTCATGTTATTCATCCGCTTTTTGCCGGTTAGTTTTGACAGCTCGCACATGTATATTGTTTACAAAATGAAAGTGGTGCGGAAGTAGTTCCGGCAGTTGAATAGAATTGGAGCGCTTTTATGTTAGTTGGGGTCGGAACACCAGGGTCAGAACATAAATTTCTATCCCAGGGTAAAATTACGGATTTCCTGGTCTGATGTGCACGAAAAATGATGCCAAGCCTAAATGGTATCAATGTGATACACTTATTGTAATGTTTGCGTAGTGTGTACTGTGTCACACCAACAAATGCGCATATCAGATATCACCTGTAAGTATGCGTGTACAAAAAGTCACCTATTTCTGCGCATATAAGATATAACACACATATGTGTGCACAAGGCGTCACCTATTACTGCCCATATAAGATTTCTCTTATATATGCGCACACAAAGCTATAAGGCAGGCTCCAAAATAGCGCATATAAGGAGTATAGAGAATGTTTGCGTCGACCTTTGTGTATTCACACCAACCAGATCTAACAATAATCTGTCAATGCCTTTATGTGTTACGCAAACGAACTATAATGAACATATATAATGTACACCAGACACTCTCTATACCGCTATATGCATTGGGTAGAAGTACGAAAATAGTTGCACCTATGTGGGGAATTTACGCTCATACATGTGTAATGCGCCTGTGTGGGAGAACAATATTTTGAGTTAAAAATACCATAATTTTCTAATTTCTGTTCAAAATATAGATGCTGGGTACGCGTTAGAACCGCTTATTTTTCTTATTTCTGCTCTAAAATATAGATTCTGTGTATTCGTTAGAATCGAGGCGGTTCTAACGTGTACCCAGAATCTATATTCTGAGCAGAAATAAGAACAATCTGCTCTAAAATATAGATTGTGGGTATTCGTTAGAATCGAGGCGGTTCTAACGTGTACCCAGAATCTATATTTTGTGCAGAAATAAGAAAAATATCACACTTTTTCATCTTAAAATTTTCGTTTTTATTTCGGCGGGAAAGTTTTCAATGTACATGTATTTGTATAGGCGTGTTTTCGTTATAATATTTTGAGCCACCGAGAGTTACTAAAAGCGTCATGCCAGGAGTCATAATAGGGATGATTTGGGGACATGTGTTCGGTGTTCTTTAATGTAAATGTATGAAGTGTGTTCTCATTAGAATTGCCTCATGGAGGCGATTCTAATGAGTACACACATGATACAATTACAAGTTGAAGGAAGCCTTACTTTGTTTCATCTGGCCGGAGATTAGAGATTCAACAAAGGTTCGAACGACCTCACATAGGCGATTCGATTGTGTATACACAGGATACAATAACAAATTGAAAGAAGCAAATCTCCCTTACTATATCTCATCTGGCCGGAGGAATTCCCTATAGACTAAACAACAGTTCGACTCAACCATGGTAACGAGCCATCGGTGTTTGACTGTATTCAACGTAATGTTCTACTGAAAGGGTCTAGAACTTCTTTGTGAAGACCAGAATTGGTATATTTAAATCTATAGATAGTGGGTGCCCATTATAGCAGAAGGTAGCAAATACCCTACACGCTAACATAATATGAGGTCCCGAGTTGACCACCTTACTTCCTATTTCACGTACCTGGTGCATCACGAAAACACGCCTATATGGGTTTGCCCCCCCCCCCCCTCAAACCCCACTTTTATACAGTAAAATTGGGATTTGCAGGGGTATACAATATTTTTTGTATTTCTGCTCAGAGGATTGTGGCCACGTAAAATCGATTTAAGCCCCCCAGTGGAATTCGTTTCCGCTGACCGTTCAAAGGCGGTTCTTCTGTCGCGACTTATTTTTGTTATGGTTTGTCTTTAGGTGTTTGTGTCGCTTGTGTTATTTTTTTTGATAGCCTATTGGCCATTTTGTGGGAAAGTTTGGCCATTTTGTTGGAAGGTAGCCGTCCTTTTGGCTTTCCGCAGTTAGTGTTTCAATTAGGTCTATTGTTGCATGTTTGTGTTTCTTTACCTTTGGTGTCTCTGATGGGAGCTATGGGTTGATTGTATCGATTCCTGATCATTGCCGCTACTAATATCTAAAACACAGATTGTGGGTACCCCTTAATCTTCGAGGCGGTTCTTACGAGTTTCCACTATCTATGTTTAGAGCAGAAATAAGAAAATATCAAAATTTTCATCTGAAAATTTTCATGTTTTGGTGGTTAAATTTACAATGTATTCGTATAGGCGTGTTTTCGTAATGTATTGCCGAAAGTTTTGAAAAGGTAACTGCAGAGAGATGACTAAATTTACTGTTGCAACGGTAACCGTAACCGTACGTCTTAACCCTGGTAACGCACACTTGTCCTCACTATTTTTTGTATACATGTAGATCTCCGTCGCCGCTCACTCACACTTGTCCTCACTATTTTTTATAGATCACTTGTCCTCACCATTTTTTGTATAGATCTTCGTCGCAGCTCACTCACACTTGCCCTCACTATTTTTTGTATAGATCTCCGTTGCCGCTCACCAAGGAATGACGGGCTCACTTTAACCGTAATTTGAAGTGTTCAGAGTTTATAATGGGTACATTTTCATGTAAACAAGAGGCCCATGGGCCACTATGCTCACCAGAGCTCAGGTGGGCACTGCCCAATGGCAGCCATGTATGTTAACATGATATCATTTTAATCTACCAAATGAAACCCCATCTCCAAATTAGCACCCATGTGGACTCAGTATCTGTAACATTAGGCCTTTTATGAAGTAGAGGGGGTGGGGCATGGACCCTATGGAGCCCTGGTTGGTATCACTAAATGCATCTTAGCATAAGGAACAAGAATATATACGGTTTAGCAGTGGGGATCTGTAAGGCCTCT
The DNA here is from genome assembly GCA_963580285.1 of Lucinisca nassula. Lineage (NCBI taxonomy): Eukaryota > Metazoa > Mollusca > Bivalvia > Lucinida > Lucinidae > Lucinisca > Lucinisca nassula. Next base: position 124,170,355 of record OY757017.1, read on the forward strand.
TAAGTGGTGGAGGGGTTGGGGCATGCCCTGTTGATCCAAGGAAAGCCCAAGATCGTTGTCCCTAAATGTGTCTTATCATAAGGACCAAGTATATATATGGTTTAGGGGTTAGAATCTGAACGGTTTCTGAGATTTGAGGCCCTTTTATGAAGTTGAAAGGATAGGAATGGCCCTGTGGATCCCCCTACAGTAGGTGTGCTAATAATAAGGAACAAGAACATATACGATTAGTGGGTGGGGATTTGAATGGCTTCTGAAATATAAAGCCTTTTATGAAGGGGAAGGGTGGGGCACATTGCCTCAGCACAAAGAGACCCCCAGGTTGGTGTGATTGAACGAGTCTTATCATAAGGAACAAGTATATGGTTTAAGGGTGGGGATCTGATCTATTTCTGAGATATATGGCTTTTAATGAAGTAAAGCGATGGGGCATGGCCTGGGCATGCCACAGGGACTCCCAAGCTGGTGTCACTGAATGCGTCTTATCATAAGGAAGATGAATATATATGGTTTAGGGTGGGGCTAAGAACAGTTTCTGAGATATAAGGCCTTTTGTGAAGTGGAGGGGTGGGGCAAGGCCCCAGGAGACTCCCAGGTTGGTTTCAATGAATGTGTCTTATCACAAGAAACAAGAATATATATGGTTTAAGGGGTAGCCATCTGTAGGGTTTCCGAGATATTGTGAGATTATGAAATGGAGAAGGTGGGGCATGGCCCCAGCACATCCCTGAGGACCCCCAGGTTGGTATCACTGATGTGGCATGGCCCCAGCACATCCCTGGGGACCCGCCAGGTTGGTATCACTGAATGCGTCTTATCATAATGAACACGAATATATATGGTTTAGGGGTGAGGATCTTAACGGTTTCTGAGATATATGGCCTTTTGTGAAGTGAAGGGGTTGGGCAAGGCCCCGGCCCATCCCTGAGGACCCCCAGGTTGGTGTCAATGAATGTGTCTTATCATAAGGATCAAGAATATATATGGTTTAGGGGCGGGGATCTGCAAGGTTTCTGAGATATTGGGCCTTTTATGAAATGAGGGGATGGGGCATGGCCCCCGACGCATCCCGGGGACTCCCAGGTTGATGTCACTGAATGGGTCTTATCATAAGGAACAAGAATATATATGGTTAAGGGGTGGGGATCTGAATGGTTTCCAAGATATTGGGCCTTTTATTAAGTGGAGGGGGTGGGGCATGGCCTCGGCGCATCCCTGAGGACCCCTAGGTTGGTGTCACTGAATGCGTCTTATCAATAGGAACAAGAATATATATGGTTTAGGGGTCGAGATCTGAATTGTTTCTGTGATATATGGCCTTTTATGAAGTGGAGGGGGTGGGGCATGGCCCCGGCACAACCTGGGGGACCTTCAGGTTGGCATAAAAGCATATGGCTGAGAGAAGTATACTCAAGAAACATTTCTATAAAAGTTTTGTCAAAATATCTGCAATGACTTGGCAGTAAATGCCATTTTTCAATTTTCCCCATTAAAAGTCTCTGGAAACTCTAAGTTGCCATAGCAACCAAACTAATGAGCCGATTTTTATAAAAAAACACAAACTTTCAATCCCCCAGCCCAAGGATGCTACAGATAAAATTTGGGCCCAATCGGCCCAGTGGCTTTAGAGGAGAAGATGTTTAAAAGTGTTGACGTCACACGACGACGCAGACGCCGACGGACAACTGCCTATCCTATAAGCTCCCCCGGAGCCTTCGCCTCTGGTGAGCTAAAAACTCACTTTACCTCCTGCAAAATTTCAGTTTCTCATAAAATTTCACATTTCAAAGTCTCGGATCGTTTATGCAAGTTCACACAGATGATATATTATCGATAAGGGAAGAATCTCCACTAGCATAAATTTCGATGCAAGTGAGATGTTCTGTCTATCCACTGTCGAATGCCTCTCTGTCCTTCCTCAACATGCTCATCGCGTAAGATGATATATTTTTAGTCCTTACGGATCAAGATTGCAACATGGAAATATTTCAGGGTCATCGATGAAGCCTAATTGGCCGAAATTAACTAGCCCAGAAAAATTGTACACTCGGGCAGATTTTAGTTCTTTGGTGTACTCCTTGCTTTCAAAGATTTAACCTTTCATAAATCATATTAGGTCATTTATTAGAGATGCCAAATCAATGCCTCTAATCCAAGACCATAAAGTTAGTTCTTTTTCCTTATTCGACAAAGAAAAACAGTTAAGTAAACTTAAAAAGAGGAATTATACTGAGAGTCGTTACATAGAGAAATGTGACGTATGACATGCAAAAAGATGGTGCATAAAGGAAAGGCTAAATGAAAATTCGACCTTGTCTGAAGGTGAAACAATAAAAGTGAGATATCTACGGAACCCGGGAAGGGACATGATTTTTTATTTTTATTATGTTGTGCGAACAAGATAATATCTTGAGCGGACAAGATATTATCTTGTTCGGACAACATATTATCTTGTGCGGACAAGATATTATCTTGTGCGGACAAGATATGATCTTGTTCGCACAACATATTATCTTGTCCGCACAAGATATTATCTTGTTCGCACAACATATTATCTTGTTTGCACAACATAGATCTTGGGAAGTTGTGCGGACAAGATATTATCTTGTGCGGACAAGATAGTATCTTGTGCGGACAAGATAATATCTTGTGCGGACAAGATAATATCTTGTGCGCACAAGATCTATGTTGTGCAGACAAGATATTATCTTGTGCGGACAAGATAATATCTTGTTCGCACAACTTAATATCTTGTGCGGACAAGATAATATCTTGTCTGCACAAGATAATATGTTGTCTGCACAAGATAATATCTTGTTCGGACAAGATATTATGTTGTGCGGACAAGATATTATCTTGTGCGGACAAGATAATATCTTGTCCGCACAAGATAATATGTTGTCCGCACAAGATAATATGTTGTCCGCACAAGATAATATCTTGTCCGCACAAGATATTATCTTGTGCGCACAACTTATAAAATAAAAAAAAATCATGTCCCTTCCCGGGTTCCGTAGATATCTTTAGATTGAAAACAAAAGTAATTATAGCCATAAAGCACGACGGCAGGCAGCTATGTACAACCTAAGAACCTACGGAGTTACAGCGTCATGAAAACCGAATAAGGAAAAAGCAACAGATTTATTTATTTTTTTTTTCCTTTTTTCCTTGTTACCTTCATATATAAATCTTGACATTTTTGCAAAGGGTTTCCCTGGAAGGAGATACAAAAGGATAGAAGTCCAATGAACCGCGAGTTATAAAACAAGATACCAATCATTAAGGAGTTCTAAATTAACGCAGATGTAGCGTCGTTAAACACGGCATAAGGAAAACCGACATGAAAAATTTACCGTTCCTGAAAGTGATTGATTGTTATAATAATACTAGTCATAAAACACAGCAGCAAGCAGCTACAACCTAAGAACCTACGGAGTTACATTGTCATGAACACCGAATACGGAAAAAAAGGAAATGATTTTCTTCCTTTTTTCTTATTCGCTCCATATGGAAATGTAGACATCTTGCAAAATGTTAGCCTGCAAGGAGAAACCAAAGGGTGGAATTCCATTGAACCGTGAATCATAAAACAAGATTCCAATCATCAGTAAGATCTAAATGAAAGAAGCTGCGTCATCACGAGGAAAATGGATTTTTTCATTAACTTCCCTTTTCCTTATTCGCAGTTTGTACTGTTGAAATTTGGAAACCTACATCACTATGCTTAGAAGTAAATGTGATCGCGAATGCGATATGTTCTATTGCATAGCTTCGCTAAGTTCTATGGACCTCAAAATCGAATAAGGGAAAAGGAAATTTTGATTCATTTCCTTTTTCCTTATACACAGTTTGCATATCTGAACATTACAAATCTTTATCATTTTCCTTAAAAGTAAAACTGTTCATGAATGCGCGAATGTTCTATTGCATAGCTTCACTAAGTTCTATGGACATCAAAATTAAAATAGAAAAATAAAATGATTTATTTCTTTGTTCCTTCTTCACAGTTTGTACCGTTGAAAATCTTGTTATGCTTAAAAGAAAAAAAAAAAAAAAAAAAAAAAAAAGAATCAGGAATATGCTTTATGCGAATCTTCTTTTTCACAGCATCGTAAAATTCTGTACACCTGAAAATTGTATGAGGAAAACGGATATTTTTCAACCCTTCCTTTTTCCTTTTGAAATGTGGAAACCTATATCACTATGCTCAGAAGTAGTTCTAAGAATCTTATATGGGTGTGGGGGTTGGATGGAAAAATCCGTCCCGAGGGACACTGTTCGGCCGAGTGATGTCGGACAGTGACCCCGAGGGACGGATTTTCTATCCACCCCTCACACCCATATTGGATCCTTTGTCTTGCATACCTTCCATTTCTTAGCGTGGATTTTTAATGCTGCAGTCACTTCAGTTACCAACGCCCGTCATATTGTGTTGATACTGCAGGAATGTTTAGTGACGTCACGTAACGTGCCGTGATGTCAACCTTAACGACGGCGCATACGAGGTCGTAATAAACCAGTGCATTGATCAAACACACGACTATATTCGATTTGGGGTCGGAGCACCAGGGTCAGAACATAAAGTTCCATCCCAAGGTAAAATCACGCATTTCCTTGCCTGGTGTGCAAGTAATATCGTGAATGCGCTATAGGGTAATGTTCTGTCGGATAGCTTAGCTAAGTTCCATGCATCTCAAAATCGAATACGGAAAAAGGGAAATTTAGATTCATTGCCTTTTACAGTATTCACAGTTTGTACCGCTGATATTTGGATATTTATACCATTATACTAAGGTGAAAAAGGGATAATGAATGTGCTATATGCGAATCTTCTATTACACATCTTCGTAAAATACTATGTACCGGAAAATCGCATAAGGAAAATAGATTGATTTTATTCATGTCCTTTTTTCTTATTCGCAATTTGTACTATTGAAATTAAGAAACCTAAATCACTCTGCTTAGAAGTAGAAATGATCGCGAATGTGCTATATGTGAATGTTCTATTGCATAGCGTCGCTGCTTTCTACAGACCTCAACATCGAATAAAGGAAAAGGAATTTTGATTCATTTCATTTTTCCTTATTCATAGTTTATACACTTGAGCTTTGAAACCATTATGCTAAGACATAAAATGATCCTGTATGTGCTATATGCGAATCTTCTCTTGCACAGATTCGCAAAGTTCTATGAACCTGAAAATCGAATAAGGAAAATGGATTATTTCATTCATTTCCTTTTTATCTTATTCGCAGTTAGTAACGTTGAAATTCAGACACTTACATCACTACGCGTAGAAGTAAACCCCATCGTGAATGCGTTACATTACAGCACTTTATTAAATTATATGAGCAACAAAAAAAATCGAATACGGGAAAAGGAACTTTTGATTCATTGCCCTTTTCCTTAATCGCAGTTTTTACCGTTGAGCTTCTGAAATCTATACCATTGTGCTTAGAAGTAAAATAATCATGAATGTACTACATGCTATATTCCTTTCTTCTGTTGCAGAGCTTCGCAAAATCGGGCCACAAAATTCAAGCAAATTATGAAACTGCAGTAAACTATTTAATGTCGTGTCCTAATTTAAAAATCTTTATTTTTTGTACATGAACCTCAGAGTCCAAGAAAGTTGCCGGGCAAGAACAGGCCACATGAATCGTTGACGAGGATGTTCCACACAAACCCGAAGCAGTAGAAATTGAGAACGAGACAAGAAAGAATTATAAAGACACAAAAAGACGGACTCTGTAGTTGTGGAAGAGAAATAAATAACAAAGTGAGAAATAAATAACAAAGTGAAAAAGAAAGAAGAATGAAAGATACTCTTATTTAGACTCTTATAAGGAGGTTCCAAAAGCCAAAAGTATCCCAAATCATGAAACGAGATGAAGGTTCAAGACGTCCTTATTGTCCTTGGGGAGGCAGGGCACGGAACGTCCTCCTTTTTAATACATTGCACAATAGACAATTTCTTGTATTTGTTGTTTTTATTTATTACATACAAGAAAGAGGCCAGTGAATGGCTTCTTGAAGCCCATTGCGGGAACTCTTCTGAGAGTCGCATCCTCTTCGACAAAAACAGTGAGTGGATGGAAAGATGTTGTATATTTGAAAACACATCAACGCACATCCCTCCAACAAAATTGAGCCTTTACTGAAGTGAATCCGAGTATTTTGTTATTCATTATGGTGTCTTAAATACAGTTGTCGTAGAGCAAAACTGCACAAATGTGAAGTGCGATAGTTCTACAACAGAACGCATCACCAGAGAATTTTTTCTACGGTAAATTCATTACATTGCAACTCCGGGTCTTCGAAAATTATTTTGTTGTATTGCATCGCATTAATCAAACTGGTTACGAAGAAAATTAAATAGACCTAAGTCAACAGCCATGCAACTTGGCGTACTCGTATAACATTAACAACTTCATGAATTGAATAACCGATCAAACCCCAGTTTATATAGGGAAAAGTGAGGGTTTGCATGGGCAGAGATTATATCTTATTTCTACTCAAAACATAGATTGCAGTAATACCCACTAGAACCGCCTCGTTGAAACAGTTCAATCCGTATTCGGAAGAGAAATAAAAATATCACAAATTATCATACAATAAATGCCACTTCTAAGGCTATATAACATAGAATTATTTTGTATAGAAATGTTTTTTTAAAGGCGATGTTACTGGCTAAAAAAAACATGACGCTGTAACTCCGTAGGTTCTTAGAATTTAGCTGCCTGCTGTCGTGCTTAATGAACAGTATTACTATGGCATTCGATCTAGAGATATCTCATTTTTACGTTTCACCCTCAGGAAAGATCCATTTTTTCATGTCTCCTTTCCTTAGGACATGAAAAACACTGCAGCTGCGTTTATTTGAATCTTATTTATGATTGGCATCTTGTTTTATAATTCACGATTCAATGGACTTCTATCCTTTGGTATCTCCTTCCATCATAACCCCTTGCAAGATGTCAACATTTTCATATGGAACGAATAATGAAAAGGTATTCTGTTTTCATAACGCTGTAACTTCGTAGGTTCTAAGGCTGTAGCAGCCTGCCATCGTGCTTTAGGACTAGTATAATAATGACCTTCAAACTGTATATCATATTTTATCGGAAAAGACATTTTTCATGTCTCCTTTCCTTATGCCATGTTAAATGAGGCTGCAACTTCGTTAATATGGATGTTATTGATTATTGATATCTTGTTTCTGAATTCACAGTTCATTGAACTTCTATCCTATGGTATCTCACTTTCAGGCTCAAACTTTACACCATGGCCTCATTTTTGTATGGCGTGAATTATATTTTCCCTTTTGCTTATTCGATTTTTATAGCGCAGAACTCCGTAGGTCCTTGGATTGTTGCCGCTTGCAGTCGTGGTTTATGACTAGTATTACTATGGCATTCAATCTAGAGATATCTTACTTTTAACATTTCACCTTCAGGAAAAGACAACTGTTCTTGTTGCCCTTCTTCATGAGGTATTTAATGACTCTGCAGCTTTGTTCATGTAGATATTATTGATGATTGGTATCTTGTTATGTAATTCCCAGTTTTATGGATCTATCATTTGGCATCACCTTCAAGGCTAAGACCATCCAAGATGTCCACATTTTCATACGGAGCGAATAAGGAAAATAAGAAATCAAAATCAAAAATGAGTTCCTTTAAGAGCAATGAAAACATTCATATGAAAGAAAACCTTTTCCGTATGCGATTTGCATGTTGCTGTAACTCCGTAGGTTTAAGGTAACAACTGCATGCTGTCATGGTTTATGACTATTATTATTATTTATAACATTCGATCTGGAGAATTCTTCAGGAAAGGTTAATTCTTAATGACACCTTTTCTTATATCGTGTTTAAAAGACGCTGCAGCTGCGTTAATTTAGAACTCATTAATGATTTGTATCTTGCTTTATAATTCACGGTTCCACGGACTTCTGCTTCAAGCCTGTCAACCTTTTCATATGGAGCGAATAAGGAAAAAGGAAATACATCTTTTCGTTTTCCTTATTCAGTTTCATGACGATGAAGCTCCGTAGCTTCTTAGGTTGTAGTTGCCTGTAATCGTGCTTTTTGACTAGTATGACTATTGCGTTAAATTTGTAGACATCTCTCTTTCATCGTATCGCCCTTCAGTTAAGGTAAATGTTTTATGTCGTCGCCTTTCCTTATGCCGTGCTTCATAACGCTGCAGCTTCGTTAATGTAGATGTTATTGATTATTCTTGCTTTTGAAGTTACTGTTCCATGAATTCTATCCATTGGTATCTCACCTACAGGCTCAAACTTCTCACGATGTCCACATTTTCATATGGGAAAAAACCTTCTCCTTTTTCCTTATTCGGTTTTCGAATATCGTGCTTCGTTATAAAAAGATTGGGAACAGCATAAATGTAATACGGCAGACTGCATGCATGTTAGTTAGCCCAATCACGGTTGACAACTTAGCTCCCTCTTTAATTGCATGCCGGTGTGTCAGGCCTCAGATTTCACTTACTGAGAATCAGACTTTAATTTTATGTGATGTTGGTTGGTGCTTGATGCTCTGTCTCTGGTCGGGCCCTTCGGGGTCTAACTATTGGTTTTCTTTGGCTCCAGCATTTCAGTGGTTTCTTGCTGTCGAGTCCTCCTCGTTGTTCATCTCTGTGTTTGTTTGAATTTTTCACTTTTATCGTTTCAATTTCAGGAAAGGTCAATTTGTCATGTGGCCTTTCCTTATGCCGTGTTTAAAGACAGCTGCAGCAGCTGAGTTAATCTAGATCGTATCTTATGTATAATTCACTGTTCCATGGACTTCTATTATTTGGCATTTCCTTCAAGGCTAAGACCTTGCAAGATGTCATCATTTTCATATGGAGCAAATACGGAAAAAGAAAAAAAAAATCGATAGCCAATTGGTTATTCTGTGGATTGTAACTGACCGTTTGGCTTTCCGCGATTGATGTTTTTATAAGGGTCTGGTTGTTTAGTGTTTCTTTCCCGTTGATGTCTCTGGTTGGAACTGTTGGTTAATTGTATCAAAGTACAAGTAAAACAAAGATCAGGAATTGATACAATTAACTTACTCCATCCATAAAAGACACCAAAGGGAAAGAAATACAAACATTAAGCGACCAGACCATAATGGAAACCTAAACAAAGGAAGGCCATATGGACAGTTACTTTCCCACAAAATGGCCATATGGCCATCCAAAATTAAAAGACACAAGTGATACACACAGTAAGTAACAAACAACAACATAAATAAATCGCCACAGAAGAGCCGCCTTGGAACGGTCAGTGGAAGATTTCCACTGGGTGGCTTAAATCGATTTTACGTGGCCACAATCCTCGCCCTTACTTCCGTCGCGATTTAGACAAATAATTTGTTCAGTCCGCATGAAGGCCTCCTAACTCATCAGTGCAACATCTCCGTGAACACAGAAATCAAAGAACCACAGAGGTGAGACAACGGTGAGGACTAGACAGCAAGAAACCACTGAAATGCTGGAGCAAAAGAAAACCAACAGTTAGACTCCGATGAGCCCGACCAGAGACAGAGCATCAGGCACCAACCAACATTATCTCTTTAATTTTCAATAAGCCTTTACGTTGGAGCCGTCATAGAACCTGATCATTACCTTCGCTTTTTTTTCATGACGCTTTAATTGACTGTTCCAAGGCGGTTTTTTTTGTTGTGGTTTGTCTTTGAGTGTTTATCGCTTATATTGTTTCATTTTGGATAGCCAATTGGCCATCTAGTCGAAAAATGTAACTGTCCTTTTAGCTTTCGGCTATTAATGTTTCCATTAGGGTCTAGTTATTTCATATTTGTGTGTTTCTTTCCATTTGTTGTCTCTGATGGAGGCTGTGGATTAATAATATCGATTCCTGATCATTGCCTTCACTTCTAGTTAGGTATTAGCTGCCTATCGCCGTGCTTTATGACAAACATAACTATGGCATTCAATCTGCAGATATATTTCTTTTATCGATTCACTTTCAGGAAAGGACAATTTTCATGTCGCCTTCCCTTATGCAATGTTTAATGACGCTGCAGCTCCGTTTATTTAGATATTATTGGTTATTTGTTTATTGTTTTGTTTTTCAGAATCCCATGGACTTCTCTCCTTTGGTATGCCACATTTAGGCTCAGATTTTTCACGTTGATTAGATTTTCATAGAAAGCGAATAAGAAAAAAAAAAATAACTTTTCCGTTTTCCTTATTTGGTTTTCATGACGCTGCAACTCAGTAGCTTCTTAGGTTGAAGCTGCCTGCTGTCTTGCTTTATGACAAGCTGTGCTCATTCAATCAAGATATATCGGACTTTCATGGTTGCACCTTGAGTAAAGTTAATTTTATGCCCCGCCTTCCTTTTGGGACGCTGCTGCATCCTTCATTTAAATTTACTGATGATTGGTATCTTGTTTTTAATTCACAAATCCATGTACTATCCTTTGGAATCTCGTTATAAGCTAAGATGTTGCAAGATGTCCACATTTTCATATTGATCGAAAACGGAAAAGAGAAAAGAAAACTCTTCGTTTCTCCTTTTTACTTTTTCATTTCGCTGTTACTCTGTAGGTTGTAGCTGCCTGCTTTTGCGGTTTATGACTAGTATTACTATAACATTCAATCCAGAGATATCTCACCTTTATCATTTCACATTCAGAAAAGATCAAATTTCATTTTGCATTTAATTATGCTGTGTTTGATGACGCTGCATCTGCGTTAATTTAGAACTTATTGATGACTGATATCTTGTTTTTAATTCACGGATCCGTTGGTATCTCCTTCCTGGCTGACCCCTTGCAAGACGTCAACATTTTCATAAGTAGCGAATAAGGAAAAAGAAACGAAATGTGTTAACTTTGTGAAACACAGATGCCTCCAGACAGCGCATGTTAGATTTGAAAGCAGTATCACTAAGCAATCGAAAGGTATGGGCAATGTTCAAGTCTTAAAAATAAGTTGGTCAAGGTCACAAGGTCAAAATAATGGAATCGTTGGAAAGGTCTTGTGACATAGAATGCACTTGTGAAATATGAAAGCCCTATCACTTTCAAATCGAAAGTTATGACCAATGTTAAAGTTTTTAAAAAGTAGGTCAAACGTCAACCTTAAGAGGTTTTATGATACCACTGGAAAGGTCTTGTGAAAAAGAATGCACATGTGAAATATGAAAACTCTATCACTTACCAATCGAAAGTTATGGACTATGTTAAAGTTTTTAAAAAGTAGGGCAAACGACAAGGGCAATGTCACAAGGTCAAAAATTATGGTACCACTAGAAAGGTCTTATGACAAGAAATGCACATGTGAAATATGAAAACTTATCAATCGAAAGTTATGGCCAATGTTAATGTTTTTAAAAAGTAGGTCAAATAACTAGATCAAGGTCATGAGGTTAAAAATTATGGTACCACTAGAAAGGTCTACTGACAACGAATGCACATGTGAAGTATGGTAGCCTTATCACTTATCAATCGAAAGTTATGGCCAATGTTAAAGTTTAAAAAAAATGAAAAAAGTAGGTCAATGGTCAAGGTCACGAGATCAAAAATTATGGTACCACTGGAGATTTCATGTGATAATGTTTACAAATGTGACATATGCTATTTGCCCCCCCCCCTCGAATCTCGATTCCGGGGGCATAAAAATGTATTCCTTTTTTCCTTATTCGGTTCTCATGACGCTATAACTCCGAAGCTTCTTAGGTTCTAGCTACCTGTCATCGTGCTTCTTAACTAGTATAACTACGGCATTCAATCTGTAGCTATCTCTCTTTTATCGTTTCACCTTCAGTAAAATTTAAGAGAAACGATCAAGGTCAATCTTTCGTGTGTTTATTGACGCTGCAGCTTCGTAAATTTAGATGTGACAATTGACATCTTGTTTTATGCTTCACGGTTCAATCCATTTTATCCTTAGGTATATCCTTTCATGCTTAGGCATTTCGTGTTGTTTTTATGTTTTCCATATGGAGAGCATACTCCCCTTTTTCCTCATTCAGTTTTCATAACGCTATAACGGACGCTATAACTCCGTAGGTTCTTGGTTTACAGCTGCCTGGTGTCCAGCTTTATGACAAGTATAATCTGTAGATATCTTTCTTTTATCGTTTCACCTTCAGACGAGGTCAATTGTTCATGTCGCCGTTCCTTATGCTGTGTTTAATGACGCTGCAGCTTCATTAATTTAGCTGTTTTTAATGGCGCTGCAGCTTTGTAAATTTAGATGTGACAATTGACATCTTGTTTTATGCTTCACGATTCCATCCATTTTATCATTAGGTATATCCTTTCATGCTAAGGCATTTCACGTTGTTTTTAATTTTAAATGACAGATTCCATCTGTCTATTCTTGCTGTGCTGCACGTTTAAAGTAATTCAGACTTTTTCTTCCGGCTTTGACCGCCATAGAAATATGAGTCCGCACAAAATGTAGTCCGGCGTGGCGCAGTAATCCAAATTGTACAAGCGTATTAGTTATCCTGTAAGCGTAATACACACTTTTGAAGCAGACGACTTGACGATTTAGCATTTCATATGAATCAACTGCATCATGCGACGGGTATACCCAGATCAATGCGGCGACTGCTCAGCAGTCTGCTCACGTTTTACACTGTTTTCTATCAGTGCTGTCAATATTTAATCCTTAAAGACCAGCCTGCTGTTGGACCAGGTCAGCTGTAGACAAGAATATTAATAGGTTTTCTTTCTGACTTTCGAGGTCAAGTTTAGGTCAGTTACAACTTAGGTGTATAATGACTTTGCGTGGAGAAATTGAAAAGAAAGGCTGTCCCTTTCAACCCTGGAATATGGTACAGATACTTAGTGTAGGTCCTGTGATATAATTCTAGGTGCCATATATTTAGCAGAATGGACGAGCCCAACTTCCGTGATGGAAAAGTTCACTCCAGAAGCCCAAGTCAGTGAATACATCAAAGCACTGACAACACTCATGCCGATTGTCTCTAAATGCAGGCTGGTCATGAACGGGGACTTGGACTGATTCGTTTAAACTTAAGATGTTAGTAACTAATGCAAAAAGTGTAGAACAAGATCAGCACCGTGTTGTGTGGCTTTTGAACTGAGTTTACATTGTTTGCCAGATCCAACATTTGATTCATGTGCAGATTTTACAGATAACACTTACATGTACCCAACTCTGACAAACGACGCGGCTATGTTTGGGTTGGTTGATTGGCGTTCGACCCGAAGTTGATAATAAGAAAAGCGCTTCAGTGCTAATGTCTACGTGACTATCACTAACTTGTCAGAATAACTTTTTGTCTTGTAGAAAATAGCCGCAGTTAGATCGGGGTATTCAATAAGAGGAAAAGGATTATCCTGAATCATTGGGTGAGCTTGGCAAGCAGTGTAGACCAACCCCAGACGCTGCCGAACGCGTCTTCTTATCAAAATCTTCACTATTAGTTTGGAATTTCAGAGTTAAATGAAAAAGTTTAAATCAGTCCAGGCCTATGACTCCAACCTACACCCCACACTCTCATTGCTTTGATTCTGAAACCAAACACACTTGGGCACCATGCCCTTAAGCTACAAACGCCAAATCAATCAACCGTGACGTCTGGTTACTAGTCCGGCCACGTCGATCCTGTGCACCACCCTCACACCAGTACGGATAGAAACCACATGTTCATGATCAAACTTTTGATGTGTAATGTAAGGTCGTGCATAGAAAAGAAGGAACTGAAAATTTGTCCTCAAAAAAGCATTTATTGAGAGCGTATTGCAACATTTTTCATTAAAGGATCGTACGCGTGCCCCTGGACAGTTAGAAGCTGGTCGGAAGGCGGATGACGTTGAACCTGATTTTGGATGCCACATGTGTGTGATCTATCGTCTACTGGAGCGACATCTTATATATATAGAAGTGGACGTCGACGTAGCGGAAGAGATCGATTCGACCGTCAGACGCATATGCGAAACAGATTTCCGCCGGCAGCTACTAAACTGTACCTGTAGATAACTACCGACTAATAATCGTCGCCCTTATGCGATGCACGTTTGAGAGCTAGACGTCCCTGTCGTGACCAAAGTTAACGCGTCGACACAGTACGAAACATTTACGCTAGTGCATGAAATACGTAAACTGGCGTCTAAGCGACTGACATATGCGCTTCAGTGACAACTCGCACTTCGGCGTGAATCACGCCGGTTGTCGTTTCTGGGTGTTTCGTATGCCGAGGTGTAAGGTATGCCGAGGCGACGCGTGCGTAACAGAACATGACATTTCGGATGAAATAAGCGTTATTGTGTGGCGAGCTATTGCGTGTAGATAGCGAACGCAGCTTACGTGTCATTAAGAACATTCAAGATCATAGCTGAGACGTGGATTGAACAGCGAGACGTTACATCAATCAAGTGCTTCGGCCTCACATGGTTCCATTTATTTGTTTAGGCTCAGAATCCGGGATATCTTATCCAGCAGGATTACGAGCAGGCTCATAGTGCTGTTCTTACTCAAAAATGTCTTCAAGCCAATGGAATTCTTGTACTGGACTAGCCAGCCTTTCTCCTCCGATCTCTTTCCCATAGAGTATCTTTGGGTAGAGGTGTCCACAACCGACCAGACAAAAACTGTTATTATGGACAGTAGCATTGTTAAAACTTGAATTTTAATGTTCTGTTTTGAAAACATAGTTTCTTTCACAAATTTAAAACATCGAATGGCGTTTCATAATACCACCGGTCTATAGACATCTGCAAACATATCATATATTGGAATTTGCAGAACTACCTTTCTAAATTTTAAGCTCTTTTTAGGAAGGTTTTCTGTAAGTTTTCACAGTGTTATGATTTTCTCATAGAATCTGTCATTTCAGTGCCTTTGGCGCTTTGAGTTTCATATGGAGAGCAAATCTTCTCTTTTTTCCTCATTCAGTTTTCATGACGCTGTAACTCCGTATGATCTTGGTTTTCAGCTGCCTGGTGTCCAGATTTATGACAAATATAATCTGTAGATATCTTTCTTTTATCGTTTCACCTTCAGAAAAGGTCAATTTTTCATGTCGCCGTTCCTTATGCCGTGTTTAATGACGCTGTAGCTTCATTTATTTAGCTGTTATGGGTATCTTGTTTAATTATTCAGTTTCAGGGACTTCTATCCTTTGGTCTTTCACTTTCAGGTTTCGATTTGCAAGAGTGTCTAGTCACGTATCTTACTAACTTCAACACTCGTAATAAATTGTTAACTGCTAAACTGCTGAATCAGGGTTATCGGAATCATAAAATACGCAAAGCCTTTTCAAAATATTATAGACGTCATTCCGATTTAATTTCAAAATTTAATGTTGAGCTTACATCTCTTCTGCAACAAGGCCTATCGGAACCCGAATTTTATGGTCACTTGGTATATAAATTCAGAAAAATATATAACTGCAATAACTTCAGCACCGGATTTCGTAAAATCATTCTTCGATATAAAAAGATTGGGTACAACATTAATGTTGTACGACAGACTGCATGCATGGTAGTTAACCCAATCACGGTTGACAACTGTGCGTCCTTCTTTAATCGCACGCCGTTGGGTCAGCCCTCAGATTCTTTGACGATTCCAGCCTAAAGATACGGTCACTGATGAGGCCTAATTGGCCGAAACTAGCTAGTCTGTCCCAGAAAACATGTACACTCCATATTTTTACTTCTGTGGTGTATTCCTTGCTTCCAAAGGATAACCCTTTTAAAGAACATATTTAACTTCACTACAGCTGGTGTGTGGGAATGTGTGGCGGCGGTAAAACGTCTCCCTGCCCTACATCATAGTGTAGATTATATTTTCTTGTCCTTTGGGATCATTGATTCCATTGTGGAATTTTGAAAATATTTGAGGGTCACTGATGAGGCCTAATTGGCCGAAACTAGCTAGTATGGCCCAGAAAACATGTACACTCCATATTTTTCACTTCTGTGGTGTATTCCTTGCTTCCAAAGGACAACCCTTTTAAAGAACATATTTACTTAGAATTAGAGAGAATCTTATTTGATGTAATGTTGGTTGGTGCCTGATGCTCTGCCTCTGGCCCGTCTATCGGAGTCAAACTGATGGTTTCCTTTTGCTCCAGCATTTCAGTGGTTTCTTGCGATCGAGTCCTTATCGTTGGTTCATATCTGTGATTGTTTGATGTTTGTGTTCACGGAGATGTTGCACTGACGAGTTAGGAGGCATTCATGCAGACTGAACAGATTATTTGTCTAACTCGCGACGGAAGTAAAATTGAGAATTGTTAAGCCAACCGACACACACACACACGTGGAACTCGTTTCACTAACCGTTCAAAGGCGTTGCTTCTGTCGCGGTTTATTTTTGTTATGGATCGTCTTTGAGTGTGTGTATCGCTTATATTATTTGGATTGGATAGCCAACAGGCCATTTGCCCTTTTGTCTTTCCGCTATTGATGTTTCCATTAGGGTCTAGTTTTTTCATGTTTGCGTTTCTTTCCCTTTGGTGTTTCTGATGGGAGCTGTGGATTAATCGTATCGATTCCTGATCATTGCCTTCACTTCTATTTAGACTATTCTCGATGTCTAGTTTTCCATACGATGCGAATAAATAAAAAATATTTTCCTTTTTCCATATTGGGTTTTCATGACGCTGTAACTCCGTAAGTTCTTATGTAGAAGCTGCCTGCTGTTTCGCTTTATGACTTGTAGTATTATTACATTCAATCAAGAGATATCGGACTTTAATGTTTTCACCTTAAGGAAGGTTCAACTTGGATGTCGCCCTTCCTTGTGCGGTATTTAATGACGATGCACTTTTGTTCATTAAGATCTTATTAATGACTGATATCTTGTTTTACAATTCAATGGACTTCCATTTGGATAATATTTATGACTGATATCTTGTTTTACAATTAACAATTCCATGGACTTCTATCCTTTGGAAGCTCGTTCCAGGCTGATGTTGCAAGATGTACACATTTGCATATGACTCGAATAAGGAAAAAGGAAAAACTCTTCTTTTTATGGTTTTCACGACCTGTAACTTCGTAAATTCTTAGGTTGTAGCTGCCTGCTGTTGTGTTTTATGACTAATGACTAGGATTACTTTAACATTCAATCTAGAGACATTTTACTTTAATCGTTTCACCTTCAGGAAAGGTCAGTTATTAATAAAGTTTAGAACTTATTTATAATTGGTAATGGTAAAGTAGAAGTAAAACAAAGATCAGGAATCGATACAATTAACTTATTCCACCCATCAAAGACACCAAAGGGAAAGAAACACAAACATGAAGCGACCAGACCATAATGGAAACCTAAACAAAGGAAGGCCACAAGGACAGTTACTTTCCCACAAAATGGCCAAATGGCCATCCAAAATAAAAAGACACAAGTGATACACACAGTAAGTAACAAACAACAACTTAAATAAGTTGCTTTTCGGCTATTATAACTATTTCGCTTTGACTTTTATTGTTTCACCTTCAGACAAAGTCGACTTTTCATGTCGCATCTGCTTATTCGGAGTTAAAAATTGCACTGACTTTGTGCATGTCATAAGTCACATTTCTGTGTGTAACGACGTTCTGTATAATTAATCTTTTTCAGTTACTTACTGTGTTTCTTAGTCGAATATGGAAAAAAAAGAATAAGGCAAAACGAAAAAGGTAAAGGAAAAAGGAACTAACTTTACGGTTATCTCTAAGCTTTATATCGTATTCTTTCTCTCTGGAAGTCATTCGGGTTGTTTGAAATCACCTACGTCCTGTCAGGACCAGTCTCCACTCCATACCTTGTGAGGCTCTCGCCAAGAAGTAAGATGTCCCTCGGCTAGTTGTTCAAACAAACGACGTTAGTTAACTAATGGTAATTTAGTATGGATAATAATTTTGCTAAATTAGAAAACATATGTAAACGCAATGATCAGGAGCCGAAACAATAAACCCACACCTCCAGTCAGAGACGCCAAAGAGAAAGAAACACACACATGAAATAGCTAGACCATGACGGAAACATCAACAGCGGAAAGCCAAAAAAGGACAGTAGCTTTTCCACAAAATAGCCAATTAGCTTTCCAAAACAAAAAATATATAGACGATACACGCATTCAAAGACAAACTATAACAAAAACAAACCGCGAGAGAAGAACCGCCTTAAAACGGTCAGTGGAAAGTACTTCACTGGGGAGGGAATGCAGGTGGGGGGCTTACATTGATTTTACGAGTCCACAATCCTGTAAGCCTTTACGCTCGAAGGTCGTAGAATCTGAGGCCTGGCCCACCAGCATAAACTTAAAGAGGGAAGCAGTCATCAATCGTGATTGGGTTAACTACCATACATGCAGTCTGTCATATAACATTTATGATGTACCCACTCCTTTTATATCGATGAATAATTTTACGAAATTGGGTACTGCAGTCATTGCAAGTATATATTTTTTTCTGAATTTATATACTAAGTAACCAAAAAACAATCGGGTTCCGATAGACCATAATGCAGAAGAGATTCAAGTTCAAATATGAATTTCGAAACTAAATCGGAATGACGTCAGTAAAACTTAGAAAAGGCTTGCCCCCAATGAAACCAGAGGGCTTAAATGCATTGGACGATCTAACTCATCGCATTGCCTGGGCAGGACATGCTGTACTGATGAGTTAGGAGGCCTTCATGCGGACTAAACAAATTGTATTAAATCGGAAGTAAGGGCGAGGATTGTGGCTACGTTAAGTCAATTTCACCCCCCCCCCCCCAGTGGAATTCGTTTCCGCTGATCGTTCCTAGGCGGTTCTTCTGTCGCGATTTAGTTTTGTTACGGTTTGTCTTTGGGTGTTTGTGTCGCTTATATTATTTTATCTTGGATAGCCCATTGGCCATTTTGTGGGAAAGTATCTGTCCTTTTGGCTTTCCGCTATTGATGTTTCCATTAGGGTCTGTTGTTTCATGTTTGCGTTTCTTTTACCTTTGGTGTCTCTGATGGGAGCTGTGGGTTAATTGTATCGATCCCTGATCATTGCCTCAACTTCTATTTGACGTAGTTTATTATACTGAAGTAGCTATTAGCAACTCTGTTTGTTTTTTTTTTTCAGCAAAAATACCACTGCATTTGATGTTGTACGTTTTTTTTCTAAAACAGTAACATTTAGACCACTTACAAATAGGTTAAGGTAAAAAAAGACCCTGAAGTAATAAACTGGGAAACGCTACGTTTTCAGAATAAAACGCTGAAGGTTTGCATTTGGAAACAAAGAACACATAAAATATGTTCTATAACGAAAATCGGAGACTCGCGTTTATTCAGTCTCTTCAGAATGTTCTAGAAAGGGTTATCCTTTGGAAGCAAGGAATACACCGCAGAACTGAAAAATATGGAGTGTACATGTTTTCTGGGCCAGACTAGCTAGTTTCGGCCATTTAGGCCTCATCAGTGAACTCTGCTCATGTGAAGGTATTCTTTTTTTTCATTACGCTTACACACCCGTGCGACATAGTGCATTTTTTCACATCTCTAAAAGATGGCTTACCAACTTTTCTGAATCAAATCGCTGATATTATTCTTTATTATTCAGCAAAGATAGGTTGTGGGTACTCGTTAGAAACGCCTCAAGGAGTACCCACAACCTATGTCTAGGAGTAAAAATAAGAAAACTAATGATTACCCCCGTAAACCCCAGTTTTCTCTATATAAAATGGGGTGTATGGGGGTGTTCATTTCACGGACGTGTTCACGTGATGTTTTGCAAAAAATAAATTATATGTAGAAACACTGAATTGAACTGCGTTCTCATTTGTGGTGAGTTTGAGGCGGTGGAGTATGTGTTTATTTGTTTTGATTTTGGGGCGATTGTTAGCAACAATTTCCTCATAGTGATCGGAAGATTGAATTTTGCCTTAATGCAAACTGCCTGATCAGTGATACAATATTGCTCCATATTCAAAACAGTTTCAACTAGAGCCAGTGTTTATGAAACACAATGGAACCAGTATTTTTATAAAACACAATGCCCCCAACTGCTTGACCCTAACACTGCTTGTCCCTAACAGTAATTGAGATATCTTTTTTTTTATTTGGCTGTAATGCTGAAAATTTAGAAGGAACATGACAGAAAGAAAAAAAATGAAGTTAATCAGGTCATTAATTTATCACCCCATACCAGTGTTTTAAGTTACAGGACAATAGCTCATACAGTTTTAGAGATACAGTCAACCAGTTTGTAAAGTAACAGGATAATAGCTCAAATTGTTTTTGAGATATCTTGCTTACAGGCTTAAAACGCAAAACATTTCAAAGGGCCATAACTCAAGGAAAAAAATATTGTATTTTTTTTTCAAAAGTTGATCCGTTTATCTACTCATCATCCCCAAACAGTCTGTAAAGTTTTGGGGCAATAGCTCGAACAGTTTACAAGATATCTCGCTGACATGCTTAAAACATGCAAAATTTCAAAGGGCCATAACTCAAGGAAAAAATCGGATTTTTTTCAAAAGTTAATCCGTTCATTTACTCATCATCCTGAACCAGCCTGTAAAGTTTCAGGGCAATAGCTCAAACAGGTTTTGAGCTATCTTGCTTACATGCTATACACGCGCAAAATTTAAATGGGGCATAACTCAACACACACACACACAAAAGATTTTTTGACGAAAATTAATCAGTTCATCTTCTCATCATCCCCAACCATTCTGTTAAGTTTCTGGGCAATAGCTCGCACTGTTCTTGAGTTATCTTGCTTACAGTCTAAAAACACAAAAAATTCAAAGGGCCATAACTGAAGATAAAAATTTTGGATTTTTTTTCTCAAAAGTTAATCAGTTTATCTACTCATCATCCTGAACCAGCCTGTAAAGTTTCAGGGCTATAGCTCAAATAGCTTTTGAGATATCTTGCTTACAAGCTTAAAACGCACAAAAATTCAAAGGGGCATAACTCTAGAAAAAATGGATTTTTGTCAAAAGTTAATCGGTTCATCTTCTCATCATCCCCAACCATTCTGTAAAGTTTCAGGGCAATAGCTCGAACAGTTTTTAGTTACCTTGCTTACAAGCTTAAAACGCAAAAAAATTCAAAGGGCCATGACCCAACAAAAATAAATTCGTTTTTTTTTTTCAAAAGTTAATCAGTTCATCTACTCATTATCCCAAACCCGTCTGTATAGTTTCAGGGCAAATGCTTAAACAGTTTTTTTTAGATATCGTGCTTACAAGCTTAAAACGAGCAAAATTTCAAAGGGGCATAACTCAAGAAAAAAATGGATTTTTGGCAAAAGTTAATCAGTTCATCTTCTATTCGCCCGAACCATTTTGTAAAGTTTCAGGGCAATAGCTCAAACCGTTTTTTTAGTTACCTTGCTTTTAAGCTTAAAACGCCAAAACAAATTCAAAGGGCCATAAGTCAAGAAAAACATTTTGGATGTTTATCACAAGTTAATCAGTCTATCTACTTATCATCCCAAACAAGTCTGTAAAGTTTCAGGGCAAAGGCTCAAACAGTTTTTGAGATATCTTGCTTAGAGGATTTCAAAGTATTTTTTGCAAAGGGGCATAATCCTTCGGACTTTTTTTACAGAAGTTAATCAGTTCATGCACTGGTCATCCTGAACCAGCCTGTAAAGTTTCAGGTCAATAGCTCAAACATTTTTAGATATCTTGCTTACAAGCTTAAAACGCGCAAAATTTCAAAGGGGCATAACTCAAGAAAAAAAATGGATTTTTGTCAAAAGTTAATCATTTCATCTTCTCATCATCCCCAACCATTCTGTAAAGTTTCAGGGCAATAGCTCAAACAGTTTTTGGAGCGTAGCTCTTGCAGCGTAGCTCCAGTGAAATGAGAAGTGATTTCAGCACTACTTTTGGAGTTACTGCGTATGACCTAATCACCAGTGACAACATAGAGCCCCGTGTTAACATAGTAGATAATTACGCCATGCGGTATCTTCTTATATAGACTGCTTCACACACACCTATTTCAAGCGGAACAGATGAAAATTTTTAATAGATGAACTGTGTAGCAGTCCAATCTTTTTATAGTTCAGTTCATATAACCCAGTTTTAAGGCCAATTTTGTACCTTAAAATCCCAAACCTGGAAACTGGCAAACAGGACAAAACCAGATCAGATACCACAGAACGGGGAGTCTGATTATGACCTACACTGCATACTTACAAAAGGTTCAGCCATTTCTGTCGAATATTTCGTAAAAGCCACAACCTGACATCCCTGATTTTAAAATGAACTAATTCCATACTGCTATGAGGTTGAGGATTCCATTCGTTTAAAATGGGTTAAAGTACGCAGTGTGGGTCGATAATGTAATTCTTTGTTTCATTTACCTAAAGAAGACAGTTGGAATCATTCAGTCGATGAGTTTGGACAAGTGCACGTCAAAATTTAAGGAGCAAGGCTTATATTGTAAGCAGTAAATTTTGCAGTTTAGACACAGATGAGACGCCACTTGTTGTAGCGTCTGATCTAGGTCTGCCATGCTGGTCCCCTAAAAAGGCTGCTAGACATATACTCAGAGTATGGGTTAATGGGGGAGGGATGGAAACAGTGTTACTTTTTTTAAAGCGACTTGTCTGCGTCCTAGGCATGTGACCATAAAGAAAGCAAATTATCAGCTCAGACGCAAGTTCGACACCTGCAGGGTTCGGCAACATTCTTTCCAGAAGATTGATCGTGAAATCTGTTCCACGGTGATTCTATCCTTTTCGCTGATTCAAGAACGGCAGTTGTTGGTTTCCGGTAAAAGACTGTGCACTGTGCTGTATTGACATCCAAAGAAATTGCCTTAATGCCAGATCGTTTCATAAATGGCCTCGTCGTGGCAATAAATTTTTATATAATGATATCGGAGTATAATGTCTAAACCTCTTCAAATATTCCTATGGATTGATATTGACAATAACTAACCCAAGAAACTGTCGTATGCAAGATCACTTCATAAATGGCCTCGCCGATACAATTTGCCTAATGCTTTCAAATTATCAAAGCTACACTCCATCAGCACACTCAGTGCTTTAATTTTTGTTATCTTGCTTACAAGCTTAAAACGCAAAAAAATTCAAAAGGCCATAACTCAAGAAAACATTTCGAAGTTTGTTTTTTTTTTTCAAAATTAATCAGTTCATCTACACATCATCCAAAACCAGTCTGTAAAGTTTCAGGGCAAAAGCTCAAACAGTTTTTGAGATATCTTGCGTACAAGATTTCAAATTTTTTTTTGCAAAGGGGCATAACTCAAGAAAGGGGCATAATCCTGCCAAGAAAAAAAAACGGATTTTTGTCGAAAGTTAATCAGTTCATCTTCTCATCATCCCCAACCATTCTGTAAAGTTTCAGGGCAATAGCTCAAACAGTTTTTGAGTTATCTTGCTTACAAGCTTTAAACGCAAAAAAATCAAAGGGCCATAATCGGATTTTTTTTCAAACGTTAATCTGTTCATCTAATCATCATCCTGAACCAGTCTGTAAAGTTTCAGGGCAATAGCTCATACAGTTTTTTTTAGGTATCTTGCTTACAAGCTTCAAACACGCAAAATTTCAAAGGGGCATAACTCAGCAAAAAATGTTTTTTTGTCAAAAGTTAACCAGTTCATCTTCTCTTCATCCCCAACCACTCTGTAAAGTTTCAGGGCAATAGCTCAAACAGTTTTTGAATTATCTTGCTTACAAGCCTAAAACGAAAAAAAAAAATAAATCAAAGGGCCATAACTCAACAAAAAGATTTCGGATTGTTTTCAAAAGTTAATCAGTTCATCTACTCATCTCCCAAACCAATCTCAAGTTTCAGGACAAAAGCTCAAACATTTTTTTGAGATATCTTACAAGATTTGCAAAGTATTTTTACAAAGGGCCATTACTCAAGAAAGGGGCATAATTCTGACGAGAAAAATACGTGACAATTATTTTTTGATAAGGAATCCATATATGAAATTTAAAAAAACCTAGCACCCACAGTTCTTATGCTATGCAGTAAAAAGCGGGACGGACGGAAGGACGAACACGGCAAAACCAATATGCCCCCTCAGACTTCTTCGAAGTTAGGGGCATAAAATGTCCTCATACTGTATTATAACTTGTGAGTTCTATCATTTTTTTTTCAGGAACGCTCCTGTAACGGTCCTCCTGTTTACTTTTCAATAATTAAAATTTTTACACAGGAGTTCTCCGTGTAAAGGCAGTGATCAGGAATTGATACAATTAACCCACAACTCCCATCACAGACACCAAGGGAAAGAAACACAGACACGAAACAACCAGACCCCAATGGAAACACCACTAGCGTAAAGCAAAAAGGACAGATACTTTCCCACAAAATGGTTAACTGGCTGTCCGCTTATATAACTGAGCCTGCTCAGGCAAAGTAGTGCGAGTCAGACCATCCAGTGCACATAACCCCTATCGGATTCATTGGGTGTCAGGGCTTGAAATGTCATTTCATCCCAGTGTCGGGTAAAAAACTGGAAGTCTCCAAAATGACCTCAATAGAGTTAACGGGGACGTTAAACCAAAATCAAACCAAACAAACAAACGCTGGTATCTATTAAAACTTTGTGTGTCGGACACCCCAAGACAGGTAACTGGCTAACAGTGCAGGCAAAGAACGCGGTGTCTGACCAGGCCCTACACTGTTTGCAGAAAGTTCAGCCATTTTCCAAATAGATGTTGAAGAAAAAAACCCTGACGCCCCTTAATTTTGAAATAGCCCAGAAAACATGTACACTCCATATTTTCCCGTTCTGTGGTGTATTCCTTGCTTCCAAAGGATAACCCTTTCTAGAACATATTTGACGTCACTACTGCAGTTGGCTGGGAATGTGTGGCGGCCGTAAAAAGTCTCCATGCCCTACATCATAGTGTAGTTTATATTTTCTTATCCTTTGGGATCATTGATTCCGTTGTGGAATTTGAAAATATTTGAGGGTCACCGATGAGGCCTAAATAGCCGAAACTAGCTAGTCTGGCCCAGAAAACATGTACACTCCATATTTTCCCGTTCTGTATAGTCCTTGCTTCCAAAGGAAAAACCCTTTCTAGAACATATTTCAGTTGAATAAAGCAAATTCTTCTGATAACCGAGGCCCCGTTTTGGATTTACATCAGGCCTCAGATTCTATGACGGTTCCAACGTAAAGGCTTATGTTGGTTGGTACCTGATGCTCTGTCTCTGGTGGGGCCCATCGGAGTCTTAACTGTTGGTTTTCTTTTGCTCCAGAATTTTAGTGGTTTCTTGCTGTCGAGTCCTCACCGTTGTTTCATCTTTCTGGTTGTTTGATTTTTGCCTTCACGGAGATGTTGAACTGATGAGATAGGAGACCTTCATGTGGACTGAACAAATTTTTGTCTTAATCGCGACGGAAGGGCGAGGATTGTGGCCATGTAAAATCGATTTAAAACACACAATGGAATTCGTTTCTCCTGACTGTTCCAAGGCGGTTTGTCTGTCGCGTTTTATTTTTGTTATGGTTTGTCTTTGGGTGTTTGTGTCGGTTATATTATTTTATTTTGGATAGCCTGTTGGCCATTTTGTGGGAAAGCAAATGTCATTTTGGCTTTCCGCAATTGATGTTTCCATTAGGGTCTGTGGTTTGATGTTTGTGTTTCTTTCCCTTTGGTGTCTCCGATGGGAGCTGTGGGTTAATTGTATCGATTCCAGATCATTGCCCCCACTTCAACTTTGATTATGTTGGCTATGGTTAATTATACATTTTGTCATTCTTGAGATGTCCATATCAGCAAAGAAGTTCCTTTTTTGGTTTTAGAAAATATTTTAGGCATCAGGGGACACTTTCGCATAGAAGGGTGGACGGGTTTTCAAAATATTATTGTAGAAGGGTCAATAACGGCATGGTTTCTCATAGAAATTTTGATCTACAGATATTGTTTTGCCAATGTTGGCTTGTTTTCTGAGTATCTGTACTTTTATTAAATGGAATACGAAACTAACCCTCCAGCTGTCTTGATGCCGTGCAAGTTCAATGTACAGCGGCATATCTGAATTCACAAAGGTAGCTTTGGCACTAAATAGTGGCTATTGTTTGAAGAGGATTCCTGAAAAAAGTTTACTGGTTTGAGGTATACATTTTTGTCTGTTTCTTTGTGTGTGATTGTGTACATGTGGGTGTACATGATATTTCCACAGGTGCCAAGTACTGGTGTTTCGGGAGTAAATTCTGAAATGGAATACAAAACTAACACTCCAGCTGTCTGGATGCTGTGCAAGTTCAATGTATAGCGGCATATCTGAATTCACAACGGTAGCTTTGGCACTAAATAGTGGCTATTGCTTGAAGAGGATTCCTGAAAAAAGTTTACTGGTTGTGGTATACATTTCTGTCTGTTTTTTTTTTGTGTGTGATTGTGTACATGAGGGTGTACATGATATTTCCAAAGGTGCCAAGTACTGGTGTTTTGGCAGTAAATTCAGCTTCTGTCAAAGCAAGGTGGAGTCATGCATTTTTTTGTAGAAAAGTGGGCGGGGTAAATGGAATGATGCTGCTGTCAGCCTATGCAAAAAGAGAAGTGCTTCTTTGGTATTCTGTTTTGATTTTGTGCATGTGTGGAGCACTTTGGCACCAAAATGTAAGTTATCGCTTTCTCCAGTTGTCGATAAAATTTCAAATACTTAGTGTGGCGCGGACAAAACTTGCTGTGATTCACTGTCCCCTGACGCAATAATCGCATTGCTTTGACGGTTGACAAAAACTGTCTGGGTTTTCGGAGCATGCTCAGTCGGAGAAGTTGGATGAGTTAAATAAAACTAGGGGCGACAAATCTAAAAAATATCGATGACATTAAGGGTGGACGTAAAATCCGTGACCACCGCTTTAGCGGGATGTTTCATGCCGGAGACGCCTCATAAAACCGGGACGATTCGTCCGTGGACGCAAATGCACCCATCCCGCAATTACATGTATTCTGTGTAGGTGTTTTAAGTAAGGATGGGAAACGGAGTATCAAGTGAAAACCATTTTACTGATACAATGTTAATTAACCCTTTTCTACCAAATGGAATCTTCGGTGTCAGGTTTTTTTAGCTCACCAGAGCCGAAGGCTCCGGGGGAGCTTGTAGTATAGGCATTGGTCCGTCGTCCGTCGTCGTCTGCGTCGTCAACATTTTCAAACAACATCTCCTCTGAAACTACTTGGCCAATTGAAACCAAATTACATGTGGAGCCTCTATGGGAAGGGGGAACGAAAGTTTGTTCGTGAGGACTGGGTCACATGACCAATATGGCCGCCATGCCCATATATGGTAAAAACCTTTAAAAATCTTCTTCTCAAGAACCGAACAGCCGATGATCTTGAAACTTGGTATGCAACATCGGGGACTCGGGCCCTACCAAGTTTGTTCAAATGATGACCTTTAGTTGACCTTGACCTGTTTTACATCAAGGTCAAATTTGGTCCTTTAGACATTTGTATGGAAAAATGGATAAAACAGTGGATTTTTCTGATTGTATGTTAGCTAGTGGCATCAGAAATGGTATTTGCAATCAGCTGAATGGAAGTTTATCAGTTTCAAAGGTCAAGGTCATTTACCGTCCTTTATCCTGGACGGCTCAGATTCAGTATTTTTATTTTCTTCTTCACTTAAACTACTTGGCCAATTGAAACCAAATTACATGTGGAGCCTGTATGGAATAGGGGAACGAAAGTTTGTTCGTGAGGACTGGGTCTCGTGACCAATATGGCCGCCATGCCCATATATGGTAAAACCTTTAAAAATTTTCTTCTCAAGAACCGAATGGCCGTTGATCTTGAAACTTGGTATGCAGCATCAGGGACTCTGGACCTGCCAAGTTTGTTCAAATGATGACCTTTTGTTGACCTTGACCTGTTTTATGTCAAGGTCAAATTTGGTCACTTAGACATTTGTATGGAAAAATGGCAAAACAGTGGATTTTTCTGATTGTATATTAGCTAGTGGCATCAGAAATGGTATTTACAATCAGCTGAATGGAAGTTTATCAGTTCCAAAGGTCAAGGTCATTTACTGACCTTTGTCCAGGACGCCTCAGATTCAGTATTTTTATCTTCTTCTTCACTTAAACTACTTGGCCAATTGAAACCAAATTACATGTGGAGCCTCTAAGACATGAGGGAATGAAAGTTTTATCGTGAGGACTGGGTCACATGACCAATATGGCTGCCATGCCCATATATGGCAAAAACCTTTAAAAATCTTCTTCTCCAAGAACCGAATGGCCGATGATCTTGAAACTTGGTATGCAGCATCAGGGACTCTGGCCCTAATACCAAGTTTGTTCAAATGATGACCTTTGGTTGACCTTGACCTGTTTCACGTCAAGGTCAAATTTGGTCACTTAGACATTTTTATGGAAAAATGGCAAAACGGTGGATTTTTCTGATTATATATTAGCTAATTGCATCAGAAATGGTATTGACAATCAGCTGAATGGAAGTTTGTAAGTTCCAAAAGTCAAGGTCATTTACCGACATTTCTGGACCTTTGCACAGATTCAGTATTTTTATCTTCTTCTTCACTTAAACTACTTGGCCAATTGAAACCAAATTACATGTCGGGCCTATATGGAATGAGGGAACGAAAGTATGTTCGTGAGGACTTGGTCACATGACCAATATGGCCACCATGCCCATATATGGTAAAAACCTTTAAAAATCTTCTGCTCAAGAACCGAATGGCCGATGATCTTGAAACTTGGTATGCAGCATCAGGGACTCTGGCCCTACCAAGTTTGTTCAAATGATGACCTTTGGTTGACCTTGACCTGTTTTACGCCAAGGTCAAATTTGGTCACTTAGACATTTTGCAAAACAGTGGATTTTTCTGATTGTATATTAGCTAGTGGCATCAGAAATGGTATTTACAATCAGCTGAATGGAAGTTTATCAGTCCAAAAGGTCATTTACCGACTTTTGTCCAGGACGGCTCAGATTCAGTATTTTTATTTTCTTTACTTAAACTACTTGGCCAAGTGAAACCAAATTACATGTGGAGCCTCTATGGAATGAGGGAATGGAAGTCTGTTCATGGGGACTGGTTCACATGACCAATATGGGCCGCCATGCCCATATATGGTAAAAACCTTTAAAAATCTTCTTCTCCAAGAACCAAATGGCTGATGATCTTGAAACTTGGTATGCAGCATCAGGGACTCTGGACCTGCCAAGTTTGTTCAAATGATGACCTTTGGTTGATCTTGACCTGTTTTATGTCAAGGTCAAATTTGGTCACTTAGACATTTGTATGGAAAAATGGCAAAACAGTGGATTTTTCTGATTGCCTGGTAGGCTGTGACATCAAAAATGATATTTGCAGTTAGCTGAATGGAAGTTTATTAATTCAAAAGGCCAAGATCATTTACTGACCTTTGTCTTGGATGGCTCAGATTCAGTATTTTTATCTTCTTCTCCAGTATAAGAGCTGTGCTGATTGAAACCAAATTACATGAAAAGCCTCTATGGGGGTGAGGCAATTAAACATTATTCGTGGTATTGTTGTCACATGACCAAGATGGTCACCTTGCCTGTATATGGTATAAACCTCATGACCTCTGGTGAGCGTAGTGGCCCATGGGCCTCTTGTTTTAAATTTATTTGGGAAAAAGGACTGAACTTTTAGCAAACAGAGGAGGCCCTGATCAGATGCCGCGTTCTGTGGTGTCTGTTCTGGGCTTGCACTGTTTGCCAGGATACCTGTTTTGTGGTTTCTGGTACTACGAGGGATGTTCGACAAGAATTGCTTATTTCTCTCTGGAGACTTCAAATTTCAAGTTAGCCCAAAAGGGCTCATTTCATGCTCTCGAAGTACTCACCGTGGCTAGAAATGCAAAGTTTCAGCCGATGTATCCACTTCTTTAAGGCGTCACGGTACGCTGATTTGGCGCAGTAATACGGTACTAATGAATGGCAGATTCAAGTGCCTGTCGGGACTGGTATTTCCGCCCAGTAAGGAATGATTTCAATTTCGGAAACAAAAAGCAATCACATGGGGCAAGGTCTGGGGAATACGGAGGGTGAGACAAAACAGTTACTTTTTCTTTCTTCAAAAACGCCGTAATTATTGCGGATGTATGAGCGGTTGCATTGTCCTGTAGAAGACGGACACGTTAAAAACCAGTTATAGGGCGTCGTTTCTGATAATACTTTTTCAGTTTCGTCAGTTTTTCGTGTTTGTTGTACTTTCCGGTGATGCTTTTGTCCTTTTTTCACAGGCACTTTTTTGCGACTCCTTCACCAGAGAAGATTGCATACAAAACCTTCTTTGTACTCCAAGAACGTTTGGCAAATTATTGCGTGTTGGCTGTGTTTAGTAGCCTTTCTGACGGGCTCAAAATAATGGACCTTGATGTCATCACCTGTGACGACATTGGCAAACTGCTTTCTATCATATTTTGGAAACATTTGAAGCAGCTTTTTGGCCACTTTAACCCATTGCCTCTTTTGCTCGTCAGTCAACAGATGTGGCTCCCATCTAGCAGAAATCTTTCTTTCAAATGCTTCTTCAAAATAAGGTGAACCGTTGAATAGAGATAA
Organism: Lucinisca nassula; assembly: GCA_963580285.1. NCBI lineage: Eukaryota > Metazoa > Mollusca > Bivalvia > Lucinida > Lucinidae > Lucinisca > Lucinisca nassula. The sequence goes on from OY757017.1 coordinate 124,200,841, forward strand.
GCCTACCTTCCGTGTAACATCAGGAGCTGTAAATCTGGCATCTCCTTCAATGATTTCCTTTATTTTGGAAACGATTTCTTTACGAGATGCAGATTTTGGCCTACCTCATTTCGGTGCATTATTGATGGACTCTACACCAGACTCAATTTTTTCCACCACCGAACTGTGTCATAAGACACACAAGAAGGTTCAAAAGCAGTAGAAATTTCAGTCATCAGCTTCTTCGAAATACAACCAAGTTTTCAGCAAGCTTTGATGTAAGCCCGTATTTCACCTTTTTAGTCGACGCTTCTACCAACCATTTTTACTGCAGTGGTCAATGACTGCGTGTATTCAAATGGCAAATTTTATGTCTTACGCGGACTGTTCAAATATTCCGTGATAGATTTCGATGAAAAATTTATTTTGTCCCCTCGAAGTATTCCCCTTTAACAGATATACAAACTTTCAGTCTTCTGATCCAATCAGTGAATGCATTTTGGTAGTCTTTTCGATGTATACTATGAAGGCACTGGACTATTGCAGAACCGAGGTGTCTGCGCTGTACAAATTTTCGACCAGAAAGGTATTTTTTTCAGCCGCGGGAACAAAAAAGTCACACGGGGCAAGGTCAGGGGAATACGGGGTGAGGGAGTTCAACAACCTTTTCCTGCTTCAGATAGTCTTGCACAATGAACGCCTTGTGCGAAGACACATTGTCATGTAGCAATCTGACATTGGCCAAACCAGTTGCGGGTCTTCGTTCTTTGAAATATTGCTTCAATTTTCGAAGAACTTTATCCTTGTAAAACTTCGCATTTACAGATTTGCCTTTAGGCACAGCAACCTGAATAGCAGGGCCCTGATTTGAAAAGAATATGGCATACATTACCTTCTTGACGCTCATGGTCCGCTTTGCAATGCATGGTCTTTTGCAATACTTTGTTGCCCATATTTTGTTCTGAATCTTTCGTTTTGGCTAAAAAAAGTGAACCCATGTCTCGTCACCTGTGACGACATTAGTGAAAGACCGTGCATTGTAATTTGGAAACTTTTTAAGCAACTTCTTTGCGCACTGAGCGCGTGTCTTTTTCTGCTCATCTGTCAACAGATGGACAGATCTTTCTCATTTTCAAATCCCGTTTCAGAATTGTATGAGCTGCTCCTAATGAGATGCCAACCATACTAGCTATTTGCCTAGTGGTGTATCGTGCATCGGTAGCAACTATTTCTTTCACTCTAGCAACCATCTTGGCAGATGTTGCTCTTTTCGGTCGACGATCATGTGGTGCATCTTCAGTTGAGGATAGCCCACAGCTGAATTTCTTACACCAACGAAAAACTGTCGGAAAAGACATTTCATTATGCCCATAAACCGAACATATTTCATCAAAAATGTCTTTGCACCGTATACCAAGAATACAACGATTCTTAATATAGGACCGTATTTCAACGGCGTACTCTGACCTTCTTCCAACCATGTTTTGTATTAGTCTACAAGAGTAGACAGTGTTTATCGAACGATATACATGGCTAAAGTGAACGGATTTTAACAGGTTTGGTATCAATGTATAGGTCAAATGTTTTTCTACGCTGTGATATTTATTTCCAGGTGATTTTCGCATTAGTGCATGAGAAAACGCTCTACTTGCATTCATATTTGAACAGTCCTCGTACACTTAGTTTAACATGTACATTTATACACCATTCTGTAGATATCGAATAGCCCTATACAAGAATGTATTGGTTTTGATCGTGTCCCACGTGGATATAGAGCTAGAGGACAATAAACAATTCTTTTCGAACATCCCTTGTTAATGGGTTAAAGAGCTGGAAAAAATATATCACCCTAGGAATTATTTACAACAGATACTGATTGTTTTGTTTTTAAATTCCCGAAAGATATGATTGAAACATGAAAAATACCAGTAACAATTTTTACAGCAGAAATTGAAAGAAATGCTAAAGAAATATAAACTTTTTTTTTCTTAAATCGAACGAAAATATGAACAATCAAAATTCTGTTGGCCAGATAATGGCTTCTGTACAGGTATTATTCACTGGAAACAAGAAATGACCAAATAAATGAAAATCGTCGAATGTAAAACTTTTCTAGGCCAGATTGGCTAAGTTTGACAATTAAGGCTCCATCAGTGACCCCCAAGTATATGAAAGCCGATTGAAACTACCATATTCTTTAAAAAGAAGTGAAGGCAATGCTTTAAATATGTTTAATAAAACGGTTATCCTTTGGAAGCAAGGAATACATCACAGAACTGGACAATATAAAGTGCACATGTTTTCTGGGCCAGACAAGCTAGTTTCGGCCAGTTAGGCCTCATCAGTGACCCTCAAGTATTTTCAAAATTCCACAATGGAATCAATGATCCCAAAGGACAAGAAAATATACACTACACTATGACGTAAGCCTGATTTTACCTATCAACCGGATGCAAAATTTGCCTAACACTTTTCAAAGCTCGCCATCAGCACTCTCAGTGCTTTTATTTATTACTTATCAGCACTCTCAGTGCTTTTATTCATTAAATAAAACATAAAATGAGCCAGCCCACGGCAAAACCTACCTAAAGACGTGTGTCTTTCAAATACCCGGATCAGTCTGGTCATTTACTCACTAAGACAAGAGATGCTGTGTATCACTCCTTGAATAGCCCACAGACTAGAAGGTACATGCAATCAGCGAAGGCTCCGATCAGAATGCGCGAATACGCAGGCTGATCTGTGTCTTCGCTGGCCGCACCAGCCTTATCGGAGGTTTTGTTGTGCACTAGCTTTGAAGAAAAGCAAACTGTCAGTTACCGAATATATAAATTTTTTTGTACACTTTTAATTTGCAACTACACTATTGCTATGCATTTGAAATCTGACGTTTTTCCATTCGCGTACCATTTTTATATTGTATTCTTGATATATTACAATGAATTTCTTTTTAATAGTCGAATGATGATTGTCTTGTATAAATTAGTACAATAATGATTTTTATGGGGAATTAAGTTAAAATTAAAACTCGGTTTCTGAAATAGTTAGCGCTTTTTCTATTTATTTGAATAAGATGACTGTATTCCTACATAAAACGGTACAGTTTACGGTTTCGAATTATCCCTTTCGGTTCGGGTGTTTGTTTGCTGCGTATTAATTATGCGTTCTTGGAACTTTTTACACGAAAGAAGAACAAAAGTTTACCCTTTCAGTTTACCCGGTGCAGATACCTATGCAAACAGTGTAAATACTGACGAACTTGGCCCAATGAGCCATCTTATCAGGATCTATACTTAGGGCTGGCTAATCGGAGCTGAAAAGATAATCGATTATCAGTCCTGTCATTGCGATCGATAATCGATTAGTAATCGCCAAGATTTTTGTCATTATTTTACCTGTCTGGCTTTCTGTCTGAGCATGACTCTTACCATATGTTGCACTTTACCATATGTATATTTGAACAGACAGGCCTGAGCAAACAGTGAAGACCCAGATGAGACGCCGCATAATGCGGCGTCTCATCAGGGTCTGCACTGTTTGCCACTCATCCAGCTATTTTAGGCATAACTTTGGGTAGTAAATTGTACCTATCAAGTAATCGATTAAAAGCAAATCAGAAATGATAATCATTTTTGTGGAATTTATCGATCGATTAATCGATTAATCATGGCAGCCTTATCTATACTGCTTGCCATTTTTCCTGTTGACGATTATAAGCTAGACACCCAATAATGTCGGCGACAGAAGAGTGTAGTTCAGAAGCTCAGGGGTGAAATGTTAAATGAGCCCCGCCAAGCGAATTTGTGTCTTCGAGCATTCCGTCATGACAAATTTTAACTGCGCATGCCCAGCCACTCAGAGGGGCCAGAGGATATGGCTTTCTGTCTGAAGGTTCCTCTTGATTCACTGCTTGTATGACCGAGCAGTGAAGGTTCTGGCGAGACTGCGCGAATGCGCAGGCTCGCCTGAACCTTCGCTTCTCGCATAGTTGATAAGTACCAAAATCGCTTGGCGGGGCCCAAATAAATAAAAACTCTGACAGCACTGATGGATCGAATGTCTCTCTGTATAGTCTGGGGTATAAAAACCTTACATGGTGTGAGGGGTGGACAGGAAAACCCGTTCCGAGGGTCACAGTCCGCATCCGTGACGAGGCTTGCCGAGTGATGCCGGAATGCGATCGCGAGGAACGGATTTTCTATCCTCCCTCACACCATGTAAGATTCTTTTCTTCTGAGTGTGGATTTTTGATAATGCAGTCACTTCGGTATAATGTAATGCAGTGTAATGATTTTAGTGTCGTCACGTAATGTGCTGTGACGTCAATCTTAACGACGATGTATATAAGGTCGTATTCAACGCGAGAGTATTCGATTTTTACCCTGTTACTTGGTAAAAACACCAGGGTCAGAACAGTATTTCTATCCCAGGCTTAAACAATGGATTCCTTATCTAGTGTGCAAGAAAAAATGTTCAGAACCCTGATCAGACGCACTTGGACTACACTATTTGCCAAACCCAACTCAGAATTCCAGTCCAGAATCTATAGATAACCCTATTACGCAACACTCTGACCTCACTGGGATACGAAAAACGCGGCTATTATCTAAATGATTTATTGTCACGTGGACATCAACAATGAAAAGGTGAGTAACTTTTTTTTTCTTAATTTAGTAATTTTCAACAGATCTGATTATTGATATTCTCGTACATGCGTCAAAAAGTATGCGACATTATCAATTTGTGACGTTTTGCTGTATCCTACCGGAAATCATAATACCAATTATTCTTCTTGTAGGTAGAGATCAGGTTTATTCTTTGGACTACAATTGACCATTTGAATGTAGAGACAAACATAACCATCCAAAGTTAAATGTCCTGTGATCATGAATAGGCTATCAGCTTCAAATACTAGGTAAAGAATTGAAGAATTAACGGCGCGAAATAAAAGCTTGTCATCTTTCTTTGGCTTATTTTAGACTTTTCCATTTTGCCTAACCACTCATACAGCCGCTGCAGTTGTCGGAAAGGAAACGCATTATGTTTGCCATCAGATTTGCTCTTGGGAACGTCCATCAAGGTACCGTTCGTGTACAGTAATTACTTTGGTAGTAGCACTGATGTTTAGTAGCACTGATGTCTGAGATGCCGCCGTGGTCTAGGGGAATTGCTATTCGCCTCATATACTAGGGGTCGTGTATTCGATCCCGGACTTCTCCAGACTTTCGGATGAGTCTTTAAATCGAGGTTCCGTCTTCGTATGACCTTCATTGTTGGTAAAACGTAAAACACACCGCATGCATGTGTACGCACGCATGCATGCAAACACACACAACTTCCATACATCTTTTTTTTTCTGTACATTTGCCACCCGGCTGTTGGTCGTTGGACAAGTTAGGCACCAAAGTATTTTAAGGTAATGGCTTGTTTCATCAGTTATGCTTGCGCATGATGACTGCTGTGTTTCGTTGGCTGAAAGCGCATAACAGACATTACAGACGGCCCGACTTGCAGAACTTTGCCTGGGCAGGCTTAGATCCTCTAAGCGGTTTACCAGTACTCGTATGCGGTCGGCTTCAGCTCTGCGTGAAAGCATCATGCAGCCCATTTATTTCTTCAAGCCCCGACGGACGGGGGGCGCCTGGCGTGTTTGATAAATGTACTGGTTGAATACACAGCACTTAACGTCACCTCACTAAACATCACTGTAGTGTCATGACAATATGGCGGACATCGGCACCCGAAGTGACTGCAGTATTAAAAAAAATAGCCATCGGAAGAGATGGCAAATCCCCCGACCAAAAGCCAATATGGCCTTCAGAAGATTGTTCACCAATAGAAAGTGCAACAGAATTAAACCAGCAATATATCACAAAAGTATTGCAGTTATGGCCATCACAAGATTTTACTGTTAGGGGAGATAACTAAAAAACCAGGGCACTCAGAAATGTCGTTCTTGCACATGACATGCCTGCTTAAGCGCGTGTATTTCTGTATTAAGTACCATCAATATGTCTCAAAGGGTATTGGAGTTATGGTGATCACAAGCAGGTCATACTGTTATATTGAAAGGGTAGATAACTCAAATACCACAGCACCAACAGTTGTGGTTCTTGCACATGACATCCCTTCTTTACCTTGTATACAATTGTGCCAAGTTCCTTCAATATATCTCAAAGGGTGTTGGAGTTATGGCCATCACAAGGTTATATTGCAAGGGGAGATAACTAAAAAACCAGAGCACCCAGAGTTGTAATTCTTGAGCATGACACACGTGCTTAACCTCATGTACATCTGCATCAAGTACCACAAATATGTCTCAAAGGGTATTGGAGGTACGATGATCACAAGGTTGTCATACCGTTATATTGGAAGGGGAGATAACTCAAATATCATAGCACCCAGAGTTGTGGTTCTTAGGATGAAGCGCCATCTCAATGTTGTATACAATTGTGCCAAGTACCAACAATATATCTCAAAGGGTATTTGAGTTATGGCCATCACAAGGTTATATTGTCAGGGGAGATAATTAAAAAACCAGGGCACCCAGAGTTGTGGTTCTTGCACGTGACACACCTGCTAAACCTCATGTACAACTGTACCAAGTATCATCAATATATCTCGAAGAATTTTGGAGATGTGGCCATCACACGGTAGTGATTCTATATTATTGGAAGGGGAGATAACTAAAAAACCATGGCACCCAGAGTTGTGGTTCTTGTGCATGACACACCGTCTCGGCCTTGTGAACAACTGTGTCAGGTTTCATCAATATATCTTAAAGGGTATTAGAATTATGGCCATCACAAGGTTGTCACTCTATTTTATTGGAAGGGGAGATAACTTCAAAACCATGGCAACCAGAGTTGTGGTTCTTGTGCATGACACTCCGTCTCAGCCTTGTGAACAACTGTGCCAGGTACCATCAATATATCTCAAAGGGTATTGAGTTATGGCCATCACAAAGTAGTCATTCTATTTTATTAAAAGGGGAGATAACTAAAAATGTATGGCATCCAGAGTTCTGGTTCTTGCGCATGACACGCCGTCTCAGCCTTGTGAACGATTGTGCCAAGAACCATCAATGAAACTCAAAGGGTGTAAGAGTAATGGCCATCACAAGGTTGTCACTCTATTTTATTGGAAGGGGAGATAACTCCAAAACCATGGCAACCAGAGTTGTGGTTCTTGTGCATGACACGCCCTCTCAGCCTTGTGAACAACTGTGCCAGGTACCATCAATATATCTCAAAGGGTATTGGAGTTATGGCCATCACAAAGTAGTCACTCTATTTTATTAAAAGAGGAGATAACTAAAAAAGTATGGCATCCAGAGTTCTGGTTCTTGCGCATGACACGCCGTCTCAGCCTTGTGAACAATTGTGCCAAGAACCATCAATGAATCTCAAAGGGTATAGGAGTTATGGCCATCACAAGGTTGCGTCTACGGACGGACGGACGCCAGGCTGATCGCTATATCCCCCGAACATACGCTCAGAAATGGAAGGTATGCAAGATTGGCGTGAGTGGTGGGTAGAAAAATCCGTCCCTCGGGATAATTGTCCGGCATCACTCGGCAAGCCTTGTGATGCCGGGACGGATTTTTCCATCCACCCCTCACACCCATGTTAGATTCTTATACTCCTGCCCAGGCAAAGGTGGTGCGAGTCGAACCATTCCTGCATATAGACCATTTTGGTCTGCTTTGGCGGTAAGGCTTGAGATTTAATTTCATCTCAGTGTCGGGTAGGTTAAAAATCCCACAAAATTGGAAGCAACCCAAATAGTGTTGATGCGGATTAAAAACCTTAATTAAAACAAAACAATTTCAAACATGGACATGTGTCAAAGAAATAATGAACAATCAGGTTATGTGTGATTGACTGCTGGTGTTAAAAGATCACACAGTGATAATCCAGAAGTCATGCAAACTTCCCACATGTTCATGAATATAGGGATCAACCATGGTTTTTCATGCATTAACATTCGCCGGGTTCCGAGGAAGCTGTTTGAACATGAGGCCGTCAGGCCGAATGTTCAAATATCTTCCGAAGAATCCGGCAAATGTTAATGCAATGAAATAACCATGGATGATCGTTGTTCTTGCATAACTTACGATTCCGACAGCAGATTTTGACGAAAACGCCAAAAAGCTCCATATAAACTCCATATAAACACTCAAATGCGACCGGCGAACCAGCATGGCGGCCAGTTCAGAATGTTTTTTTTTTACAATGACGTTACGCAGTAACCATCTGACGTCATCATAGAACCCTAAAACGCTACGTTCTGGGCGATAACGTTACGTCGCTCAACGTAACGTAAACAAAGCAAGGCCAGTCTTGTGATATCAAAAGCTCAAAATCCATGTTCAAACAGCTGGCGAATTTCATGATTTGAACATGGTTTTTGCTGTTTGAGCACGGCTTTCGGTCCATTTGATAATGGCTTCAAACAGCCATGCGCATAGATATTTATGCAAGAACTGTTGCTTTATATACTCCTATGCGCTCTTTATGATCTACTCACCTGCTTCGTGCTCTTGGTCCACCATGCCTATTTGTTACGCTATCTGCTGCTAACCTGTACTGGCCGAATTAGAAATGGCCTTAGAACACCCCTTATAATGAATCAGTTTTGACTGATTAGTTATGGTTTTAACCATTTTTGTACCAAATGGAATCTCCCCTCTTATATATAGAAGTTGTTCCAAAATCTAGGGATGTCAGGTTGTGTTTACATCAAAATTTATTTGTAAAATGACTGAACTTTTAGCAAACAGTGGAGGCCCTGATCAGACGCCGCGTTATGCGGCGTCTGATCTGGGCCTGCACTGTTTGCCAGCGTATCCGTTTTGGGGTTTCTGGTACTTAATTGGTTTACGACACGTCAACGCTTTGGGTCATTTTGTGTCGTCTCTCAGAGACAGGAGGAAAAGATACAGACATGGGGATGAAAGTAAGGGACATGGGAGAAAAAATAAAAATGAATGGAAGCGTGGAGACAAGAAGAAATAACAACACTCCCCTATTATCCATACCTGCTGCAAGGACAGCAGGCCTCGTTCCACTGTTTTTTTTTTTTATTTGAGGTTTAACGTCCCAATCAACACTTTAAAGGTCATTTTGGAGACGTTGCTTCCAAATTTGTGGGACTTTTACCCGACATTGAGATGAAATGACATCTCAAGCCCTGCCATCCAATGAAAACAATAGGGTTTATAAGCATGGTGGGGCCGATTCGCACCGCTTTGCCTGGGCAGGCCTAGATCCTCTAAGCGGTTTACCAGTACTCGTGTGCGGGTTGGTTTCAGCTCTGTGTGGAAGCATAATACAGCCTTTATATTTCTTCAAGCCCCGATGGGCAGGTGTTGCTTGCCCAGCTGTAAGCAATATCAGTTGGGAGGCCCAAGTGACGCAAGATACACGATACCTTCGCCTCATCCTATCACCCCGATAATAAATCAGTCATACTCGTAAAGGTAACGAAATTTGTTTTCCGTAGTGCTTCCTCCTTTATTTGTGTAAAATGTGGAAAATTATCGCGAAAACACACCTATATAATTCTGACCCCCTAGAACCCCACTTTTATATAGTAAATATGTTGTAGAAAGGGTTATCCTTTGGAAGCAAAGATTACACCACAGAACAGGAAAATATGGAGTGTACATGTTTTCTGGGCCAGACTAGCTAGTTTCAGCCAAGTAGGCCTTATCAGTGACCCTAAAATATTTTCTAAACAATGTAATCGATGGTCCCAAAGGACAAGAAAATATAAACTACACTATGATGTAAACCCGGAGGTTAGATGGGTAAAACTTATTTTTCTTATTTCTGCTGTAAAATATAGATTGTTGATACTCGTTAGAACCGCCTCACCGAGGCGGTTCTAACGAGTACTCGAATCTATATTTTGAGTAGAAATAAGAAAAATATCACAATTTTTGCATCTTAAAATTTTCGTTTTTTCGGTGGTAAAATTTTCTATGTATTTGTATAGGCATGTTTTCGTAATATATGCAAGGCGTATCCATTCATCTTAACCCATTTCTGTGACTTTGGCAAACAGTGTAAACCCAGAAGAGACGCCACAGAATCGCGTCTGATCTGATTATACACTGTTTGCTTAAAGTACATACCGTTTTGTAAGTAAAACGTATAACCCCCAAAATGCTGACGCCTCTATGATTTGGAAACAGAATATGCCATTGTCACATACCCTGCTAGCATTCTACATAAATCTACAGCGGGCCGTTAGCGGCCCGTCAGCTACCCTGACGGGCCGCTAACGGCCCGCTGTAGATTTATGTAGAATGCTTACTGGGTAGAAGTTAAAACAACAACAACAACAACAACAAAAAAAAAAAAAAAAAAAAAAAACTTTTGAATATGTTCACTTGGCAGGCAATGAATACACCAAGAACAGAAAATTATGGCGTGAGTAAGTTTTTCTTAGCCAGACTAGCTAGTGTCAGCAAGTCAGGCGTTATCATTGTCCCTCAAATATTTTCATAATTCCACTGTATTATCAGTGATACCAAAGGGCAAGAAAATGTTAACTACACTATTTCATCCCCGACTTTATGAATCTTTGAATTTGTACACCGTTCATTCTTGAAAATCGTGCTTTGAACGAATGTCAGACAGCCGTCTCATTGGTTCTACACTGCTTGCATCTGTACCGACGGGTTAAGTCAAAAAGCACATACTTCTTTTTTCTACGCACGGGTTTCGGGCACTGTAAAGTACCGCTTAAAGATAAGATGTAATTGCATAAGATATCATGCTTAAACTAATCCATGCTTTTAAAATGCTTTCTTTATTATAGAGCGCCTGTCTTATCAAATACTAAGCGTTTATCTTTGATGGTATTTTATGTGGACATTTATCACCCCGACATTAAAAATACTGAAGTTTTATCATGGCTTGTATTTTACTAGGGCGTTTTATTATCAGCAGGGTTCATGGGTATATGCTTCTGCTGATGTAAGAACCAGTAGTTATTTGCAAAAGAAAAAAAAACTTCCAAAGGATAACCCTTTTATAGAACGTATTTAGCTTCACTACAGCTGGTGTGTGGGAATGTGTGGCGGCGGTAAAACGTCTCCCTGCCCTACATCATAGTGTAGATTATATTTTCTGGTCCTTGGGATCATTGATTCCATTGTGGAATTCTGAAAATATCTGAGGGTCACTGATGAGGCCCAATTGGCCGAAACTAGCTAGTCTGGCCCAGAAAACATGTACACTTCATATATTTCGGTTCTGTGGTGTATTCCTTGCTTCCAAAGGATAACCCTTTTATGGAACGTATTCCTCTACCTTATCACGAATTTGACCCTGTTGAACCCCACTTTTATATGGTAAAACAGGTTTACAGGGATAAACCTTATTTTTCTAATTTCTGCTCTAAAACATAGATTGTTGGATGTTCGCCAGCGGTTCTATCGAGGCGGTTCTAACGAGTGCCTACAATCTTATGTTTTAGAGCAGAAATAAGAAAATATTGCCACTTTGCGTCTTAAAATTTTCGTTTTTTGTTTCACTGGCAACATTACCATCGTATTTGTATAGGCGTGTTTTCGTGATGATGTTATTTTGTAGCTCATTTTATACTGGAACGCTCAAAACGAGCCATTGGCAAGCAGTGCAGAACGCGGCGTCTGATCAGGGCCTTCACTTTTTGCAAAACCGTTCAGCCATTTTCTAAATAATGTTCTTTATATAACTCAATCTGACACCCCTGAAAACCGAGGTCCCGTTTCCATATGAGCCCCGCCAAGCGAATTTGTGTCTTCGAGCATTCCGTTATGACAAATTTTAACTGCGCATGCCCAGCCATTCAGAGGGGCCAGGGATATGGTTTTCTGTCTGAAGGTTCCTCTTGATTCACTGTTTGTATGAGCGATCAGCGAAGGTTCTGGCGAGACTGCGCGGATGCGCAGGCTCGCCTGAACCTTCGCTGCTCGCATAGGCGATAAGTACCAAAATCGCTTGGCGGGGCCCATATGACCTTAGTTTTGGTGGGACGTAAACATGCACACACACGCAAATGCATTTCGACATGAGCTCCTGCTATACAGATTCTATTCAGTTTAAAATGCTTTCAGGGGACTATCATTTGTGATAAAAGACCCAAAGGATATACTGGTGTTGTATTTCATCTCGTAAAATTAGATCATTTTCTGATGTGTTTCAAACAAAGGTCGCCTCACGGTTGTATGGGTATCCACAATCTATAACACTCCTTCCGCGGACCTTTTAAGGAAGGAGGGACCTTACTATAATATATTCTTTACTATCATGATCGCAACAAAAACTTAAGAAAACACACACAAACACACCCATAACAAAAACGACAAACAAAAACAAAACAAAACGAAACAAACAAAAATAAGAAATAAGCAAGGAAACGCAAAAGAAAAGAAAAACAAAAACATCATCATTACGATATAACTTTTAAATAGCAATTTGGTTACCTTTGAAATGCATCTATAACGGAATGTTTTAAAAAATACCTTATAAACATAAAAAAAAACATTATAATGTTATTCATCAAATAATTTAGTATTGGCCCAGTACTAAATTACTTGATTAATGATAATTTTATTAATTGACGCAGTTAAAAACATGATTTATGAATATTGGTTGACCTTGTGTAATATAGGATAATCAATTAATAATGTATAGCAATAATTATTCTGAACAGCTCAGGAAAAACTACTGCCTATATAATATAGGGACGGCAAAGGTAATAATATCTGCTTTCCATTTTGCTTTACAATCAGCACATATCAACAAGAGAACAGAAAGAACACATGAAAACACAAACAACACGCGCACCGACAATATGTAATCAGTTAACCCACATATATCAATGGTATCTTCCACCTAGTGAGTTCGGAGTGGTCCATTTCCAAGTATAGCGGTGTCAGGTTTGTTTTTGTTTGTGTCAAATTCTGTGGCGTCAGGCCTGGGTCTATGCTGTTTGCCAATGCCACTGGAAAGGGCAGCTAGGCATATATTGGTTAGGGGATGGCCACCTTTGGATCGTCAGCATAAAAAACGACGATATGACATGGATCTAACATATCACTCGAGATATGAAGAAATTTTATCCCTCGCCCCAAAGTCTAATAATGACGCGATTAGAGGCATCCTAGCTCAACAGCGAGCATAGCCTATAAAAGCGAAACAAGTGCACCACAACCGCCTCACTGTTGTTGCGGGTCCAAAGCAGACACCGTATTTGTTAAAAAACATTCGTGTTATATCCGAACAAAAACGTACAGATTGTATGGCCAAATTGGTCATTTTGGTATGCAATCTATACTTTTTTTAAATTCATCTTGAAACCGTGTTACAGCCAAAGTAAACATATGCATTAAGAAGATCGTGAACCTTAGAAGTGAACACATCAACAACCTGACGTCAGAAAGCCACCAGTTAGATCTCGGGCACGGGGTACAAACATCGGGTTTCACCCTTCTTTAAGACGTACCTGTCACAGGGTCCTTCGTCGTCCGACTTGCCTCCGTGCAAAAGGAGGGTATGAAAGTCCATTGTAAAAGGGTCGATAACTTACACCATTTGGAAAGAAAAACGGACACAAAGCAACGGTATTATTATTGAATCATTACAAATAGATAGCAAAACGGACAGTTAACCCCCCCACCCCCAACGCACAAACGGCTATCAAAAACCAGATTTTTTTTTTTCTACAAAAACACAGATGTCTCCCCCGTTTTTGAGCTCTAAGTATGACCTTGACATTGGAGGTATTGACCTGGGTCTTGTGTGCAACACATCATCTAATGAAGATGAACATTTCTGCAAAGTAACTTTAAAAATTTCATAGAGAAATTAGACTGCGGTTTGTAAAGCCTGATGCTCGGTCTTTGGTCGGGCCCCTCGGAGTCTAACTGTTGGTTTTCTTTTGCTCCAGCAATTCTGTTGTTGTATGCTGTCGAGTCCTCAACCTTGTTTGATCTCTGTAGTTTTTTTATTTGTATGTTCTCGGAGATGTTACACTGATGAGTTAGGAAGCCTTCATGCTTTTAAACAAAATTAATATATACCGCGACAGAGGTAAGGGCGAGGATTATGGCCATGTAAAATCGATTTAAGCCCCCCCCCCAGTGGAATACTTTCTACTGACCGTTCCAAGGCCGTTCTACTGTGGCGGTTTATTTATGTTGTTGCTTGTTACTTACTGTGTGTATCACTTGTGTCTTTTTATTTTGGATGGCCATTTGGCCATTTTGTGGGAAAGTAACTGTCCTTATGGCCTTCCTTTGTTTAGGTTTCCATTATGGTCTGGTCGCTTCATGTTTGTGTTTCTTTCCCTTTGGTGTCTTTGATGGGGGGAGTAAGTTAATTGTATCGATTCCTGATCTTTGTTTTACTTCTACTTTGTGACGTTTCTTCTCTTTCAGCCAATCAGGAGTCGTTTCTGCTGCTGGCTATATTGTGAAGAGACCTTCATGATTAAGAAAGGTTCTTAACCATTATGAAGAATTCTTAACACATACATCTGCTCAGGTGCTTCTGAGTGACTGAAAAGCAATAAAACTTCGCCGTGTACCTGACCGGGAAATCAAGCAAGTTGATTCTAATTCTATGGTCTTCCTTTTTCTGGAATATAAAAAAAAAGAAATAAGCAGAAATAGATTGACTGACAGGTCAAAAGATTTAGGAGAATCAATACAAAGCATGCATATCCAAAGTCTTTATTGACACAATAAATGAAAACAAAAGGTTCACTTATTTCAGGCCTCATATTTTTCAGGCATTTGCAGGATTTCAGAGTTTTTTTTTCTTCTTGATTTCAAGCTTTTAGATTTTGATATTTGTATGTCTGTTCAAAAAACTATTCAACCCTTATTTCTGACTATAAGTCAACCAAATTACTTCATATTTTCACAAACTCTATGACAAACAGTGTAGATCCTGATCTTCAGCAGCCAGCTGATCAGGATCTACACTGTTTGCAAAGGTAATAGTTGTGTCTTGTTCAGCAGGAAAAATGTTGAAGCTGCAAAATGGGGCCTTTCAGGCATCCGAAAGTGTGGTCAGTATGAGGCCTGTTATTTAACCCTTTTGTACCAAATGATTTCAGCAAAAACATATATAGCACAGGTCCATTTTAAAATTAGGATTTCTGGTTGTGGTTTCTTCAAACTTTGCAAATTGGCTAACATTTTGCAAACATTGAAGGCCCTGATCAGATGCCGTGTTCTGTGACGTCTGATCTTGACCTGCACTGTCTGCCAATTAGCCGTTCAGGGATTTCCAGTACAAAATAGGTTTAGGGGAATGCAATGGGTACACTTCCAAGGGAGGCTTCAGTTTGTCAGAACTGCAACACTGTTTTCTTGTTTTAACAAAAATTTTATCATACAAAACAAAATTTGATCCAGAACAGAGCTTGTGAGTGAGACTAAGTCAAAAATACAAAATAAAATAAATTTCATACCTGGCATGACGAACACCAGTTTACTGTTCTTCGCAGGAACAGAAAACAGTTGTGTTGCTGATGGTTTTTCAAAATATTGAAATCCATATTGAGTCTCCCATCTGACATTTTTTCAAGTTCAAATTAAAAACAAACAATGAAAAAATAGTCACCTTCTTATGATAACTTCTCAGTGCAGAGCAACTAAGTGAATGAATGAAAGTACAATACAGTTTTCAGCAAGGTGATCTCAAGAGACCATCAGTGGACATAATTCAAGAAAACTGACAGCAGTCTAAGCCAATTAGATGCCATTAAGAGATTTCTGCACAGTAAGAATCTACTACGCTTCGCTTCGCAGATTCTTACTTGTGAAGAAATCTCTTCATGACTTCTAACCTCTACTAAAAATGTTATTGGCCGAACACAAAAAGCCCTTTCTTTTCTTTACCTTTGACCTCTAAGTATGGCCTTGACCTTTGAGGTACAACATATCATCTCATGATGGTTAACATTTCTGCCAAGTAATTTCATAAACCATCAAAGAATAAGAAAGTTATTGACTGTCCCATTTTATTACCTTTGACCTCTAGGTATGACCTTGACATTGCAGGTATGGACCTTGGTCTTGCACATGACTCATGGTCTAAAGACGGTGAGATTTCTGCATGGTTACTTTAAAAAGTTCATCCAGAAATAAAAAAGTTATTGACTGGACACAAAAAAAAACCTTTTTTTTTTTACCTGTGACCTCTCAGTATGACCTTGACCTTGGAGGTACCGACCTGGGTCTAGCGTGCAACGCATCATCTCATGATGGTTACATTTCTGCCAAGTAATTTCGGAATCTATCCAGGAATAAGAAAGTTATTGACTGAACACTAAAAAGGGCCCTTTTTTCCAGTGACCTCTTAGTACGACCTGGACATTTGAGGTACATACTAGGGTCAGGCGCGCAACACATCGTCTCATAGTGGTTAACATTTCTGCCAAGTAATGTCAAAATCCATCTATCAATAAGAAAGTTATTGACCAAACACCAAATAGACCCCTTTTTACATTTGACCTCTAAGTATGACCTTGACCTTTGAGGTACCAACCTGGGTCATGCACGCAACACATTAGCTCATGGTGGTTAACATTTCTGCCAAGTAATTTCAAAATCTATCTAAAAATAAGAAAGTTATTGACCGAAAACTAAAAAGGTCCGTTTTTCTACCTTTAACCTCTATGTATGACCTTGACCTTTCAGGGACCAAACTGGGACATGCGCGCAACACATTATCTCATGGTGGTTTAACATTTCTGCCAAGCAATTTTAAAATCCATTTTAAAATAAGAAAGTTATTGACCAAACACGAAAAGGGCCCTTTTTTACTTTTGACCTCTATGTATGACCTTGACATTTGAGGTACCAAACTGAATCATGCATGCAACACATCGTCGCATGATAGTTAACATTTTTGCCAAGTAACTTCAAATTCTATCTAAAGATAAGAAAGTTATTGACAAAACACGAAAAAAGGCCCCTTTTTACCTCTAAGTTTGACCTTGACCTTTAGGGTACCAACCTGGGTCATGCACGCAACACATCGTCTTATTGTGGTTAACATTTCTGCCAAGTGATTTCAAAATCCATCTAAAAATAAGAAAGTTATTGACCAAACACGAAAAAAGGCCCCTTTTTACATTTGACCTCTAACAATGACCATGACCTTTGAGGTACCGACCTGCTTCATGCACACCACACAACGTCTCATGGTTGTTAATATTTCTGCTAAGTAATTTTAAAATCCATTTGAAAATAAGAAAGTTATTGACCGGACACGATTTGCCCATACATACATACATACCGACAAACTTCCAACGGAGATGATTAAAAAAGTATAAATGCGAGAGTTATAGTTCTTGCACACTGCACGTCGTCTAATATTGATTGCCGGCCTCGTTGGCTCAGTCGGATGCGCGTCTGACTGGTGATCAGGAGGACGCGGGTTCGACTCCCGCTGGGGTCGGCATCATTCTTTCGTGAAGATTGATCATGAAATCTTTTCTACGGTCATTCTCTCCCTTCCGCTGGTTCAAGAAGGGCAGTTGTCAGTTTCTGGCGAAAGAATGTGCACCGTTCTGGTTAACCGCTTACGTATAAGCCTGCCCAGGAAAGTGTGGATAGGTTAACTGACCGGCTCAAAAATGACATAAATAGTGTTGACTAGGCCGTTAAACTCCAATACAAACAAACTAATATTGATTAATATTTTTTGAAGTTTAATGAAGTAGTTTTAACGGCTTTCAAGTTATAGAGCGGACACGAATGTGTGAAAGACTGACAGACGAACAGACAGAAGCCCGGGGGAAAACAATATGTCTCTCCGAAAAAAAAAACATCGGGGGGAGACATAATAAAAAGACATACAATCAAAGACAATCGCTGTTACTTATAATCTACAACAGAAGTATCGTCTGGAACCTTGCTCAAGCCTCGTGAATGAACTGAACAATTTATTTGTCTAAATCGCGACTGACATAAGGGTGAGGATTGTGGCCATGTAAAATCGATTTAAGCCCCTCCCACTTCCCCCAGAGTAATTCGTTTCACTGACGGTTCGAAAGTGGATTTTCCGTCGCGGTTCATTTTTATTAGGGTTTGTCTTTGAGTCTGTTATTCGCTTATAGTATTTTGTTTTGGATACCCAATTGGGCTTTTCGTGGGAAAGTAACTGTCCTTCTGGTTTTCCGCTATTGATATTTCCATTAGTGTCTAGTTGTTTCATGTTTGTGCTTCTTTCACTTTTCTGTCTCTGATGGGAGTTGTGAGTTAATTGTACCGATTTCTGATCATTGCCTTCATTTTTATTTTACTGAGCAGAACCAAGGTTGTGTTTGAAACACTAACCAAGCTATACTTAGTCAAAAAAGTAACTATACCAACTTTCGGGTGAAACTCACTAGATACCTGGCAGCTATTGAGGTAAATTTGGCTGTAGACATTTAAATCGGACGTTTAGCTAGAGAATGCTCAAACTTGTATTTGCCCATACCTTTCTGCTCCAGAGTTGTCTTGCAATATGTGCCTAGAAAGATTTTCGTAGAAAATGGACATTGCGCATGCGCAGAAAGCTCTTTTTGCCTAAGATGGAAGACAATATTCTCTGAATATCGGATAACACTTTACGTTTACAATATCTGATGATCTCGCATTATAAGCGAGGTTTTAATTTGTGAAATTCTCAAATTATCTCCCTTGCAATTAAAAATATAGCAATTTTCGAACTGCTGTAATTTTTATTCCTGTCAATCAATTTTTGCCATTTGTTTAAAAAACGCTTTGTGTCCACCATTGCTGTTCATCATGATGGTAAAAAAATACAGAAAATTCATGTAGCATGTAGCACTATCGATTGCGATTTTCTATGGAGTTCCCATTGAAAGCAGCATTTGCACACAACTACTAAGAATTCAGGTCAATATGCCATAGCCTGTTTCTCGTAGCTGATGCAACTAAAGTTCCAAATCTTTCGTGAATAGACGCAAATGGTATCTAAAGAAATGTAACATGTATCAAATTTTAGAAATGTAGGGTACAGGGAAATTTTGTGATGTTAAATCATAGCATGTTTTAATGATTTTCTCTGCGAAAATGACACAGTGACCCCTTGGGTGTTTAAAGCAATATTCTACGATGATGTGTGTATGAAAACAAAAAGGAATGGTGCTTTTGCACAGAAAAATGAGTCTTCTTATCAAAACATAACAAACTTTGTGTAGTTTTTATCTGTAGTAGCTATAGAAACAGAAGCAATTTTACGTATAGGAACTTTTTTGACTGAGTATATAAGAGCTATAAAATTGACCCCTACCTTAAAAATCACTAAATAAAACCCACGTTTTCTCTGCAAATTTTACTTGTTCATTTTTTGTTTGTTTGCATTGGCATCAGAGACTTTTATTTATTTAAAACCTAAATAGAACAGATGCTGAGGTAAATTAAAACAAGAGGGCCATGGTGGCCCTGGATCGTTCACCTGATCCATAGAGTAACAAGTGGGCCCCGGGGAGGGCCATTATTGACCCCAGGGCTATAATGTGCATAATGTTGAGGGAGGTCTAAAAAGGTGAAGCTTCATACCAAATATCAACAAAGGCTATAATTTGAACAATCTTGGCAAAGGTCCACTAGATGAAGCTACACACCAAATATGAAAGACCTGGGCCTTGTGGTTTCAGAGAAGATTTTTTTTAAAGATATTCCCTACATAACCCTATGTAAAACCAGATGGCCCCGGGACAGGGGTATTTTTGGCCTCAGGGCTATAATTTTAATAAATTTTGAAAGAGGCCCACTAGATAAAGCTTCACTCCAAATATCAAAGACATGGGCCTTGCTGTATCAGAGAAGAAGAATTTCAAAGATTATCCCTTTATAAGTCTATGTAAAGGAAAGAGCCCCGGGACGGGAGAATTAGTGGCCCAAGGGCTATAATTTGAACAATCTTAGTAGAGGTCAACAAGACAAAGCTCCATACCAAATATCAAAGACATGGGCCTTGCAGTTTCAAAGAAGAAGGTTTTTAAAGATTTCCCTATATAAGTCTATGTAAAACCAAAGGGTCTCGGAAGGGGGCATTTTTGGCCCCAGAGCTTTAATTTGAACAATCTTGATAGAGGTCCACTAGAAGAAATTTCACACCAAATATCAAATAACCTAGGCCTTGTGGTTTCACAGAAGAAGATTTTTAAAAGTCTATGTAAAACCAAAAGGCCCCAAGGGCGGGGGCGTTTTGGGCCTCAGGGCTATAATTTGAACAATCTTGGTAAAAGCCCACTAGATGAAGCTTCATGCCAAATATCAAAGATCTGGGCCTTGTGGTTTCTGAGAAGATTCTTAAAGATTGTCCCTATATAAGCCCATTTAAAATCACAGGGCCCCGGAGCGGGGACACTTTTAGTCCAAGCACTATAATTTGAACAATCTTGGTAGGGGTCTACTAGATGAAGCTTCATACCAAATATCAAAGACCTGGACCTGGCGGTTTCAGAAAAGATTTTTAAAGATTTTCCCTACATAAGTGCATGTAAAACCAAAGGGCCCCGGGGCAGGGGCATTTTTGGCCCGAGCACTATAATTTGAACAATCTTTGTATGGGTCCACTAGATGAAGCTTCATACCAAATATCAAAGACCCGGGCCTTGCAGTTTCAGAGAGGAAGATTTTTTAAAGCTTTTCCCTATATAATCCTATGTAAAACCAAAGGGACCCGTGGCTTTAATTTGAACTATCTTGGTGGGTGTCCACTAGATGAAGCTTCATAAAAAATATCGAAGACCTGGACCTTGAGGTTTCAGTGAAGAAGATTTTTCAAGTTTTCGTTAAAAAAAACTCTAGCTTTGGCTACTGTGACCTAGATGTGCCATGGACCGGAACCATTTGAACAACTTTGTACCCAATTTCGTAAAATCGTTCATCGATATTTAAAGATTGGGTACAACATAAATGTTATTAAAACAGACTGCATGCATGGTGGTTAACCCAATCACGGTTGAGAACTTTGCTTCCCTCTTTGATCGCACACCTGTTGGTCGGGCTTAAGATTATATGACGGTTCCAGCGTAAAAACATAAATGGAATTTTATTTTATTTTAGTATTCTTTATGTTGGTTGGCGCCTGATGCTCCGTCTTTGGTCGGGCCCCTCGGAGTCTAACTGTTGGTTTTCTTTTGCTCCAGCAATTCTGTTGTTGTATGCTATCGAGTACTCAACACTGTTTCATCTCTGTAGTTTTTTTGATTTGTATGTTCTCGGAAATGTTACACTGATGAGCTAGAAAGCCTTCATGCGGACTAAACAAAATAAGTGTATACCGCGACAGAGGTAAGGGCGAGGATTATGGCCATGTAAAATCGATTTAAGCCCCCAGTGTAATTCTTTCCACTGACCGTTCCAAGGCGGTTCTTCTGAGGCGGTTTATTTATGTTGTTGTCTGTTACTTACTGTGTGTATCACTTGTGTCTTTTTATTTTGGATGGCAATTTGGCCATTTTGTTGGAAAGTAACTGTCCTTATGGCCTTCTTTTCTTTAGGTTTCCATTATGGTCTGGTCGCTTCATGTTTGAGTTTCTTTCCCTTTGGTGTCTTTGATGGGTGGAGAAAGTTAATTGTATCGATTCCTGATCTTTTTCCCTTTGGTGTCTTTGATGGGTGTAGAAAGTTAATTGTATCGATTCCTGATCTTTGTTTTACTTCTACTTTGAAAGAGGACCACCTAAGGATCATTCCCGTGAAATCCGATCAGTGGTTTAGGAGGAGATGTCGTTTAAAGAAATTGTGCAAGGGCGCACGACTGACGAAAAGTGATCCCAAAAGCTCACCTCGACACTACGTGACGGTGAGCTAAAATAAGTCTACATGTATTCACGAAGGCAGAACAATATTACAAACAAATGTGTACGACTTCAAAGATGACAATATCACATTCAGTTCCCTCGCCCTCCGAACAGTTGCGAGAGAATCAGACAATATGGATAAAGGTATTCAGAAAGTCTATATCTCTATTAGGGCCATTCGAAGTGCAACCATTGGGATTCTTTTGCCTCTGCATTCCATTTTGTTCCGTGCTGTCATTCTTCCTGAGTTTGTTTTATTAGTATGCTCCCGGTAAAGATGCACTGGTGACAACTTGCTCTTCGATATCACCTGCCGAAACGGTGTACCTATTCTCTACTTTCAGCTTATACGCGTACAAATGCTTATGTAAGAAATCTTGTTCTGATCGTCAATCTATTTCATGGTCAACATCGACTCACAATTTGAATAGAAAATTTTAAAGGGGCCCAATTCCAAATTCGTCATGCTGAGAGCCAAGATCATCTGTTCTTTTGTTCTGGTGAAGTTTCTAACTTTAAGGTTTTTTTCATACAGGCGTGGTGGCCATCATATTAAGGTGACGTAAAAAGTAAACATTTGTTACAACTGAGGAAGGCTCTGATTGTATTTGGCTTCAAGCGACTTAGTCTTCTCATGTGACGACTGACGAACATCTTCGACGTATAATAAACTTCTTCGGAGTTTTATTTTCTCTCGTTTGCTTTAAATTGACGATGTCACAAGTTCAGAATCTGTCGTTTACGATATATACGACATGACATGGCATTAATTCAAAGGCATATAAATATTTCAACGGAGGCAGCATTTCAACAATACAATAAAATTCCTACAATATGACCAAGCATAAAGCTCTTAAGGACCGGAAACTTAGCATTTTAAAACTAGTGAATAAACGCATTTCTTTCTATTCTCAAAATACTAACTTATTACCTCCTAAGCCTAAGACGTTTTGGCCCCAGCAGACAAGGCCGCTAACAACGTCGTCGTTGTGTGACGGCTCCACTATGTTAACACGCTTAAGCAGGAGCTTGGTGGTACTTAGGCCTATGAACTTCAGCCTTTAGCTGAAGAGAGAGCTAAAGTAGATGAACATATTTGTCATTCAGCAACCAAGTTTGCTGTGTGTGTTACAGGAGTCCAAGACAAGCTTCCTACGCTATATTGGTTACCAAAACTTCATAAAAGACCTTACAAAGCACGGTTTATTGCAAATTCTAGCTCTTGCACTACCACTGAACTCTCTAAATTATTAACTTCCTGTCTTACTGCTATTAAAACGCATGTGATTAAATATTGTGATAAAGTCTTTGAAAGATCAGGAAGAAATTCGAATGAAGTTTTAAATAAATTGAAATCCAGACGTTTTCGTGCTTCAAGTCTGTCTACTTACGATTTTTCCACTCTTTACACTACACTGCCTCATAATCTTAAAAAAGAAAAGCTTAATGATTTAATTGAATGGGCTTTTCACAGAGAAGATTCTCTATATCTTGCATGTAATGTCAGAAATGTATACAGGGTCACTGATGAGGCTTTATTAGCCGAAACTACGTAGTTTGACCCATCTTCTTTCTTATGAATGTTTTCATTGCTCTTAAAGGAACTTATTTTTGATTTTTATTTTTCACTTCTAAAGAGCATAAGAATTATACACTTTGGTCATTTCAGAAAGTGTGTGATGCTCTCACCTTTCTACTTGAAAATATTTATATTAGATTCGGTACTAAGTTATTTAGACACATTGTGGGTATTCCGATGGGTACGAATTGCGCACCACTTGTGGCTGATCTGTTCTTGTATTGTTATGAAAGGGACTTCATGTTGTCACTTTCCATTGATAACCAATCTAAAATTATTGAAGCTTTTAGTTCTACTTCTAGATATTAAGATGATTTATTAAATATTGACAATACTTAATTTGATGGTTTGATCAGTCAGATTTATCCCCTAGAAGTTCAGTTAAACAAGACAAATTCCTCTGATACCGAGGCCTCCTCTTTGGATTTACATTTATCTATTGTAGATGGATTTGTTTCTTGCAAAATTTATGATAAACGTGATGATTTTGATTTCGATATTGTAAATTTTGCTTTTTTGGACGGCGATGTTCCTCGTGCGACATCGTACGGGGTTTATCTTTAGCAGTTAATTCGAGTCGCTAGAGTGTCTAGTCATGTATCCGACTTCAACACTCGTAATAAATTATTAACCGCTAAACTTATTAATCAGGGGTATCGGTATCATAAACTACGTAAAGCCTTTTCTAAGTTTTATAGACGTCATTCTGATTTGGTTTCAAAATTCAATGTTGGACTTAAACACTTCTGCAACATGGCCTATCGGAACCCGAATTCTATGGTGACTTAGTATATAAATTTAGAAAAATACATGCCTGTAATGACTTGAGTACCCAATTTCGTAAAATCGTTCGTCGATATATAAAGATTGGGAACAACATTAATGTTATAAAACAGACTGCATGCATGGTGGTTAACCCAATCACTACTTGTAAAGGGGGGAGGGGCTTCAATTCAACCCTAGGCCTCAGTTCCAGTACAGTAAAAACAATTTGATCCGCATGGACCCGTTCGCCAGTTAAGATGCATTTTAAGTAAATTGTTTACGGACGACGCACGACGGGCATCGAGCTTTTGGCTCAGGTGAGCTAAAATTTTTTTTTTATTTTATACGTGACTTTGGTGATGTACTGTAACCATTGCGCAAACATGCCTATACAAATACATTGCCACCTTTATCGCCGAAAATATGAAAATTTTATGAAGAACAATTGTGATATTTTTCTTATTTCGCTCAAAATATAGATTGTGGACACTCGTTAGAACCGCCTCATTGAGGCGGTTCTAACGAGTACCCACAATCTATATTTTAGAGCAGAATAAGAAAATAAGGTATACCCCCGGAAACCCCAGTTTTACTATACAAAAGTTGGGTTCAAGGGGGGTCAAAATTATATAGGCGTGTTTTCGTGACGTGAATGTACTGTAACTGAATGTACTGTAACTGAATTGAATGTACTGTAACTGAATGTACTGTAACTGAACAGCTGTTCGTAACATGCTTCCCACTAATGAGAGTTTCCAGTGTTTCCAACACACCGTCAACACATCTATAAAATATTTATATTTATCGAGAAAATGTAAATTTTCGTTTAATTTCATACGAAAAACAAACCAAAAAGTAGTCCTGGACGCTAATGTGAAAATAACATAGCCATGTTATTTTTCAGTGTGAAACTATTTTTTTTTGTTGTTTTTTAGCTCACCTGAGCACGAAGTGCTCAAGGTGAGCTTTTGGAATCGGTCTTTGTCCGTCGTCCGTGCGTGCGTCCGTCGTCAACTTTTGCTTTAAACAACTCCTTCTCCAAAACAATTTAACAGGAATGCTCCTTTGGTGAACAAGTTGGCCGCTAGAGATAACAAGAGGGCCCAATGGGCAATGGCCCTATATCGCTCACCTGTGTACCAGAAAATCATTAGTGTAGGAGACCACTTGACATTGCTACATACTAAATATCTAAGCTCAGGCAAAGCGGTGTCAATGCTTATAAACCCTATTGGTTTCATTGGGCGACAGGGCTTGAGATGTAATTTCATCTCAATGTCGGGTAAAAGTCCCACAAAATTGGAAGAGACATCTCCAAAATGACCTATACAGTGTTGACAGGGATGTAAAACCTCAAATCAAACAAAATCTGTGCCTTATGGTTTTTGAAAAGAAGATTTTTTTTAAGTTTTTTTTTCCAGTATAAGTCTATAGAAGCTAATGAGCCCTGGGGCTTGGCCAATTTTGACCCAAAGGGCATGGTTGACAGGATTTATGTAGGCGACCATTTTGTGTTGCTATATACTAAATATCTAAGGTCTGTATTTCACGGTTTCAATGAAGATGTTTGGAGCTGTTTTCCATTATAAGTTTGTTGATGTTAAGGGGCCACAGGATTTGGCCAATCTGGACAAAATATCTAAGTTCGGTGCTTCAGAGTTTCTGAGAAGAAGATTTTCTAAGCTTTCTTCCATTATGAGTCTATGGGAGCTAAGGGGCACCGGGGCGTGGCCCATATGGACCCCAGGGGCATGATTAGCAGGAAATATATAGGTGATCACTTGCCATTGCTACATGCTAAATATCTAAGCTCTGGGCCCTATGGTTTCAGATAAGATTTTTGAGGCTTTTCTCCATTATGAGACTATGGGAGCTAAGGGGGTCCCAGGGTGTGGCCCATTTGGACCCCAAGGGCATGATTGGCAGGATTTATGTAGGTGACCACTTGTCATTGCCTCATGCTAAATATCTAAGCTCTGGGCCCTGTGGTTTCAGAGGAGAAGATTTTTGAAGCTTTTAACCATTATGAGTCTTGGGGAGCTAAGGGGCCCCGGGGCGTGGCCCATTTGGACCCCAGGGGCAGGATTTATGTAGGTGACTACTTGCCATTGCTACATGCTAATTATCTAAGCTCTGGGCCCTGTGGTTTCAGAGAAAAAGATTTTTGAAGCTTTTTTTCCATTATAAGTCTAAAGGAGCTAAGGGGCCCCGGGGCGTGGCTCGTTTGGACCACAGACCACCTGCTGTTGCTACATGCTAATTACCTAAGCTCTGGGCCCTGTGGTTTCAGAGAAGAAGATTTTTGAAGCTTTTTTCTATTATGAGTCAATGGGAGCTAAGGGGCCCCAGGGCGTGGCCAATTTGGACCCCAGGGGCATGATTAGCAGGAATTATATAGGTTACCACTTGCCCTTGCTGCAAGCTAATTACCTAAGCTCTGGGCCCTGCGGTTTCAGGAGAAGATTTTTGAAGCTTTTTTTTCCATTTTGAGTCTCTGGGAGCATAGGGGCCCCGGGGCGTGGCCCATTTGGACCCCAGGGGCATGATTGGCAGGAATTATGTAGGTGACCACTTGCCGTTGCTACATGCTAAATATATACAACTGTTTCGAGATGTACCTGTTGATAACATTATTTTATTCTTAAAAGAAATTGGTCTTTTTCATAAGATTTAACTGTTTCAGATTTTTATACATTATCATTCTGACTTCTTACTTTTAATATCGTCATAATTATTCATGCCGTTTAACCATTAACCGACTGACGCTTATGACCCACCAAGAGGGTTGACGCGTCGTTAAACACGAAATCATCATCATCATCAACATGCTAAATATCTAAGCTCTGGGTCCTGTGGTTTCAGAGTAGAAGATGTTTTAAGTTTTTTTTCCATTATGAGTCTACAGGAGCTAAGGGGCCCCAGGGCGTGGCCTGTTTGGACCCCAGGAGCATGATTGGCAGGAATTATGTAGGTGACCACTTGCCGTTGCTACATGCTTAATTTCTCAGCTCTGGGCTCTGTGGTTTCAGAGAAGAAGATTTTTGAAGCTTTTTTTTTCCATTATGAGTCTATGGGAGCTAAGGGGCCCCGGGGCGTGGCCCATTTGGAACCCAGGGGCATGATTGGCAGGTATAAGGTAGGTGACCACTTGCCGTTGCTACATGCTGAATATCTAAGCTCTGGGCCCTGTGGTTTCAGAGAAGAAGATTTTTGAAGCTTTTTTTCTATTATGAGTCAATGGAAGCTAAGGGGCCCCAGGGCGTGGCCAATTTGGACCCCAGGGGCATGATTAGCAGGAATTATGTAGGTGACCACTTGCCCTTGCTACATGCTAATTACCTAAGCTCTGGACCCTGCGGTTTCAGGAGAAGATTTTTGAAGCTTTTTTCCATTTTGAGTCTATGGGAGCATAGGGGCTCCGGGGCGTGGCCCATTTGGACCCCAGGGACATGATTGGCAGGAATTATGTAGGTGACCACTTGCCGTTGCTACATGCTAAATATCTAAGCCATGGGTCCTGTGGTTTCAGAGTAGAAGATTTTTTAAGCTTTTTTTCATTATGGGTCTATAGGAGCTAAGGGGCCCCAGGGTGTGGCCTGTTTGGACCCCAGGAGCATGATTGGCAGGAATTATGAAGGTGACCACTTGCCGTTGCTACATGCTAAATTTCTAAGCTCTGGGCTCTGTGGTTTCAGAGAAGAAGATTTTTGAAGCTTTTTTTCCATTATGAGTCTATGGGAGCTAAGGGGCACCGGGGTGTGGCCCATTTGGAACCCATGGGCATGATTGGCAGGTATAAGGTAGGTGACCACTTGCCGTTGCTACATGCTGAATATCTAAGCTCTGGGCCCTGTGGTTTCAGAGAAGAAGATTTTTTAACCTTTTTTTCCATTAGGAGTATATAGGAGCTAAGGGGCCCCAGGGTGTGGCCAATTTGGACCCCAGGGGCATGATTGGCAGGAATTATATAGGTTACCACTTGCCATTGCTACATGCTAAATATCTAAGCTCTGGGCCCTGTGGTTTCAGAGAAGAAGATTTTTGAAGTTTTTTCCATTATGAGTCTATGGGAGCGAAGGTGCCCGGGGTGTGGCCCATTTGGAACCCAGGGGCATGATTGGCAGGAATAATGTAGTTGACCACTTGCTCTTCCTACATGATAAATATCTTAGCTCTGGGCCCTGTGGTTTCAGAGAAGAAGATTTTTGAAGCTTTTTTCCATTATGAGTCTATAGGAGCTAATGGGCCACGGGGCGTGGTCCGTTTGGACCCCAGGGGCATGATTGGCAGGAATTATGCAGGTGACCACTATTGCTAAATATATAAGCTCTGGGCCCTGTAGTTTCAGAGAAGATTTGTGAAGCTTTTTTTCCATTATGAGTCTATGGGAGCGAAGGGGCCCCGAGGCGTGGCCCATTTGGAACCCAGGGGCATGATTGGCAGGAATTATGTAGGTGACCACGTGCCATTGCTACATGCTAAATATATAAGCTCTGGGCCCTGTGGTTTCAGAGAAGAAGATTTTTGAAATTTTTTCCATTATGAGTATATGGGAGCGAAGGGGCCCCGGGGCGTGGCCCTTTTTGAACCCAGGGGCATGATTGGCAGGAATTATGTAGGTGACCACTTGCCATTGCTACATGCTAAATATCTAAGCTCTGGGCCCTTTGGTTTCAGAGAAGAAGATTTTTGAAGCTTTTTTTCCAATATGAGTCTATGGGAGCGAAGGGGCCCCAGGGCGTGGCCCATTTGGCACCCAGGGGCATGATTGGCAGGAATTATGTAGTTTACCACTTGCCCTTGCTACATGCTAAATATCTAAGCTCTTGGCCCTTTGGTTTCAGAGAAGAAGATTTTTGAAGGTTTTTTTTCCATTATGAGTCTATTGGAGCGAAGGGGCCCCGGGGCGTGGCCCATTTGGAACCCAGGGGCATGATTGGCAGGAATTATATAGGTGACCACCTGCCATTGCTACATGCTAAATATATAAGCTCTGGGCCCTGTGGTTTCAGAGAAGAAGATTTTTGAAGCTTTTTTTTTCCATTATGAGTCTATGGGAGCGAAGGGGCCCCGGGACGTGGCCCTTTTCGAACCCAGGGGCATGATTTGCAAGGATTATGTAGGTGACCACTTGTCATTGCTACATGCTAAATATCTAAGCTCTGGGCCCTGTGGTTTCAGAGAAGAAGATTTTTGAAGCTTTTTTTCCATTATGGGTCTATGGGAGCGAAGGGGCCCCAGGGTGTGGCCCATTTGGCACACAGGGGCATGATTGGCAGGAATTATGTAGTTGACCACTTGCCCTTGCTACATGCTAAATATCTAAGCTCTTGGCCCTGTGGTTTCAGAGAAGAAGATTTTTAAATTTTTTCCCTTTATAAGTCTATGGGAGCTATATGTTGCCATGGCAACCAGAATTCCAATCTGATCAGCCCAAAAACCTTATGCAGCCTTTCCCCCTACCTGATGGTGCTTCACATGAAATTTGATAAAGATTGGCCATGGGGTATTGGAGATATTCTTATTTTAAATTGTTTACGGACGGACGGACGCACGGACGACGGACAAAAAGTGATGCCAAAAGCTCACCTCGTCACTACGTGACAGGTGAGCTAAAAATAGAAAACCTTTAAACGATTTCTCCTGCTTAACCAGTGGATGGATTTTGAAATTATTTCACAGGAATGTTCCTTGGATGACCCTCTACCAAAATTGCTGAAACCGTTCCGCTCGGATGAACAAAATGGCCACCAGAGCTAAACATAGAAAAACCTTTAAAGGACTTCTTCTCCTTAACCAGTGGATGGATTTCGGAATTACTTCAAAGGAATGTTCCTTGGGTGACCCTTTATCAAAATTGCTCAATGTGTTTGGCTCAGGTGAAAAAGATGGCCACCAGAGCTAAAAAAAGAAAAACCTGTAAACGACTTCTTCTCCTTAAGTGGATGGATTTGAAAATTACTTCACAGGAATGTTCCTTGGGTGACCCTCTACCAAAATTGCTAAAACTGTTCCGCTCGGATGAACAAAATGGCCGCCAGAGCTAAAAATTGAAAAACCTTTAGGCGACTTCTTCTATTTAACCAGTGGATGGATTTTGAAATTATTTTCTAGGACTGTTCCTTGGGTGACCCTCTACCAAAATTGCTCATACAGGTCTGCTCAGGTGATCAAAATGGCCGCCAGAGCTTAAAATATAAAAACCTTTAAACGACTTTTTCTCATTAACCAGTGGATGGATTTTGATATTATTTCACAAGAATATTCCTTTGGTGACCCTCTACCACAATTGCTCATAACTTTCTGCTAGGGTGAACAAAATGGCCGCAAGAGCTTAAAATAGAAAACCTTTAAACGACTTCTCCTTAACCAGTGGACGGTGTGTGTGTGTGTGTGTGTGTGGGTGTGAATTCGGGTTAAACGTCGCTTTCAACATTTTTTTTCAGTCATATCACGACGGTGTCTGGTTGTGACAGGGAGCTCAATGCTCACTTTTATAGTGCTGCCTCACTGAAGTAGCATGTCCCAGACACATTACATGATACCCCACTCAGTCACATTATCCTGACACTGGGTCGACCAGTCCTAGCTCTACCCCGTAAATCTGAGTGCCAAGCGAGGAGCAGCTAGTACCATTCTTAACGACTTTGGTATGTCGCGGCCCGGGATCGAACCCGTGACCTCCCGTTCCCCGGAGGGACACTCTACAAACTGAGCTATCGGGGCCGGTAACCAGTGGATGGATTTTGAAATTATTTCACAGGAATGTTTGTTTGGTGACCCTCTACCGAAATTGCTCACACCTTTCCACTCGGGTGAACAAAATGGCGACCAGAGCTGAAAATAGAAAATCCTTTAAACGTCCTCCCCTTAACCAGTGGATGGATTTTGAAATTACTTCACAGGAATGTTCCTTGGGTGGCCCTCTACCAAAATTGCTCCAACCGTTCAGCTCGGGTGAAAAAATTGCCACCAGATCTAAAAATAGAAAAACCTTTAAATGGCTTCTCCTTAACCAGTGGATGGAATTTTGAAATTATTTCACAGGAATGTTCGTTTGGTGACCATCTACCAAAATTGCCCTTACCGTTCCGCTGGGGTGAACAAAATGGCCGCCAGAGCTTATAATAGAAAAAACCTTTAAACGACTTCTACTTAACCAGCCGATGGATTTTGAAATTATTGCACAGGAAAGTTCCTTGGGTGCCCCTCTAGGGAGCTTTCCACTAAATGTTTTCCATAGGCGACAATAGTAACCTTTTACCTGCTCCCACAAAAACTACACATACAAAACTTTTCAAACCTTACTTGTTTATAGAGCCATCCTAGCCCAACAAGTTAATGAGAAAAAATCCACATGTTGTCCGGCTCATTTTCAAGTTACAGTCAACCATGTTTGTTTACCTGCTAGAACGGAGTCAATAAAACCAACATTTTTAAAGGAGGGGTGACCATATAAAATTAGCAAAAATTTCTTTGAGCTTGCAGATATATTTATAAAACATGCATCATTTTAGTCCCTTATACCTATCATTTTCTCACATTGAAATAAAACATGGGATATATACCCAATGGAAGCAAGTCTGGTATTTAGAACGCAACTAAAACCTCTGTCCCAAAGTGATAAAACCCGGTACCTCCCAGCAATTAGTGTAATGCTACCTATTATACCAAACCCTTATTTTCTTTATGTTGCATCAAAAGAATTGCCAAATAGAAATTTAGGTCATATGTAATAATTTTGTCATGCATAATAAAAGTTCAGTCACACAGAATCTTTCAAGTTTGCGATAAAGTTATCGCTTTCAGATTCAACAATGAAAGCCGAACAAACCATAGTTTTTGAAAAGCTCAAAAGTTTATCTCTTTCTGGAATGGAACCCAGACACCGGCTTGCATCAGTGGTTCTTCTCCAATGTCTTTGGAACAATTCAATCCTAAAATGCAGAGAATTATGCCTACATAGCACCAATACTCATTTTTATGGCTATTTTCACACCTACACCCCCTATTTAAAGTAAAAATGGCATTTTGAGGATATTTTGAGGACAAAAATGTCAAGAAAATGTTAATAAATGCCTTAATGCCATGAGGAATAGCTGAATATATCTGTCCACATCCTTTTACATGAATACAATGAAATAGAACTTATAACGGATGAGAAAACTTATCCGGATATTGCAGCGGGCTGTTCGGAGAGACAATTTTGAAGTTTTGCTTTGGTTTGAGACATAGTCCTAGTGCCATGAAACCTTACACTTACATTCCAGACTGAGTTGATTCTTTCTTGTGTTTGTGCAAATACAATTACTACAAGTCTCCTTTCCAAACACATCAATAAAAACTGATTTACATGGCTTCAAAGTACCCCCCCCCCCCCCCCCCCACCATGAACATTGGTCAGAGGCAAAACAATCAAATACATCCAGTTAGACCTAAATTATCATTACCATCACATTTTTTACAGTATCTATGTCAAAATACATGCCGTGAGGATACATTTTATGAAACAGAATTGGACAGAACCTACAAATGTGT
Source organism: Lucinisca nassula (assembly GCA_963580285.1). Taxonomy (NCBI): domain Eukaryota; kingdom Metazoa; phylum Mollusca; class Bivalvia; order Lucinida; family Lucinidae; genus Lucinisca; species Lucinisca nassula. Next base: position 124,233,539 of record OY757017.1, read on the forward strand.
GGAAATAGTATGTAATGACTGAAAACAGGATAGTGGTCTACTTTTGCTATAGGGAGCTTTCCACTAAATGTTTTCCATAGGCGACAATAGTAACCTTTTACCTGCTCCCACAAAAACTACACATACAAAACTTTTCAAACCTTACTTGTTTATAGAGCCATCCTAGCCCAACAAGTTAATGAGAAAAAATCCACATGTTGTCCGGCTCATTTTCAAGTTACAGTCAACCATGTTTGTTTACCTGCTAGAACGGAGTCAATAAAACCAACAATTTTAAAGGAGGGGTGACCATATAAAATTAGCAAAAATTTCTTTGAGCTTGCAGATATATTTATCAAACATGCATCATTTTAGTCCCTTATACCTATCATTTTCTCACATTGAAATAAAACATGGGATATATATCCAATGGAAGCAAGTCTGGTATTTAGAACGCAACTAAAACCTCTGTCCCAAAGTGATAAAACCCGGTACCTCCCAGCATTTAGTGTAATGCTACCTATACTAAACTGGCTCAAACCGTTCCGATCGGGTGAACAAAATGGCCGCCAGACCTAAAAATAGAAAAACCTTTAAAGGACTTCTTCTACTTAACCAGTGGAAGGATTTTGAAATTACTTCACAGGAATGTTTTTTCGGTGGCCCTCTACCAGAATTGCTCAAACCGTTTAGCTCGGGTGAACAAAATGGCCGCCAGAGCTAAAAATAGAATAAACTTTAAACGGCATTTTCTCCTTAACCAGTGGATAGATTTTGAAATTATTTCACAGGAATTTTCCTTGGATAACCCTCTACCAAAATTGCTGAAACCGTTCCGATCTGGTGAACAAAATGGCCGCCAGAGCTAAAAATAGAAAAACCTTTAAAGGACTTCTCCTTTACCAGTGGATGGATTTTGAAATTACTTCACAGGAATATTCCTTGGGTGGCCTCTACCAGAATTGCTCAAACCGTTCAGCTCGGGTGAACAAAATGGCCGCCAGAGCTAAAAATAGAATAAATTTAAAACGGCTGTTTCTCCTTAACCAGTGAATAGATTTTGAAATTATTTCACAGGAATGTTTCTTGGATAACCCTCTACCAAAATTGCTCAAACCGTTCCGCTCTGATGAACAAGATGGCTGCCAGAGCTAAAAATAGAAAACCTTTAAAGTATGAAGCCGCAAGGCCCAGGTCTTTGATATTTGGTATGAAGCTCCATCTAGTGGACCCCTACCAAGATTGTTCAAATTAAAGTGCTGGGGCCAAAAACGCCCCCGCCCCGGGGCCCTTTGGTTTTACATAGGCTTATACAGGGAAAATCTTTAAAAAAATGTCTTCTCTGACACCGCAATGCCCAGGTTTTTGATATTTCGTATGAAGCTTCATCTTGTCTCTACCAAGATTGTTCAAACTATAGCCCTGGGGCCAAAAATGCACCCGCCTGGGGCCCTTTAGTGTTAACGTTCTTCTGTGAAACCACAAGGCCCAGGTCTTTGATATTTGGTGTGAAATTTCATCTAGTGGACCTCTATCAAGAGTGTTCAAATTATAGCCCTGGGGCAAAAAATGCCCCTGCCCCGAGACCCTTTGGTTTTACAAAGACTTACATAGGGAAATCTTTAAAAATCTTCATCTCTGAATCTGCAAGGCCTATGTCTTTGATATGCCAAGGCCCCTTTAGTTTAACATAGAAATATCGAGACAATCTTAGAAAATCATATTCTCTGAAACAGCAAGGCACAGGTCTTTAGATATTTGGTGTGAAGCTTTATCCAGTGGAGCACTATCAAGATTGTTAAATTATATCCCCGAGGCCAAAAATGCCCCCGCCCCGGGGGCCATTTGGTTTTACATAGGCTTATGTAGGGAATATCTTTATATAAAACTTCTCTGAAACTGCAAGGCCCAGGTGTGTAGCTTCATCTAGGGGACCTTTGCCAAGATTGTTCAAATTATGGTCTTTGTTGATATTTGGTGTGAAGCTTCACCTTTTTAGACCTCCCTCAACATTATACCTATTATAGTCCTGGGGTCAATAATGGCCTTCCCCGGGGCCCACTTGTTACGCTATGGCCCTCTTGTTTTTATTTAGTTAAACGGCCCTTTCAAGATCGAGCCGATCGTTAATCAGAGGTGGGTAAAAAGCCGGAGTACCCATCTGAGCTTCCGTTGTAGAATGTGGCGTCTCACATGTGACCCCAGCCAGGTTCGAACCCAGAGCGTTGAATCCACAAGTCCATGGAGGTTTCAGATATGCATTTAGTGCTGCAGCAAAATATGAGATTCCTAAACGAGTCCAAATTAAAGTACACCATCTATTGCAGACTTTTAGAATGTGACCCGGTGCGGGTCGAGAAATGTGGGGTCAAAAGTAGTTTTTGTTAAAAAAAAAAAATCGCGAAAAACTAGAATTAATGTTTTATAAGGCCTTAACCAACATGAAAGCGAAAGGCGTGTTTCACAGAAATTCGATCATATCCGTAGCGCTGTGTTTATTAGTGCTGTACAGGTAGTTCACGTGTCTATACCGAACACGTGCTGTCGTTTGTACTGTTTGTACCGTTGAACTGATCAGACGCTTTTACTACTCGATTTCTTATCAGCTAGATGTAATAAGATTCTTTTGATTCAAATACTCACAAATTGTCGCAAATTTGATTATTTTTGTGGATAAAGCGTGTTTATTTTCTCTGCAATGGAGACGGACTTTGATCTACAAAGAGGCTGAAAAGTAATGAATTTGACCAGTCATCCTGTCTGTTCTCTCACTAAAAGATAAGCGACTCGTCTGCTGCAGTAAAGCCTGATATTAAGCGCATGTTTTCGCTGTTGAATGCGTGTAGACAAAGGCTGTCTGTTAGAAAATAAGGATAATATTCGCCATGGAGTCATGACAGTTCGATACCATAGGGACGGTCGAGCATTATATACTAGTCCTGTTCAAATCAAACGTTGTTGCAAAACGTTCAGTGACTCACGGTCCTAGCGACTGAAATCCAAAAACAATGTCTCAACGGCCAGACAAGTGGTACTCTTTGGTTCAAGTGACCACAAAATTGCTTCATATTCAGAAAAGGCTGTTCTGCTAAAAAGTCAGAATGGTCAACGGTCCTCTATTAACACTGGACAGACTGCAAAGGAATCCATGTATTCAAACGTTTTGAAGGCGGCTTAGGACAGGAATGATGGTTCGTTTAGGCGATGTTCCTAGTGGAGACTTGGGAGGTAATTGAAGCAAGGTATCACAGGCAGAAAAATTGCTACAGTACCTACATAAATCCTAGAAAAGTAAGCATTTTGCAATCCAGCACAGCTTTAACCTATAACAAAGCGCTAACTTCCCTCATCGACGAAATAACACCAGATATCAAAGATGATAGTGCTTCTTCTTTCAACCATGCTATCCGGGTTTCAGGAGTAGGCCCCTATTTATTGAAACTGGGTATATGTACAGAAGAAGCCCAACTGTACAAAAACGTAAAGCCGGGCTTACCAGCAAGCATCCAGGTGTATCATTCATTTCACAACCAGGCTTCTCTGATCTAGATTGTTCCTGTAATATCACGGTTGGTACATAAGGCCCCGCCCATCGGGGCTTGAAGAAATAAATTGGCTGCATGATGCGTCCACGGAGAGCTGAAACCGACCCGCACACGAGTACTGGTAAACAGCTAAGAGGATCTAAGTAGAAGTAAAACAAAGATCAGGAATTGATACAATTAACTTACTCCATCCATAAAAGACACCAAAGGGAAAGAAATACAAACATTAAGCGACCAGACCATAATGGAAACCTAAACAAAGGAAGGCCATATGGACAGTTACTTTCCCACAAAATGGCCATATGGCCATCCAAAATTAAAAGACACAAGTGATACACACAGTAAGTAACAAACAACAACATAAATAAATCGCCACAGAAGAGCCGCCTTGGAACGGTCAGTGGAAGATTTCCACTGGGGGGCTTAAATCGATTTTACGTGGCCACAATCCTCGCCCTTACTTCCGTCGCGATTTAGACAAATAATTTGTTCAGTCCGCATGAAGGTCTCCTAACTCATCAGTGCAACATCTCCGTGAACACAGAAATCAAAGAACCACAGAGGTGAGACAACGGTGAGGACTCGACAGCAAGAAACCACTGAAATGCTGGAGCAAAAGAAAACCGACAGTTAGACTCCGATGAGCCCGACCAGAGACAGAGCATCAGGCACCAACCGACATTATCTCTTTAATTTTCAATAAGCCTTTACGTTGGAGCCGTCATAGAATCTGAGGCCTGACCCACCGGCGTGCAATTAAAGAGGGAAGCAAAGTTGCCAACCGTGATTGGGTTAACTACCATGCATGCAGTCTGTCGTATAATATCCATGTTGTACCCAATCTTTTTATATCGAAGAATGATTTTACGAAATTGGGTGCTGAAGTCATTGCGGTTATATATTTTTCTGAATTTATATACTAAGTCACCATAAAATTCGGGTTCCGATAGACCTTGTTGCAGAAGAGATTTAAGTCCAATATTGAATTTTGAAATTAAATCAGAATGGCGTCTATAAAATTTTGAAAAGGCTTTGCGTAGTTTATGGTACCGATAACCCTGATTAAGGAGTTTAGCCGTTAATAATTTATTACGAGTGTTGAAGTCAGTTACATGACTACACACTCTAGCAAATCGAATTAATTGCGAAATATAAACGCCATAGGATGGCGCACGAGGAACATCACCATCCAAAAAAGGAAAATTTACAATCTCAAAATCAAAGTCATCGCGTTTATCATAAATTTTGCACGAAACAAACCCATCTACAATAGATAGATGTAAATCCAAAAACGGGGCCTCGGTATCAGAAGAATTTGCTTTATTTAACTGAAGTTCTAGGGGGTAAATCTGACTGATCAAACCATCAAAATAGGTATTATCAATATTTAATAAATCATCTAAATATCTAGAAGTAGAGCTAAAAGCTTCAATAATTTCAGATTGGTTATCAATGGAAAGCGACAAAATGAAGTCTCTTTCATAACAATACAAGAACAGATCAGCCACAAGAGGTGCGCAATTAGTACCCATCGGAATACCCACAATTTGTCTAAATAACTTAGTACCGAATCTAATATAAATATTGTCAAGTAGAAAGGTGAGGGCATCACACACTTTCTGACATGACCAAAGTGTATAATTCTTATGCTCTTTAGAAGTGAAAAATGCATTTCTGACATTACATGCAAGATAGAGAGAATCTTCTCTGTGAAAAGCCCATTCAATTAAATCATTAAGCTTTTCTTTTATAAGATTATGAGGAAGTGTAGTGTAAAGAGTGGAAAAATCGTAGGTAGACAGACTAGAAGCACGAAACTGTCTAGATTTCAATTTATTTAAAACCTCATTCGAATTTTTTATAGACCAAAACAGATTTCTTCCTGATCTTTCAAAGACTTTATCACAATATTTAATTACATGCGTTTTAATAGCAGTAAGACAGGAAGTTAATAATTTAGAAAGTTCAGTGGTAGTGCAAGAACTAGAATTTGCAATAAACCGTGCTTTGTAAGGTTTTTTATGAAGTTTTGGTAACCAGTATAGCGTAGGAAGCTTGTCTTGGCCTTCGTTAACACATACAGCAAACTTGGTGGCTGAAAGACAAACATGTTTATCTACTATAGCTCTCTCTTCAGCCAAAGGCTGAAGTTCATAGGTAAGCCTGCACAGGCAAAGTGGTCGGCCCGTCCAAGCTTATAAACCCTATTGGTTTCATTGGGCGGCAGGGGTTGAAATGTCATTTCATCTCAAAGTCGGGTAAAAGTCCCTCACAATTGGAAGCAACGTCTCCAAAATGACCTTTACAGTGTTGACGGGGACGTTAAACCTCAAACCAAACAAATCATAACACAACAACGCAAGATCAGCCACTAGGGGTGCTATCATATAAGTTCAAAGATGGGAAGCCGTCCTGGACTAACGTTAGAGCAACGTAATATGGCTATTGGAATGCTTACTGGCGGCATGAACGTTAAGGAGGCTGCAGAACATTTTTGTGTTAGTGAAAGTGCCATGTCAAGACTCATGTCAAAGTTCCGTCAAACTGGCACCGTCAAGGGCAGACCGCGTAAAACACGACGTGAGGACAATTATGTCGTGTAATCGGTTTCTCAGCAGTACCAGAATCGCCGGTATGGTTCAGAACGCAACTTGAACGCAAATTTGCGGTAGAACTATGAGGAATAAACCACGAGCTTCGCGGTTACGTGGACGTCGACCGTACGTAGGAATTCCACTGCAGCGGGACAACAGACTCGTTAGACTCAATTAGGCAAGGGCACATCGTCGGTGGACAAGGCGGCAGTGGAACCAAGTTGTGTTCACGGACGAATCCCGTTTCAATTTGAAATTTGCTGACGGAAGAGTACTTGTTCGAAGGCAAGATGGAGAGAGGATGGACCCTGCTGACGGCATTCTTCATGGCCGTTTTGGTGTGTGTGTGTGGTGTGTGTGTGTGTGTGTGTGTGTGTGTGTGTGTGTGTGTGTGTGTGTGTGTGTGTGTGTGTGTGTGTGTGTGTGTGTGTGTGTGTGTGAATTCGGGTTTAACGTCGCTTTCAACAATTTTTCAGTCATATCACGACGGTGTCTGTTTGCGACAGGGAGCTCAATGCTCACTTTTACAGTGCTGTCTCACTGAAGTATCATGTCCCAGACACATTACATGATACCACCAGTCCTAGCTCTACTCCGTAAATCTGAGTGCCAAGCGAGGAGCAGCTTGTGCCATTCTTAACGACTTTGGTATGTCGCGGCCCGGGATCGAACCCGTGACCTCCCGTTCCCCGGAGCGGACACTCTACCAACTGAGCTATCGGGGCCGGTTGTGACCGTTTTGGAGGCGACAGCGTTATGGTTTTGGGCTGAATTTTGCATCGGGCTAAACCAGAATTAGTGACTGTTCAGGGAAACTTGAATGCCGTCCGAGACTACGATTAAATGATTCGGTCTTTGTTACTGCCTTTCTTACGTCAAGGACACCCCACGACTTTTCAGCAGGATAACGCACGCCCACGTGTTGTACGTCATACAAAGGACTTTCTGCAGGTAAATAATGTGAATGTGTTAGACTTGCCAGCAAAATCAACGAATCTTTCGAGCACCTTGAACGTGTTCTTCATGAGGAATGGAATCGCATACCCATGGATGTGGTTGGGGGGCGTATTTCACACATGAGAGGACAGTGTGGGGCTGTTTTTGGACTCAAATGGTGGGCATACCAGAGACTGATAATTGGTGTGACTTTTTTGTGTGACACCCCGACGTTGATTGACGCTATGCAGCAGGTGAATCTTGTGCTTTTTTCAAATCAAATTTGAAAATTTTCATAGCCAATACATTAAATATTGATGGTTCTATTTTAGATCTAGATCAGAGCGAAATTAGCGGTGATATGAAAAAATGCTGAACTTAATTTCCCTTAGGCCTAGTAAGGCATGTTTTCTGTAAAACGGAGTATCTAAAGTCAATGAAGATTTCATGGACGATATATGTAAATTGCGACTACTAATTCTGCTTAAATACCACGTTGTTCTGTTTGGTTGTATTGCTCAACGTGTATTAATTGTATCGCTGAAATAATAAAAGTAAACCGGCAAACAGGTTTTAAAGAGCTTGACATATATTTGGTGGTTTTCGTTACGTAAGTACTTGCAAATAAATCTGCATTATAGATATTCACATTTTGAACTTAAGTTGTCGGAAAATGTTGGTCATTTGCTAAAGGGGGAGTTCCAGCCTATAGTAAATTTCCATAGGGTTCTGCCCACGCACAGATTTTCATGATATTGTGCATAATTACTGCTTGGTAAATGACTATTCATTATTTAGCTATTTCACTCCTATATCTGTTTTTGTTATAAATCTACAATGTTTTGTTTATGTCCACATCTGAAAGTAGGGGTACCCACAAACTAGTGTATATATACATTCCACCTTTTGATGTTTGGGAGTTATTTTGTTCTCAGGCATCACTGTAGTCATCTGTGATTATCTTTGTATCACATTTAGCATTGTTTAGGCAAATTTCGATACACCATGCTCAATTTCATATGGAGCAGACCCCAGAATTCACAACCATAAAATCTTTTGGAGTATGTTTGACGTTTGATTTCACACTGTTGCAGTTCTTGTCACCCCATCATTTTAATATGAAAATTGACCATATATATGTAGAACATTTTATCAAACTTTCTTGAAAATCTGAGACCGGTAACATACCGCATTTGAACATTGAATAGTAATGGTCAGAGTTTTGAATTGTTTCAAACCATTTGTAGATATCATATGGTGTGACATTTTCAATCGAAAAATTGCTCGCCAATATATAATAAACATGGATATATGTATGATCATAAGATGGTATATAGTATGACCTCATATATAATCAGCATTTGTATCAATTATGATGCCCTGATGAACACCAAAAACACAATTCTTTTCGAGTTTTCGATAACAATTCAATCAAATCTTATTTAAAAAATACTTCATTTTAGAACAAGCGTTTTTTGCATTAATGTAATTCTACATAGAAGTGGAGGCAATGCTGAAGCTTAGTATGACAAAGATTGTTGAAATGGCAATTAAATTCGATGGTTCTGTAAACCAGACAATTTTATTTGACTCTAATAAGTATGTATTTAACTGATGCAGTGATCTTAAAAAGTTTGAAAAGTCTGATTGTCATACTGGAATAACACAGCTTACTCCAATGGCCAAGAATAATGATGTTTGTATTATTTTTCAGCCAGGTAGGTCATAATAACACAGACAATATTTTCTGATATTTTGGCCCACTGTATACACAGATTACTGTAGACAAAATGGTACTGTTGTTTTTGGCCCACTCTGACAACGCCCCTTCAGTCTACTTCAATCGCACTAACTGTCACCTTGTAAGAAAGTTATATTCTTAAACATGATCAATTATGTTCTAAAATATGATCCAGAAAACAAGCAGTTATTTTTGGAAAGCATTAATTAATATAATAGAGAAGACTTAATTCAACTTTCAAATACTTTCACAATTTAAAATAGAAAACAGTACATATGCTAGCAGTACTTTAGAAAAATGTGAAGCCAGCTGCACTGATTTTGATTCATCCAATGTGCTAGTGGTACAGCAAACAAGTGATTCTTGCTATTTGTAAATCTTCGCCCCCGTCCTCTGGGGCTTGAAGAAATTGATTTAGCTGCATGTCGCTTCCACACAGAGCTAAAAATAACCAAACACGAGTACTGGTAAACCGCTTAGAAGGACTAAGCTTGTCCAGGCAAAGTGGTGTGAGTCGGGCCGTCCAATGTATATAAGCGTTGTACATGTAGTTTCATAGGGTGGCAGGGCTTGAGATATCATTCCATCTCATTGTCGGGAACAAGTCCCACAAAATTGGAAGCAGCATCTCCAAAAAATGACCTAAATAGTGTTAACGGGGATGTTAAACCTCAATACAAACAAACCATTTGTAAAACCGATGAATACAGAGCCAGAAAACTTAACTTAGATGACAAGTATTGCATACATAAGACTACATATGCAAATGGTATTTCAGCATCTAAATACAATATCAGCTATCAAATAATTATTTTACAGCAACTTGCCTTCCATCTATATCATTTCGGGAAGTGTATGCAAGATGATAAATGTGCAAATAGTTTCAGTGTGACTAGTTATGCAGTTATTTTGAAGACTAAAACATTGCAGCAAACACTTTTGCCTATGTTATAATGAACCTAGAAAAAAGAAGAAAATGCTTTTAATGGTCTCACAAAACCTTTGATGTGTGTGTGGGGGGGGGAGGGGGGGGGGCGGGGAGGAGGGGGGGGGGGCTGGGAAGAGCGACCTGCAAGTCTCTTTGACCAAGTGATGTAAGAAAAAACTCAAATACATGGACTGATCAATAATAAGAACAAATCAGAAAATCAGCCTGTCCTTTCACAGTTGGCAAATTATTGACTACTGTTTTATTTTAAAGAGGGAAATGTCAACAATAAAAACAATTAAGGAAACAACAGGATTATGAAAGTAATTTATTAAGCAAACTCAATACACCATTGTGTATTGCTGACATTAATATCTTTGTACTGCGGGTTTAAAAAAAGACCAAATAAATAGGGTAATAAATATCCACCTTGTCTTATTCCTATGGTGTCATAATACATTTTTTCAGCATTACCGCTTTTGCAATGCTGTAAACACTAACACTCATCGTGATCACTGCATGAGTGCATTATATTTTTCACTCTGCTAATGTATGTTCTCATCTACTATTTAAAACCCAAACTAAAAATCATTCTCTGTCGAACAGTGTATTTTTGTTTGTGTGTGTGTGCGTGGTGGGGGAGGGGGGAAGGTGCAGGGGCGGAATTAAGTAAATGCATATGCTATGCTTTGCATGATAAGGTGACACTATATGGTCATAAAAATACAATAAAAATATACTTAAAGAAAATCTGGTCCCCTGATATTGCAAATGACTTCATCACAAAAATATACCTAAGCACATACATGGCAATCAAAAACAATGTTACCGGTTTCTGATTCTTTTAAAATTTGTTTGCTATATAGAGGATATATGTGGCCAATTTTATGTGTAATATCTTGGGGTGACAAGATCGCTAACACATCCAAGACTTGGGATAAACATTTTACTTTTTATAAATTTTCATGAAAAAATTAAGAAATTTTGTAAATAAATTCATCAGAAAAATTAAAAGACCTAGACACATTTATATTTTTGGTATTATATGAATCCTTATAGAGTTCTGTTGCCAATCAAAGCAATAAAATTTGAAAACAATCGAGCTTGTTGATTTAAGAATGAAAAGTTCACAGGTGTGTATGACCTCTACAGGGGATAACCTCTGGGAGCTCTCCTGAGAACTATAGTAATTAATCAAATAAAACAAAGTTATATATATAGTTGATAGACCTTAAGTAAACAACAACTGAAGTTTCAAGAAAATCTGAGCGTGGGCAGATTTGGAACTCCCCCTTTTCTATGTTAATGTCGTTTTGATAATTGTTTGTCGAAACGTATATAAATTGATATTTAAGAATATGCAATTGAGGTAATTTGCATATTTGAATATTTAATGATAACGAAAGTATTGTGGTTTTAATTTGGTGCCAATTATTTTAACCCAGGCGAAGATACAATTGCCTTATTACTATTCCCCTATAATGTAAAACAAAACAATGTATTGCCATGAAAACGAGCGAATTCAAATCTCAGAAATGCATTTCTAGCAAACAGGTAGATGTATTTAACTGTATTGAATCGGCCAAAATAAACTTCTTGGTCCTCCAGAAAAATCTTCTGGTATACTTAGATAATCCTTATTAACTGTAAAGTTAAGTTTTACGTGCTTCCACCATTTCCGATATTCAAATATTTTCGATTACACCCACTTATGTTTGACCATCAAAATCTCAGCCCTCACCAAACTGCTAGCTTGCATAAACTAGAGGCCCGGATGGAAATTTTGATATATGTTGCCAACTGTTGTACTTCCGGTTGGATCATCTCTTAAACCAACCGACTTATGCCCGACCTGCTGCCGAACTAATTGATTTTAGTATTAAAAAAAAAACATCAGTGATAATTCCAAGTTACACTGGTATATGACTAATAAACCAAACAGAGGGACGAGGAAATTAGCAACAACACAACACAAGAACAACAATAACAACAAAATCTTAATATTTGTTTTGGTTTTACGGCCCTTTCAGTATTTTTTTCACTTATTTCGAGCAGATCCTTAAACAGATCTGGATGGGCGAAAATCGGAGTACCCAGAGAAAAAACATAGCAATAACTAGATCGCGCAGGCAGTCGATGGTGCACCATCGGAAATGTCCGCTTTTCATAAACTTAGACTTTGACCTCATCCCCTGACCCAAGGGGGTGAGATGAAAATTTGGATACCCTCATGGATATCTGCTTAAAGACAGGACGGGACTATTTAAGGGGGCACAGGAAAACCTGAGTCATTCTTTGTCTGACCTCTGAAGGGTTAACATCAAATTCTAATCATCTGATTGGCTGTAAATGGAGACCTACTGTGACATCACAATGATTGACATTTTAATAATAAGTGATTGACAGCTCTGCTCCGTTTGAAGCTAACCTTGTTATCTCAATTATGTAGCAGCAGGCACACTCCATAATTGGTTTCAATATACAAACAAAACAATTTAGTCATGATTAATGTATTTATTTATTTTTTATTTTTAAATTACAAAGAAACAAAATTCAAACTTATTTCATAAAGGTTAATTATATAGCAGATTTAGTTTTAATATACCAAAAAAAAAAAAAACTAATAAAAAATTAAAGCTTCAAATTTGTTGAAAAATTATTAGATAACACTATAGAAAACTGCTTCTTTTGATGAATAAATAAATAAATAAATAAATAATGTTTGAATGAAAGAATTTTTTTTAAATTATAATAGAAAGATTTTTCCATTCTTCTTCTTGTTTTTTTCTAGAAATAAACAGTAAAATGAATTATACAAAGACAGTCTTAGTAAAATAAACTAAATAAAAGTGACACAGCTAAACAAATGATGGAATGGCTGAATGAATAAAACAGATGTCCAGACTTATCTCATTCTAAGCTCAGTTTAGATTTTTTAAAATTAAATATAGATTTTGGGTGCTCGTTAGAATGGTCCTAATCAGGCTGTTCTAATGAGCACCCACAATATACTATCAAGTGATGGTATAAATTTGTATGGCCTCAATGAAGCAATTCAAATGAGCTCCCACAATATACTATAGATTGTTGGTTTGAGTTGATGTTTAACGTCCCCATCAACACTGTTAAGGTCATTTTGGAGACATTGCTTCCAATTTTGTTGGACTTTTACCCGACACTGAGATGAATTGACATCTCAAGCCCTGTCGCCCAATGAAACCAATAGGGTATATAAGCATGGACGGGCCGACTCGCACCGCTTTGCCTGGACAGGCTTAGATCCTCTAAGCTGTTTACCAGTACTCGTGTTCGGGTCGGTTTCAGCTCTGGGTGGAAGCATCATGCAGCCCATATATTTTTCAAGCCCCGACGGGCGGGGCCGATAGAGTGTTGGTACTAGGTCTTTACCCCCGGCATACGAAGTATGCAATGGGGGTATATAGTTTTTGTCTTTTCCGTCTGTCTGTCTGTCTGTCTGTGTGTCCGTAAACAATTATTTTGTGTCAAAGATATCTCAGGAACTGCTTCACATAGAAACTTGAAATTTTGCACACATGATCAGTATTACTACTTGTATTGTGGGAAAGAAAATAAGGGCAAAGGGGTCAGGCCTTTTAGAGTTATTTCCCTTTGTAGTTCTTGCTGTTTAATAGTGTATATTTTTATTTTGTGTCAAAGATTTCTCAATAACTACTGTACATAGAAACTTGAAATTTTGCAAACATGATCAGTATGACTAGTTGTATTGTGGGGAAAGAAAATAAGGGCCAAGGGGTCAGGCCTTTTAGAGTTATTTCCCTTTGTAGTTCATGTTTCAGCTTAGGTGATGGCACTGGCCGGGGGTATACGTGCTCCACTGGGCACTTTTGTCTAGTTCTAATGAGTACTAGGACTAGCATTTTACACATACAAATGTCCAATGAGGCGGTTCTAACGATTTTTGGGATATGTGTTAGAACTGTGTTATATCTCAAAATCTTTTTACAGTGAACCATGTTACAGAGAGGTTATTGTGTACAGAGAAAAATATGAAAACACATATTTCTTCCAAACCTAAATTGACATTCAGATAAAATCGTTTTCTGATTTCAGTCAAGTTTGCTATTTTTATTTTCTACTACACAAAACTAGATTTTTTTCCTTTTTAAATGTTAATAAATAAATAAATCTTTGTTTATGTCCAGGAGCCGCGGTGCCAGGCGGACCGCCCATGCTTATAAACCCTATTGGTTTCATTTGGCGACATGGCTTGAGATGTCATTTCATCTCAATGTCGGGGAAAAGTCCCACAAAATTGGAAGCAACGTCTCCAAAATGACCTTTACAGTGTTGACGGGGACGTTAAACCTCAAATCAAATAAATTTGTCCTCACCCCATGACCCCAGGGTGTCAGATCAAAATTTAGATACCTTCATGCACATTCTTCATGCACATCTGCCGTCCGTAAGCAATATGGGTACCAACTTTGGTCATCTCAAGCCAAGAAGTAAAAAAAAACAAAAAAACACTTGCATGCAAGGTTTGTGACTGACGGCACTACGGACTGACCAAAGGAGCTATTGTGATCACCCATTTGTCGTCATTTACCTTGTTTACCCTCTAGATGTCAGAGTTTTGTTTCAATCTTCATGAAACTTTACCAGAATGTTTGCCATGATGATACCTGGATCAGATTCGAATATAGGTCTTGTCGGATCAAAAACTAAGTCACTAGGTCAAATTCCTTGAAAACCTTGTTCACCCCCTAAAGACCATAGTTTTGCTTCAATGTTCATGAAACTTTACCAGACTGTTACAAACAAACATTGACTTGATGATATCGAAATAAAGTTCAAATATGGGTCACTAGGTCAAATTTCTTCAAAACCTTGTTCACCCTCTAAAAGCAATAAGTTTGCATTAATCTTAATGCAACTTTATCAGTATGTTTGCTTTATGATAGCTGGGTCAAGTTTGAATATTGGTCATGTTGGTTCAAAAACTAGGTCACCAGGTCAAATTGTGTAAAAACCTTGTTCACCCTCTAGAGACAACACTTTTGCTTCAATCTTTGTATAACTTTACCAGAATGTTTGTCTTGATGATATCTGGATCAAATTCAAATATGGGTCATGTCAGATCCAAAAATAGGTCACAAGGTCAAATTTCTTCAAAACCTTGTTCACCCTCTTGAAGCCGTAAGTTTGTGTTGATCTTCATGAGACGTTACCAGAATGGTTGCCTTTATGATATCTGGGTTAAGTTTGAATATGAGTCATGTCGGGTAAAAAACTGGGCCACAGGGTCAAATTGCGTTAAAACAGTGTTCACCCTCTAGAGACGACAATTTTGCTTCAATCTTCATGTAACTTTACCAGAATTTTTGTCTTGTTGATATTTGAATCAAGTTCGAATATGGGTCATGTCGGATCAAACACTAGGTCACTAGGCCAAATTTCTTGAAAAAAACTTTTCACCCTCTAGAGACCACAATTTTGCTTCAAACTTCATGAAACTTTACCGGAATGTTTGCCTTGATGATGTCTTGATCGAATTTGAATATGAGTCATGTCGGACCAAAACTAGGTCACTAGTTCAAATTCCTTTAAACTTTGTTCACCCTCTAGAAACCACAGCTTTGCTTCAATCTTCACAAAACCTCATCCGAATGTTTGCTTTGATATCTGGGTCAAGTTCGAATGTGGCTCTTGTCGGGTCAATAACTAGGTACCAGGTCAAATTGCATTCACACCTTGTTCACCCTCTAGAGACCTCAATTTTACTTCATCTCCATATAAATTTACAAGAATGTTTAGTTTAAACTTTATTTCATTCAAATATAATAACACAAAACATATAAACACAATATCAATGGATAAGTACAGTTATATCTGAAAGGGATACAGAAAAAAGTCGGTGACTTGTATGATCTGCTTACCAGAATGTTTGACTTGATGATATTTGGATCAGGTCTGAATATGGGTCATGTCGGATCAAAAACTAGGGCACGGGCCTCCGTGGCCTTGTGGTTAAGAGCGCTGACTCTTGATCATAAGGTCTCTCACCACTGTGGTTCGAGCCTCGCTCGGGTCACATTTGAGACGTCAAGTTCTGCAACGGAAGGTCAGGTGGTTTTTCTCCGGGTACTCCGGTTTTCGCCCAACTCTGATTAACGATCGGCTCGATATGAGTGAAATAATCTTGAAAGGGCCGTAAAACACCCCCCCCCAAAAAAAAAAAAATATATAAAAAAAAAAAACTAGGACACTAGTTCAAATTTCTTGAAAACGTCTTCATGCTACTTACCAGAAGGTTTGCCTTGATGATATCTAGGTTAAGTTCGAATATGGGTCATGTCATATCCAAAACTAGGCCCACTTTCTTTAAAGTAGATGTAAAACAAAGATCAGGAATCGATACAATTAACTTACTCCACCCATCAAAGAAACACAAACATGAACATTAAATCGATTTTACGTGGCCACAATCCTCGCCCATACTTCCGTCTCGATTTACACAAAAAATGTGTTCAGTCCGCATGAAGGCCTCCTAACTCATCAGTGCAGCATCTCCGTGAACACAAATAATCAAAGAACCACAGAGGTGAGACAACGTTGAGGACTCGATAGCAAGAAACCACTGAAGTGCTCGAGCAAAAGAAAACCAACAGTTAGACTCCGATGGGCCTCACCAGAGACAGAGCATTAGGCACCAACCAACATTACCTTGAATTAGATCTCTCTATTTCTCAATAAGCATTTACGTTGGAACCGTCATAGAATCTGAGGCCTGACCCACCGGCGGGCAAATTATTTGTCTAAATCGCGACGGAAGTAAGGGCGAGGATTTTGGCCACGTAAAGTCGATTTAAGCCCCACAGTGGAAATCTTTCCACTGACCGTTCCAAGGCGGTTCTTCTGTGGCGGTTTATTTATGTTGTTGTTTGTTACTTACTGTGTGTATCACTTGTGTCTTTTTATTTTGGATGGCCATATGGCCATTTTGTGGGAAGGTAACTGTCCTTATGGCCTTCCTTTGTTTAGGTTTCCATTATGGTCTGGTCGCTTAATGTTTGTATTTCTTTCCCTTTGGTGTCTTTGATGGGTGGAGTAAGTTAATTGTATCGATTCCTGATCTTTGTTTTACTTCTACTTTAAAGAAATTTGGCCTAGTTTTGGATATGACATGACCCATATTCGCACTTAACCTAGATATCATCAAGAAGCTTTAAAACCTTGTTCACCCTCTAGAAGTCATAATTGTGCTTCAATCTTCATGAAACTGTTCCGGAATGTTTGCCTTGATGATATCTGGGTCAAGTTTGAAAAGGGGTCATGTCGGGTCAAACACTAGGTCACCAGGTAAAATTAAACCCTCTAAAGACCACAATACAATCTTCATATAACTTTACCAGAATGTTTGTCTCGATATATGGACAAAGTTCGAATATGGTCTTGAGAACCTTGTCCACCCTCTAGAGAACACATTTTCACTTCAATCTTCATGGAACTTTACCAGAATGTTTGCCTTGATGATATATAGGTCAAGTTCGAATAAGGGTCATGTTAGATAAAAAACTAGGTCATTAGATCAAATTTCTTTACATTGTCCACCCTCTAGAGACCTAAATGTTGTTTCAGTCTTCATAAAAGTTTACCAGACTGTTTGCCTTGGTGGTATATGGGTCAAGTTTGAATATGGGTCTTGTCGTGTCAAAAATTAGGTCACTAGGACATATATCTTTAAAACCTTGTTCACCCTCTAGTGGCCACAATCTTGCTTCAATCTTCCATCCGTGGAGGGGCCAAGGTCTTTGATATTTGGTATGAAACTTTATCTGGTGGACCACTACCAAAATCGTTCAAATTATAGCATTGGAACCAAACATGGCCCCGCCCCAGGGCCTACTGGCTTTACATAGGCTAATGAAGGGAAAACCTTTAAAAATCGTCTTGTCTGAAACCAGAAGGCCAGTGTCTTTGGTATGGATCTTTGTCTAGTGGACATCTACCAGGAGTGTTCAAATTATTGCCCTGGATAATTTGCCCTGGGGTCAATAAGGCACATCCTCGGGGCCAACTGGTTTTACATACACTTACATATGGTAAACATTTGAAGAGGACTCAGGTCTTTTATATTTGGTATGATGCTTCAACTAGTCGACCTCTTGTTCACTTTATGATCTTGGGGCAAAAAATGGCCCCACTCAAGGGTTGTTCAGTTTATAGCTATGAGGCCCAAAATGGCCCCACTCCTGGGCCCGGTGGTACATAGACATATAAATTAAAACTTTTAGAAATCGTTTTATCTGTAACCAGAAGGCCCAGGTCTTGGATATTTGGTTTGAAGCTTTATCTAGTGGACCTGTACCAAGATTGTTCAGTTTATGGCCCCCGGGCCCAAATTGGCCCCGCATAGGGGCCCACAGGTTTTACATAGACTAAGATGTGGAAAGCGTTTAGAAATCTTTTTGTCTGAAACCAGACGGCCCAGGTCTTTGATATTTGGTATGAAGCTTCATCTAGCAGACCTCTACCAAGATTGTTGAAATTATAGCTTTGTCTGAAACCAGACGGCTCAGGTCTTTGATATTTGGTATGAAGCTTCATCTACCAGACCTCTACCAAGATTGCTGAAATTATAGCCCTGGGGCCGAAAATGGCCATGCCCCGGGGCCCACTGGCTTTACATAGGCCCATCAGAGTCTAACTATTGGTCTTATTTTGTTTGAAGCTTCATCTAGTGGACCTGTACCAAGATTGTTCAGTTTATGGCCCTCGGGCCCAAATTGGCCCCGCATAGGGACCCACAGGTTTTACATAGACTTACATGTGGAAAGCGTTTAGAAATCTTTTTGTCTGAAACCAGACGGCCCAGGTCTTTGATATTTGGTATGAAGCTTCATCTAGCAGACCTCTACCAAGATTGTTGAAATTATAGCTTTGTCTGAAACCAGACGGCTCAGGTCTTTGATATTTGGTATGAAGCTTCATCTACCAGACCTCTACCAAGATTGCTGAAATTATAGCCCTGGGGCCGAAAATGGCCATGCCCCGGGGCTCACTGGCTTTACATAGGCCCATCAGAGTCTAACTATTGGTCTTATTTTGCTCAAGCATTTTAGGGGTTTCTTGCTATCGAGTACTCTCCGTTGTTTCATGTCTGTGTAGTTTGATTTTTATTTTGTGTACTGTTATGCATAAGAATTTATTTTTCTGATTCTCACTTGCACCCCACTGTGACCTAATAGTGCTATAAATATCTTGTTAATCTTCTTATAGAAGATTCTAGAAAACTGAGTCACAGATTAATTTCATTTTTGTAAACAACATGTTTACAAGGAAAAGTACTTCAGAACCTTCCAGAAAGTTCTGGGTTGCATTATTTTTAGAAAATTACCTCATCTTATTCCACAGCCCTCTGGAATGTTCTAGAGAAATCTTAGGGTCTATAAAAGAGCTTGATTTTTCTCACTGAGGGAGACTTTGGAGTTTGATGTTTGGGCATTTAAGAAAAGTTATTTATAAATTCTGTGTGGGATTGTTAAAGGATATTACTTTTCATTTTGGACTGTGAATTCTGTGGGATCAAGGAAAATAGATTCATTCAGGATATTTCATAACAGAGCTAAGTACATTTAATTTTCTTACTTCTACAGGTTAAAGTTAACTTGTAAATAAATTTTGTTAAAATTTTCCAAAAGGCTTGTTTGCTTTTTCTTTCTGCTACGCCTGGCTCGTAACAGAAATTGGGGGCTCGTCCGGGATAAACCATTTCGAGCATTTTAAAACCGACATTTCATGTGACGGCAGGTAATTGTCATTTCTTGTCAAATATAGACTTGGCAGTTGCTTCACAGGATTGGTGTTTCCCTATAGGCATATGGGGGATTGTCATTTCATGTGAATGTCATTTCAGGTGAAATAGTACTTGTCATTTCATGTGAAATTCTTATTGGGCTTGTCATTTCAAAAAAAAAAAAAAAAAATATATATATATATATAAAACTTGTCAAATTAACCTCAATCTTTATTACCCTAATTACTTAATAAAACATACAAAAAGCAAACATGTCGTTTGATTTGAGAAGCTTTTTGGCTCAGCCTACTCAGGAGTTGTTTAATCTGGCCAAAAGGACAGATTTGTTAGATATTGCTTCCCATTATGGGGTTACTGCTGTCAAAACAAGCATGAAGAAGCATGAAATTAAGAATATTTTGGTACAGTTTTTTGTTGATGAAGAACTTTTCGATCCATCTGCTTTGTCTCTCATTATGGTTTCACATACTGAATTACAAATGAGACAAATTGAAATAGGAAGGCAAATTGAATTAGAAAAGTTAAGATTAGAGATGGAAGAACGAGGCAAAGAAAAAGAAAGAGAAATGCAGAGACAAATGCAGATGGAAAGATTAGAAATGGAAGAACGTGTTCGAAAAGAAAAAATAGAACAGGAAGAAAAAAATAGAGAAATGGAAGAAAGGGAGAGGGAAAAACAAAGAGAAATGGAAGAAAGAGAGAGGGAAAAACAAAGAGAAATGGAGGAACGGATTGAGTTAGAAAAGGAAAAAATGAGATATAGTATTGAAGAAAAAGAAAGGGAAAGGCAATTTCAATTAAGGCTGAAAGAAATGGAACTCCAGGGTCAAGATAGGGTGAAACATACCCCTGTTTTTGACTCTGGTAGTTACTTTGATGCAACAAAGCACATCAGATTAGTTCCACCATTTCAGGAAAAAGAGGTAGATAAGTATTTTTTGCATTTTGAAAAAGTTGCAGAAAATTTAAAATGGCCAAAAGAGCATTGGACCTTACTTTTGCAAAGCGTTGTTGTCGGAAAGGCTCGAGACATTTACACTCAGCTGACTGTCGAGCAAAGCTCAGACTATGATTTGGTTAAGGAGTTTATTCTTAAGGCATATGAATTGGTCCCTGAAGCTTACAGGCAAAAATTTAGGAATTGTAAAAAAGAAATTTCCCAGACCCATATAGAATTTGCTCGAACCAAAGAACAGCTATTTGATAGGTGGTGTTCTTCTAAAAAGGTAGGCTCTGATCATGACAAACTTAGACAGCTTGTCCTTGTTGAAGAGTTCAAACGGTGCATAAATTCAGACATTAAATCTTTTCTCGATGAAAGACAGGTTGAAACTTTGGAGGAAGCTTCTCGTTTGGCAGATGATTATGCTTTGACTCATAAAGTCTCATTTGTGAACAGGCCTTATCCTCGAAAACCTTATAATCCACAGACAGGTCCAAGATTCTATCCCAGTAATCCTTCTGGTAGTTATAGCCATACATCTAATACTATGCCCAAACTTTCTGGTGAAAATAAAAGCCAGAATCCGTCCAAACCTTCTGGTGAAAACAAAAGCCAGAATTTTTCCAAACCTTCTGGTGAAAACAAAGACCAGAATCCCTTATCTCAATCTCAAGTAGTGTGTTATTATTGTAAAAATACAGGTCATTTGATCTCTGAGTGTTTAAAATTAAAGCGAAGGAAAGAAAGAGAAAGACAAGAGGAACTTAAGCCTACAGGCTTGACTTCTATAAGGCCAAAACCACAGTCTTGTGTAAGGGAGGAAACTCTTTCTGATACCAAATTATCTGAGACTGATACAGTTATGGAGTGTTATGAACCATTCTTATCAGATGGTTTTGTGTCACTAAATGGTGACAGTTATGCCCATCCTACCCCTATTAAAATCTTACGAGATACCGGAGCTTCTCAATCTCTTATTCTAGCAGATACTCTGCCTTTTTCTGAGAAGACTTCTTTGGGCCAAAGTGTCCTTATTCAGGGTGTGGAATGTGGATTTGTTAATGTTCCGCTCCATAACGTTTATTTGTCATCAGACTTGGTATCCGGTTCAGTGGCTGTTGGTATTAGACCTTCTTTACCTTTTAAAGGTGTTCATTTGTTGCTAGGCAATGACTTAGCTGGAGATAAGGTTGTGGTAAACCCACTTTTGACTACTAATCCTTGCATAGACCAACCGCCTGATCCCATTGAGCAGGAAATTCCTGATCTTTATCCGTCTTGTGCAGTCACAAGGGCTATGGCACGTAAGGCCAAGCAAACTGATGGGAAACAGGATTTTGATTTAACTGATACCTTTTTGGGTCAGTCTTTTAATGACGAGATAACAAGGTCTCTGTCTTCAAGCCTGCCTGATAAGCAGACAGATTTTCATGAGAATAACTCATCTTTAGATCTAGGCCATGACATAATGTCTGGGTCTCAACTAGCTATAGAACAGCATAAGGATCCTGAAATTTCGCCTTTATTTGAAAGGGCCTTAGATGAGCAGGAAGTATCTCAGGTCCCAGTCTGTTATTATGTCAAAAATGACATTCTTATGAGAAAATGGCGTCCACCAGACGTCTCAGCAGAAGACGAGTGGACTGTCAACCATCAGATAGTGGTTCCACGGGTTTACCGTTCCCAAATATTAAACTTGGCACATGAAACTCCCATGTCAGGACATTTAGGTGTAAATAAAACCTATCACAAGATTCTTAATCATTTTTACTGGCCTGGGTTAAAATCAGATGTTTCTCAGCATTGTAGGTCCTGTCATACATGCCAAATGGTAGGAAAACCCAATCAGACTATACCTAAGGCTCACTTGCAGCCTATACCTGCTTTTGATGAACCTTTCAGTCGAATAATTATAGACTGTGTGGGTCCCTTGCCCAGAACTAAGTCTGGCTGTGAATATCTTTTGACTATTATGTGTGCTTCCACACGTTTTCCCGAAGCCATTCCCTTAAGAAATATCAAAACTAAGACAATCGTCAAGGCCTTAGTGAAGTTTTTCACATTTATTGGGCTTCCTAAATCTATTCAGTCAGACCAAGGCTCAAATTTTATGTCTGGAATATTTCAACAAGTAATGCATGAACTTGGCATTGTACAGTATAAGTCATCGGCCTATCATCCTGAAAGTCAAGGCGCCCTTGAAAGATTCCATCAAACATTGAAAAACATGATAAGATCATATTGTTTTGACACAGAGAAGGATTGGGATGAAGGCATCCATCTCCTTTTATTTGCTGTTAGAGAATCTGTGCAAGAATCTCTTGGCTTCAGTCCATTTGAATTAGTATTTGGCCATACTGTTCGTGGTCCTTTGAAACTTCTCAAAGAGAAATTTCTCTCCAATGATAATACCTCCCTGAATTTACTTCAGTATGTGTCCGATTTCAAAACTAGACTTTCAAAAGCTTGTGAGGCTGCTCGGACCAATCTTCAGTCAGCCCAAAGGAAAATGAAACAGCTATATGACATAGGGACAAAAGAAAGGAATTTTAAACCAGGTGATAAGGTACTAGCTCTTTTGCCTATTCCAGGAAAATCGTTGCAGGCCAGGTATTATGGTCCATACACTGTAGACAAAAAGATCAGTGACGTAAATTACATAATAAACACTCCTGGGAGGCGCAAGCTAAAGCAGCTATGTCATATTAACATGCTTAAGGAATACATAGATAGGGACAATACATCTTTAACATCAGTCAATCTAGTTAGCTCTGTTCCACTTAATTCATGTGACAATGACTGTGAGGATATTAATTCAGTGAAGTCGGATCCCACATCATCAAAACTTCAGAATTCTGACATTCTACGGAATCTTGACCAGAAACTGTCACATCTAGAGCCAAATCAGCGGAATGAACTGAAACAGCTGATTTTTGAATATGAACAATTATTTCCTGACATTCCAACACGGACAGACAAAATATTTCACGATGTGGACATAAATGGTTCTAAACCTGTAAAACAACACCCATACAGGATGAATCCTATAAAACAGAAAAATCTTAAAGAAGAAATTCAGTATTTGCTGGACAATGACTGGAATGGAGTTCTCCTAGTATTCTTATACCAGAACAAGAAAGGACAAAAATGTTTATAGACTCTTAGAAGGATTAATTCTCGAACATAGACAGATGCAGAGCAAGAATCAGTCTGCAACATTTCGAAGTTTATCTTACCCCTACTACTGCACCAATTGTTGTTTTCAGTGATCACAATCCACTGACTTTCATACATAAAATGAAAAACAAAAATCAGCGGTTGCTCAGGTGGAGTCTTATGCTACAAGAGTATAATTTAGACATAAGACATATCAGAGGGAGAGATAACATTATCCCTGATGCCCTTTCAAGAGCTTGAGCAGTGTCAGGAGTTGTGTTTTTCTTTCCTATTAAAGTGGATTGTAGATACATGTAATTTTATATGCTATGCTCAATATTTTATTATTCTTAAAGCAAAAGAAAGCTTTATTACATAAATCTTTCTTTTCCTCGAAGAGGGGGAGTGTTATGCATAAGAATTTATTTTTCTGATTCTCACTTGCACCCCACTGTGACCTAATAGTGCTATAAATATCTTGTTAATCTTCTTATAGAAGATTCTAGAAAACTGAGTCACAGATTAATTTCATTTTTGTAAACAACATGTTTACAAGGAAAAGTACTTCAGAACCTTCCAGAAAGTTCTGGGTTGCATTATTTTTAGAAAATTACCTCATCTTATTCCACAGCCCTCTGGAATGTTCTAGAGAAATCTTAGGGTCTATAAAAGAGCTTGATTTTTCTCACTGAGGGAGACTTTGGAGTTTGATGTTTGGGCATTTAAGAAAAGTTATTTATAAATTCTGTGTGGGATTGTTAAAGGATATTACTTTTCATTTTGGACTGTGAATTCTGTGGGATCAAGGAAAATAGATTCATTCAGGATATTTCATAACAGAGCTAAGTACATTTAATTTTCTTACTTCTACAGGTTAAAGTTAACTTGTAAATAAATTTTGTTAAAATTTTCCAAAAGGCTTGTTTGCTTTTTCTTTCTGCTACGCCTGGCTCGTAACAGTACACGGAGATGTTGCACTGGTGAGTTAGGAGTCCTTCATGCGGACTGAACACATTATTTGTCTAAATCGCGACGGAACTAAGGGCGAGGATTGAGGCCACGTAAAATCGATTTAACCCCCCCCCCCCCCCCCCCAGTTGAATTCGTTTCGTTGACCGTTCCGAGGCAGTTCATCTGTCGCTGTTAATTTTTATTGTGGTTTGTCTTTGGGTGTGTGTGTCATTTGTATTATTTTGTTTTCGATAGACAATTGGCCATTTTGTGGGAAAGTAACTATTCTTTCGGCTTTCCGTTGTTGATGTTTCCTTTGGGGTCTGGTTGTTTCGTGTTTCTGTTTCTTTCCCTTTGGTGTCTCTGATGGGAGCTGTGGTTTAATTGTATCGATTTCTGATCATTACCTTCACTTCTATTTTACATTGTGAAAACCTTTGAAAATCTTTTTGTCTGGAACCAGAAGGCCCAGATCTTTGATATTTGTTAACTCTTCATCCAGTGGACCTCTACTAAGATTTGTTAGTTTATGGCCCTTGGGCGAAAAATGCCCCCACTGGTTTTAGATAGACTAACATGTGGACAATTTTAAAAATCTTTTTGCCTGAAACCGGGTGGCCCTGGTCTTTGATATTTGGTATGAAGCTTCATCTAGCGGACTTCTACCGAAATTATTTAAATTATAGCCCTGTGGCCAAAACGCCACGCCCCGGGGCCCACTGGCTTTACATAGACTTACATAGTGAAAACTAAGGCACAGGCCTATGATATTTGGTATTAGGCTTCATTTGATTGACCTCTACCAAGACGTTTCAAATTACAAACCTGGGGCCAACAATTGCCCTGCCCCGATACCAACATGTTAATATCTAAGCTCAGCTGAGCGATATGGGACCATCATGGTCCTCTTATTTCTCCAGACCTTTGGTAAGACCATCATACCAAGAAGAACAAAAATAACCAGTGCTTCAGCTGAAGTGCACGACCCACCGGATGTTTTTAGCTTTATGAGTGTTACCATATATGGGTATGGCGGCCATTTTGGTCATGTGACCTGGACCTAAAACGGTTCCCCCAATAAATGCGCCTTGTCGTAAGGAGCAAAAATATATCTTATACTTTTTACTGTATTCTGAATCGTTTGCAGGGTAAAATGCATTCTCACTTTTCCAATACAAAAGCATATGTGTCAAAGTTTGACCTAGGCACAAAGAAGGTCAAGGTCAACCCAGGGTCACCATTTTAGCAATTTATGATGGGCCTACGTCCCAAATGCTATTTATCAAGTTTCGTGGAAATCTGCCCAGTGGTTCTGGAGAAGACTATTTTTGAAGGGTTTTTACCATATATGGCTTGGCGGCCATTTTGGTCATGTGACCTGGACCCCATGAGCAAATTTTGGTTTCCCCCATCCCATAGAGGCACCATATGAAATTTGACTTCAATCGGCCCAACGGTTTCCGAGGAGAAGCAGTTCGAAAATTTTCACATTTTCGCCTCGTCGAGGCTATTCTAAATGGAATGTGATATTTGCAAGTTCATTGGTTAGATCTCATTGATATCTATCAGTATGCCAAAAATTGTTTAAATATTCAAAGCGGTTAAGTCACTATCACCAATTTTCACAAACGGGTTACGAACGGACAGACAGACAGACCATATATGGCTTAGCGGCCTTTTTGGTCATGTGACCTGGATTCCATGAGCAAATTTTTGTTTCCCCCATCCCATAGAGGCTCCATATGAAATTTGACTTCAATCGGCCCAACGGTTTCCGAGGAGAAGCAGTTCGAAAATTTTCACATTTTTCGCCTCGGCGAGGCTATACTAAATGGAATGTAACATTTCGCAAGTTAATTGGATAGATCTCATTGATATCTATCAGTATGCCAAAAATTGTTTAAATATTCCTAGCGGTTAAGTCACTATCACCAATTTTCACAAACGGGTTACGGACGGACAGACAGACTGACAGAATGACACGGTGATTTTAGGGCACTCTTAGATAATCAACCGACTTCAGTCGGTCGCTTTTTCTGCGGGCCGTGCAATCAATGTTACACAGAATCAGGGCTGAACACAAGTCCCGTGTAGACAGAGTATTGAAGTGTCGATACATAAATTTAAGACGAGTATTAACTTTGGAAAGAATATAATTGAAAACCCAACTCTCCAGACAGAAAATTATCAATATTGAGACCTAGGTATTTTACAGATGTAGGTTTAAATATGTACTTGACCACAGTAACCAACCTTGAAGTATTTGATTTTCTTAAGTTTTCACTTTGACTCGAACAGTATACATTCAGTCTCACCAAGGTGCAGCGATAGTTTGTTATCATCTAGCCAGTCTGAACACGATTCAAGAACGTTTCCAAGTTTACTAGCAATCTGATCAGGGGCCTGGGGCCAGTTTCATCAAAGCATTTGCGACGTATTTTCGTCTTAAAAAGATCGTACGAAGTTCTTACGACAAAAATCCTGTTTCATCAAATGTTAAAGATCTGCGATGTTCGCACATTTTGTCGTAATTCTGAGATGAAAATTTAGACATCGCACATTGAAATTTTCGTCTTAAACTTTGGACATGTCACGACCATACGGGCAGCATAGGTTAAAGCTCTTGAGTAACATTGTAAATAAGGTGGTACGTAATATACTATTTCTCTTACCTTCGCAGATCACGCCCATTAGTTATATAAGCCCATGCAATGAAGACCCTCGAAACTGACCCCTTTGTTATAATCTATAGTTTGGGTTTGGGGTGGGGGTTTTCTTAGTTTTTTTAGAGATTGAGGGTACTCGTTAGAAGCGCCTCTTGATTACTGGTTGACCGGTTAGAACGTAAAAGCCTGCCCAAGAAAAGTGGTGCGAGTGGGACCACTCTTTAAACCCTAGCGATTTCTTTGGTAGGTAGGGTTTATAATGTCACTCCATCTCAATGCCGGGTAAAAAGCCCACAAAACCGGGAGCAGCGTCTCCAAAATGGCCTAAAATATATGTACATTGACGGGGACTAAAGAACCAACGCGTTCAGGTAGTTTCTAACGATTACCCACAATCTGCGATTAGACTTTTGATTAAAATGAAGACTCAGTGTACCTCAAATTAACACAGCAAACTAGAATTGTCAATACGACACATATGCCCCCGCCAATGGACCATCCTCACCAAGACAAAAAGCATGTTACCCCCCCCCCCAAAAAAAAAAAAAAAAAAAAAAACAGTATTGCTCGGCTGGAAAACTGTCCTTCAGAACATCGGCGTAGCTGTGGGTAATGGCGTTTAAATATTGGAAAAAAGTGTGTATCATCATACCAGATATGAACAAAATCCATGAAAAATAAAGCACCAAATGTGACATTGACCTTGAGTTTTGGTTTTCCTGCCCTTTCAAGATTATTTCGTTTATTTCGAGCCGATCATTAATCCGATTCATGCGATAACTAAACGGAGAAACGACCTGTATCTTTCGTCATAGCAAATACGAACTAAATCCATTAAATGGGTTGGGAAGTGTGAGTTCTTATTAAAAAACGTTAACACTAAAATTCTGAGTCTGTGACCTTGACCTTGAGGTCATGGGCATTGGCGCGATTATGCCGAAAATTATGAGTCTGTGATCTTGACCTTGAGGCCATGGGCACTGGCGCGGGTATGCTGAATAAAACTTGTATATCTATCATCGTACCAAATATGAACCAAATCCAGTATATGATTTTAAAAATAATTTCAACATTTAAAGTTTTCTCAGTCCATAACTTGACCTAGAGGTCATAGGTAAGGGCAAGTGTATTGCTGAATAAACCTTTTGATCTATACAAACCATCACCATTCCTTCATATAGTCTGGAAAATATGAGCTCTTAAAATTTTAGGTTCTTCCTGGTACAATGCCTTAACCTGAGGTTACAGGATCACGTACGTACACTTCGTGCGGAAGGACGTACGTACATGGGCGTACGTTCGTATGTACGAAAACCTTGAATGTCGACGACGTGGGGAGGGGATCGCGGTCTTGCCTACTGTCATTTCGTCTATGTGCAGGCAATTGTATAATTGTGCATTCATGTAGCTATAGAATTTAAAATCAGTCATGCTGTAGTATCTATGTTGCAAATAAACTGAATTTATTTTTCATTGAAAGGCTAGACGGTTGGTTGGTTGGTTGGTGGATTTGAGGTTTAACGTCCCCTTCAACACTGTATAGGTCATTTTGGAGACGTTGCTTCCAATTTTGTGGGACTTTTACCCGACACTGAGATGAAATGACATCTCAAGCCATGGCGCCCAATGAAACCAATAGGGTTTATCAAACGTCACTACAGCTGGTATCTGGGAATGCGTGGCGGCCGTAAAAAGTCTCCCTGCCCATCATCATAGTGTAGTTTATATTTTCTTGTCCTTTGGGACCATTGATTCCATTTTAGAATTCTGAAAATATTTATGGGTCACTGATTATTATTCCTAATTGGCCGAAACGAGCTAGTCTGGCCCAGAAAACATGTACACTTCATATTTTCAAGTTCAGTGGTGTATTCCTTACTTCCAAAGGATATCCATTTTATAAAACATATTTATAAGCATGGACGGACAGACTCGCACCGCTTTGCCTTGGCAGGCTCGTGTACAGTCGGTTTCAGCTCTGCGTGGAAGCATCATGCAGCCCATCTATTTCTTCAAGCCCCGATGGGCGGGGGCCGAAAGAAAGGCTGGACGGCCTGACAGACGAACAATCAATATAATAATATTTGTTCTTGACCTGTCACCATTGCCAACAAACCGGAACTGAAAACTGATATACGTAAAATACGTGTTAAAATCGTGCATAAACGGTGCTTTAAGTTCATACGATAAATTGAATCTTGTATATGCTCTTGCATTTCTGAATTTATTAAAGTATAAAAATGCTCTGCGAAGTCTCACATTATCTAAAATTATAACACGTACACTCATGGTGAAGAACCGCCCATCCCCACCTCCACCCCACTCCGCCGCCCCGCATTTACTGACAAACGCGCTCGTAAAAAGTTCATTATGACAATGTTAAATCAACGCTTGTCTGACGTCACGACGACCACAAAGCAGACCAACTAACCAGTGTTACAGTGGGCAATGGGTCCAGATAATTAATATCTGTATCTTACGACAATGAAATGGAAACACAAGTTTGAAACAATGCAGAATCAACGTTGAATCACGTTGACTAAACGTTGCTTGTACTGAATATACATCTAGCTCCACCGGACCAATAATCTTAAAACGTGTTATCTACTTTACACGGCTATTTCAAGACGGCACGTGATCACGCATGTGACAGTTAGTGGCCCTGTTTAAGCGCATATTCAAAATTGCGACATATTTTAGTGAAACGCAAATTTAGCTCGTACGACCACTTTGCGATGTTTTGATGAAACTGACGTACGCAGTTCTTTAAAAAGTGCGTAAGAACAATTTAAGATTAATCGTACGATGTTTATTGATGAAACTGGCCCCAGGTTTATCAATAAACATCGTACGATTAATCTTAAATTGCTCGTACGCACTTTTTAAAGAACTGCGTACGTCAGTTTCGTCAAAACATCGCAAAGAGTTCGTACGAGCTAAATTTGCGTTTCACTAAAACAAGTTGCAATTTTGAATATGCGCTTAAACAGGGCCACAAATTGTCACATTCGTGATCACGTGCCGTCTTGAAATAGCCGTATAAGGTAGATTACACGCTTTAAAATTATTGTTCCTGTGGACCTAGAAGAATATTCAGTACAATCAACGTTGATTCTATGTTGCTTCAAACTTGTGTTGCCATTTCATTGTCGTAAGATACAGATGTTAATTGTCTGGACCCCTTCCCTCTTTACCACGGGCGAGTTGGGCTGTTTGTGGACGTCGTGACGTCAGATGAGCGTTGATTTAATGTTATAATGAACCTTTCACAAGCACGTTTGTCAGTTAATGCGGGCGGGGTATATGGTTGAGTTTATAATATTAGTTGAGGAAAAGGAATGACATCACGGTTAGACCTCGCTGAGCATTTTATTACCTTAATAAATCAAGTAATGCAAGGGCATGAATACAATATTCAATTTATCTTATGAACTTAAAACACAGTTTACGCACGATTTTAACACAAAAGGTCAATGCATGAAGTTGTTTAACAAAGACGCCGCATATAACGTAACGTGAAATACATGTACATGGGCTGCACGATGCTTCCACGCAGAGCTGAAACCGACCCACACACAAGTACAGATAAACCGCTTCGAGGATCGAATATGTTCTATAAAAGGGTTATCCTTTGGGACCAAGGAATACACCACATAACTGGAAAATATGGAGTGTCCATGTTTCCTGCGCCAGACTTGCTAGTTTCGGACAATTAAGCCTCATCAGTGACCCTAAAAATATTTTCAAAATTCCGCAATGGAATCAATGATCCCAAAGAACAAGAAAATATAAACTACATTATGATTTTGGGCAGGGAGACTTTTTGCGGCCGCCACACATTCCCACAAATCAGCTGTAATGACGTCAAATATGTTCTATAAAAGGATTATCCTTTGGAAGCAATGACTACACCACAAAACTTGAAAATATGGAGTGTCCATGTTTTCTGGGCCAGACTAGCTAGTTTCGGCCAATCAAGCAACTAAGCCTGCCCAGGCAATTGGTTTCATTGGGGCAGAGCTTGAGATGGCATTTCATCTCAATGTCGGGTAATAGTCCCACAAAATTGGAAACAACGTCTCCAAAATGAACATTACAGTGTTGACGGGGACGTTAAATCTCAAATAAAACAAACACATCATAAGCCTCTGAAAGTGTTCGTGTTTTCCAGACCATATGATGGAAATGTGATGATAGGTATAGGCCAAAAGGTTTATTCAGCAATACACTTGCATATACCTATAACCTCTAGGTCAAGGCATATTAGAAAACTTTAAATGTAAAAATTACTTAAGAGCTCATATTTTTTAAAAGCATATA
Organism: Lucinisca nassula; assembly: GCA_963580285.1. Taxonomy (NCBI): domain Eukaryota; kingdom Metazoa; phylum Mollusca; class Bivalvia; order Lucinida; family Lucinidae; genus Lucinisca; species Lucinisca nassula. The sequence goes on from OY757017.1 coordinate 124,265,097, forward strand.
ATGGATTTGGTTAATATTTAATATGATGATCGATACTCATTAAAAGTTTTATTCAGCATACCCGCGCCCATGCTTATGACCTCAAGGTCAATGTCACGGACTCAGAATATTTTAATGTCAACGTTTAAATAGGAGCTCACTTTTCCCTATCCATATCATGGATTTAGTTCGTATTTGGTATGATGAAAGATACAGGTCGTTTCTCCGGCTACTCAGTTTAGTTTTCGCCCACATCTGATTAATGATAGGCTCGAAATAAAAGAGGCCTTATAACCAAAACTCAAGGACAATGTCACAGATTTAGTAATTTATTTTTTATGGATTTGGTTCATATTTGTTATGATGATACACACATTTTCCAAGATTCAAACGACATTACCCTCACCTAGGCCGATATCCTCAGGGACAGTTTTCCAAGCTAGAAATGCTGTCTTTGTTTCTTTATTTATTTATTTATTTATTTATTTATTTATTTATTTATTTATTTATTTATTTATTATTATTTATTTATTTCCTTGGTGGGGATGGTCCCCGGGCATCTGTGTCGTATTGGCAATTCTAGTTCGATGTGTCGATTTTAGGTACACTGAGTCTTCGTTTTAATCACAAGTCTAATCGCAGATTGTGGGTCGTCGCGTCGGTTATTTTGCTGTTAAGCCCCCGTCAACTGTTGGTACGTGTATATAGGTCATTTTGGAGACGCTACTTCTGATTTTGTGGGGCCTTTACCCGACCTTGAGATGGAATGGCAGCTTAAGCCCCATCGACCAAAGAAACCGCTAGGGTTTAAGGAGCGGTCCCACTCTCACCACTTTTCTTGGCTAGGCTGTTACATTCTAAACGGCAAACCAGTAATCAAATCATCAGGAAATCACGCCTGTATAATTTTAAACCCCTTGAACCCCTCTTTTATATAGTAAAACTTGGGTTTACAGGGGTAAGCTTAATTTTTCTTATTTCTGCTCTAAAGTATAGGTCGTGGGTACTCGTTATCACGTCTCGATTGAGCAGTAATAAGAAAAATATCACAATTTTTATCTGAAATTTTTCTCTTTTTTTTCGGCGATAGAGGTTACAATGTATTTGTATAGGCATGTTTTCGTAATGTTGGTCAGTTTCAGCTCTGCGTGGAAGCACTATGCAGGCCAAACCCGATGGGCGAAAGCAAACCTAAATTCTAGGTTATACCATGAAATATAGATTGTGGGTACTCGTAAGCACAACCACAACGATGCGCTTCTAACGAGTACCCTCAATCTCAATTTTTCAAAGAAAAAATAAACAGTAAGAAACCCCCACCCAAAACCTAAAGATTATAACAAGGTGTGTGTGTGTGTGGGGGGGGGGTAGTTTCGACGAGGGATCTTTATTGCGTGGGCCTGTATAAGTAATGGGCGTTATCTGCGATGGTATGAACAAAATGAAACGTTGCGTACCATCTTTTTAACAATTTAACCTATACCGTGCGTCATCTTCTCCAGCTATGGCTGTGATAAGACGAAAATTTCAATGTGCGACGTCTAAATATTCATCTCAGAAATACGACAAAATGTGCGAACATCGCAGATTGTGAGCATTTGATGAAACAGGATTTTTGTTGTAAGAACTTCGTACGATCTTTTTAAGACGAAAATACGTCGCAAATGCTTTGATGAAACTGGCCCCTGGATCTCTACTGGAACCCAAGATTGTGCTATCATCGGCATATATCATGCTTACAGTCCGGGTCAGTGAGAATTTTTCCTAGACACTCAAGTCCGAAACAAACAAATTGAATCCCACTTTTATGTAGTAAAACTGGGGTTTACAGGAGTAAACCTTATTTGTCTTATTTCTGCTCTTAAATATAGAGTGTGGGTACTCGTTAGAACCACCCTACGAGGCAGTTCTGACGTGTACCCACAATCTATATTTTGAGCAGAAATAGGAAAAATGTCACAATTTTTCATTTTAAAATGTTCTTTTTTAGGAGGTAAAATTGACCATGTATTTGTACAGGCGACTTTTCGTAATGTTAAGGAGGCCTAAGTTTTTGGTTTTATCTCAGTATCCACAAACGTATCTGCTTTCTAGAAAACACGGAAGGTTTAATGAAATCGTAGATAACTGTATTTCTTGTTTTCCAAATAGGTGGTTTACCATTAAACCATAGTGAAAAACAAATTTGATAACATTTGATCTTTTTGTGAACGGACCCGCTTTAATTTATCTGAAAATTAAAAGTGGCTGTCAGTTTTGTTGTTATTTCATATCGGTATCATTGATATTTATTTCAGTATATTGTTATAGAATTGTATGCTGGCCATTCCTATATTGCAAAATAATATAGGAGCTGGGGTACAGCATTTCCTACAATTGACATGTGTGCCCAGCGAAGACTCAGATCAGCCTGTCTATCCGTGCAGTCTGATCAGAGTCTTCATTGTACGCTCTTATGATAGTAAGGGTCCAAGTAAGGGACCAATGCTCCTTCATGCATCAAGAGAAGTCTATGGTCAGAATATATGAATGCTCAGGCTGATCTGATTGTTCGCCGGGCGCACATGCAATTTGTAGGAAATGACCCGGCTCAGAGATAAGAAGCTGTTTTGAACGTCCTTGTAAACTCCACAATGCGGGTCGGGTATAAAAGACCAAACGAAAGTCAAGTTATCAGTTGCACTGGTTGATTGATAGTGATCGAAAGAAAGAAAGCAAAGGTAAGTCATGAATTGCCTTACCATATTCTTATGAACGATTAAATAAATTAAATGTATTAGAGTAAGGCTTTAAACAAAGTATTGAAAATTCATTTTTCGGTCCTCATGATGTGTTGAGGAAAGCTGAACTTCCACGAAGCAGGAGGCTTTGTGAAGAGGTTTAGCAAAATTCTTCATAAAGAAGTTAAGTGACATTATCATTTAGACAGAAAAAAAACAGCGTTTATGCTGCAACTTTATATCTTTATGTCATGATATTAACCGGCGTACCGAGTCCTAAGCTTGGGAACGGCCGTCATCCTTTTGAACCCGTACAAGCTGACCGTCGTGGAACTCATTATCTTTCAAAGTACCTAACAACTGACAGCCAACACTCCTCCCATCGCGATAACGCGTTTATTAAGTTCCCTAGCGTCCGAAAATAGGACATTGATAAATGAGCCGAGACACAACATTTCCTCCCATTACGATAACACACCCGTGCGACATAGTGCATTTTTCACATCTCCAAATTGGCTACTTTCCTGATCAAAATCCGTGATATTTTTCTTATAAATGCTCAAAACATAGGTTATGGGTGCTCGTTAGAACCGCCTCATTGAGGCGGTTCTAACGAGTACCCACAACCTATGTCTTGGAGCAGAAATAAGAAAAATAATGTATACCCCGTAAACCCCAGTTTTCTCTATATAAAGTGGGGTTTAGTGGGGTCTTCATTTCATGGATTTGTTTACGTGATGATTTTACATGTGCGCACAACGAAGACTCAGGTCAGCCGGCGGATGAGCATGCTGATCTTTATCTTCGGCGGGCGCACATGTAAATTGTTGGAAATGCTGTGCCCCGGCTCAAATATTATAGACCAAGAGCAGAACGCAGGGTATGATCAGTACCTACACTGTTTGATAAATGCACGGAAAACAACAAACAAAAACAAGTCAGACTCCCCGATTTGTTTGAAGATTTGTTAAATGGAAGATGTCATATAGGGGTTAACACTTTTGAAATGCATGTTTAAACGTCAAGTGTACCATTCGATTGGCATAATCATCACGAAAACACGCCTACATTATTTTACCCCCTTAAACCCCACTTTTACATAGTCAAACTGGGGTTTACAGGGGTAAGCATTATTTATCTTAATCCTCCTCTAAAATATAGATTGTGGGTATTCGTTAGAACCGCCTTGAGTACCCAAAATCTATATTTTGAGCAGTAATAAGAAAAATATCACAATTTTTAATCATAAAATTATATATTTTTTTCGGCTCCTAATCAGATGGCTTCTGATCTGGATCTACACCGTTTGTTAAGGTAGGGGTTGTCGTGAACAGCAGAATAAGGGTTAACAAAATCCTGAATATTTGATTTAGTCACACCCTTTGTGACTATCAACCAATCAAATTACTTGCTATCTTATGGTTATTCAAATTCATAAAATGAATGTCAAACAGTGTAGATCCTGATCAGATGGCTTCTTCAGAATCTACACCGTTTGCAAAGGTAGGGATTGTCGTGAAGAGCAGAAGAAGGGTTAACAAAATCTTAATACCATGATCTGTTCATAAATTTTGTTTAAATGGCGCGTATGAAATCCTCATATAGAGAAATCTGCTTCTGTTAATAAAAGTAATGTCCCCTGTTTACCAAGGTAAATAAGTAAAGCTCAGTGAAACACGTCACTTACAGATCTAATTGAGTTGACTTTGCGAATTTACTTTGACACAAAAAGCGTATTGGAAACGCAGATTTGGCCATACAGGGAAGCGATTTCCACATTTATGATTTTTATGAAAAAAAATATATCGAGGTAAAGTCTGGAATGCAGTCGCATAAAATACTTACAATAGAAACGTGTGAACATAAAATGATGGTATCCATTAATAGTATGGAATTGCAGTTCAATGCATTTCGCATCAATTTCTCTGATATTTAGATAGCAGTATACCAATGAAAATCTGAAACACTAAGGAAGCAACAAACATTCAAAGGGGGTCTTTCATGGTTTGGGAAATTTACATTGGTTTCTTGAAATTATGCACAAGAATTCTCTAGGGTATAGCCTTTGTAATTATGATGCACTTGCTTTCAAATGAAATTCCACTGTAAATTTATTATGTTTTATTCGATGTCTCGACCAAAACTGAGGGTACTCTGATATAAACCTTTCTAGAGTTATCAAGATTTTTTATATAATTATGATATGCTGAAATATTTTATGAATTAAAGCCATCATTGGTAAGTTAATTGATATTATGAATGGCTTTATGTGTGCCTAATAGTGCCTGGGCATTCAGTTTTCTACATTTGTATTCTCATATTTTAGCTGCAAGCTTTTTATTCATGCAAACTTCATATCTAATTTTTCCATGTTCCAATCTTTGTCAAGACACCATTTCAGCATTAAATATATCTAACTATCTTGGGATTCTGTTGAGGAAATTCCATAAAAATTGAGGACCGGTCCCATGTTCCTTAAACAGACTGAATACTGATAGTCCAGATTCAGCAAAATGTGAAATTATACGATAATATGGTTTTGTCATGCTGTGTAAGAATACTTTACTGTTGCTTTAAATACGGGTGACTACGGTATAGTATGGTTTGTGTAAGTACATCATAACATAATTATAAGTATTACGGCTTCAAACATCCCGTACACTAAAATTTCCCCTAGTAGAATACCATGGCCAAAAAAATTTTTGTTGTTGTTTAGAAGAATGCCACAAAGGCCTTGATGATAACCTCATCAAATGTTCGAATGAAATCCTGTGCATAGTGTTTTCTTTCTGTCCGTCTTGTCTGATATTATATTGGTGCTAAGGTTGTGTTGAGATTGAACATCTGAATCAACAGCATACCGGTCATTAGCTTGGCTGTTTTCGAAGAAAACGACTAGGTATTGTCATAGCACTGGCGTCGTCTGCGTCATCATCGTCTGCGTCGTGCAAAAACTTAGACATTTTGTTATATCTCTGTCATTACTGAACATATTTACTTGAAACTCGGACTAGTTGTGCATTATGAAAAGGGGAACTCATACCAATTGGTGAGGTAACCCTCAAAATATTTTTGGCACAGTTATGCCCCTCTTTCGACTAAGAATTTTTGCAAAAACTTGGACATTTTGTTATATCTCTGTCATTACTGAACATATTTACTTGAAAGTCGGACTAGTTGTTCATTATAAAAAGGGGAACTCATATCAATAGGTGAGGAAACAGTCAAAATATTTTGGCACAGTTATGCCCCTTTTTCGGACTAGAATTTACGAAAAACAAAACTTGGACATTTTGTAATATCTCCGTCATTACTGAACATATTTACTTGAAACTCGGACTAGTTGTTCATTATGAAAAGGGGAACTCATACCAATAGGTGAGGTAAACCTCAAAGTATTTTTTGAAACAGTTATTCCCCTTTTTCAACTTAGAATTTTTGCAAAACTTGGACATTTTGTAATATCTCTGTCATTAATGAACATATTTACTTGAAACACGGACTAGTTGTTCATTATGAAAAGAGGAACTCATACCAATAGGTGAGGTAACCCTCAAATTTTGTTTTTGGCACAGTTATGTCCCTTTTTCGACTTTGAATGTTTGCAAAAAACTTGGATACTATGTAATAGCTCTGTCATTATTGATGTATTTACTTGAAACTCTGAATAGTTGTTCATTATGAAAAGGGGAACTCATACCAATAGGTGAGGTGACCCTAAAAATATTTTTGGCACAGTTGTTTCCCTTTCTCCACTTAGAATTTTTGCAGCCGAGCGTTGGCACCCGCATGCGGTGCTCTTGTTTTACACGTAGCTTCAGATTTTGTAAGATTTTTATCCGACTTGAGATAAATGACTCTCCAGTCTAACTTTTTTTTTTTTTTTTTTTGTTTATCCCTGACTGTCCATTTAAACTGCAAATGTTTCTCTGGGGGCAGCCAATACTACTTGAGAATACTTTTTATAGACACATTTTGTGCCAGTCAATGGTCTTCTGTATTTGTATCTGCACCAGGCACCAGTCAACCTATCTTTTTGTATTTTTTTTGTCTAACAAGAATAACATAAAAACAATTATTTAGTAAACACAAAAATATGGACTTCATGTCCAAATCTCACCTTATAAATTTTGGGATAAATCTCTAAAAATAGAATTTCAAAAACAATGAATTCATATGTAAAAATAACAATGTGACTACTTGGTCACTTTAAGCAGCTTAATACAAAAAAGCATACTTCTTGTCCAAACCTCATCCGGTTATCACTCGGCTGATAATAACAAGAACTCGTAATAATAAGAACAATTACTACAGTAAAATGCCTATGTGGTTAGAGTGAAATAAATTCAGACTGAACCACAATATTAATCTCATTTCCAAATATAGACTACGAGTATTACACGGGGGTAATACCATTTTCTATACCTGTGCTGTCGACCGAGCCGGTACTGTGTAAAGCTGCTGTCGACCGAGAAATACGGTTTTCGACCGAGCAGTACGGATGTCGACAGAGGAGGGTAGTCGATAAATTCGCTGTAAATGTGTCATTTTTGTGTATGTCTGTCCATTTTTGTGATGTCAAATTGTTTGTGAAATAGTTTGCTGTTGTTTCAAGTGTTTTGGAAGTCTGACTAATAGCCTGTTTTGACGCTGAGTGGAATTAAACGGGAAACTATATAAAAAAAGTACTTCCGGGGAAAATGCGTGGCTCTTATTCAGTGTCATGGAATACCGAGGACGAAATGATGCAGATACATCATTAACATACGCGATGACCTTTTATTTGTGTGTCAACATGTCTTTATATGCATCTGTGGAACTGTTTATAGTTTCATCGATACGGCTGTCGATGAAGTTAAAGTTTGCGGGGTACAGGTGTCGACGTTACTGGGTACGGATGTCGATGATTAAACGAGAGTGTAAGGGACAGATTTGCTGGAAATTAACCCAAGTTAAACAATAAAATAACTGTTGCATTCTTCGTCAGGCTTTGTTTGTTTGTTTGAAATGGCTGATTGATAATAAACTATCGTTGCTTTGTTTTGTTTGTTTGATTTGAGGTTTAACGTCCACGTCAACACTGTAAAGGTCATTTTGAAGACGTTTCTTCTCATTTTGTGGGCGAAAACCTGAGTACCCGGAGAAAAACCATCTGACCTTCCGTTGCAGAACTTTGCATCTCACATGTGACCCGAGCGAGGCTCGAACCACAGCGGTGAGAGACCTAATGATCAAGAGTCAGCGCTCTTAACCAACCACTAGGCCACGGAGGCCCGTCACCAATGAGATTGGTCATTAGATTTTTAGCTCACCCTAGCCGCAAGCTCAGCAAGTGAGTATACTCATGCCCCGGCATCCGTCGTCGTCCGTTCACATTCTGCAAATATCTCATCCATCACGAAAACACGCCAATGTAATATTGACCCGCGTAAACCCCACTTTTATATAGTAAAACTGGGCTTTACGGGCGTATATATTATTTTTCTAATTTCAGCAAAAACAGATTGTGGGTATTCGTTAGAACCGCCTCGTCGAGGCTATTCTAACGAGTGCCCTCAATCTATGTTTAGTGCAGAAATAAGCAAAATTCAGTATTTTCATGCGAAACGTTTCATATTGAGAGGCGTGTTTATGGGGCGCCGTTTTACTATATATTCCGTATTTCTGGATATCAATAATTATTTATGGATATCCATAATTCGAATTATGGATATCCATAATTCGAATTATGGATATCCATAAATTGATGTGAATTAATGATAAACATAAATCGAATAATGGATAGCCATTATTCGATTTATTGATATCCATAAATCGAATTATGGATATCCATTATTCGGCTGATTTATGGATATCTATAAATCAAATTATGGATATCCATAAATCGAATTATGGATATCCATAAATCGATTTATGGATATCATTAATTTAGAGTGAGTGTTTGAGGTTTACGTCCCACCAACAGCTAAGGTCATACGGGGACGGGACCTCAGGTTTACAGACTCATCCGAAAGTCTGGAGAAGCCCGGGATCGATCCTGCGATCCCTGGTTTACAAGGCGAGTAGCGTAACCACTACACCACGGAGGCTTCTCATCATTAATTTAGATCGAAATATGGATATCCATTAATCGAATAATGGATATCCTTAATTCGAATTATGGATATCCATTATTCGGCTGATTTATGGATATCCATAAATCGAATTATGGATATCCATAATTCTCCTCTGCAAATAAACCTAATGAATAATGACTGCTCCCTTTGCAAAAAAAAAAAAAAAAATGAGAAAAGAAAAAGCTCGACTATTCGCGTCAGATTTCCGATTTAGGTGTGTAATAAAAGCCGGGATGGAGGAGGAGGTAATGTCGGGTAGGCTTAGTGGTGGCCTGTGGTGTTGGAGAGATATGTTTTGTTTGATTTGAGGTTTAACGTCCCCTTCAATGTTATTTAGGGCATTTTGGAGACGTTGCTTCCAGTTATGTTGGTCATTAAGACTTCATTGAGATTAAATGACATCTCAATCCCGCCGGCTTCGATACCTCAGTCGGATGTGCGTCTGACTGGTGATCCGGAGGAAGCGGTCGGCAACATTCTTTCGTGGAGATTGATCATGAAATATTTTCTACAGTCATTCTCTCCCTTCCGCTGATTCAAGAAGGGAGGCTGTCAGTTTCTGGCGAAAGAATGTGCACTGTACTGGTTAACTGCTTACGTATTAGCCTGTCCAGGAAAAGTGTGGATAGGTAAACTGACCGGCTCAAAAATGACCTAAATTAGTGTTGACTGTGCCGTTAAACACAAATACAAACAAACAAACAAACAAACATCTCAATCCCTGTCGCCAATTGACTCGCACGACTTTGTTTGGACAGACTTAGACCTTCTAAACGATTTACCAGTACTCTCAGCTCATGCAGCCAAATCTATTTCTCCAAGCCCCAATGGGCGGGGGCCAGGAGATATATCTGAATCTGCTTGGTACTCCATACATCTCAAGTAGAGTGTTTGTTTGTTTGATTTGAGGTTTAACGTCCCCGTATACTCTGTAAAGGTCATTTTGGAGACGTTGCTTCCAATTTTGTGGGACTTTTAGCCGACCTTGAGATGAAATGACATCTCAAGCCCTGCCGCCTAAATGAACCAATAGGGTTAATTAACATGGACGGGCCGACTCGTACCGCTTTGCCTAGGCAGGCTTAGATCCTGTACGCGGTTTACCAGTACTCGTGTGCGGGTCGGTTTCAGCTCTGCGTGGAAGCATCATGCAGCTCATCTATTTCTTCAAGCCCCGATGGGCAGGGGCCGTTAAATAGTGTTATATGGATATATGTTAATACTATATATAATGACCATGTGCATTTTTCTCCAGAAAGCATGCACGGATTGCCTGTTTGGATCATTATACGCTTACGTCCGATTAGGTGCGCAGTCCTCATAGAGGTGATTCCAGAGGGACCGGATGCGTTGGCCGGAATTCCAAGATCTTACGGCTGGTTCCGATATTTATCTGCACACATGGCGGGCGTTCAGCGTATGCCGTCCGTTGCTTTGGAAGCCTTACGGGCTGAAAAGGCTGCACGACAGATAGGTCCCTTTGACCGGCCATCATCTTCCAGCGATGATGAAGACCTTCAAGATTTTGAAGATTTTTACAATAAACAATCACGTGTTTTAGGGAGAAATCATTAAACCAAAAGCTTTGGCGGTGATTTATGGATATCCATAATTCGAATCCATAAATCAAATTATGGATATCTATAATTCGAATTATGGATATCCATAAATCAAAGGAATAATGGATATCCATAAATCGAATTAAGGATATCCATAATTCGAATTATGGATATCCATAAATCGAATTATGGATATCCATAATTCGATTTATGGATATCCATAATTCGAATTATGGATATCCATTATTCGGCTGATTTATGGATATCCATAAATCGAATTATGGATAGCCATAATTCGATTTATGGATATCTATAAATACGGATTAAATAGTAAAACGTCGCCCCATACGTGTTTTCGTAATGTCTTAAAACCGATTGGCCAATCAAAGCCAATATGTTTTGAACCTCTTTGGGTAGGGGGAACGCTAGTTTGTTGGCAGCATCTGGGTCACATGACCAAGATGGCTACGACACCCATATATGGTTAAACCATTTCAAAGCTTCTCTAGGACCAGTCAAGAAACTTTGTAACAGATAGGACTCCAGCGCATCATAATTTGTTCAAATGATGATCTTAGGATTACCCCAAACTTATCTCCAGACACGGTCAAATTTTACAACCTATCATTTTCTATAGGAAAAATTAAAATAATTATTTTTACAGAAACTATTACAGCCAGTGAAAGTTGGTAGCCAACTAATTGAGATTCTTCACATGTGTGTGGATTTGTTGAGTGAGTGAGTGTTTGAGTTTTACGTCCCACCAACAACTAAGGTCATATGGAGACGGGACCTCGGTTTAAAGACTCATCCGAAAATCCGGAGAAGCCAGGGATCGATTCTGCGACCCCTAGTTTACAAGGCGAGTAGCGTAACCACTACACCACGGAGGCTTCTGTGTGGATTTGGTACCGATTCCTCACATGTGTGAAGTATTAGTTTCAATACTCTTATAAGAGAAATTGGTACCAATTCTTCTCATGTGTGAGGAATCGGTACCAGTTCTTTACATGTAAGACACGTGTAATAGTAATTGGTACAAATTCTCCACACCCTATACACACAGGTCACAGGTGTGATGAATACTTACCATTTCTTTACACGTCAGACATTGTCAACGAATTCTTCATATGTGTTAGGAATTGATACCAATTCTATCTATCTATCTATCTATCTATCTATCTATCTATCTATCTATCTATCTATCTATCTATCTATCTATCTATCTATCTCTATCTATCTATCTATCTATCTATCTATCTATCTATCTATCTATCTATCTATCTATCTATCTATCTTCTGATACTGCGTCGGTCACATTTGACCATTACCGCAGGTGTATATGACATACACTCCAGGTTTTGCAGGATGAAAGCCTACACAGTAATCATGTAATTACGGTAGGGATCTTTAACCTGCACAGGGGATGGTTCTCCCTGCACAGGGGGCCTCCAGTTAACGTCCCGATCCGAAGGACGGTGCACTTTATGACATTACACCCTATAAAAAGTCGCACCAGTTTTTCACATGTGTGACGAATACTTACCAATTCTTTATACGTCAGAAAATTCAGACATAAAATTTTTTCGAAATTGACCATATGTAAATTTGGGTGTGAAATTTACGAAATGAGAAATTTACGGTTCAACAAAGCCATCCCTAGACATATTGGAAGTGTTGCTGGTGACAGTGGCGCAGGTGTGTGGCAAGGTATATCGTCTTCTTCTTTTTCTTCTTCTTCTTCTTCTTCTTCTTCTTCTTCTTCTCTTTTAAATCATATTATGCCGATTACTAAATTTCGTTTAAATATACACGTGTAGCTTTTTAAAAAAATCTTAGAAAGCCTTCCGTAGACAAGTTATAGGATACAGCGGTCTTGAACAGTTCTGCGTTGTGTTAACCATGCAGGGTCCGACACTGGCTGCAAAACTGCATCTGGTGAGGAAATCACGACGACCATACTGTCATTGACCACCCGTCAGCATTTGTATACCCACAATTCCAAACAACTTATTGCACGACCCGCAGAAAAAGCGACCGACTGAAGTCGGTTGATTTTCTAAGAGTGCCCTAAAATCACCGTGTCATTCTGTCATTCTGTCTGTCCGTCCGTAACCCGTTTGTGAAAATTGGTGATAGGACTTAACCGCTTGGAATATTTAAACAATTTTTTGCATACTGATAGATATCAATGAGATCTAACCAATGAACTTGCGAAATATTACATTCCATTTAGTATAGCCTCGCCGAGGCGAAAAATGTGAAAAGTTTTGAACTGCTTTTCCTCGGAAACCGTTGGGCCGATTGATCTCAAATTTCATATGGAGCCTCTATGGGATGGGGGAAACCAAAATTTGCTCATGGAGTCCAGGTCACTTGACCAAAAAGGCCGCTAAGCCATATATGGTCTGTCTGTCTGTCCGTCCGTAACCCGTTTGTGAAAATTGGTGATAGTGACTTATCCGCTTGGAATATTTAAACAATTTTTGGCATACTGATAGATATCAATGAGATCTAACCAATGAACTTGCGAAATATTACATCCCATTTAGTATAGCCTCGCCGAGGCGAAAAATGTGAAAATTTTCGAACTGCTTCTCCTCGGAAACCGTTGGGCCGATTGAAGTCAAATTTCATATTGAGCTTCTATGGGATGGGGGAAACCAAAATTTGCTCATGGGATCCAGGTCACATGACAAAAATGGCCGCCAAGCCATATATGGTAAAAACCCTTCAAAATAGTCTTCTCCAGAACCACTGGGCAGATTTCCACGAAACTTGATAAATAGCATCTGGGACGTAGGCCGATCATAAATTGCTAAAAGTGTGACCCTGGGTTGACCTTGACCTTCTTTGTGCCTAGGTCAAACTTTGACACATATGCTTTTGTATTGGAAAAGTGAGAATGCATTTTATCCTGCAAACGATTCAGAATACAGTACTAAAGTATAAGATATATTTTTGCTCCTTACGATAAGGCGCATTTATTGGGGGAACCGTTTTAGGTCCAGGCCACATGACCAAAATAGCCGCCATACCCATATATGGTAACACTCACAAAGCTAAAAGCATCCGGCGGGTCGTGCACATCAGCTGAAGCACTGGTTAGAAACCATATTACCGCTGATAGGTGACTTTTGTTTCAAATACAGCTAAGCACGGGACATGTCAAGACTTTGCCCAGTGAAAACCAACATGTCATCCCCGTGAGGAATGACAAAAAGTGTGTTCTAATACCAACATAGACAACTGATAAACTATCTTAACAGGTCGGTACAGTTATCTGGTTATGTTTGTTTGAGGGAGGTTTATCGTTCCCGTCAACACTATTTGGGTCATTTTGGAGACGCTGCTTTCAATATTGTGGGACTCTTACCCGACATTGAGATAAAATGTCATTATATGCACCACTTTGCCTGGGCAGGCTAAGACCCGCTAAGCGGTTTACCACTACTCATGTATGTCGATTTCTGCTCAGCGTTAACCATTTATACCTCCTTTACTTAAATATGCACTTGCGCACACATAACAAACGCAAAATCAAAGCACTAAGAGTACTGGTGGGTCGATTGTCGCTGACTATAGGTCGGAAAAGTCCTGGACTGTGATTTAAACTGCTTAATTTACCCCTGAAATCCGATTTTTAAGTATATAGTGTCGATCTTGATCAGACACCGCATTCTGTGGCGTCTGGTCTGGGTCTTCACTGTTTGCCAAGCCCAACCTATGATTCTAAGATAACCCTCTTACACAACACTCTGACCTCAGTCACTGCGGCTGTTTTCTATAAAAAAAGTTATTAGGACAAGTCTGTGATAGTCACGTTGACTGAAGAGCTTTTCTGCTAAGGAATTTTGGTTAGTCGGAAAAGGAGCTCATCACGAAAACACGCCTATATAATTTTGACTCCCTTGAACCCCACTTTTATGTAGTGAAACTGGGGTTTACAGGGGTAAACCTTATTTTTCATATTTATTGAGAAATATTCGTCTCTGCACATGCGCTTGAAGTTCTGTGCTCCGAAAACCTAAACAAAGGGCCTCCGTGGCCTAGTGGTTAAGAGCGCTGACTCTTGATCATTAAGTCTTTCACCGCTGTGGTTCGAGTCTCGCTCGGGTCACATGTGAGACGCCAAGTTCTGCAACGGAAGGTCAGGTGGTTTTTCTCCGGGTACTCCGGTTTTCGCCCACCTCTGATTAACGATCGGCTCGATATGAGTGAAATAATCTTGAAAGGGCCTTAAAACCAAAAAACAAAACAAAACAAAAAAAAACCTAAATATGAATGTTAATATTGACGTAGTCAATATTCAATTTCGTTATGGCCCTTTCAAACAAATTTGAAATGTTTAAGCATTTAAACTTCAAGCGCCTGTGATCTTTCCGACATCATTCTTCAAGAGCATTTGCACAGGTTTACAACAGTTTTTTGCAGTTTAATTACAATCTGATTTGGCATTTACATGTTCAAGTGTTTACATCAGTGACCAGCCTTGTAGCCTGTTGTGTAATCTAAATATGGGAGAGTTAAGGATGGAGTTATTCTTGGTGATTGTTGCGACTTTAAGACACCAGTTCGCACAACACATACATTTTTCTTCATGGCTCCAAGTGAAATCTGCCTAATAGTGCAGATTTCAGTAATAACCAGTGCTTCAGCTGAAGTGCACGACCCGCCGGATGATTTTAGCTTTATGAGTGTTACCATATATGGGTATGGCGGCCATTTTGGTCATGTGACCTGGACCAAAAACGGTTCCCCCAATAAATGCGCCTTATCATAAGGAGCAAAAATATATCTTATACTTTAGTACTGTATTCTGAATCGTTTGCAGGATAAAATGCATTCTCTCTTTTCCAATACAAAAGCATATGTGTCAAAGTTTGACCTAGGCACAAAGAAGGTCAATGTCAACCCAGGGTCACACTTTTAGCAATTTATGATGGGCCTACGTCCCAGATGCTATTTATCAAGTTTCGTGGAAATCTGCCCAGTGGTTCTGGAGAAGACTATTTTTGAAGGGTTTTTACCATATATGGCTTGGCGGCCATTTTGGTCATATGACCTGGACCCCATGAGCAAATTTTGGTTTCCTCCATCCCATAGAGGCTCCATGAAATTTGACTTCAATCGGCCCAACGGTTTCCGAGGAGAAGCAGTTCGAAAATTTTCAAATTTTTCGCCTCGGCGAGGCTATACTAAATGGAATGTAATATTTCGCAAGTTCATTGGTTAGATCTCATTGATATCTATCAGTATGCCAAAAATTGTTTAAATATTCCAAGCGGTTAAGTCACTATCACCAATTTTCACAAACTGGTTACGGACGGACGTACAGACAGACCGTATATGGCTTGGCGGCCATTTTGGTCATGTGACCTGGGCCCCATTAGCAAATTTTGGTTTCCCCCATCCCATAGAGGCTCCATATGAAATTTGACTTCAATCGGCCCAACGGTTTCCGAGGAGAAGCAGTTCGAAAATTTTCACATTTTTCGCCTCGGCGAGGCTTTACTAAATGAAATGTAATATTTCGCAAGTTCATGGTTAGATCTCATTGATATCTATCAGTATGCCAAAAATTGTTTAAATATTCCAAGCGGTTAAGTCCTATCACCAATTTTCACAAACGGGTTACGGACGGACAGACAGACTGACAGAATGACACGGTGATTTTAGGGCACTCTTAGAAAATCAACCGACTTCAGTCGGTCGCTTTTTCTGCGGGTCGTGCAATCGTAGAATAAAACATGTATTTTAACAGCAGTACATGAAATGTAGTTTTTATATTTCGTCGACAGCCGGATCAATCAAACTAGGATACCATCGACGGTCGTATTTCTGATAATCGACATCCGTATCCCGACATTTTTCAAAGGTCTATAAAAACTCCCAGAGTGCATGAATTATGTCAAACCCACGTTGTTGTTGAAGCGTAAATGGTAGTTTAAATATATATGGTGTTTTATTGCTTTCCTACTTTTCATAAAGCATTAGATTAATGACATTCTGTGAAAACTGAATTTTTTCGAAAGAACCGGTATTTTATAGTGTTTTTCAGACTCCCGACTCTCTATAAGTGAACAGACAATTAACAGCTTGTCTCTTTAAAACACCGACATCGTTTGTAATGTTTAAACTAACGTTTTCGCCTCTCCAAGTGCATCAAAATCGAAGACCCTCCTCTGTCGACATCCGTACTGCTCGGTCGAAAACCGTATTTCTCGGTCGACAGCAGCTTTACACAGTACCGGCTCGGTCGACAACAGGTATAGAAAATGGTATTACCCCCGTGTATTAGTCAGCGTCAGAATCATCTGAAAATTGTTTGTGGAAAAAAAAACGATGCCTGCGTTTAAAGGTTTATAATCATACCGATGCACTGTAACAATGTTAAGATTCAAATGCCGGCTAATTTTCTTTATCAAAAGACTTGGTCGCCCACGCTCACCGGGGCTTGGAGAAACAGATTGGCTGCATGGTGCTTCACTGACCACACGTGAGTGCTGGTAAACCGCTTAGAATGAATAATCCTGCCCAGGCAGTGGTTTGAGTCACACCGTCCGATGCATATAAACCTTCTGGTTTCACTGGGCGGCGGGGCTTGAGATGTCTTTTCATCTCAGTGTCGGGGGTAAAAGTCCGTCAAAATTGGAAGCAACGTCTCCAAAATGATCTAAATAGTGTTGACGCGGAGTTAAACCTCGATTCAAACAAACAAATCAAAAGACTTGTTTCGTTCTTGGGAACAATTATCAACAAGACAAATTTTCGAAGTTCATTAAAACACCATCAGATACGCAACCCCCGGCTATCGCTGTAGAGATTTCGAAGAGGACATGTCCATGTTTAACCCTTATCACCCTTATCCTGTTGTTCACAACAACCCCTACCTTTGCAAACAGTGTAGCTCCAGATCAGATGGCTTCTGAAGAAGCCATCTGATCAGGATCTACACTGTTTGTCTTGCAACTTGTGAATTGAACAAACATGGGAGTGGCTGAAATAATTTATGCAACGGGATAAGGGTTATATTCGGATAGTTACACATTTTCCTCAGCTCGTAAAGTTGTCTGAATAATGAACACTCTTGTTAGGTCCCCGCCGATCGGGGCTTGAAGAAATAGATGGGCTGCATGATGTTTCCACGCATAGCTGAAACCGACAGTACACGAGTACTGGTAAACCGCTTAGAGGATCTAAGCCTGTCCAGGCAACGCGGTGCGAGTCGGCCTGTCCGTGCTTATAACCCGTATTGGTTTATTGGGCGACAGGGCTTGAGATGTCATTTCATCTCAATATCGGGTAAAAGTCCCACAAAATTGGAAGCAACGTTTCCAAAATGACCTAAACAGTGTTGACGGTGACGTTAAACCTCAAATCAAACAAACAAAAGAGTTGGTGGATTATGACCACTCTTGTGGGCTCAATTGAGATGTAGAAAACTCGGGTTACCGTACATGGATATACATTGCTTGTCTTGCTCAAGAACATATGCTAGGTACCAAATGAGACGGTTCTAATGAATACAAATTATGAAATGTTTGTAAATGATACAGGAATTTATCTGAAATATTCTGTTTCAACAGCCATAAGTTTTCTTACGACATTTGTGCGCATTAAGACTGAGATAACATGTGCGTCGCCGCACTCTGATTAGTATGTGCGCTATGCGCAGGCAGATAATACACTTGTCCTTCTGCTATTGAATACCGGCAAATCAAACCTATATTCATTCAGACAAGATGGCGTTTTACACACATGCACCATTGAATCATTAGATTTTTTTTTGCCATTTGCGAACAACAAAGTTGATAGGCAGCTTTTGTTCACTGCTTGAATAGCACATTACCGCAACGAAACACGCCTATATTAAAAATGTTCCATCAAAAAGTGAACATTTTCAGATACAAATTCAGATAGTTTTCATATTTCTGCTTAAAACATAGATTGTGGGTACTTGTTAGAAACGCCTGACTGAGGCGGTTCTAACTCGTACCCTCGGCCCCCACCCATCGGTGCTTGAAGAAATAGATGGGCTGCATGATGCTTCCACGCAGACCAGAAACCGACCGTGCACGGGTACTCGTAAACCGCTTAGAGGATCTAAGCCTGTCCACGTAATAAACCCTATTGGTTTCATTGGACGACAGGTCTTGAGAAGACATTTATCTCAAGGTCGGGTAAATGTCCCACAAAATTGGAAGCAACGTCTCTAAAATGACCTTTATAGTGTTGACAGGGACGTTAAACCTCAAATCAAACAAAAACCAAACAAAAATCTAACGAGTACCTACAATCTATGTTTTAAGCAGAAATAAGAAAATTAATGAATACCCCTCTAAACCCGTGTTTTACTGTATGGGCCCCGTCAAGCGATTTTGGTACTTATCGCCTATGCGAGCAGCGAAGGTTCAGGCGAGCCTGCGCATCCGCGCAGTCTCGCCAGAACCTTCGCTGCTCGCTCATACAAGCAGTGAATCAAGAGGAACCTTCAGACAGAAAGCCATATCCCTGGCCCCTCTGAATGGCTGGGCATGCGCAGTTAAAATTTGTCATGACAGAATGCTCGAAGACACAAATTCGCTTGGCGGGGCTCGTATAAAAATGGGCTGTAATGGGGTCCAATTTTCGTGATGCCGATTGACACAGTGAAGTTGACCCGACCGGTTTATGTCTTATTTGGTTGCAAACCCCAGTTAACAGGGTTTCTCGACATCGGGCTTGTTCACTCCATGGTTTTCAGTTCTGTGCTGTAGTCATTGTTTCCAAAGGATTGCCCCTTATTACATAACATTATATCGTAAAGCTCCAAAAAATCGGACACTTTTAGGACTGGCCGTCATTCTCCTATAATTTTGACAAATTTGTTTCACGATCCAGTTAGGAGTCCAAAAGGTGCAGACGGAATGGACAACAGTGTGGGAATGTGCAGAAAACCTTCAGGAGTACTCTGATCTGGGTCTGCACTTCTGGCTTAGCCCTGTCTGTTTCAACATTTTTCATTGGGCGACAGGGCTTGAGATGTCATTTCATATCAATGTCGGGTAAAAGTCCCACAAAATTGGAAGAAACGTTTCCAAAATGACCTTTACAGTGTTGACGGGGACGTTAAGCCTCAAATCAAACAAAAACTGTCCCAACATTAAGGATCATTACCGTATGTCTTAGAAATAGTAAAATGGTTGTCAGAATGGTTATTTGAGTCCCCAGAAGCAAACTTTAGCTCTCGGTCATGTGCGCACAGCATCCGAATACTTTATCAAAGTACTTGCGTGGCTTGTACACTCCACAGTTTTCAGTTCTGTTCTGTAGTCATTACCCCTTTTTTCAGAACATTGTACGTCTTAAAAATATTTAACGGGGTTGTCAGTATGGTTATTTGAGTCCCCAAAAGTGGAAATAAGCTGGCTGTTGGTTATGTGCGCAAAGCATCCGAAAAGGCTGACCACGTTAATGAGTTAGCCCATTTCAGACGGGAAACCCCTAAACGGGTACCGTGGCAAACAGTGCAGGCCCAGATCAGACGCCGCAGAACGCGGCGTCTGATCAGGGCCTACATTGTTTGCAAAAAGTTTAGCCATTATCCAAATAGATTTTGAAGAAAACACAACCTGTCACCCCTAAATTTTGAAATGGACTCCTGCTCTATATATAAGGAGGAAGATTCCATTTGGTACAAAAAGGGTTAACTATCCATCCTAAGCTTTATCAGGACTAAAGGGATTTGCAGGCTGATTTGAATCTTCGCAATGCGTGCATTTATGAAGAGACCTTTTTGCTAGTTGCGCGACATTATTAGATCCCTTGCCTTTTGTTGTCACCATGTTATGATGCAGATAAGAACGTGTTTTGATCGTATCTATAGGTGACCATCCTTACTGTCGGGGAATATAAAAGATTGAATAGCAAGAGCAAAAATATCACAAACAATACAGGAGAGCAAGTTTAAGGTAAGCCTCTTGAGTTTGCGACCAGGGCCCAGGTGTTCAAAATATGGTTAGTTTAACAAGCTCCTTAATGGTCAAATTGTTAAATATTCTAGCTAGTACAATATCTAATACTCTGATATATTTGCTTGAAGAATGTGAGTAGCTTTTTTACTCAGTTTTTCAGCAAAAATATAAACACATGTGCCCTAATTAATAATTATAGGGATCAACCATGGACTTTCATGCATTAGCATTCGCCGGGTCCCGAGGAAGCTGTTTGAACATGAGGCCGCCAGGCCGAATGTTCAAATTTCTTCCGAGGGATCCGGAAAATGTTAATGCAATGAAATAACCATGAATGATCGTTGTTCTGTCATAATTGGATATTCCGACAGCAAATTTTGACGAAACCCACCAAAGCTCCCTATAAACTCCATATAAACTCTTCAAATGCGTCCAGCGAGCCAGTTCAGAATGTTGTTTACAGTGACGTTGTTACCCATTAACCATCTGATATCATCATAAAACCCTTAAAAGCAAGGTTCAGTGAGATAGCTTTACGTCAACGTAACGTAAACAAAGCAAGGCCAGTCTTGTGATATCAAAAGCTGAAAACCAAGTTTCAAACCGCATGCGAATTTCATGATTTGAACATGTTTTTTTTTTTGTTTGAGCACGGTTTCCGGTCCATTTGAGAACGGCTTCAAACAGCCATGCGCATAGATATTTATGCAAGAATAGTCTGTCACCAAGTGTGAAAAATGCATGGTAATAATATAATAATAATAATCGACTGTATTTATAGAGGGTAACACGTTTAGTAAACTGGTCTGACACATTTTTCTCCTGGTTAAAAACAAGTACTAAGCGATGTGGATAGATGTTCTAGAAAAGGTAATCCGTTGGCTCTTGCTCGAGGAAACAACACTTGATGTTAGTAGGGATTGGATTATGTACTTCACGAACTCAAGTTAGATGCTTGATCATTGACAGCGCTCCAATATAGGGATCAACCATGGTTTTTCATGCATTAACAATCGCCGGGTCCCGAGGAAGCTGTTTGAACATGAGGCCGCCAGGCCGAATGTTCAAACATCTTCCGAGGGATCCGTCAAATGTTAATGCAATGAAATAACCATGGGTGATCGTTGTTCTTGCATGACTTACGAATCCGATCGCAAATTTTGACGAAAACGCCCCAAAACTCCATATAATTTCCATATAAACTCTTCAAATGCGACAGGAAAACCAAAAATGGCGGCCATTTCAGAATGTTGTTTACAATGGCGTTGCCATGCAGTATCCCTCTGACGTCATCAAAGAACCCTAAAACGCTACGTTCAGGGCGATAACGTTACGTCGCTCAACGTAACCTAAACAAAGCAAGGCCCGTCTTGTGATATCAAAATCTAAAAATCCATGTGCAAACGGCACGCGAATTTCATGATTTGAACATGGTTTTTGCTGTTTGAGCACGGTTTTTGGTCCATTTGACAATAGCTTCAAACACGGGGGGCGGGGGGGGGGTGGTTTTACGGCCCTTTCAAGATTATTTCACTCATATCGAGCCGATCGTTAATCAGAGGTGGGCGAAAACCGGAGTACTCGGAGAAAAACCACCTGACCTTCCGTTGCAGAACTTGGCGCCTCACGTGTGACCCGAGCGAGGCTCTAATCACAGCGGTGAGAGACCTAATGATCAAGAGTCAGCGCTCTTAACCACTAGGCCACGGAGGCCCGTAGCTTCAAACAGCCATGCGCATAGGATTTATGCAAGAACACTCCTTTACTTACATCAAACATGAGTATTACTAACACCATTGTCTATCATTTCCTTAGACATTAAATCTTTCTGCCATGCGTGAGATTGTAACTATGGCTGGCTAATCGGAGCTGAAAAGATAATCGATTATCAGTCCTATTGTGATCGATAATCGATTAGTTATCATTGAATATTCGAAAATAATTTTATCTCTCTGGCTTTCTGTCAGAGCATGACTCTAACCATATGTTGTACTTTGCCATAATTATTTGAACAGACAGGCCTGAGCAAACAGTCTATATCCAGATGAGACTCTGCGGCGTCTCACCAGAGTATGCATTGTTTGCGACCCATCTAGCTATTTTAGGGACAACGTCGGTTAGTAAATTTTACTCATAAAAATAATCGATACAAGCAAATCAGTAATGATGATCATTTTTGTGGAATTTATCGATCCATTAATCGATTAATCGAGTATTTAATCTTCAGTATCTCTTACCAGCCCCATTACGTAAACACGCCGAAAACAAGAATAGAAGAAAAATAGTAATAGTTTTCTTATTTCTGTTTAAAATATAGATTACATGTATAGGTACACGTAAGAATTGCATCGACGATGCGGTTCTAACGATTACTCACAATCTATGTTTTGAGCAGAAATAAGAAAAAATATGTATATCCTTGTAAATCCCAGTTTTATTATGTAAAAATGGTGTTCAATGGCGATCAAAATTATATACATGTAGGCGTGTTTTCAATAAATGTTTACCCATATATGCATAGCGGCCCTTAATGGGACAATGCCAAACAGTGTAGACCCAGATCACACGCAGTAGAGTCTACACTGTTTGCTTAAAGTACATACATTTTTTATAAAATTGACACCCCCTTGGAAAGTGATAAAGATAAGGGTTAATATATTCTCGCCAATATTTGTTTAAGGTATGGGTTCAGGACTTACTCAGACATGCTTGACAGCGGTATTTGTCGTTATAGTGGTGGCGTTACAAACAGGTATGTATCATGCATATGTTATTTTGGACCATGATGCTAGCATTTCGCGGCCCCCGCCACCGGGGCTGGGAGAAATAGATTGAACTGCATGATGCTTCCACGCAGGGCTGAAACCAACCGCACATGAGTACTGGTAAACCAATTAGGAGATCTAAGCATGCCCAGGTAAAGTGATGCGAGTTGGACCGTTCATGCACGTAAACCATATTGGTTTAATTTGGCGACAGAGCTTGAGATGTCATTTCATCTCAATGTCGGGTAAAAGTCCCGTGAAAATGGAAGCAACGTCTCCAAAATGACCCAAATAGTGTTTATGGGGACGATAAACCTCAAAACAAAGCTTGCATTGCGCTAATATGATAGAACTGCAGGCGAATTCGCCATTATTTTTCACCCGCGACAATAAAAACAAATGATAACGTCACAATTTTCTGTGACATCGTGGATTGTTTCATGGTAATGCCAATATCTCAATATCCATGCGACTTTATTTATTTATTTATTATACCGTATTTATATAGCACTCTTTTCATATAGAATATACGTTCAAAAGTGCTTTACATAACAAGCTGATTTAAAATATTAAAAATGTTAAAAAAAAAATTCAATTATGATTATAAAATATATCAATGTACTCTTAAAATACAGACTACTTTAGAATGCTATCAGTATTCAATTAAAACACTGTAATAACTTTAAGACCCGACATGAAACAGTTAAAACTTGTTTGATTGTTTGTTTGATTTGATGTTTAACGTCCCCGTCAACACTGTAAAGGTCATTTTGGAGACGTTGCTTCCAATTTTGTGGGACTTTTACTCGACATTGAGATGAAATGACATCTCACGCCCTGCCGCCCAATGAAACCAATATGGTTTATAAGCATGGACAGGCCAACTCGCACTGCTTTGCCAGGGCAGGCTTAGATCCTCTAAGCTGCTTACCAGTACTCGTTTGCGGGTCGGTTTCAGCTCTACGTGGAAGCATCATGCATGCCATTTTTTTCTTCAAGCCCCGATGGGCGGGGGCCGAGCGACATAGTGCATTTTTCACATCCAAAAATGGCTACTTTTCTCATGAACATTCGTGATATTTGTCTTATTTATACTGAAAACATACGTTGTGGGCCTCATTTGTGGCTGCTCATTAGAATCGCCCCAATGAGGCGTCTTGGAGCTTAAATAAGAAAAACAATGTATATCCTCGTAAACCTCAGTTTCCTGTATATAACGTTCGGTTTAGAGGATGTCCATTTCACAATGTTAGTTGTTGCCTGATGCTCTGTCTCTGGTCAGGTCCATCGGTCGTCTTTTGCCCAAGCATTTCAGTGTTTCTCGCTGTCGAGTTCTCACCGTTGTTTCATCTCTGTAGTTGTTTGATTTTTGTGTTCACGGAGCTGTTGCACTGATGAGTCAGGAGGCCTTCATGCGGACTGAACAAATTGTTTGTCTAAATCGCGACGGAAGTAAGGGCGAGGATTGTGGTCGCCTAAAATCGATTAAATCCCCCCCACCCCCCTCACCAGTGGAATTTGTTTCATTGGCCCTTCTAAGGCGGTTTACTTTTGTTATGGTATAGTTGTTTCGTGTTTGTGCTTTTTTCCCTTTGGTGTTTCTGATGGGAGCTGTTGGTTGATTGTATCGATTCCTGATCATTGCCTTCTCTTCTGTTTTATTAATGTCATGTAAATGCTTGTTTTGAACAACATTACTCGCTGTACATCACTTTCTCCTCTTTCTTCCAATTTCACCTTAACCCTTATCTTACTGTTGACAACCCCTATCTTTGCAAACAGTCTAGCTCCTGATCAGATGGCTTCTGATCATGATCTACACTGTTTGGCATTCAGTTTATGAGTTTATAACAATAAATTACATCAAGTAATTTGATTGGTTGATAGAGAGAAATGGGTGTGGCTTATATGAATATTCAGCAAGATAAGGGTTAACCCCAGGAGGCGACACAGCCGATGTACGTTAGTATACACTCCAGATTTACAGGATGAACGCCTACACAGTAAGCATGTATTTACGGTACTCGTAGGTATGAAAAATAAAGCACAACCTGGTTTGATTAACCTCCGTTGTTTTGACATTAAGGACTATGAAAATGACTTCCTAGCACGTGGGCTAAACTCATAGGTGTTTAGCATGTTGACATATGTCAGAAAACAATCTATAATGCTCCAAATTAAGTGAATAAATATAAATGTGTGTGTGAATTCGGGTTTAACGTCGCTTTCAACAATTTTTAAGTCATATCACGACGGTGTCTGGTTGCGACAGGGGGCCCAATGCTCACTTGTATAGTGCTGCCTCACTGAAGTATCATGTCCCGGACACATTACATGATACCACACCCAGTCACATTATCCTGACACTGGGACGACCAATCCTAGCTCTACCCCGTAAATCCGAGTGCTAAGCAAGGAGCAGCTAGTACCATTTTAAACGACTTTGGTATGCCGCGGCCCGGGATCGAACCCGTGACCTCGAATAAATATAAAAACATGCATATTAAGAAAAGTATTTTTGTTGTTGGAAGAAAAAAAATAAAAAATCACTTTGTAAGAAAATTGCCTTTCAAAATGGTCCATTTTTGAACGACTGTTTCTCCATTGTCCTTCATTAGAGATATACCAGTTTTACACCAATATATACTTGAGTGTGTGGACTAGCAACAACGAAACGTGATTTTTCCTAAAACTGGCATTATAACATTATATCCTTGCCGACTGAATCCCTATCATTATGCAAAGTTCACTATACACTGTCATCCATGTTACAGTGTTATAGTTCGAACAAATTGACATGAGACTGGTGAACTCTATTAACATAATTTCCCACCTGGCTGAATGCATGTATTTATCTCCGTCGTCTCCCAAAAATGGCTATATTGTTATTCATGACATAGAAGTCGGTAAATGGGTCGAAATTCACGTGACGCCGAAAATTCAAGAGAAGTTTACGGCAGCCGATGTTATAGGTGCTAACGTTGACAAGTTTATTTCTTCAATAAAGGTCAGTCTCATGTCAAATTGTTTGAACTATACGCAAGGATTAATTTAACACAGGAGTTAATCAGCGTAGCGATAATAAAAATTATGACAAAGTGTTATTATGTCTTTTGGACAAAACTCTTGTATCTGTATCTATTCTTTGCAAAATAATATTTATCAAATTAACGGAAGAATAAAATATATCATGATCTAGGTATAAAAACATTTAGAATAAAATCTCGTTTTGCATGATATTTTTACCCACGATTAGTATGTTTATACCCATGATTTTGAAGCCCCCGTGGTGCAGTGGATACGCTACTCGCCTTGTAAACCAGGAATCACAGGATCGATTCCGGGCTTCTGCAGACTTTCGGATGAGTCTTTAAACCGAGGTCCCGTCTCCTTATGACCTTAGCTGTTGGTGGGACGTAAAACTCAAACACTCGTTCACTCACCCATGATTTACCTGGAGAATTTACCGACGGTGTATAGATCAATGATTTTTTACTGAACACTACGTCATACGGACCATTCCATCGGAAACCGTTATGTAGGGGTTACCAATTTTTATCTCGCTTAATTCACAAAATCTTTGGTGTATATTATTCTGATATAACATAGTTGCAGCAATACGATGTAGCGGTATTGGTTAGATACACAAACTTTAACAACCTAGTTATCCTAAGGTCATAGGTTTGAATCTCAAATTTCGAATAAAATTTTTGTTTTTCGTACTTTTTTTCCTTTAATACACAGTTTTATGCAGCCTGTGGCAAAAAAAATGTTCAAGCCGGATCTTTCCAAACGAAATAAACCGCGGGCACACAGTTCTGCGGCTTTCACCATACCATTCTGATCTGAATGCCAAAAAGATGATAAGGGGGAAATTCGAAAGGTTATATTGGCCAATGAAATTTTCAGCTTCGCATGACAGATACCAAGGCTCTGATCGAAGAAGGCATTGGAAGCATTGTTGAAAAAGAATGGTCTGCTTGCTTAACGCATGTCGAAAAGGCTGAACAGGACTATTGTTTTATTTGAATTTAGGTTTAACGTCCCCGTCAACACTGTATTGGTCTTTTTGGAGACGTTACTTCCAATTTTGTGGGACGTTTACCCGGCAGTGAGATGAAATGACGTCTCAAGCCCTGCCGCCCAATGAAACCAATAGGGTTTATAAGCATGGACGGGCCGACTCGCACCGCTTTGCCTGGACAGGCTTAGATCCGGTTTACCAGTACTCGTGTGCGGTCGGTTTCAGCTCTGTGTAGAAGCATCGTGCAGCTCATCTATTTCTTCAAGCCCAAATGGGCGGGGGCCTGAACAGGACTATTGTGAGTGAGTGTTTGAGTTTTACGTCCCACCAACAACTAAGGTCATACGGAGACGGGACCTCGGTTTAAAGACTCATCCGAAAGTCTGGAGAAGCCCGGGATCGATCTTGCGACCCCTGGTTTACAAGGCTAGTAGCGTAACCAGTGCACCACGGAGGCTTCTACAGGACTATTGTAAAAGTGACATCGCTGTTGAGGCTGAAACGGAGCAAACAATTATTCACATGGACTCTGACAGTGACGTTAGAGATAAAAGCGACGAAGGTACACTGCTTCTGAGGGTGATGAATCTACCGACACTGCCGAAGAATCAAAACTTTTTTGTAATGCAATTTCGAAATATGAAATTCTGAAATTATAAAATTAAAGTTAATGTGACTCGCTGGAGTTTGAAAATAATGTATTACATACTAATATTAAAAGAAAACAAAGGAAAAAAAAAGAAGAAAAAAATCTTAGAATTAAAAAACAACAACAAAAAAGCAACAACACCAAAACATACAAATATATAATTTACAATAAAAGAAAATCAAAATTATATGTAGAGCTGAAGCAAGGCTCAAAATATATGTATAATAATACAGAAAAAAAAATAAAAAAAAATAATAATTACGCAGTGGGTGTGTCTCTTATACCCATCGCCCTCACCACACCGAGGACTTTAATGCTATAACCACACGGCTATTTGTTATTCAGGAGAATATTGCGTACAGTAATCTTACATTCAAAACGATGCCTACCATCAAATTATTACGTAAGGTATTTGCTTTTAAGTTTTCTGTTTTTTTTTCTCGACAATTTTTGTCATATTTTTATTTTTTATCTTTTATAATTCAAACAATGAGTTCTATTGTTGCGCATGAGAATGAGTTTCAGCTTTTATTTTAGAAGTTTGCATATACGGATGACATTGACATCCCTAGATAACGGTATCAGATGGACCGACCCGTGTGACGTAATGTTCAGTAAACATTCATCGACATACCCGTGTGACGTAATGTTCAGTAAATGCAAACTTCTAAAATAAAAGCTGAAACTCATTCTCATGTGCAACAATAGAACTTATTGTTTGAATTATAAAAGATAGAAAATAAAAATACGACAAAAATTGTCGAGAAAAACTGAAAACTTAAAAGCAAATACCTTACGTAATAATTTGATGGTAGGCATCGTTTTGAATGTAAGATTACTATGCGCAACAATGCTCGTGAATAACAAATAGCCGAGTGGTTACAGAATTAAAGTCCTCGGTGTGGTGAGGGCGAGGGGTGGAAGAGACACACCTAAGGCGTAATTATTTTAAAACTTTTTTTTTTCTTTTTTTTCTGTATAATTATCTCGTACATATATTTTGAGCCTTGCTACAACTCTACATATAGTTTTGATGTTTTTATTATAAAATATTTGTTTGTTATTTTATTCTAAGATTTTTTCTTTCTTTTTTTCCTTTGTTTTCTTTTAATATTAGTAGGTAATACATTATTTTCAAACTCCAGCGATTCACATTAACTTGAATTTCATAATTTTGGAATTTCATATTTCGAAATTGCATTACAAAAACAGTTTTAATTCTTCGGCAGTGTCGGTAGATTCATCATCCTCAGAAGCAGTCTTTGTACCTTCGTCGCTATCATCCCCAACGCCACTGTCAGAGGCCATGTGGTTAATTGTTCGCTCCGTTTCAGCCTCAACAGCGATATCACTTGTACAATAGTCCTGTTAAGGCCCCCGCCCATTTGGGCTTGAAGAAATAGATGGGCTGCACGATGCTTCTACGCAGAGCTGAAACCGACCGCACACGAGTACTGGTAAACCGCTTAGAGGATCTAAGCCTGCCCAGGCAAAGCGGTGCGAGTCGGCCCGTCCATGCTTGTAAACCCTATTGGTTTCATTTGGGCGGCAGGGCTTGAGATGTCATTTCATCTCAATGCCGGGTAAACGTCCCACAAAACTGGAAGCAACGTCTCCAAAATGACCAATACAGTGTTGACGGGGACGTTAAACCTCAAATCAAACAAAACAATAGTCCTGTTCAGCCTTTTCGACATGCGTTAAGCAAGCAGACCATTCTTTTTCAACAATGCTTCCGATGACTTCTTCGATCAGAGCCTTGATATCTGGCATGTGAAGCTGAATATTTGATTGGCCAATATAATCTTTCGAATTTCACCCATATCATCGTCAAAGATTGGCATTCAGATCAGGCTGGTATGGTGAAAGCCGCAAAACTGTGTGCCTGTGGTTTATTCGTTTGCAAAGTTCCAAAAGATCTGGCTTGAACATTTCTTGCCACAGAATGCATAAAACTGTATTAAAGGAAAAAAGTACGAAAAACAAAAATGTTATTCAAAATTTGAGATTCGAACCTGTGACCTTTGGATAACTAGGTTGTTAAAGTTTAAAGTTTATGTATCTAACCAATACCGCCACATCGTATTGCTGCAACGATGTCATATCAGAATAATATACATCAAAGATTTTGTGAATTAAGCGAGATAAAAGTTGGTAACCCCTACATAACGGTTTCCGATGGAATGGTCCGTATGACGAAGTGTTCAGTAAACAGTCATCGGTCTATATACACAGGAATTGCTGTCAGTATGACCGTTCGGTGGGCATTTAAAAGGATGGCTATAATGTTATTATGACAGTTTTTGCAAAAACTACTTCTCTGGTCGGGCCCATCGGAGTCTAACTGTTGGTTTCTTTTGTGGATTCTTGCTGTCGAGTCCTTACCGTTGTTTAATCTCTGTGGTTGTTTGATTTTTTGTGTTTACGGAGATGATGCATTGATTAGTTAGGAGGCATTCGTGCGGACTGAACATATTATTTGTCTTAATCGGGACGGAAGTAAGGGCAATGATTGTGGCAACGTAAAATCGATTTAAGCCCTCCAGTGGAATTCGTTTCCGCTGACCGTTCCAAGGCGATTCTTCTGTCGTGGTTTAGTTTTGTTATGGTTTGTCTATTGGTCTTTGTGTCGCTTATATCATTTTACTTTGGGTAGCCTATTGGCTATTTTGTGGGAAAGTAACTGTCCTTTTGGCTTTTCGCTATTTATGTTTCCATTAGGGTCTGTTGTTTCGTGTTTGTGTTTCTTTCCCTTTGGTGTCTCCGATGGGAGCTGCGGGTTAATTGTATCGATTCCTAATCATTGCCTCCACTTCTATTCTCCTCTTTGCAAGGACACGAAATATGCTTTAGGTTGATGTAAAAACTGAATGTTTCCGACGAAGGACAATGGAGAAGCCGACGTTCAAAAATTGACCATTTTGAAAGGTAAGTTTCTAATAAAGTAATTTATTATTGTATCTTCTAACAACAAAAATACACTTTTTGATAAGCATATTTTATGATTGGTCATATTATTTGGAATATTATATGTTGCTTTTCTAGAAACTTGTCGTCATTCTGAACAACCGTAAATTTTAAGCTTACGTGCTCGGTTGACATTTGTATATACCTAAGACTGTGGTGTATACCTACGGGTATCGCTCGGTAAATATCTTGCCTTCACTACATGTATTTAACATGTACACTTAATATTTTCCAGTTCTGTGGTGTATTCCTTGCTTCCAAAGGATAACCCTTTTATACAACATATTTAACGTCACTACAGCTGATGTCTGGGAATTTGTGGCTGCCGTTAAATGTCTCCCTGCCCTACATCATAGTGTAGTTTATATTTTCTTGTCCTTTGGGATCATTGATTCCATTGTGAAATTTTGAAAATATTTTGATGAGGTCCAATTGGCCGAAACTAGCCAGTCTGGCCCAGAAAACATGTACACTTCATATTTTGCAATTCTGTGGTGTATTCCTTGCTGCCAAAGGATAACCCTTTTATATAACATATTTAGGGTCACGCTTGACTTTTTCTTTTACAAATAGTCACCCTGCACAGCAATAAACACTTCCTCCATCGATGTTCCAAAGCTGAAAGTAATAGAATTCAGGGGGTTTAGAGTCAATTCACCCTCCAACCGCTACCTTAAGCTCTTAATCTGTCCGGAAGTGACGTCCGCGCAATTCTTTCTTCAAGTTCCGAAACAAAAATAATGGACACTCGGACAGCTTGTTGTTCTTTTCTAAGGTATTTTGGCACCAAACGCACTGAAAGTTTCCTTGTGGCCAGCAGTTCATGTAAAATGGTAAAAAGGCTGCCCGAGAAATCTTCTAGCCATTTCTGAAACTTTCATTCGCCTTTTCTGCTTTACTAGTTCCCTTAGATTTTCACTAGTGGCGTCATCTGTAGCGTTCACAAGTCTTCACCGACGGTGCTCGTCTTCCAACGTTACCCGACCACGTTTAAAATCAGCAACCCATTTTAAACAATTGATTTTGTTTGATTTGAGGTTTAACGTCCCCGTCAACACTGTAAAGGTCATTTTGGAGACGTAGCTTCCAATTTTGTGGGACTTTTACCCGACATTGAGATTAATTGACATCTCAAGCCCTGTCGCCCAATGAAACCAATAGGTTTATTAGCACGGACGAGCCGCCTCGCACCGCGGTTACTGGACAGGCTTAGATCCTCTAAGGGGTTTACCAGTACCAGTGTGCGGGCTGGGTTCAGCTCTGCGCGGAAGCATCATGCAGCCCATATATTTCTTCAAGCCCTATGAGCGGGGGCCGTTTAAACAATTGAATATGAAGAAGCAATCTTTCCGTAAACTTCATACAATTCCTCATAAACATTATGGTTCGGCCTTTTTTAAAAGCAGGTATCTAATTCTATGCTCTGTACCACATTTATGAAGAAATTTCGGCAACACTGACCTCTTCCATGATATTTTACCTCACCAGGACTACAAACACTAGACTGAACGATAAAATTTTGTGTAACCATCCATAAGGTACTGATGTATAATATACTCGGATTCAATGATAACG
Source organism: Lucinisca nassula (assembly GCA_963580285.1). Taxonomy (NCBI): domain Eukaryota; kingdom Metazoa; phylum Mollusca; class Bivalvia; order Lucinida; family Lucinidae; genus Lucinisca; species Lucinisca nassula. The sequence goes on from OY757017.1 coordinate 124,297,407, forward strand.
TACCACTTTTAGAATTTTGATTGCTTTAGTTTAGGGTAAAAATGACTGACATTTTCAACTGATTAATACGGTGTTGAAAAGTTGTCACGGAAGCATGAGTTTGTTTGACACGAATACTGGTTGATTTTCATGATGTGCATGTGCACGTGCAAAATGCAAAAATTGCATTTTTTCGGAATCACAATATTTTTTGCACTTTCTTTACTGTCATTATAAGCTCAAGATTCTTTACGTTAAAAGCCAGCGAAACATTTCGTAAGAACAAGCCAATGGGACATCTAAGTAACGTCGATCGTAATCGTGCCCTCGGTATGGTTGAAGGTGGACTTTCATACCGCCAAGTTACAGAGCGTATGGGATTTTCGATCGTTTTGTGTCATTTACGCGACCGATTCAGGACGTCTTGGGAAACAGCCCAGGAAACAGTGGGAACCGATAACCTACGCGTAAGTGCCTTCACTGTATGGCGGCGTCTCCAAGAATGTGGTATTTCTAGCATTAAGACGTATAGGGGGAACAATTTGACGGCGGAACGTCGAATCAGGTCGACGGAGTATCCGATGGACACAACAGCGTGGCGTAGTGTAATGTTCAAGGATGAGTCCCGTTTTTGTGTTGAAATGTTTGATAGGCGTCGTAAAGTATGGCGTCGGCGTGGGGAGCGATTTCAAGACTGTTGTGTTAAACAGGTATCCACGTTAGGGTGATGTTAGCGTAATGGTTTTGGGAGGGATCTCATAGCGCCACAAAACCTAAGTCATCGTTGTTGATGGCAATTTGACGGAACATCGGTACATCGATGAAATCTTAGAGCCTTTTTACGCAAAAATAGTGACGTTACGCTTTTCTAACAGGATATTGCACGTGCTCTTTCTGAGAGGCTAACCGCGGACTTTTTCAATCAAGTTCTTGCTTTGTCTGCGTTTTCGCTGGATAGAAACCTAATTGAGCACCTTTCGGACCAGCTCGGAAAACGCGTGTGCAGCCGACGTCATCCGCCAACCAACCGCCAGCAGCTTGCCATGGCGCTACAGGAAGAATGGGACAACATCACACAAGACCAGATACAGCGTTTAATTCAAGCATGCAGCGTCGATGCCAAGCAACGCTTGACGCTAATGGTGGATACCTGGTATTAGGATATATGATTTTGATTTTTCGGGTATGTGGACTTATTCGGGTCTCCGTATCTCTGCATCCAATGAAATGCTGTAACCATCACGTGAACAAGGTAAATGTTCCAATCTACACTTCACTGCAAATACCCGCTTGTGCCCGAAATCTCTATTTCGGTGCCTGAGAACCTAAAATCAATCTCAATCCAAGCAAAGCTTCAGGACCTGACTCCATAAAACTCATTGTTCTGAAAACCTAAGCAATGAAATAACCCCTTTCCTTGCCATTTTATTCCAAAAGTCACTCAACACAGGGCAGGTCCCAAAGGACTGGACCAAAGCATGTGTTACCCACATCTTAAAAAAGGGGGATAAGAGTGACCCCATTAATTATCGCCCCATATCACTAACATGCATTCGTTGCAAAGTGATGGAACACATTGTAGCTTCTAGCCTGTCCAAGCACCTTAACAGTAACAATATATTGTATAACCTCCAACATGGGTTCTGAGAGAGGAGGTCTTGTGAAACCCAGCTCATCCAGTTATGTGATGAGCTTGCACGAAACACCTCACAAAGTCGCCAAACTGACCTTATCTTATTAGACTTTAGTAAGGCCTTGGACAGAGTAAATCACTTTAAGCTGCTTCACAAATTTCACCAACATGGTGTGAGAGGCAATACTCTGTCCTGGATCAAAGTATTTCTGATTGGGCGTTCTCAAACAGTAGTACTGGAGGGCGAATACTCATCAGAAATCCCTGTAAATTCTGGAGTTCCACACGGTTCTGTGCTTGGTCCCTTACTATTCCTCCTCTATACAAACGACCTACCTGAGAATATACACTCACAGGTCCGACTTTTTGCTGATGACACAGCTATTTACATCACAGTCAATAACCAGGACGACTCTGACACACTCAAAATGACCTTGACACCTTACAAACATGGGAAACCCTGTCGGAAATTGATTTTAATCCAAGTAAGTGTCACGTCTTACACATAACAAAATCTAGGCATCCAGCTCAGCACATCTACATGCTACATGGCCAGGCATTAGAAGCAGTTGATCACGCCAAATATCTAGGCGTAGACATCAGCAAAGACCTGAGCTGGAATACTCACATTAACAGGATCACAAACTAACTAAGTCTAACTGTTGGTTTTCTTTTGTTCCAGCATTTCAGTGGTTTCTTGCTGTCGAGTCCTCACCGTTGTCTCACCTCTGTGGTTCTTTGATTTTTTGTGTTCACGGGGGTGTTGCGCTGGTGAGTTGGGGGCCTTCGTGCGGACTGAACAAATTATTTGTCTAAATCGCGACGGAAGTAAGGGCGAGGATTGTGGCCACGTAAAATCGATTTAAGCACCCCCTCCCCCCCCCCCCACTGGAAATCTTTCCACTGACCGTTCCAGGGCGGTTCTTCTGTGGCGATTTATTTATGTTGTTGTTTGTCACTTACTGTGTGTATCACTTGTGTCTTTTAATTTTGGATGGCCATATGGCCATTTTGTGGGAAAGTAACTGTCCTTATGGCCTTCCTTTGTTTAGGTTTCCATTATGGTCTGGTCGCTTAATGTTTGTATTTCTTTCCCTTTGGTGTCTTTGGTGGGTGGAGTAAGTTAATTGTATCGATTCCTGATCTTTGTTTTACTTCTACTTCACAACAACAGCAAACAGGACACTAGGTTTCTTGAAAAGAAACATCAAAACAAAACACACAGGGATTTTGCGAAGCAGCATATCAGACTTTAGTTCGTCCCCAAGTCGAATATGCATCCCCTGTATGGAGCCCATACACACAGACCTACATAAATAAAGTTGAAATGGTCCAAAGACGGGCCATACGATAGGTTAACAGCAATTACTCCCCTTATGCTAGTGTTACAAGCATGCAAAACTCACTAGGTTGGCGTTCACTTGAGAACAGGCGACCGACTCCCGCCTGATACTATTTTACAAAATAGTAAATAGTCTAGTTGCTGTTCCCCTCCCTCCATATATTAGCCATCCCATCAGATTGACCAGCAGCCCCCGCCTATAGGGGCTTGAAGAAGTATATGGGCTGCAGGATGCTTCCACGCATAGCTGAATCCGGCCCGCACACTAGTACTGGTAAACCGCTTAGAGGATCTAAGCCTGTCCAGGAACCGCGGTGCGAGGCGGACCGTCCATGCTAATAAACCCTACTGGTTTCATTGGGCGACAGGGCTTGAGATGTCATTTCATCTCAATATCGGGTAAAAGTCCCACAAACTTGGAAGCAACGTCTCCAAAATGACCTTTGCAGTGTTGACGGGGACGTTAAACCTCAAATCAAACAAACAAACAAAAAATCAGATTGACCAGGCATATGCACCCCCTTCGCTATGTCCAGATACCGACTACAGCCAGCTACTATAAATACTCTTTTTTCCCTTGGCCATTGTACAATGGAATCAACTTCCCCATCATCTTCCTGTCCTCCAAGACCTAGAGTCATTTAGGTCATGGGTAAGGACAGTGTCACACTATATGCCCTAATCCACAACACTTGTTTTTATCTGCTTGTATTCTCTTCTCTAACATAAACTTTTAACTTTTCCTCCATACTGTCTCACTTTTACTTCTTTTACTTTGTCTTGCACGACGCCTCTGCGGACACAACTGCACGATAGTCCTCTTAACGGGGTTGCTGCAGTATAAACATATAGGTAGACAAGTCCGTGAAATGAACACCCCCTTAAACCCCACTTTATATATGGAAAACAGGGGTTTAGGGGGGTAAACATTATTTTTCCTTATTTCTGCTCCAAAACATAGGTTGTGGGTACTCGATAGAACCGTCTCAATGAGACGGTTCTAACGAGCACCCACAACCCCAAAACATAGGTTGTGCGTACTCGTTAGAACCGCCTCAATTAGGCAATTCTAACGCGCGCCCACAACCTATGTTTGCAGTATAAATAAGAAAAATATCACGGATTTTCACAAAAAAAGTTGCCATTTTGGAGATAAGCACGGGTGTGTTATCGTAATGCTTTGCAGCGAGTATGTATGTAAGTTGGTGATAATTCATTAAACGTGATCAAATGCTGGAAATGTTGTGTATCAATTAAAATATTAGGTACAGTACTAGCGGTGCGTTTTCATTGAATCTGAGAATATGTGAAAAGGCGTGCACTTGCCACGGCCCAGTTACTGGGTTAGGCCAGTTAACTATTGAACCACCCTCGTATTTAATCCTGTGATTCAATATAAAATTTAGATCCAGCATACTCTATATTTGATTTTGGTTGAGCGTTCGTGATTTTATATCCATCACATACATCTTTACTGCTCCATTCCTGGACATTTGATAAATAGAGGGTATTAAAGATTTATTTTTCCTTTTCTCCTACAAAGGGAAGCAAATATACCACTTCAACTTCCAATCACTTAATGCCTGCAAAAAGCTCTTCAAGTTCTCGGAGCGTCTTAAAATATGTTTTATAAAAGGGTTATCCTTTGGAAGCAAAGACTGCACAAAAGAACTGAAAACCATGGAGTGTAGAAGTTTTTTCTGGGCTAGGCCTCACCAGTGACCCTTATATATTTTCCGAATTCCACAATGGAATCAATGAGCCCAAAGGACAAGGGAACATAAAATACACTATGATGAAGGGGAGGGAGACTTTTTACGGCCGTCACATATTCCCTTAACATCAGCTGTAGTTACGTTAAGTATGTTCTATAAAAGGGTTATCCTTTAAACGTCTCTAATAAATTTACACTCTCGGTAAAGATAGTTCAAATGGGTAAAACAATTTAAGATAACATGTAATGACTTGCAATATCCATTTGCCACTAATATTACTTTGACACCATGTTTTTTCCACTTATACACCTTAATAGACGCCACGCCCATCAGGGCTTGGAGAAATAGATTGGGCTACATGGTGCTTCTACGCAGAGCTGAAACTGCCACATTTGAGTACTCCTAAACCGCTGAGGACTTAGCCTGCCCAGGGCTTGAGATGTCATTTTATCTACATGTCGTATACAAGTCCCACAAAATTGAAAACAACGGCTCCAAAATGACCTAAAATGTGTTGACGGGGACATTAAACCTCAAGTCAAAAAAAAAACAAAAAAAAAAACACTTTAGTACATACGTAAAACAATGCAATGTATACGGAAGCTGTATATGGCCTGATCTATATTAGTACCAGGAGATGTCATTTCATCTTAATGTCGGGTAAAAGTCCCACAAAATTGGAAGCAACGTCTCCAAAATGACCTTTACAGTGTTGACGGGGACGTTAAACCTCAAATCAACCAACCAACCAGGTTTTGTAATGACAGACAAGCTACCGATGGTGAAATTTTATATTTAAAATGTTTCAGGTTTTCTCTCTTTTTGTGTTCTACACTTGCTGTCATCTAGTGGGAGATCACTTTTGGGGCTGTTTAAAAGTGTTCTTAAAGAGACCACTTTTGATCAGTCGCATAATTGGTCTTAGGAATTTTACTGTACTGGGTAAACATTTCCGTTGCATCAAAGATGAAAGATGAAGTCGTATTCCACCCCGCAAAGATTGAACGATATTATAAACAGAACAATAACATGTTTTCGTTTTCATCATACTCATCAGCCCATAAGCTGAATAAGACAAGAACTAAGACATTCATCAGACTGTGCGGAAACGCAGGTGAAACGAGTTCTATGTTGTACTCATATATCCAACGATTTTGATATCACTAAATTATTGTACATGTATTTGTAACTATGACAGTCACAATTTGCGTTAAGTTATGTTAGCTTTGCTTGTAAAACATGTCGGAAACTATGTCTTCCATAGAAATAGACGTCTCCTTTAATAATTTTAGCATGGAAACAATCCTTGGAGCGTTGGTTATTACTTATCAAAGATTATTAAAATAACTGAAAATCTTACAATACAGGAAAGTGTGCAACACCACCAGTTACGAGTCCAAAGGCCACGGTTCCAAAGACCACAGTTCCAACGGTCGCAGCTCCAAAGGTCACAGGGCCCAATCTTGGAGGCGGTGCTCTTCCAAAAGTTACACTTCCCGGAGTCGTAAGCCATGTAGGTGCTAATCCTGGAGTATCGGGACCGACAAACGCCGGATCACCTCCAGGTCAGTACTTATCCACGCGAAAAACACTAGCTAACCCTTCTTCATTTGGGAATAAAATAGTTTCCTGCCTGCTATTAACAATCGGAGCACTGAGAGAGCATTAGTGGGTCGATTGTCTCTGAGTGCAGACTCGGAATATAGTCCTAAACCGAGATTTAAACTGTTCGTTTAACCGCTAAATTCCAATATTTTAAGCAAGCGGTGTAGACCAGATTGGACGCGCGTTCTTCGGCGTCTGATTACGTTTCCAATGTTTGCAAATGCCCAAGTCAGAGGCACAGTCCAGATTTTACATGTTACACAGCACTATTACGTCACAGGGAGGAGATTGAGTATAAGTAACCTGTACCTGGGTTTGTAAATAGTCAACTGTAGTCACGTCGGTTAACTACTCTGCTCTACAACGAAGACTGCGGGTACTTGTTAAAATGCCACGTAAACTTTGTCTTGAAACTGAATGACGTTCCTGGTGTTGCACTGGAAACACTGGGAGCGTTTTGCAGGTTTTCCGCTGTGTTTATTTATTTTCTTCTCCTATCCAACTTCATCCTGTGCCCTCCTGTATACATGTACATGTACAGTGTATCTGCTAAATAGGACCAGCACAGCAAATTCAGCTTTCTGTACTTTCAACACGCCATTGATAATGCTAAAGCGCATATACAAAACAAGGTTTGCTGGAACTGTATGTTTTCGTGTTTAAACATTACTATATATGAGCTGGTGGGAATCAAACTATCTACATATAGCTCATTATGTTCGACAGTGTCTGGTTGTCGCCCGATGATGTTTGCCAACGGGCTTCGGGTGATTTCGTCTGCATCCGATAGACGGCGTTGTGGAGAACACTAGTGATCTCCCTTCGTTATTATCACCCCTTCGGTTCGCACATAACCATGGGTAGCCAGTAATTGATTTGAGGTAGAAAAGCCTACGCATGCCACTGCGCATGGCTCGAAATGCATGTCTGTTAATTTAAAATACGACCTTTGGAAATTCTGTTTGCGAGTGTTAGAAACATACTTATTTCAAGATAATGAAAAAAAAATCATTATGCAAAATATAAACTATGTCAGTATACTAAGCACTGATACGGTATGCCTGGCTCGGCAATTACCATTGCTGAACTCGGACGCATCAGTAGTTGGCTATAAATGGACGTAGTGGCTTCTGCTAGATGAAGACATCAACGACAAGGGAACCAATCAAAGAGAACACGTACCTTTAAATTGATGCAATTCCCTGCTGTCTGCTGGAGCGATAACAGTCATTATTGCAGACAATTTGGGTACAGATTAGATAGATCTTCTAGGAGCAGTTTCACCAGGAACCACACTGTTTGTCTGCATACATAAAATATTTGAAAATACAAGTGAAAGCAATGATCAGGAATCGACGCAATTAACCCACAGCGGAAGAAACACTAACGTGGAATATCTAGAAATGGAAACACCAATAGCGGAAAGCCAAGAGAACAGTTACTTTTTCACTAAATGGCCAACTGGCTATCCAAAAATAAAAAATATAAACGATACACTCACTCCAAGACCAACCATTACAAAAGTCAACCACGACAGAAGAACCGCCTTGGAATGGTCAGTGAAACGAATTCCACTTGGGGGTTGGGGGGGGGGGGGGGGCTAAAATCGATTTTACGCTGCCGCAATCCTCGCCCTTACTTACCGTCGTTTAAGACTAACAAACACTTTGTTCAGTCCACAGGAAGGCCTCCTAACTCATCGGTGCATCATCTCCGAGAGCACAAAAATCAAACAACCACAGAAATAAAACAACAACAAGAAACCTCTGAAATGCTGGAGCAAACGAAAACCAACAGTTAGACTCCGCTGGATCCGACCAGAGACAGAGCATCAGGAACCAACCAATATTACATAAAATTAAATTCCCTCTAATTCTCAGTAAGCCTTTACACTGGAACGGTCATAGAAACTGATGTCTGACCGACCGGGGTGCAATTAAAGAGGGAAGCAAAGCTGTCAACCGTGATTTGGTTAACTACCATGCATGTAGTCTGTCGTATAACATTTATGTTGCGCCCAATCGTTTTATGTCGCAAAATGATTTTACGATATTGGTTGCTGGAGTCATTGCAAGTATATATTTTTCTGATTTTATATACTAAGTCACCATAAAAATCGGGTTCCGATAGACCTTGTTGCAACATTCATTTCAGTCCAACATTGAATTTAGAAATTAAATCGGAATTATGTCTATAAAACTTTGAAAAGGCTTTGTGTAGATTATGATACCGATAACCCTGATTAAGAAGTTTAGCAGTTAACAATTTATTACGAGTGTTGAAGTCAGTTGCAAGACTAGACACTCTGGCAAATCGAATTAATTGCCATGGAAATCGAAAAATTGGCAAGAACATAAAGCAGACAACATAAACAGTGGCATCTTAAGAATTAAAGTGGCAGTTTTGATGAACCGAGACTTAACCCTGAAACACCAGTGTTTTAAACAAAAAGTGTAGACCGTGATCAGACACCGCAACCACACCCCAATATTCCTGTCCAGATTCTATTGATAACCCTTCTTACTTAACACTCTAGCCTAAAATCAAAAAGGATTAGCACGACTAGTTTCTAGTAATAACCGTAACCTTAGTTTCCCCAAATCGGTGCAAGTCACGTGTACTCTAGCACTAAAAGAGGTTTTGTCATTAGTGACATTGGGTCGATTGTTTATTTGGGTGATTGATAAACAATCGACCCAAAAATTACGTCATGTGATCAAGTCAAGTCCGATAGATCAGGTCAGGTCAGGCCGGTCTGTCAATCGATCAGTCAATCAATCAATCGATGACTTGTTTTCCTTCTGGCCATCTTGAGAATTAAATGCCGAAGATCCCAGGAAAAAAATAAAAATGCCACAAAAGCGCATGTGTCAACAACATTTACTCCATGCTACGTTTACAGAAACGTCTGAAGTGCGTTGCAGAACTTGGCAGCTCACATGTGACCCGAGCCAAGCTCGAACTCGCTCACAGCGGTGAGAGACCTAATGATTAAGTGATAGCGCTCTTATCCACTAGATCACGGAGGCCGGTCGAATTCCTTCGTGTCTCAAAACCCGATAGTTTGATAGTTTTCCTGATTAATATGTTATGTACAGAGTTTCTCTGTTTAAAGAGTTTTATTTCACGGACATTTAAATGTGGTTGGGCGGATGGCTGACTTGAACAGCGTATACTCAAAGACCATATTATGCATTTCGGCGCTGTTGTTCTTCTTCTTCACGGTCGAGGTCAGGAGTCTTCTAAGACTATGAATTGACCTTAAGACTGTAAATTGGCCTTCGTTATACTATGAACTGTGGGTGTAAGAATATTTTTGTTAAAATATATTAAAAACACATATTGTTACGACTCGTCTTTATTGCACAAAAATATAAGCTACGCCACGAGTATACCTATTTTACACCTGCGCAATCTGATCTGCAGTGTTCGCTTCTTGGATAGTACGCGATATCTGATGATAGTCTGAGCAGATAAGCAGCAGGGTTCTGTTTAACCTAGACACAAATACCAACTCAAGCATATTGTAATACACTTGCCTATGTAATGCGACGTCTAATTGGAATGTCAAATATAAAACTAGTTATCGGAAGTGAGTGAGTGAGTGAGTGTTGAGTTTTACGAGGGTAGGCTGAAAAGTTCTGAGCCTGACCAAGAAGCAGCCATCGAACAGCCATGAAATTTTGTATTCATTAAATCCAAACATTTATTACCTGATTTGACTCAAATGAGTTCAAGTTTACCTGCAATAACGTAGAAATTCTAGACTTTGAAAATTGATACTAGCACGTTTTTGAGAAAATGGACAAAATCTAGCATCGTGATGTCATCAAGTAGCTCCATTAAAAGGGGTTAGCTCCTAAGGACATTCATGTCGATATGGTTGCTACATTAGGGGATGATGCCCCTTCGTATGCAACCGTGAAAAGGTGGGCAGCAAATTTTAAGATGGGCAAGGACAGCCTTGAAGATGATGACCGATGTGGACGACCCACAATAGCAACAGCTGAGGAAACCATCAGCCAAGTGCACAGGGCAGTGATGGATGACAGGCGTTTAACTGTGAATCAGTTAGCTAACACTGTTGGCATCTCCTGTGAACGAGTAGAGAACATTCTACACAGTGAATTAGGAATGTCGAAGGTTTCCGCCAGATGGGTGCCACGGTTTTGACGCCTGACCAAAAGGTGACCAGACTGAACGTCACAAACTTGGCTATTTTTGAAGCATATGATTTTCTTGACCGTTTTAACACTCAGGATGAGTGTTGGGTTCATCACTTTGAGCCAGAGATCAAAAGACAATACATGCAATGGAAGCACCCTGGCTCACCCCCTCCAAAGAAGGCAAAGGTTGTCTCGTCTGCAAGAAAGGTGATGGCATCAGTGTTCTGGGATGCCAAGGGTATAATATTCATAGATTGCCTTCAAAAGGGCAGAACAATTAATGGGGAGTATTAGGCAGATCTGCTAAAACAATTGCGAAAAGCAATTTAGGCTAAACGACCCGGAAAATTGACAAAAGGGGTCTTGTTCCATCAGGACAATGCGCCTGCTCAAATCGGTTGTCGCAATGGCTGCTGTGCATTACTGTGGCTATACACTTGTCGATCACCCTCCGTATTCACCTGATCTAGCTCCATCATATTATTTCCTGTTTCCAAACATGAACAAGAGGGCCATGATGGCCCTGGATCGCTCACCTGATCCATAGTGTAACAAGTGGGCCCCAGAGAGGGCCATTATTGGCCCCAGGGCTTTAATGTACATAATGTTGAGGGAGGTCTTAAAGGTGAAGCTTCATACCAAACATCAACAAAGGCTAAAATTTGAACAATCTTGTCAAAGGTCCACTAGATGAAGCTACACATCAAATATCAAAGACCTGGGCCTAGCGGTTTCAGAGAAGAAGATTTTTAAAGATTTTGCCTATATAAGCCTATGTAAAATCAAAGGGCCCCGGGACAGGGGCATTTTTTGCCCCAGCACTATAGTTTGAACAATCTTGGTAGGGGTCCACTAGATGAAGCTTCATACCAAATATCAAAGTTCTGGGCCTTGTGGTTTCAGAGAAGAAGATTTTTAAAGATTTTCCCTATATAAGCCTATGTAAAACCAAAGGGCCCCGTGGCAGGGGGGGATTTTTTGTCCCAGCACTATAATTTGAACAATCTTGGTAGGGGTCCACTAGACGAAGCTTCATACCAAATATCAAAGTCCTGGGCCTTGTGGTTTCAGAGAAGAAGATTTTTAAAGATTTTCCCTATATAAGCCTATGTAAAACCAAAGGGCCCCGGGGCAGGGGCATTTTTGGCCCCAGCACTAAAATTGGAACAATCTTGGTAGGGGTCCACTAGATGAAGCTTCATACCAAATATCAAAGTCCTGGGCCTTGTGGTTTTAGAGAAGAAAATTTTTAAAGATTTTCCCTATATAAGCCTATGTAAAACCAAAGGGCCCCGTGGCGGGGGCATTTTTGGCCCCAGCACTATAATTTGAACAATCTTGGTAGGGGTCCACTAGATGAAGCTTCATACCAAATATATAAGACCTGGGCCTTGTGGTTTCAGAGAAGAAGATTTTTAAAAATTTTCCCTATATAAGCCAATGTAAAAGCAAAGGGCCCCGTGGCGGGGGCATTTTTGTCCCAGCACTAAAATTTGAACAATCTTGGTAGGGGTCCACTAGATGAAGCTTCATACCAAATATCAAAGTCCTGGGCCTTGTGGTTTCAGAAAAGAAAATTTTTAAAGATTTTCCCTATATAAGCCCATGTAAAACCAAAGGGCCCCGTGGCGGGGGCATTTTTTGTCCCAGCACTAAAATTTGAACAATCTTGGTAGGGGTCCACTAGATGAAGCTTCATACCAAATATCAAAGACCTGGGCCTTGTGGTTTCAGAGAAGAAGATTTTTTAAGATTTTCCCTATATAAGCCTATGTAAAACCAAAGGGCCCCGGGGCGGGGGCATTTTTGGCCCCAGCACTGTAATTTGAACAATCTTGGTAGGGGTCAACTAGATGAAGCTTCATACCAAATATCAAAGACCTGGGCCTTGTGGTTTCAGAGAAGAAGATTTTTAAAGATTTTCCCTATATAAGCCAATGTAAAACCAAAGGGCCCCGTGGCTGGGGCATTTTTTGTCCCAGCACTATAATTTGAACAATCTTGCTAGGGGTCCACTAGATGAAGCTTCATACCAAATATCAAAGTCCTGGGCCTTGTGGTTTCAGAGTAGAAGATTTTTGAAGATTTTCCCTATATAAGCCTATGTAAAACCAAAGGGCCCTGGGGCGGGGGCATTTTTGGCCCCAGCACTATAATTTGAACAATCTTGGTAGGGGTCCACTAGATGAAGCTTCATACCAAATATCAAAGACCTGGGCCTTGTGGTTTCAGAGAAGAAGATTTTTAAAGATTTTCCCTATATAAGCCAATGTAAAACCAAAGGGCCCCGTGGCGGGGGCATTTTTCGTCCCAGCACTCAAATTTGAACAATCTTGGTAGGGGTCCACTAGATGAAGCTTCATACCAAATATCAAAGTCCTGGGCCTTGTGGTTTCAGAGAAGAAGATTTTTAAAGATTTTCCCTATATAAGCCTATGTAAAACCAAAGGGCCCCCGTGCGGGGGCATTTTTGGCCCCAGCACTATAATTTGAACAATCTTGGTAGGGGTCCACTAGATGAAGCTTCATACCAAATAACAAAGACCTGGGCCTTGTGGTTTCAGAGAAGAAGATTTTTTAAGTTTTTGGTGAAAAAAATCTGTTTTTGGCTCCTGTGACCTAGATGTGCAACGGACCGGAACCATTTGACCCATATTCAAACTTGACCGAGATATTGTCATGATGATCATTCTGAGCAAGTTTGATTAAGATTGGACCAAAATTGTGGCCCCTAGGGTGTTCACAAGGTTTTTATATGATTTGACCCGCTGACCTACTTTTTAACCCGATATGACCCATATTCGAACTGGACTGAAATATTGTCACAATGGTCATTCTGAGCAAGTTTCATTATAATTGGACCAAAACAGTGGCCTTCAGAGTGTTCACAAGGTTTTTCTATGATTTGACCTACTGACCTACTTTTTGACCGGACATGACCCATATTCGAACTTGACCAAGATATTGTCATGATGATCATTCTGAGCAAGTTTGATTATGATTGGACCAAAATTGTGGCCTCTAGGGTGTTCACAAGGTTTTTCTATGATTTGACCCGCTGACCTACTTTTTAAGCCGACATGATCCATATTCAAACTTCACTAAAATATTGTCACAATGATCATTCTGAGCAAGTTTGATGATGATTGGACCAAAATTGTGGCCTCTCGAGTGTTCACAAGGTTTTTCTATGATTTGACCTACTGACCTACTTTTTTACCCGACATGACCCAAATTCGAACTTGACCGAGATATTGTCATGATTATCATTCTGAGCAAGTTTGATGATAATTGGACCAAAACTGTGGCCTCTAGTGTGTTCACAAGAAAAAGTTTACGCACGACGGACGACGGACGACGGACGACGCACGACGACGCCGGACATCTTACTGTCACAAAAGCTCACCATGACCTTCGGTCAGGTGAGCTAAAAAGCACTTGGCTGGGCAGCATTATCGGTCAGACGAGGAGGTGATAGCTGCTGTGGAGGAGTTTTTCAGGGACCAAGATAAGACCTTCTATACGACTGGGATCCAAGGACTCCAGCATCGCTGGAGGAAGTGTGTGGACAGGAAGGGAGACTATGTTGAAAAATAAGGCACTTTTCAGCATGGACAAACCATTGGACAAACCATTGGATCTTGGTCAGGCTCAGAACTTTTACAGCTAAGGTCATACGGAGACGGGACCTTGGTTTAAAGATTCATCCGAAAGTCTTGAGAAGCCCGGTATCGATACTGCGACCCCTGGTTTGCAAGGCGAGTAGCATAACCACTACACCACGGAGGCTTCTAGCTGTCGGAAGCCAGACGTCATTACGTAATGTCATTTTTCATTGGATGGTATTTGGTTAAAACGCAGATCACAGGACAAACAGAACTGTGTTTTTTAAACAAAATAAGTGAATGAGTATAATAGAACAGGTATAACTGTATTGTAGATTGTAAAAATGGCGGGGCATTATGTTATACCCACCGAAGTATTGAGTCTCCGTCCGTACGTTCGTCCGTCCGTCCGTACGTACGTCCGTCCGTCAGCGCCCCATAGATCCGTGTCCACTCCATAACTCTGATACCTTTGAGATATTTTCACGAAACTTCACAGATATGTAAAGCCCTAGTAGAGGACGTGCAGAACATATAAACCGTAACACTGATATTCCTACTTTGAGAATTGTTGCCCTTCGAACATTGAACATAGGCATTTCTATTATAATTTCGTGTCCGCTCCATAAATTCGATAACGTTTGAGAAATTGCCATGAAACTTCACAGATATGTAGAGCAACATAAGACGACGTGCAGAACACATGAACCATAATTCTGATTTTCCTACTTTTGGAGTTATTGCCCTTTGAACTTTGTATTTAGTTGTTGCCATCGGTTTCATGTACGCTCCATAACCCTAATACCAATTGAGATATTTTCACAAAACTTCACAGATATATAGAGCACTATCAGACGACGTGCAGAACATATGAACCGTTACTCTGATTTTCCTACTTTAGGAGTTTTTGCCCTTAGAACATTTGAAATAGCGATTACTTTCGTAGTTTCGTGTCCGATCCATAACTTCTGTACCATTTGAGATATTTCCACGAAACCTCACAGATATGTAGATCACCATGAGACGACGTGCAGAACATATGAACCATAACTCTGATTTTCCTACTTTTGGAGTTACTGCCCTTTGAACTTTGAATAAAGCTATTGCTATCAGTTTCGTGTCTGCTCCATAACTCTGATACCATTTGAGATATTTTCACAAAACTTCACAGCCTGTGACGACATGCAGAATATATGAAACATAACTCTGATTTACCTACTTTTGGAGTTTTCGCCTCTTGAACATAGCCTTTTCTATCATGTAGTCTGTTTGAAGCACTATATCTCCTGAACTTAATGATTGATTCTAACTAAGCATGCATGGTTACATCACTAGGTTGGGGGAAAACAGCCCTCAGGTTTTTTTCACTGTGATATAGCACTCGCTTGATGTATTTGTAGTGGCGGGGCATCATGCCGTGCATGCAGTTTTATTAATGTCCGTTTTTTTAATTTCACAGGCTCCCAACAACTGTCAGTGTTTGGCCAAAAATGGCTTGTTTTCAGCTTACATTTTGGTGATCTTAACCTTCTTGTAGTTATTAAAGTCAAGTGGATGTTTAAGATATATTTATGATGGGGGTGGGGGGGGGGAAATTGTTTTCCTCTGAAAACATTTCTAGTTGCCCTCCCTTCTCTTTTCCTGCTTTAGGTGTTATTGCATTTTGAACATTGAACATAGCCATTTCTATCATAGTTTTGTGTCCGCTCTTTAACTCGGTTACCATTTCAGATATTCTCTTGAAACGTCACACATATCTAGTTTGAGGATATAAATCGTCGGTTTTACGGACGCAAATCCCGTTTTACCGCGCCGCTAACGCATCACTGTAAAACAAATTTTCTGGTCGTAAAACAACTCTCCCCCCCCCCCCCCACACACACACACCACCACCACCACCACCACCACCACCTCTATACTGTCCTAATAATTATAATCAAAGGGCCGAAAGCCCTCAGAGTCGGTGAAATTTCTCGTTTTAAACAGGATCTAAACTGTATCTAACTAGTTCCAAGATCAAACAAGTTCATAGTTCATAATTCCTGGTCAGAGAAACAACTCATATGAGACAGTTGTCTTAAATCATGATTTTTAAAATTCTGTTATACAAGGGCATACATATGAACAACTAATAGAGTACGGATTAAGGGATAGCACTTATTATTTTCAAAAACAACACTTGTGCTACAAGTGATTATAAGTAATTGGTTTTGTTTGAATTACGCTTTAGTCCCTGTCAACACTACTTAGATCACTGGGATTTGAAATTAAAACACACACGGATTGCGGGTGCTCCTTAGAATCGTCTAATTGAGGTTATGTGTTTTATGCAGGAATAAGAAAATATTGGTTTCACCCTGTAAATCTCTTTATTTCAAGTACACACAGGTTGCGAGTGCTCCTTAAAAATCATCGCTTTTGGGCGGCCTTAAAGAGTATTCACAGTCTATCTATTTAAGCAGGAATAAGAAAAAAAATATTCCCCTGTAAATCCCCTCTTTTCAAGAGTAGACCGATTGCGGGTGCCCCTTAGTATCGTCAAATTGGAAAGGCCTTAAAGAGTACCTAGGGTCTATGTATATAACTAGGAATAAGGCATATAAAGTATACCCCTGTAACCCCCGTCCCCTTTTCAAGCACACACAGATTGTGAGTGCTCCTTGGAATTGTCTAATTGGGACAGTCGTAAAACGTATCTACAGTCTATGTATTTAAGCAGGTATAAGAAAAATTGAGTATGTGCCTGTAAACCCCCTCTTTTCCAGCACATACACAGGTTGCAGATGCTCCAAAGAATCGTCTAATTGGGGCGATCTGAAAGAGTACTGAGAGCCTATGTATTTTAGCAGGAATTAGAAATATAAAGTATACCACTGTAAACCCACTTTTTGAGCGCACACAGATTGCGGGTGCTTCTTGGAATCGTCTTTTTGAGGCGGTTTTATTGAATACCCACAAACTATGTATTTTATGCAGGAATAAGAAAAATAAAGTGTATCCCTATAAACCTCCTCTTTTATGCACTATGCACACACAGATTGCGGGTGCTTCTTAAAATTGACTTATTCGGGCGGTCTCAAAGAGTACCCACAGTATATATATTTAAGCAGGAATAAGAAAAATAAAGTATACCCATGTAAACCCCCTCTTTTCAAGCACACACAGGTTGCGGGTGCTCCTTAGAATCGTCTGAGGCGGTCTTAAAGTGTAACGACGGTCTATGCATTTAAGCAGGAATAAGAAAAATAAAGTATACCCCTGCAAACCCTCGCTTTCGAAGCATACACAGATTGCGGGTGTACCTTAGAATAATCTAATTAGGCAGTCTTAAAGCGTATCCAGAGTCTAAGTATTTAATGCAGGAACAAAAAAAATGAAGTAAATCCCTGTAAATGCCTCTTTTCATGTACACTCAGATTGTGGATGCTCCTAAGAATCGTCGTATTTGTGTCGTCTTAAAGAGTACCCACAGAATATGTATGTTATGCAAGAATAAGAAAAATAAAATATCATCCTGTAAACCCCTCTTTTCCAGCACACACAGATTGCAGATGCTCCATATGATCGTATAAATGAGTTGGTCATAAAGAGAAGCCACAGTCTATGTTTTTAAGCAGGAATACGAAAAATAAAGTATCACCCTGTAAACCCCCTCTTTTAAAACACACACAGATTGCGGGTGCTGCTTAGAATTATCTAACTGGGGCGGTCTTAAGAGT
Organism: Lucinisca nassula; assembly: GCA_963580285.1. Classification (NCBI taxonomy): domain Eukaryota; kingdom Metazoa; phylum Mollusca; class Bivalvia; order Lucinida; family Lucinidae; genus Lucinisca; species Lucinisca nassula. The sequence goes on from OY757017.1 coordinate 124,315,171, forward strand.
ACACACAGTATATGTATTTTATGCAGGAATAAGTCAAATAAAGTATGTCCCTTTCAAGCACACACAGATTGCAGATGCTTTTTCGAATCACTTTAAAGAGTAACCACAGGCTGCATTTAAGCAGTACTAAGAAAAAGTAAAGTACACCTCTAAATCTGTTTTACGCACACAGATTACAGATGCTATTTTGGGCGGTCTCAAAAAGTACCCACAGTCTGTATTTAAGCAGCAATAAAAAAAATGAAGTTTCACTCTGTAAACCCCCTATTTTCAAGAACACACAGATTGCAGGTGCTCCTTAGAATCTTTTAATAGTGGTGGTCATGAAGAGAACTCAGAGTCTATGTATTATATGAAGGAATAGGTAAAATAAAGTATATCCCTGTAAACTCCATCTTTTCAAGCTCGCAGGTATTCCTTAGAATATTATAATTGTGGCGATCCTACAGAGTAACCACTGTCTATGTAGCAAGCAGGAATAAGAAAAATAAAGTATCACTCTGTAAACCCTCTTTTCAAGCACACACAGATTGTGGGTGCTCCTTAGAATCGTCTTAATGAGGCGGCCTTAAAGAGTAACCACAGTCTATGTATTTAAGCAGGAATAAGAAAAATAAAGTAAACCCCTGTAAACCGCCACTTTTTAAAGCACACACAGATTGCAGAAGCTCCTTAGAAGCATCTATTTGGGGCGATCTTAAGAGTACACACAGTATATGTACTGTATATATGCAGGAATAAGAAAAATAAAGTATACCCCTGTAAACCGCCCCCATTTTCTATATAAAAGGGGGTTTTAGTCGTAGAGGGTGGGGTCATAATTATTGTCCAGTGTAAGAAACAACCAAAATTGAGAAACGATCAAACACATTGATAATATGACAGCAAGCCATGATGTTATCAATAACCGATTATCAAATCTTATCTTCAAAAGGGGGTGTAAATACAACTACCCTAATTATCATGATTTAAAACACTGTCTGTTTCATTGATAAAACATACAGCTTTTGTAATCATACGGAGTAATAATTGGCCGGAAGAAAGATAAGGAAAAAAAGTTCTCCATACGAGGCTATATAAATTTGAAGAAGATTTGAATAGGAGCATCGTACCACAACTAGAGTCAGTGAAATCACAACTCACCGACTAATAAATATATGGACGTGTACAGAAGCTTGCTACGTTTTTGTGGGTCCGTTTATTTATACAGTAGAACTTCGATGGCTCGAACACCGATGGCTCGTTTCCCATGGCTGGGTCGAACTCGTACTTGAGCCCCTAGGGAATCCTCAAGATAAGAAATGGTGGGGGATGATTAAGGCGATTTTAGTCTTTTATCTTGCAAATGTGTGCTGTGTGTACTTATTAGAATCGCCTCGGTGAGGCGATTCTAATGAGTACACAAGCAAACATTTTCATTATCTAACCTCGAAAGATGTTCAAAAGTATCTCGTTATGTCTACTGGTAGTGACCTTCAGTGGCTCGAACTACCGCTGTCTCGAATAATTTTTTATGATCCCAAAGGGGTTCGAGCCATCGAAGTTCGACTGTATTTGGAACATGCTACTGCTTGATTGCGACTTTAGTGCAACTTGAAGTGTAACCATTCTTTGTCTGTTTTCAGGTAATTCGACGGCCATCATATCTAAGGGCAGCTTCACAATTTTGGTCGGAGCAGTTACAGTTGCCGTGATGGCACCATAAGCAACAACAACAGTCATATTATATTATTGTTTTGACAAATATGCTTCCTTTATTTAGTTTTTATATGATTGCCATATGGATAATGACGAAATCGAAAGATTTCAGATACCGTTCCATTACATGAACATTAACAACTTATTTGCTGTGATACTTTTATTTTGTCTATTTTGATTAAAAATATCTTGCAGTTTCATTAAGTTCGTTTGCATTTAGTTGTTTGTTTTTTTTTGGTTTGATTTGAGGTTTAACGTCCCCGTCAACACGGTAAAGGTCATTTTGGAGACGTTGCTTCCAATTTTGTGGGACTTTTACCCGTCATTGAGATGAAATGACATCTCAAGCCCTGTCGCCCAATGAAACCAATAGGGTTTATCAGCATGGACGGTCCGCCTCGCACCGCGGTTCCTGGACAGGCTTAGATCCTCTAAGCGGTTAACCAGTACTAGTGTGCGGGCCGGATTCAGCTCTGCGTGGAAGCATCGTGCAGCCCATATATTTCTTCAAGCCCCTATGGGCGGGGGCGGTTTAGTAGCTACTGTGAAATAAAATTAGGGATAACTGTTTTCAAAACTGTCATTTGGGGAGGTAGTGGAGGTAAATTAGCGGTTTTACGGTTGAAAATTTCGTTTAACAACGTTGCGTCAGCGGAGCCGAAAAACGTAAGCATTACGAAAACACGCCTTTACAAATACAGTGTGAACTTTACCGCCGGAAAAATGGAAATTTAAGATGAAAATTTATGAATTTTCTCTTATTTCTGCTCAAAATATTGATTGTGGGTACACATAAGAACCGCCTCATCGAGGCGGTTCTAACGCGTACCCACAATCTATATTTTAGAGCAGAGATAAGAAAAATAAGGTTTACTGCTTTAAACCCTGGTTTTACTACATATAAGGGGTCAAAATTAAAAAGGCGTGACTTTTTGACGTTTGCAACCTTAAACCGAAGGTATACCTTCCCAAAATGGCAATTATTATTTTTAATAGAGCTATCCCAATTCTAATGCACTTATTCGCCTGTTTTGATAAAACATTTTCTGTTTGTAAAAGCGGCAACCAAATTCTAGCCAATGAAAAGGACTTTCTGTGATGACGCAGGGTTTCCGACAGTATATCGCAGAAGATATTTCTGTGAACTATGAAAATAGACCTATATGCGAAAGATATCTGACGTCAAATGTCTGAAAAATCTGAAATCAAATGTCGCGTTACATACGCAAATGCATTTGAATATGAAATAGAAATTGAGTAGAACGAACACTTAAAGCTCTCCAGCTGTCAAGCTGTTCACATGTTCCCTTATAAAAAAGTTGACCATAGGGGTTTGAAATACTCTGAGTTAGGGAACACAGTGAAGTACCCACTAACGGGTCGTACCAAGTAGCGCATCAACACGACTTTGATAAGTCATCAAGACAGCATGACAGCCATTTGCATAAATATGTCATAAAAAAGGGTTATCCTTTGGATGCAAAGAATACACTACAGAACTGAAAAGTATATCAAAATGCATTAATCTGATAGTGTGCAGTACCCGGTAACGAATCGTACGCGGCAGCGGATCAACACGATCAGTTATCAAGACCGTATGGGAACTATTTAGCATTAAACTTATAAATAGTCATATGCATGTTCAGCGCAAAGTAAGAATCGGTACAATTCTAGAATTGTCTTGCGCAAAGTAGGAATTTCTACTTTGTTGCGCAATTCTAGAATTGTACCGGTACAATTCTAGAATTGCGCAAGGGATTCGAATGTTATATGAAACAGGTAAATGTCTCTGCGCAAAGTTGGAATCTTTTGGACAAAGTGAGAATCGAATGTTTCATCCGTATGGAAAAAGTGGGAATATTTGGGACAAACTGAGAATCGAATTTTCATCTGTGGGAATAGCATTTATCATCTGTATAGTCTGGGTAACATTACTTTGATGGTTTTGTGAGTAGAAAATTATTTGCGATTGTAGGAGCTGAATGTTTTGTATATTACATGTACACAATGCATTTGCTAATTTCACTTTTTATTTTTCAAATCGGTAAGTCAAAAAAGACATATTCAACACGTGTGATTAATTTCAAGTATGAAAAGAGGACCATCATCGTCTTAACGATTCAATTGGTAATTATCTCTGCCTTATTAATGCAAACAAACTATTTGGAATTAGGGATTATCTGGGATAAAGAAACGTTTAAAAAAAACACCACGCCCGCCAATAAGACGGATTTAGCGCATGTCTTTGATGTGGATGCTACTTGACAAAATTATATGTTGTTAAGACTTAATCGTTTTAACTAACTAATTTACTTAATTCTTAATTGAGCATGTCTGTTTTTTATACAACCCATCGCCGCAACAACTACTTTCAACTTGACTGAAATGGGTTTGCTTTACCGATATCTTACTGTCGTAAGTAAAAAAACTGATGTCACTCTCGAAGTTGGAAAAATTCATAAGCAACAGCAGTAAAAATAAAAAATAATAATGATATCGGCACAAATAAAATGCATTTCAAAACAAATTCAAGTGTACCCAGCCATCAAGAAATCATTACCAACACTGGACTAATGAGCATCTGCCTATGATATCAGCGGCGTCACGAATAAAAGGTACTTAGCGTATATCCGTAAATTGATCACATAAATGCACATGGGCAAAGTCTCACTGAGGCAAGATATTTGATTCTTCGTCTGATCCTTCCTCTAGTCCCATATATTCTTCATGCGTACAGCGAAGGCTCTAAGGACCTTTTATGCGTGATGCCGCTCATATTCTTTTAAAAACATTAAAATGGAATGTCCATGAGATAGAAGTGAAGTTTGGACTATATTTTATAGAGTGATTGTTACCACCAGGGATCAGTTTCCATATGAATGTGATAAAATCCCGTATTCTCACTTTGTCCCGATTCCCACTTTGCGCAGAGGCAATTCCGATACTGTAATTGCGCAAAGTAGGAATTCTCACTTTGTCCCGATTCCCACTTTGCGCAGAGACAATTCCGGAATTGTATTGCGCAAGGTAGGAATTCTCACTTTGCGCAACAAAGTGAGAATTCTTACTTTGCGCAGGACAATTCTAGAATTGTACCGATTCTTACTTTGCGCAGAACATGCATATTCAGTCATTTCTGAAAAAAGGCACCTTTGCCGGTCAGGCGATGACGATGGTATTACCTGTGTCTAAATTTAGGCGCGTTATTGTCCAGCTGATAAAGTGTATGTTAGGAACGGAATGCAGGCGACCAAAAGCTGTGGCCATTTTAAAAGCAAGCAAGAGCAGATATCTCGTATTTCAAAAAACAAAGAAAAAAAAAAACGAAAGTAAAGACACGAAGGAATAGTTTTTTTGTAAGTGATTAAACATTGAATTTTCAGACCTCAGTAATTGATTAGTTCTTTTCGTACACTGTTTTCACAGAAATCGGGTACAGAGTGTCAAATTCTTTTCACCGACAGATGCATCAGTTGACACTGTTGCATTTTGAGCCTTGCATTTTGAACAGTTTATAATAAGTCACCTAACACGTTTTTTTTTCTCTCCAGAACTTTAACTGTGAAATTTGATCTCAATCCATACGAACAAAAGGAAGACTGTTAAAGGATAAAGAAAATCCGATGTTTTACTTGGGTCGATTGATTATCAACCCAACCTAATCCTCCTCCGTGCAAAAGTCTACGTTCCCATCACTGAAGTAAACGTTAATTATAGAAAATAGCCGCGTTATTATCGATGTGAGGTCAGAGTGTTGCGTAGGAGGGTTATGATACGATACGATACTTTATTAATGCAAAAGGCCATTACGGCCCATGAGCATATATACATAAACAATAGCTTTCATATTTTGTTTGATTTTATTGTTTGATTTGATTTTGTTTGTTTGATTTGAGGTTTAACGTCCCCGTCAACACTGTAAAGGTCATTTTGGAGACGTTGCTTCCAATTCTGTGGGACTTTTACCCGACATTGAGATGAAATGACATCTCAAGCCCTGTCGCCCAATGAAACCAATAGGGTTTATTAGCATGGACGGACCGCCTCGCACCGCGGTTCCTGGACAGGCTTAGATCCTCTAAGCGGTTTACCAGTACTAGTGTGCGGGCCGGATTCAGCTCTGCGTGGAAGCATCATGCAGCCCATATATTTCTTCAAGCCTCTATGGGCGGGGGCCGAATAACTTTCATATACAGGATAACAAGCAGCAAATAGCGAATACACAAGCATAACAGACATTAATAACAATAATATATTTATGTTATGGTTTTGGAGAGGTGCTTCAATATAAGGATAATATACAATACCGATTACCTTTCTTTAAAGGGTCTTTAGGAAAGATAGACCGATCGATCGATCGATAGATAGATCTGAATTCCGCCGATATGAGAAAGTTATACATGTCATAACAGAATGATAACAATAAAAACTGACATACGAACAATAAAAAGCACACATGTAAAGTGATAATAAAACATTTTAAAGCATAGCATGTAGTCTACATATAATAACCGAATATTCACGTCCCATCCATCCTAACCGAAACGAAATGTAAGAACGGGGGAAGGTAGAGAATTACGACATTATGTTATATTCTGTATAGCTTCCCATTTAACTATTTAGATCATTTATGAGCCAGTGAGTTTACCTATCCATACTTTTCCTTGGCAGGCTTATATGTAAGCTATTTACTCAACCCAAAATAACATATTCCCACGTAGTCTGTGTGTACTCACCAGAACTACCATAATCAGCGGGCTCCGATGAGCCCCCCATCCTTACCCCAGAGTTTGAATTGAGGTTTATCTCCCCCAACGACTAATAAGTTCATATTGGAGGCGATGCTTCCAAATTTTATGGAACTTATGCATAGAACTTGGACTAGAATCATGTATAGAGTTTGGCAATGAAGACCCAGATCAGACGCCTCAGAACGCGACGTCTGATCTGGGTCTATACTGTTTGCTTACAGTACAGGGATTTATGGGTCAGATGTGACCGAATGCGGCGTCTGATCAGAGTTTACACTTTTGGCGTACGGTACAGGAATGTAAGGGATACATTACGATAACACATCCGTGTGAGATAGATCTCGAAAAACGGTTATTTGTTTTTCCTGGTGAAATTTTGTCATATTTTGCTTATTTATACACCAAACATAGGTTTTGGTACCCACAACCTATGTCCTGGAGCAGAAATAAGCCAAACTTTGCAACATAAAAAGTCAACATTATAAAGGCATGTTTTGGTGATGGAGCGGAATGTAAACAGCCCAAGCTACCGTTCAGGATCATTTTTTCTAGCCTACACCTAACAACCAGTACTGTCTTTTCTTTGCGGAAAGCTTTCTGCATGGTCTTTATTAGGGGACTCCCATACCCTTGTCTCCAGTAGGGGCTGGTATTTGGTTCTCAGCTCCATGTAAAACTTTAGACAAATTGTCCCTAGCTCTCCAAATTATGTTCCCTAGTTATTATGCTGCCTGCTCCCTGAAAATGTGCTTGGTCCCCCAGCACCCTTCAATAAGTACCATTTATCATCAAGTATTTTAAAATAATTACATTTCTTCCCAGGTGTCCAAAAGCTGGTAAGGCCTTTTTCTGTTCCATGCAAGTCTCATAGCAAATGCAAACGCATGTGCCGACAGAGAAGGTGCCAGTGTGAGGTACTTGTTGTTCAAAGGGCGATAACTGCAAAAGTAATAAAGCCTGAGTTGTGGTCCTTGTCTTTTACACATTGTTCCACGTTGCTTTCAATTTCTAAAGACTTTTATTTAAACATCTTAAACAGCTGATCTGTTCTTGTACTGTTATGAAAGAGACTTCATGTTGTCGCTTTCCATTGATAACCAATCTGAAATTATTGAAGCTTTTAGCTCCACTTCTAGATATTTAGATGATTTATTAAATATTGATAATACCTATTTCGATGGTTTGATCAGTCAGATTTACCCCCCCCCCCCCCAGAACTTCAGTTAAATAAAGCAAATTCTTCTGATACCGAGGCCCCGTTTTTGGATTTACATCTATCTATTGTAGATGGGTTTGTTTCGTGCAAAATTTATGAAAAACGCGATGACTTTGATTTTTAGATTGTAAATTTTCCTTTTTTGGATGGTGATGTTCCTCGTGTGCTATCCTATGGCGTTTATATTTCGCAATTAATTCGATTTGCTAGAGTGTGTAGTCATGTATCTGACTTCAACACTCGTAATAAATTATTAACGGCTAAACTCCTTAATCAGGGTTATCGGTACCATAAACTACGCAAAGCCTTTTCAAAATTTTATAGACGCCATTCTGATTTAATTTCAAAATTCAATATTGGACTTAAATCTCTTCTGCAACAAGGACTATCGGAACCCGAATTTTATGGTGACTTAGTATATAAATTCAGAACAATATATAACCGCAATGACTTCAGCACCCAATTTCGTAAAATCATTCTTCGATATAAAAAGATTGGGTACAACATCGATGTTATACGACAGACTGCATGCATGGTAGTTAACCCAATCACGGTGGGCAACTTTGCTTCCCTCTTTAATTGCACGCCGGTGGGTCAGGCCTCAGATTCTATGACGGCTCCAACGTAAAGGCTTATTGAGAATTAGAGACATCCATTTCAAGGTAATGTTGGTTGGGGCCTGATGCTCTGTCTCTGGTCGGGCCCATCGGAGTCTAACTGTTGGTTTTCTTTTGCTCCAGCATTTCAGTGGTTTCTTGCTGTCGAGTCCTCACCGTTGACTCACATCTGTGGTTCTTTGATTTTTTGTGTTCAAGGAGATGTTGCACTGATGAGTTAGGAGGCCTTCATGCGGACTGAACAAAGTATTTGTCTAAATCGCGACGGAAGTAAGGGCGAGGATTGTGGCCACGTAAAATCGATTTAAGCCCCCCAATGGAAATCTTTCCACTGACCGTTCCAAGGCGGTTCATCTGTGGCGGTTTATTTATGTTGTTGTTTGTTACTTACTGTATGTATCACTTGTGTCTTTTTATTTTGGATGGCCATATGGCCATTTTGTGGGAAAGTAACTGTCCTTATGGCCTTCCTTTGTTTAGGTTTCCATTATGGTCTGGTCGCTTTATGTTTGTGTTTCTTTCCCTTTGGTGTCTTTGATGGGTGGAGTAAGTTAATTGTATCGATTCCTGATCTTTGTTTTACTTCTACTGTCAAGCAAAGGGTGGGCACGGTAAATGATTAACAATCACAATTTCTAATAATCAGATTGGCGATTACTATAAGGGAGCTTAACCAGAGAAATGGTTATTATCTTCTGCACGTCCTCTTATGGTGTTTTACATTTTGCAAAGTTACACAGCTGACACACGTAAAAAACCCAAATCGCTGTTTGGCATGTTGAAAGGGCAATAAATGCAAAAGAAGTAATGCCAAAGTAAAAGTCACAATTTTCAATGTTTAAGGGGTCACAGCCAATCCAAAAGAAGTAAGGTCAGACTTATGGTTCTTGTCTTCTGCATGTCGTCTTACAGTACCTTACAGTTCCAAGGCGGCTCTTCTGTGGCGATTTATTTATGTTGTTGTTTGTTACTTACTGTGTGTATCACTTGTGTCTTTTAATTTTGGATGGCCATATGGCCATTTTGTGGGAAAGTAACTGTCCTTATGGCCGTCCTTTGTTTAGGTTTCCATTATGGTCTGGTCGCTTAATGTTTGTATTTCTTTCCCTTTGGTGTCTTTTATGGGTGGAGTAAGTTAATTGTATCAATTCCTGATCTTTGTTTTACTTCTGCTTTAAAATTTCATGAAAATATCTCAAATGGATTTCATATAACGGAGCGGACACGAAAGCGTGACGGACACACAGACAGACGGATCGAAAGACCGGGGAAAAATTGCACCGGACACAAAAGGGAAATTGATATTCAGTGTTCATCCAAGGACATTGAAAAGAAACTGACATGTTATTATCATTTCCAAGTAGTCCAAAGCTATTCGGTGTTTCGTGATCCGGTACTAGGAATCGTGATCCGAACTGAAGGTCTGGCTGTAGTTTTATATTAAGGAGAGAAACCAAAGACGGATAGGAAAACAATTATGTGCATTATAAAGAGGGATTATTTGTTTATAAAATGACACCAGAAGATCAGAACAGCAAACAACGGTATTGGCTACAACGCTCAACAAACGCTCCACAAGCGGGGCATTATACGCCCGTGGCATGTAATAGGCTGTAACACATATACTGACAAATAGTAGGAGAGGATAGCTCAAAAGTAAAAGTTTATGGACGGATAGATTAACAGGATGCTTTAAATAATTGATGTACATTTACCATTAAACAAAATTCGTTACTTCATATCATTGTCTAACAATAAATTACTATTCAGCTTTGTTCGTTTGTTTTATTTGAGGTTTAACGTCCCTGTCAGCACTGCATACGTCATTTTGGAGACGCACTATTCAGCTTGATTGGATGTAAACTTTAGGAGGAATTAGGTTGAAATAAAACGCTCAACATCATGCTTTATTTTTACAGTGATTCAGTTGGATCTAATGTAATCTAAGAAAGAGTTAGCTTACAAAGTTTTCAATGGACCAGAGGTGTTAACCAGAAATGAAAACCTTACAAACGTTTTCAAAGGCATAACTCAGACCATGATGGTTCTATATCGCTTACCTGAGCCAAGAGATATACATGTGGGTCTTGGCCCCACGTCTATAATTGGAACAATACTAAATGAAACTTAATATCAAAGGCCTGGGTCATCTGGTTTCAGATAAAAAGATTCTTAAAGGTTTTCCATAAAAAAGCCAATTTCAAACGTGGGGCCCGTCATTTTTTACCTCGAGGCTTTAATTTGAACACTCGTGGAAGAGGTCCACTAGATGAAGCTTCATACCAAATATCAAAGACCTAGGCCTTTTGGTTTCAGACAAGAATATTTTTAAAGGTATTTCCTATACTAGCCTATGTAAGACCCGGGGCAGCAGCAGTTTTGGCTAAAGGGCTGTCAGTTGTACAATCTTGGCAAAGGTCCACTTCACAAAGGTTCATACCAAATATCAAAGACCAGGGCCAGCTGGTTTCAGACAAGAAGATTTTAAAAGTTTTCCCAAAATAAGGCTATGTTAAACATGTGGGCCCAGGGGCGTGGCCATTTTCGGTCCAAGGGCTGTAATTTGAACAATCACTAGATGAGGCTTCATACCAAATATCAAAGACCTTGGCCTTCTGGTTTCAGAAAAGAATATTCTCAAAGGTTTTCCCTTTATAAATATGTTCTATAAAAGGGTTATCCTTTGGAAGCAAGGAATACACCACAGAAGTGAAAAATATGGAGTGTACATGTTTTCTGGGCCAGACTAGCTAGTTTCGGCCAATTAGGCCTCATCAGTGACCCTCAGATATTTTCAAAATTCCACAATGGAATCAATGATCCCAAAGGACAAGAAAATATAATCTACACTATGATGTAGGGCAGGGAGACGTTTTACCGCCGCCACACATTCCCACACACCAGCTATAAGCCTATGTAAAATCAGTGGGCCCCGGGGCGGGACCATTTTTGCCCCCAGGGCTATAATGTTTAACATTCTTGGTAGCGGTCCACTAGATGAAGTTTCATACCAAATATATTAGATCTGCGTCTTCTGGTTCAAGACAAAAAGATTCTAAAAGGTTTTCCCTTTAAAAGCCTATGTGAAACCAGTGAGCCACGGGGCCATTTTTTGTCCCAGAGCTATAACAGGAACCATCTTGGTTAAGATCTACTTGATGAAGCTTCCTATCAAATATCAAAGACCTGGGCCTTCTGGTTTCAGACAAGAAGAGTTTTAAAGGTTTTCTTTATATAAACCTTTGTAAAACCAGTGGGCCCTGGCGCAGGGCCAGTTTTGGCCCCAGGGCTATAATCTGAACAATCTTGGTAGAGGTCCACTAGACGAGGCATCATACCAAATATCAAAGACCTGTGCCTTCTGGTTTCAGAGAAGAATGTTCTTGAAGGATTTCCCCATATAAGCCCATGTAAAACCAGTGGGCCATGGCATGGGGGCATTTTTTTTTGCTCTAGGGCTACAATTTGAACAATCTTGGTAGAGGTCCACTAGATGAAGCTTAATTCAAATTTTAGACCTGGGCCTTCCAGTTTCAGACAAGAAGATTTTTTAATGTTTCTTTTTACCTATGTAAGCCTATGTAAAACCAGTGGGCCCGGGGCGGGAACATTTTGGCCCCAGGGCTATAATTTAAACCATCTTGGTAAAGGGCCACTAGATGCAGCTTCATACCAAATATCAAAGACTTGTGCCTTCTGGTTTCAGACAAGAAGATTTTTAAAGGTTTTGTGTGTGTGAATTCGGGTTTAACGTCGCTTTCAACAATTTTTCAGTCATATCACGACGGTGTCTGGTTGCGACAGTGAGCTCAATGCTCACGTTTGTAGTGCTGCCTCACTGGAGTATCATGTCCCAGACACATTACATGATACCACACCCAGTCACATTATCCTGACACTGGATCGACCAGTCCTAGCTCTACCCCGTAAATCAGAGTGCCAAGCGAGGAGCAGCTAGTACCATTTTTAACGACTTTGGTATGTCGCGGCCCGGGATCGAACCCGAGACCTCCCGTTCCCCGGAGCGGACACTCTACCAACTGAGCTATCGGGGCCGGTTTTTTAAGGTTTTCCATATAAGCCTATGTAAAACCAGTGGGCCCCGGCGCGGGGGCATTTTTGGCCCAATGGCTATAATTTGAACAATCTTGGTAAAGGTCTACTAGACGAAGCTTCATACCAAATTCAAAGACCTGGGCCTTCTGGTTTCAAACAAGAAGATGTTTAAAGGTTTTTTTTTTCTTATTTTCTCATTTTCGTTGCCATGGAAACCAGAGTTCTGCATGGAATGAAATTCTTTGAACAACTTTGAGAGAGGACCACCCATAGATCATTTCTGCCAAGTCTGTTCAGTGGTTTATGAGGAGATGTCTTTAATGGCCGACGACGACTGACGATGAGTGATCACAAGAGCTCCCCCGGTAAACTGGTAAACTGAATAACATGCACTGCCTCACACCACGGGCTAACTATAAATCAAGTTTCAGCTGGATGTGATGTAAACTGAAAGGAGGCTGTAGCCTGAATGGACTCGCATCAGTTTGCCTGGACTGGCTTAGACCCTTTATTAAAGTGGTTTACCAGTACTAAATACAGTCCCCGCCCATCGGGGCTTGCAGAAATAGATGGGATGCATGATGCTTCCACGCACAGCTGAAACCGACCCGCACACGAGTACTGATAAACCGCTTACAGGATCTTAGCCTGCGAATCGGACCCTCCATGCTTATAAATCCGATCGGTTTCATCAGGCGGCAGGGCTTGAAGACATCATTTCATCTCAATGTAGGGTAAAAGTCCCACAAAATTGGAAGCAACGTCTCCGAAATGACCTTTACAGTGTTTACGATGACGTTAAAACTCAAATCAAACAAAAAACAGTTCTAAACTGCGGTTGATTTCGGCTCTGCGTTGAAGCATCATGCAGCCCACTCTATTTCTAAAAAAAAAAAACCGATGGTCGGGGAACGCAATGACCAGGATCAACACGAAATTACTTGATTAATGACAATTTTATTTATTGACAAATTAAAAAAAAAAAAAAAAAAAAAAAAACGATAATTGATTTTTGAAATCAGCATAAGACCACTTGACCTCCGATTAATATCGAATGACCTGATGTTAATACGGATTACCTCCGATCAATACATAATAGATTAAAATTAAGTTGAATATAAATCCGACCAACCTGCCTGCCATGTTGACAATTACACCAGTATGGCAAACCAATAAAAATATAGGTGTTGTAGTTCCTGAAAAATCTTTGACGGAAGAAAAGTAAAACTATTTATGAAAGTACAATATAGTTTGTCTGTCATTACTGACAACGACTAATCTTAATAACATTTGAGAAATGTTACTGTTTGTGTGTTCTAAGATGGCTGATGAGACCAATTCTAGGCCTGAACTGTCTGTTGCAGATAACGCAACAGAGGTTAGAGGAAGAAAGCTCTGTTGGTGATGCCTTAGCTCTGTAAGCGTTTCTGCTTAGCTTCACTAAATCCTATTGCCTCACATTCACTAGCACCGCTTCTGATGAGGCCTCGTCTCTTTGCTCTATCCTGTGCAATTTGTTCCCATGACTCTGTTGGTATGTTAAAGTCCTTGGTAGAGGCTTTTGGGTGTCCTTGTAGCGTTTTTCTCTGACCACCATGTGAGCGTTTGCCCATTTCTAGTTCCCCATAGAGAATCGTCTTTGGCAAACGTTCTTCAGGCATCCGGGTAATATGACCTGTCCATCTTAACTGTGCTGTTTCAAAAGAATATGTACACTTCACATCGGATTCCCTGCCCTTTTCAGGACTTCCGTGTCTGGAATCCTGTCTTGCCATCTAACCTTTGGTGGTTTTCTAAGACAGCTTGTATGGAAGTTAGTCAGTCTTTTGGCGTGCCGTTGGTAAACTGTCCATGTTTCACATGCATACAGTAGTATTGGCAGGACCACTGCTCTGTTGACTTTCAATTTTGTGTGAAGCCCGATTCCTCTTCGCTAGTACGTAGTCGGCCAAATGCTTCACTACCTTTGGCAATCTTAGCATTTACTTCATCATCAATATGCACGACCCTTGACCATGTGCCCTCAAGGTAGGTGAACTTGTCTACCACTTGCGCTCTTTTTAAGGCTTGCCAGGTGCTGGCTGATAGACTAACTCAGTCTTTTTGATGCTGATTGTGAGGTCATAGCTATCGCAGAAGTCAGATAATTGATCTATAAATATTTTCATCTTTTCTTCTGTTGGAGCACCCTTTGCCATGCCATCGGCAAAGAGGAACTCACCTAGCACCTCTGTCTGCACATTGGATTTGTCTTGCGACCTTCTGAGATTGAAACGCTTTCTATTAAAGCGATACCTAATAGGTACGACACCATTGTCACCATCCTGGAAAACATCTGTGAGCATGGCAGAGAACATCGTGCTGAACAGTATTGGGGTTAGCACACAGCTTTGCTTGACTCCATTTGTCACGGAAAATAGACCCGTGCAAGCACACCATCGTGGAACCGCCTCACCATTGCTATGAACTTGGTTGGACATCTAAACTTCACCATGATTTTCTAAAGACCCCACGATTAACGGACTGTGTCAAATGCTTTGGTCAGGTCATTTATAGGTCAAAGTTCTGTTCCTGGCATGTCTCTTGACGCTGCCTTGCTGTGAAGATCATGCCAATTGTTCTTCTGTCTTTTCTGAACCCACAATGGCTTTCTGGTAGAAACCCTGCCTGTTCAATGTGTTCATGCACTCGGATAAGCAGGACTCTTTCAAGTACCTTCCTAGCAATTGACAATGATGAGATGCCACGATGATTGCCACAGACATGAGGGATCCGGATCCCTTTCCGGTTGAATAGGTGGATAATTGACGCATCCTTGAATTATTGAGGGATAGCTTCTTTACTCCAGGTACTGTGAAATAATTCTGTCATCTTCTTTGCCATTGGAGTACCTCCTGCTTTGAAGATCTCAGCAGGAACTGCATCTGATCCTGGAGTTTTGCCAGATGCCAGAAGTTTTATTTCTTTCATTTGTTTCAGTAACGGTTGGGAACTCGGCAAGCAGCAGATTACATTCAACCTGTGGTAGACTGTTGATAGCATCATCATTTATAGCGGATGGACAATTAAGAACAGCATCAAAGTGTTCAGTCCATCTTTTAAAGATAGTATATTTGTAAGTCAGAAACTAGTTCCATCTGCACTGAGGAGAAATGTGGTTCCTGAGCTCTGGGGACCATAAACTGCCTTTAGTGTATCAAAGAACTTCATATCCTTTCTGTCTGCGGAGGTCTGGATTTCATCAGCCATATTGCCCAGCCAGGAGTGTATATATGGTTAAGATGACATGCGCTATGAATTGGATTCTAGTGAGGTAGAGACCCGCAGAGTCGTCCTGATCCATTTGGATCCAGAGGCAAGACCCTGTCCAAATATCTGGAGCTAAGCTCTGCAGTCACTGTGGATGACTATGACTTCTTTAGTGCCTTGTCATGCTCTTCATGCTCCACGACATGCTGCTGCACCGCCGTTAGAGCAGTTGAATCAGAGAAATGATTTCCGCCCCAGCTGCAAAGGCAGACTTTACTCATAGCTGGAACAGGCAAATTCTGATATGTAGGTTTTTGTTTAGAGTTGCCTTCTCCTAGATGCATTACCGACCAGGGCTTGAGGTCTCCATCTACCTTGGTGGCCATGTTTACTCAACACACTCAAATATCTGACAACTCACAAGCTCTTCAGAAGAATGAATGTGACAAGCTTGTCAAGTGAAAACTAGTAGATGACTAATTTGGTCTCATTGTGAAATATTATATTTTCTGATGTTTTGTGAAGGAGGAAAGGTTCACAGATAACATAGCAACAGACAAGACGGGTACTTGGTGATAATGAACGATAATTTCCTTCATTCTCCGTATAAATCCATGTGACAGTACATACTACAATGGTTATAAAGGGGCATAACTCTTATAGACATATCCCCTTATTTCCGACCACCTCTGTAGCGCATAAGTGTACAGGCGTAGTATGTAGCAAGTGAAGGTCTTAGCGCGGTACATTTCTCACAGTGAAAAAAGACAACTATTCATTAACTAGAGTTAAAATGGAGAAAACAAAAAAAAAACACCTAACCCCACAGACCTAATTTCTATCCCACAATACAATAAGTCATCACAAAAACTTCAAGATAGCAGTTTTAATAGTTCTAGAAAAATATTTGACCAAAAACATTGTCCCTCAGCCCCTTACTTCTTATCACATCTGTAGTGTATAACGCTATAAGTGTGACATTATTCTTAACAAAACATGACAAAGGATGTAGCCCATATTAATCAATGACATATTCAATTGCAAAAACTGTCGAGAGAAATTACTAGATTGTTCGACTGGACAGTCGTGTCATAAAGTAGAGCCTTTCAGGTCTCTTGAAACTAGCATTTTCAGATGAAAATGTGTGATATTCATCACGAAATTACGCCTACGAGGACTGTTCAAATATGAATGCAACTAAGCACATAAAAATGATTCCGTGATAGATTTCGATGAAAAATTAATTTGTCCCCTCAAAGTATTCCCCTTTAACAGATATACAAACTTTCAGTCTTCTGAACTCATTTTTGATTATTATTCTGATCCAATCATTGAATGCATTTTGGTAGTCTTTTCGAGGTATACTATGAAGGCACTGGAATATTGCAGAACCGAGGTGTTTGCGCTGTACAAATTTTCGACCTGACAGGTATTTTTTCAGCCGTGGGAACGAAAAAAAGTCACACGGGGCAAGGTCAGGGGAATACGGGGGAGTGCAGGAGTTCAACAACCTTTTCCTGCTTCAGATAGTTTTGCACAATGAACGCCTTGTGCGATGACGCATTGTCATGTAGCAATCTGACATTGGCCAAACCAGTTGCGGGTCTTCGTTCTTTGAAATATTTCTTCAATTTTCGAAGAACTTTATTTTTGTAAAACTTCGCATTTACAGATTTGCCTTTAGGTCCGCTTTGCAATGCATGGTCTTTTGCAATACTTTGTTGCCCATATTTTGTTCTGAATCTTTCGTTTTGGCTCAAAAAAGTGAACCCATGTCTCGTCACCTGTGACGACATTAGCGAAGGACCGTGCATTGTATTTTGGAAACTTTTAAGCAACTTCTTGGCGCACTGAACGCGTGTTTCTTTTCTGCTCATCTGTCAACAGATGGGGAATCCATCTAGCACAGATCTTTCTCATTTTCAAATCCCGTTTCAGAATTGTATGAGCTGCTCCTAATGAGATGCCAACCATACTAGATATTTGCTTAGTGGTGTATCGTGCATCGGTAGCAACTATTTCTTTCACTCTAGCAACAATCTTGGCAGATGTTGCTCTTTTCGGCCGACGATCATGTGGTGCATCTTCTATTGAGCCTAGCCCACAGCTGAATTTCTTACACCAACAAAAACTGTCGGAAAAGACAATTCATTATGCCCATAACCGAACATATTTAATAAAAATTGTCTTTGCACCGTATACCAAGAATACAACGATTCTTAATATAGGACCGTATTTCAACGGCGTCCTCTGACCTTCTTCCAACCATGTTTTGTATAAGTATACATGAGTAGACAGTGATTATCGAACGATATACATGGCTAAAGTACACGGATATTAACAGGTTTGGTATAAATGGCCATATTCGACTGGGAAGTTTCGTGAAATTTTCGTGAAATTCGACGCAGGAGTGTGGTGTTATCTTGTAATAGCTGATCACATGGTCCAATCAAATATGAGTTATTTTTCAAATACATAAGAGATCGTGGAGCACGATTCTATTCGAAGGAAAAGTCGAACCTTTCGTGTACCACGGTCGCTTATGAGCTATACGCAAATAAAATATTTGATTGGACCATGTGACCAGCTATTACAACTAGGAACCACACTCCTACGTGGAATTTCACGGAAATTTCACGAAACCTATCAGTCGAATACCGTCAATGTATAGGTAAAATGTTTTTCTACGCTCTGATTTTTATTTCCAGGTGATTTTCGTATTAGTGCATGAGAAAACGTTCTACTTGCATTCATATTTGAACAGTCCTCGTATATAAATTTGACCCTTTTGAACCCCACTTTTATATAGAAAACAGGTGTATGCAGGAGTAAATCTTATTTTTCTTATTTCTGCTCAAAATATAGATTGTGGGTACACGTTAGAATTACCCCATTGAGGTGGTTCTAACGTGTACCCACAGTCTATATTTTGAGAAGAAATAAGAAAAAATCACACTTGTTTTGTCTTAAAATTTTCGTTTTTGCGGCTGTAAAATTTTCAATGTATTTGTATTTGTTTTCGAAATGCATCTTATTTCTAGGCCAATAGATTCTGGGTGCTTGTATGAGCCGCCGCAATGAGGCGGTCCAAACGATTACCGACAATCTGTCTTTGAGCAAAATTTAGACACTAATGTTTGCCCCTATAAACCCCTGTTTCAATGTATAAAGTGGGTTCTGGAGCGGTTTTCATTACACGGGCTTGTTAACATGATGGAAATAAACACTTTTTGTTTACCGAGCAGTGACAGGTGCTTGTTTCACCCAAGAGGAGATCAAAGGCAACGAAAAAAGAGAATTTGGCACAGCCTTTTCATACAAGATATATTCTAACTAAACTCCGTTCAGAAAATCTGAATCATCGATTTTTTTCGTTTCTTCCTTTTAATGCTCATTTTAGCCCATACATCACTATGGGAAAGTTTTAGTCCTGACCCTCCGTCGATTTCTCCAGCAAGTCGTATGCCTCTGCGACAGTCGGGAAAGGCTGTGATTATTTGGAGAAAATTGCAAAACAAAGAAATGTGAGCACAGACTAAGTCCATTTGACGATGATTGTCAGGTAAAATAATAAATATTCAAATCCATGTGATGCACTTTAAAAATAGATGTGCAATTGCGACACACCTTATACTCGAATGGCTAGATAGAGGCTCAGTGGAAACGGGGAGCCACTAGCGAGATGTGCTGTCAACAGTGGTCAAAAAGAATTATACCGATATCATATGTGTTGTCACAGCTAATGATTTTCCATGGATAGAGCGTGCAAATAAAACATAGACGCCCTTGTAATTTTCAAGAGCTGTGAACACTTCTATATATGGGTTAAAAGGGTGTGTCGAACCTGTCAGAATGTCTTAGTCTGTGAAAGAAAATTTAGATTTTGCAATTTTCGCCAAATAATCACAGCCTTTCCTGGCTGTCGCAGAGGCATACGACTTGCTGGAGAAATCGGCGGAGTGTGATATCTAAAACTTTCTCATAGTGATGAATGGGCTAAAATGAGTATTAAAAACGAGAAACGAAAAAATCGATGATTCAGATTTTCTAAACGGAGTTTAGTACTACCCATACAACCTTTAGGCTTTGACACATTACTGACGGCCCCGCTCGCCGGGGCTTGAAGAAATAGATGGGCTGCATAATGCTTCCATGCAGCGCTTAAACCGACCCGCACAGTTGTGCGAGTTGGACCGTTCATGCTTATAAACCCTATTGGTTTCATTGGGCGACAGGGCTTGAGATGTCATTTCATCTGTGTCGGGTAAAAGTCCCACAAAATTGGAAGCAACTTCTCCAGAATGACATATACAGTGTTGACGGGGACGTTAATCCTGAAATCAAACAAACAAAACAACATTACTGATATGCATACTTGCAATAAATACGTAAACATTTTAGACCTTTGTTTACCAGTAAGTTCATTTGTTTGGTAAATTTGTAGTACATGTTATGAGGAAAGATAGTTGTGGAGCTGATCAATAAGAACCCAAAGCCCATCACATACATCAAAGGCACATCTTAACTAGCAACAAAATCACAGGCGACACTCCTAGATAGCAGCTCTTTCCAAAACAAATGGCAACTGAACAAAATAATTAGGATGCCCAGAAAGTTTTAAAATGAGAACATTTTACCCATGCCCTGTTGCCCGGATATGTCTTATCTTTCAAACAATGTACATCCAGAACAGATGGCTTCTGCCATCGGATCAGGATCTTCATTGTTTGCCATTCAGTTTATTAATTTGTTGCAATAATTTGCATCAAGTAATCTGATTGATAGATAATCAGTAGTGGATGTGGCATATTTGAATATTCAGCAGGTCAAGGGCTAAAGCTGAACAGCACCAAACATGAAACAAATGAAAGCCCAACAAAAGTACCGTCTTACATTACGAAAACATGCCTATTCTAATACATATTAGATTTTACCGCTAAAAAGTGAAATTTTTATGCTGAAAAATTGTGATATTTTTCTTATTTCTGCTCAAAATATAGATTATGGGTACTTGTTCGAACCGCCTTGATGAGGCGGTCCTAACGAGTACCCACAATCTATAATTTAGAGCAGAAATTAGAAAAATAAGGTTTACCCCTGTAAACCCTAGTTTTACTATATAAAAGAGGGGTTCAAATGTTCAAAATTATATAGGCGTATTTTCGTGATGATTGGGACGGCCAGTAATAATTACTGGGTGTGGATTTAAACCGGTATTACCAGTAGCGAATCTCAGAGGCCGGCGTATGTAGATTTAAAAACATTTTTCTCGAGAAAAAATTCGACGGGACTATAATTCAAAGATGAAAATGCCTGTCGAATCAGAATTTCATGCTCTTGACACAACCTGTTTGATAAAATTCACCTTTGAAAAATAGACAGATATGAAACTTTGTGTACATTTCTTTCCGATGAAATACCACACAAACACCATTCTCAGCAAAAAGTGTGTATAAAAATGCGGTAAACTTGAGAAAAGTCTGGGTCGTTTCAGTGGGTTCAGAAAAGACAAAAATTAATATATTTAGCGATAAACTGGAAATTTTTCACCATAATCATTAAATCGGAAATTGAATAATCTGCAACTGAGTTAAATTTCAGGAAAATCTATTTCTGACCATTTTTTTATTCCAAAAAAACTGAACTACTTCCGGTCATTGAACAGGAACAAAAGCCAGCCAACATGGCTGTAAACACAGGAAAATAACGAGACGAAAAGACTAACCCTGTAGTATTGTTCCAGCTATACTGATTTGTTTACCGTGCCCGCCTGCAGTTCATCAGGTTTTGCCAGTAAATCCGAACTCCCGATGTTTACTTTATTTTTCCATTTGTGTCAAAAATAGCCTCGAAGAGTCTGCCAATATACGCATCTTCCATGTCATAATAGGTATATTGCCAACAACAACAACAAAAACATATGGCGTATACATTTGCACTGACGTCATATACGAAAAACCAATACTAACTTATTTGCCCATCTACTAATCAAGATCAAATAACAATGTAGACTAACAATGTAGACAGAATGAGCACCTTACTCTCTTAATTGCCAGTTCACGCGCAGCCTAAGTTTCAACTAGTCCCATCCACCTCGAGACACATATAACCTTAAATTTCCATCACGTTTGCTCAACGATGCTTAATTCTAGTTGTCACTACTGCTCAATCATGAGAGAGAGAGAGAGAGAGAGAGAGAGAGAGAGAGAGAGAGAGAGAGAGAGAGAGAGAGAGAGAGAGAAAAGTTTGTTTGATTGAGGTTTAACGTCCCCGTCAACACTGTAAAGGTCATTCTGAGGACGTTGCTTCCAATTTTGTGGGACTTTTACCCGGCATTGAGGTGAAATGACATCTCAAGCCCTGACGCCCAATGAAACCATAAGGGTAAATAAGCATGTAAGGGCCGACTCGCACCGCTTTGCCTGGGAAGGCTTAGATCCTCTCAGCGGTTTATCAGTAATCATGTGCGGGTCGGTTTCAGCTCTGCGTGGAAGCAACATGCAGCCCATCTATTTCTTCAAGCCCCGATGGGCGGGGGCAGAGAGAGAGAGAGAGAGAGAGAGAGAGAGAGAGAGAGAGAGAGAGAGAGAGAGAGAGAGAGGATAGCCAGCCAACAAATCATGTTGGGACATCACTGTCGGCCCAACATTGGCCCGCTGTAGCATAGCATGTCGGGACATCACTGTCGGACCGATGTCGGCCCGCTGTTTTGTGTGTGTGGGAGAGAGAGAGAGAGAGAATAATTTGATTGCACTCTGACGTAAATAAAATGAAATAAAAAGAAAAAAAAATCCGCTCAACCGAGCCAGCAAAGCGTGCCGGGCCAACGTCTGGCCGACAGCGATACGACCTCTTAACGCTGGGCTAACTTACGTCGTATTGCTGTCGGTCCGACGTTGGCCTGTTTGTGCTAGCCGGGCACTATCCGCAAGATAAAGATACCTGTGTCTCAAAGTAGAACCACAAAAGGCGCGCGGTGGAGGTGTCTCCTAGAAAACCGACCGAAAGTGAATAATTTATTTTCATTCGCAGTTTTTTTATTATTATTATTATTTTTTTTTTTTATTTATTTTTTTACCACCCCTGTTAGTTTTTTGTGTGTGTTCGTGATGGGGTAATTTATCGGGCTTTCATGCCCAGTGTCAAAACAATTGTATGATCATAGGCGGTTTATCCTTTTCAGGCAGGTAATCTTTGAAAGACGGCAGCCGCCTCACCTTGAAATTAATGAATGTCATGTCATAATAAAACCCCCGTCTGAGTATAGGCTGAGAAAAAAAGTCCTGAGCGAGGATTTAGACTGTTTCGTCCTGTATTTGTTTATTTTGTTTGTTTGAGTTGAGGTTTAACGTCCCCGTCAACACTGTAAAGGTCATTTTGGAGTGTTTACTTCCATTTTTGTGAGACTTTTACCCGACATTGAGGTGAAATGACATCTCAAGCCCTGTCGCCCAATGAAACCAATAGGGTTTAATAGCATGGAGGTCCGTCTCGCACCGCGGTTCCTGGACAGGCTTAGATCCTCTAAGCGGTTTACATGTACTAGTGTGCGGGCCGGATTCAGCTCTGCGTGGAAGCATCATGCAGCCCATATATTTCTTCAAGCCCCGATGGGCGAGACCTCCTGTATTTGTTTAACGTCCACGTCAACACTGCATGTGTAGGTCATTTTAGAGACATTGCTTCCAATTTTGTGGGACTTTTACCCGACATTGAGATGAAATGGGCAAGCGTTAAGACGTCGCATCGTTGTCGGCCCGACGTTGTCCTGTATTTGTTTAACGTCCCCATCAACACTGCATGTGTGGGTCGTTTTAGAGACGTGGCTTCCAATTTTGTGGGACTTTTACCCGGCATTGAGATGAAATGGGCATGCTTACATCCTCTTAGCGGTTTACCAGTACTCGTGTGCGGTCGGTTTCAGCTCTGCGTGGAAGCATCAAGCAGCCCATCTATTTCTCCAAGCCCCACTGGGCGAGGGTCGGGCCTTTACTGAGCTGTTATAAATCTAAGGTTTCTACAGAGTCTACTGTTCACACATACGAATGCAAACAGTGTAGATCCAGATAAGAAGCCGCAAAATAAGTTATCTCAACCATAACGATTGTCATTCTATTATTGATTTACATCGACCAAAAACCCGATGGGTGAGTACTATAGTCTCACAAAAACAGACCTATATAATTTTGACACCCTTTAAACGCCACTTTTAAGTGTAGTAAAACTGGGGTTTACATGGGGATACTTTGCCACCGCCCACCGGGGCTTTCAAAAATAGATTCGGCTGCACAATGCTTCCACGCAGAGCTGAAACCGACCGCACACGAGTACTGTTAAACTGCTTAGATGGTCTCAGCCTGCCCAAGCAAAGTGGTGCGAGTCCTGATGACCTACACATGCAGTGTTGACGGGGACGTTAAACAAATACAGGACGAAACAGTCTAAATCCTCGCTCAGGACGTTAACCTCATGCATATAAACACTATTGGTTTCATTGGGCGGCAGGGATTGAGATGTCATTTCATCTCAATGTTCGGAAAAAGTCTCACAAACTTGGAAGCAGTGAGTGAGTGATAGTTTGAGTTTTACGTCCCATCAACAGCTAAAGTCATACGGAGACGGGGCCTCGGTTTAAAGACTCATCCGAAAGTCTGGAGAAGCCCGGGATCGATCCTGCGATCCCTGGTTTACAAGGCGAGTAGGGTAATCACTACACACCGGAGGCTTCTAAAGCATTGAAGCAATGTCTCCAAAATGACCTAAATAGTGTTGACGGGGACGTTAACCTCAAATCAAACAAACAAACAGGGGTATACATTATTTACCCAACCCTGAGATGAAATGACATCTCAAGCCTACCACCCGAGGTACCCGCTTGTCCAGCGGGCACACAACGTTAACGCAACGTCGTATCAACGTCGATGCAACAGAACGATGTTGCATCGACGTTTAAAAGTCATTTGCCCCACCCAACATTGAGATGAAATGACATCTCAAGACTACCACCCCAGGTACCCGCTTGTCCAGCGAGCTCACATCGTTTACGCAACGTCGTATCAACGTCGATGCAACAGCATGGTGTTGCATCGACGTTTAAAAGTCATTCCCCCCCCCCCCCCACCCACACCACACAAAAGTTCGGTCGGTTGTTTCAGTTCGGCGCAGAAGCTCATGCAGCCCAATCCAATTTTCTCCAAGCTATGATGGAAGTCGGTGTCATTTTCTGAAGGCTCGAACATATAGCAGTCACCACTCACAGGCTGCAGTATTTAAATGGAATACCGACAGATACAATGCCATCAGATAGACTTTGAGAGAGAGAGAGAGAGAGAGAGAGAGAGAGAGAGAGAGAGAGAGAGAGAGAGAGAGAGAGAGAGAGAGAGAGAGAGAGAGAGAGAGAGAATCCTACCAGTGATGCGTTTTGCATAGGATTAACATGGATCTGGTGAAGGATTGTCTAAGGATGTGACACCAGTAAAAACTCTGATTCTGATCTACGTGTTCACAATCTATTTATCTTCTTATACTGAGTCGGTCATATTTGCCGTATCAAAGTGTGAAACTGCTTAACTTACCGACAAAAATAAAGCTATCCAGAGGCAGTTAGTTTAGTTGTGGCCTAACAACCAAGGTTCATAACGTATTTTGACAAAACACGCCTTCTTTCAGCTTTTAAATTTTGAATTACTTTTCTTCGCAGCCATGTATTTTAAAAATCTGTGTGTGCAAGCGTTGCGACTAGGTCAAATATTGACCCAACTTCTGACGTCAACATTTCCAATACTGTGTTTACTTTCGTGTAGATACTCAGCTGGAAGACAGAATAATGTATAACAAACATTTTAGGAAAATTTGAACCAAAACTTTTTCTGACCATTTTTTTATTCCAAAATAACTGACCGGTACTGTTTGACCAGAGGTTTGTTTTAAAATATGGGTTACTTAATAAACGAAGCTTCGGAAACGTTCCATTTCAGTGGCAACCATAACCAAAGTAATGAAACGTTTTAGGAAGTGTTGATGTTTTCATTTGTGCTTTTGAATGCTAATTTTATCATTTCTGAGGGCTGTATGCTTATGTTAAAAAGACCGGAAGTAGCTTCCGATTTCACAATTATGTTTGCTATAAAAAAATAATCCCTTTCGCGGAAGCTTACAAAAAATAAAATCTTGACGACGGCCTTAGCAACTCTCCTACTGTACGGGACCCCAACCTTCACCCTCTTCATTACGATAACACACCCGTGCGACATAGTGCATTTTTTCACATCTCCAAAATGGCTACTTTTCTAATGAAAATCCGTGAAAGTTTTGTTATTTATACTTCAAACATAGGTTGTCGGTACTCGTTAGAACCGCCTTATTGAGGCGGTTCTAACGAGTACCCACAACCTATGTCTTGGAGCAGAAATAAGAAAAGTAATGTATACCCCGTAAACACCAGTTTTCTAAATTAAAGTGAGGTTTAGGGGGTGTTCATTTCACGGACTTGTTCACGTGATGTCTTCCGCCACAGTTTACACAGTTTAGCTTGCTATTCGGCTCGCGTGGGGATCTCCCAGCTCATCAATATAGTCACCACGGGCAACAATTAAATGATGAAGCATGGATGCGGACTGGACAGTTACAACGCTATGAGTAACCTGGAGATCCCTGGGGCGTCAGCAACACCATTGAACATTGGAGCAAAAGAAGTCCACCAGTTGAGCGCCGGTGGGCCAAGAAACAAACAGGTGTCCAGCCCCACCCAATAAAATATTTAGCTTTATAGTTGGACTATCATAGAGTCTGAACTCGGACCCACCGACGTACAATTAAACAGGAGAGCAAAGTTGTGTTGTTAACCCTTATCTGGTTGTTCACGACAACCCCTATCTTTGCAAACAGAGTAGATCCAGATCAGATGGCTTCTGCCATCTGATCAGGATCTACACTGTTTGGTATTCAGTTTATGAATTTGTAGCAATAAATTACATCAAGTAATTTGATTGGTTGATAGACAGAAATGGGTGCGGCTTAAATGAATATTCAGCAAGATAAGGGTTAATCGTGACTGGGTCAACCGACAAGCATACAGACTGTCACATCACACCTACATTATATACAATGTATAGCCTATGCGTTTGTATCGCATGATAATTTTCATTAACTGACCAGAAATTTGTGTTGTCCCTACGATTTTTCGAAAATGTACTAAGTCAGCATTATATTCAGGTTCCGCCAAGCCTTGTTTCAAAAGTAGTATATTTAGTAATTAATTCAAAATGTCTACGATAAAAAATTAAGAAAAACAACAACAACGGCTTTTGGAAAGATATGGTACCCTCGCTGTGAAAAGTCTGCGGCCGTTAAACTTTTATTACAAGCATTGAAATCAGCCAAATCACTAGACACCCTAGCAAAGCGGATAAGTTGAGAAATGTTAAAGCACCATTAGAAGAGGTGTGGGGAACATCAAATTAATCGCATTTGTCGTTGATTATAACGAGCATAGCGGCGGCTGCCGAAGGCAGCCGTCGACGTCCGCCGAAGGCGGGCGTCGAGCGAGCTCGTATCTAGGTAACGCGTATCATCACAAGACACAATCTATGCAAGAAAGTTTGCTTGCGCCCAGGAACTGGCTTAAACCGGTTTTCAGGTTTCCATGTATTCCATTCAAACAATGTATGAAGTCGGGAACCAGAGCCTCAAAAAGCTTATGTAACCCGTATCCGTCACCGGATGAATAGTGTGTCGCAAGGCTGATTGGTGATTCGGTTTTTTGTAATAGCTAAAAAATCAACATTGGCATATCAGTCATTTAATACATTTTTCTTATTTATGTGTTGGCATAAATTTGTACATTTTGTGTTTATTTTTGTTGTTATTATTTATGAATAAATTAAAGTGACGTCACGAGACCGAGTCATGACCTTGGGAATTCTCTACGCCGCCATATTTATTTCTGTCGTTATGCACTGGAAGCACTCGAAAAACAATGAATCTGATGATTAAATCGGGCAATCTACACGTAGGTGATATAGTAATTT
Organism: Lucinisca nassula; assembly: GCA_963580285.1. NCBI lineage: Eukaryota > Metazoa > Mollusca > Bivalvia > Lucinida > Lucinidae > Lucinisca > Lucinisca nassula. The sequence goes on from OY757017.1 coordinate 124,342,787, forward strand.
CCTCTACAGGGGGAAACTTACCATATCTTCTTCTGTTAATCTAGCCTTGGATTAAGTCTTCTAATATAGTTTTTGGTAGAGATGTCTCCAACCACGTCTACTTCCCTGCAAGTCTGGGATAGAAGAGAAAGCGCGGGCGCGTTCGTCCCCGAGGCTAAACCAATCAGAATCCCTCAGATGGTACCCGTTCTCCTGGAACCTGCACACCGCAAACACCGGTCCACAATGACCAGTAACTGACCGCATTGTCCTGGCGGTCCTACTATTTGCCGATCACTACACTCCCCCCCATTTTATTTGAAAGGCCTACACTCCAGGGTACCTTTAGTCATATTTTTTGCGGATACCCTATGTAGTAAGAATCGCTTTGCAGCCAGGACTTCAATTTATAGGTCCAGCAGGCTTGATTGACGTTCTCGTTGTACCAATCGGTTCTGATTATACACTGCACATGTCACCTCGGAGGTGCTGCTTCCACTTTGTGGGAATTCTGGATGAAATGACATCCAAAAAGCCCTACCGCCCAATGAAACCATAGGGTTTTTTATACCTGGACGGCCTGACTCGCACCACGTTGCCTGGGCAAGCTTAGATCCTCTAAGCGGGTTACCAGTACTCATGTGCGGTCAGTTTTCCGCTGTTTTTCCTTAATTTCCCGCCTAAGTATCAGATACCTAGACGAGTGAACTCAATGATTTGCTAAGGAATTTTTCCGAAAAGCTCCTTAGTAACACTGTGGAGGGGTGTCAGACACCCCCCAGTATCCTCTGTTTTCACTCAGAAGGGATGTCGGACATCCCAGACACCATAAGACTGTCAGACAGTCACTCGACCTCCTAGACGACATTTACATCTGGGTGAAGGACCAGTCACAGTCTGGCTCCTTCCGGTCCTGATACAGCCTTCTGGCATTCCTGGTTGCCATGGCGAGGACGCTCCTCCAAGATCCACCCCGAGCCTGGGCAACTGCATCAGCTGTCATGCCAATCTGCACGGGGGTGGAATGCTTACGACCGTCAAACTTGAGGAAAGGAGAGCAGGTCTCCAGAAGGATCCGCTCATCCTCTATCATGCGCAGCGCAGCCACCTGTCCTGCATTGAATTCCCTCACTCGTAGGGTAAACCCAAAGTAGGTAAGCGGGAAAGACCGCAGCCATCTTTACACAACTTCTGCACTTCCAGTGAAGCACTGGAGGTGAATCAGTTGTGTTCCCGTGAGCCGTGCATGAAGTGTGGCGCGCAAGATATCATAAGCCTCGCTTTCATCCTCGCCCTTCATCCCCCGACATTTCAATACCAGCACCTTCGGCTGGCCCCGTGGCAGACAGTCTACGAGCTGCAGTAATCCTGCTGTCTGCCCCGCCCAGAGGTTCACTGACAGAGAGTGGTCCACTCCTATCTCCCCCAAAGCTGCTACGTCTGGGGAAAGGAGCAGAGACTTCAGTTTCTGTAGCTGGGCCTCAGTTGCAGGTCTCTTTGGGGGACACCCTAAAGACACGAAGTATCCACGGGACCTCAGCCAACGTATTCGCTCAGGAGAGGGATACTCATCTGGGTCGGAGTGCATCAGCACCACCGACCGCAGGTTCACCTCAAATCCTGGCAAGGGGACAGCTGTGTCAAAGACCATGACCGGATCTACGTCAGCTGGCAGATGCAAGTCCTTAATCAACAGCCCGAGGTAGCAGCTTGCATCAATTGCATCTGGGGTTCCCAACAGACGCCGTCTATCTTGAAGCGGGACGTCATATTGACGTCTGAGCTGCTCCTGTTGGTTGGGCTCCATCTGTGAGAACAGCATCATGGCAGGCACCCAATGGGTTAAGATGGCGGGACTGTTTCCAGAAGGTTGAATCTCTATGTGATCCGGAACCTTTATACCCGTCACTAGCCCAAACTCTGCCATGGCCCGACGCTGTGCAAGGCTAAGCTGTTTCTGCATCCGAGCCACGACCCCTAGGCTTTCTACGTACCAGACCAAATCCTGCAATCGGCGTCCGACGCCTAACAGGAGGCCGAGCAGAAACCTCAGCACACCCACTCGCTGATTTGAAACATTTTCCCCGGACAGCTCCTCATGGAAAACCAACGGCAGGTGGCATTCATAGGAGTGGTTCTTGCTGAACGGGCCATTACACCCGTACACAGGGCATCCTGAAGGCTGCATCCCGGACTGGGCAGGTGCTGCAGCCCCCAGAGTACCCTCCACTCTGACCAAAATGCCCTCGCCCCTCGTCTCCACTCTACGTTGGATCCCGGCCTCTCTAGTCCGAACGCCAGACGAAGGGCTTGACCTGCTCGGCGACTGGTCCCGCCTAGGTGCTGGGAGAGACAACTGACGTGCCCTTCCTGATCCTCCTGCCGTACTGGTGGAGGAGTGAGGCCTGTCAGACAGGCGCTCCCTGTTTCCTCCACTACTAAGTCCGTGGGGCATCACAGTCTCAGCTGGAGCCGCCCGATCCCGGACTGGCGAAGTTCCACGCCAACGTACCCCTCCAGAGTTCCCGGCAGAAGATTGAGCTCCACTGACGCGACCACTAAGTCCGTGGGGCATCACAGTCCTCCCGACTGGAGCCACCCAATTCCGGACTGGTGAGGAAACACGCCCACGTGCTGTTCCTGGTCCAGTTGACCTCCAGGTAGAAGGGGGCATTGTGTTTCCTCCGTCCCTGTCAGTAACCCGGAGCCTCGCAGTCATTTCGAGCGCCAGAGTCCTAACTGGTGATGACCTCCGTTGCCGCACCGCTCTAGGTCCCGAACTTCCGGCAGAAGAGTGAGACCTGTTTCGTCCATCTCTGCCAGCACCCCGGGGCATCACAGTCACTTCGACTGGAGCCGCCGGAGTCCCGACTGGTGACGACACACGTCGACGCACCCCTCCCGGTCCAGAACTCCCAGCTGAAGAGCGAGATCCTTCGGACAGACGCTCTCTAGTCCCACTGTGGCTACCGCGGGGCGTCACAGTCACCTCAACTGGAGCCGCCTTGCGGTGCTGCCTTCTTCCTCCTCGGTGGCGACGAGTCCTCTTCCGACCTCTCGCGGGCCCTTCTGACTGAGAATTGGGCCCCTCAGCTTCTTCCGTCACCCCTCTGGAAGTGCTGGGCTGGGGCGAGTCTTGGCGTCTTCCCTCATGCGCCGGGATACTGAAGAGCATCTGCTCTCCATCCAGCAAGGTCCAGCCCTCGGCTGAGGGAGACATGCTCTGGTTCTCACCAGGACCCGACGTAAGCGCTGGTTGCTCCCCCTGGCTACCAGTATCTTCCAGCTGCTGGGGAGCGGAGTCGAACTCCGCGTCACACTCAGCATGGATAGATATGTCTGGGCTTGAAGCCAGCAACCTGTCCTCCTCCTCTTGAGTTACACAAGGCGACCCCTCCTGCTGGGCGTCAGACACCCATACAGGAATGGACGGGTCCTCCTGTAGCCTAACATCACGGGTGGGACCTAGATGGAATGTCCTGTTGCTCTCCTGGATCCATCTAGGCACAGGACGCTCTCTGCGTGGACCCAGCTGCCAGATATTTTCACAAATCCAGTTGTGATTCCTAAACCCCTTATCATTCGCTACCTGGGCCGCCCTCTTCAACCACTGATGGTCCCGCTGCTCCTTGGCAAGTCTGACTTGCTCAAGGAGTATTTCCACAAGTCTCTCGTAAGGGGCACGAGCATCGGCGAGCTCCTCCACAAAACGTCTGGCACTTCTCACCAACACTCCCCTTGCGGTGGCCTCCTCCGCCTCCTTGATGATGGCCTCCTTCAACTCTGTAAAGTATTTGTAGTCAGCCTGCAAAGACACAAGGAAAACATTCCTTAGTCCCTCCCTGCCCTTCTTACTGCCGCAACCTATTCTGGCAGTCCCGACAGGTATAACGATCAATGTCTAGAGCATCAATAGGAGAGATATCCACACACGAACCGTGATACCATTCATCACAGTCGTCACATTGTATCATGAATCTCCCCTCCCAGGGTTTTCTGCACAGACAGTACTCTTTACCGGAGTTGAGAATTTCCTCCTCTGCTGGGGGTCTCTCCTTCCACTGCCTCAGCCAGGCCGGAAGAGACCTATCCTTGCACAATTTGATTCTGTCGTGGTTAAGGACCATAACGGCATTTCTTACCTTGACTCTAAACAAATAGGAAGAGAACTTCTTTACTATGACTCCTGGACCTCTCCAAGGAGGGCGTAATTTCTTACACTGGCCCTTCATTGATGCTTCATCTAGAATGTAGACCACATCACCTACCTCATAGTTGCGCTCTAGCAGTCTCAAGTCATAATTTCTTTTCATTCTCTTAGTGGCTGTCTTTAAACTGGACCTAGCCACCTCATGAGCCTTCTGCAGAGTAGAGGTCAGCCCAACCAGATACTCACTAGAATCTTGAAATCTCTCACCTGCATGAGGGAACATCAAGTGCGCAGGCATGTTCACTTCTCTTCCCAACATTAATTTATTTGCTGTAAAGCCTGTCTGACGGTTGACTGAGGCTCTCAGAGCACCCGCAAGTTGCTGCAAGTGCTTGTCCCACTGGTCCTGTTTCTTACCTATAAAGCAGCGGACGGCATCCATCAAGGTTCGATTGTAGCGCTCTACTTGTCCATTGGAAGAGGGTCTGTATGGTGTTGTCCTTGCCTTGTGTATCTGGAGAGCTTTACAAAGCTCTACAAAGAGTTTGGACTCGAAATTTCTACCCTGATCCGAGAAGACTTGGAAAGGAAACCCAAACCTTGAGAAGAAATTATCCACTGCAGCTCTAGCCGTCTCTTCAGCCGTTTGTGTTGGGAGTGGAATACATTCTACCCACTTGGTAAACTGATCTACCATCATGAGGACATATTCGTTACCATTTTGTGTTTTGGGAAGGGGTCCGAGAAAGTCTAAATGAACCCTCTCCATAGGTGCTCCGGCTTGATACTCAGTCAGAGGACACCTCCCTTTTCTGTCTGACTTCTTACATTTGTTACAAACCTCACATCCTGCCACATACTGGGACACAAACTTACCCAAACCGAACCAGGCAAACTTTTCTTTGACTCTTTCTTTGGTTCGAGCCACCCCCTGGTGACCCGCTGATGGAAGGTCATGGTTCCACTGAACTGCCAACTCACGCAGCCCATTAGGAATAACTAATTTCTTATCCCCTGACATTGTCTCATTTTGGTATAGGACGCCGTCGATGAGAACAAACTGCTCCTTGTTGAGCCAGTACGATTTTGCTGCCGGACTGGCAATGAATAGCTCACCTTCCCCTGGGATCACAGAGTGATTCAACCACTGCAAAATGAAACTAAGGGTGTCATCCTTACCCTGGGCTTCCTTGAGGTCCTCCAGGGAGAACCCCCAGCTCGATGGTCTGTCTCCAGCCTTTGCCTCTACCTTTTTCCTGTTTGCGACGGCCAGCACATGCACTTCCTCACCTGAGAAAATGATGTCAACATGAGCTAGATCATCACCCCCTTCGCAGGCGGCCTCAACATTGAGACACGGTATTGCTAGGTCTAATTCTACGGCTTGAACTGTCTTGCCAATTTCACCTACCTGGTCTGTTGCATTCCCCTCCAAGGCGTTGATGTCCCGCCTTCCATCCTTGCCTCTCGTGCTTTCTACACCAATGATGTGGCCATCATCATTGACGATACCCAGCACCCCCTGAGAGGCCAGTGGAACCGCCTCGTCAACAGCTTCTGTGAAAGCTCCCCAACTCTGGTCCGCTCTAACACAGTACTTACAGCCTCCACATGGCAAATCCTCTGGACGTACACCCCTCTCAAATGACGGACACTGTCCCTCTCTTGCCGGCATCCTGGACAACGAGTCCGCATTTATGTGCTTTCGTCCTTCACGGTGCCTCAACACCATGTTATATTGAGATAGCTCCTCGAGCCATCTTGCTAATTGCCCCTGAGGCTCATGAAAATGCATCAGCCAAGTTAAGCTTGAATGGTCAGTCCTTACCATGAATGGTTTCCCTAGCAAATAGTGTCTAAACTGGCGTGTGAATCGCACCACAGCCAATAGCTCCTTTCTCGTCGCACAGTACTTACGCTGGTCAGTGGTTAAAGAGTAGCTGCCGTAAGCTATTACCTTCTCCTTACCATCTTGAATTTGAAGCAGCTCTGCTCCAATAGCAAAGTCTGAGGCATCTGTGTCCAATACAAATGCGTCGGTTCGATTGGGTAAACCCAGCACAGGTGGATTTGTTAATGCGTCTTTCAGGGCCGTAAAAGCATTCTCTTGTTCCAGGCCCCATTGGAATTTGTGTTTACCTACCACCTGGTACAATGGCGCTGCCAAGCGTGAGAAGTCCTTCACAAACCCTCTGTGATAGTTTGCTAGTCCTGCAAACCTCTCCACATCTTTGGAACATGTCGGTGTCAGCCAGTTTTGTACTGTTTGTATATCCACGTCAGACATGGCTATACGGTTGTTACTCACCCTTCGCCCTAGAAACTCTACTTCTTTCTGAAAGAAAAGACATTTCTTAGGCTTAAGTTTCAGCCCATGCTCTCTGAACCTTGTAAGGGCGTCAGCCAAGTTACTCAAGTGATCCTGGAAGGTATGGCCCAAAACTAATACATCATCTAAGAAAGCAAGAACAGTCTTCCAATTTAAACCCCTGAGCACCAAGTTCATGACCCTTGCATATGTCGCAGGTCCATTGCAGAGCCCGAAGCCCATTTTTAAATGCTCAAACAGCCCGTATCTGGTGATAAAAGCTGTCTTCTTCCGGTCTTGCTCTCTAATTTTTACCTGCCAATAAGCAGAGTTAGCGTCGAGTTTCGAAAACCAAACGCTACCTGCAAGAGTATCCAAGCAATCATCGACCAAGGGCAGCGGGTAAACGTCTTTCACTGTGACGTCATTCAAAGCCCTATAGTCAATGCACCATCTGACTGAACCATCCCGCTTTCTTATCAAAACTGGGGCTGAAGCCCATTCGGAAGTGGATTCCTGAATAACCCCAGCTTCTAACATTTTCTTAAGATGAGCTTCTTCCTCACCTGCGAAACATGCTGGTGTGAGTCTTATGCGCTGCTTGATAGGCCTAGCCTGACCTGTGTCTATTGCATGTTCGATTCCACTAAAATGACCCAAGTCGAATTCAGTTTTAGCGAAAACGTCCTGAAACTCATTCAACAGATCAGCCAGCTGCATGCTTTCTGGTTCTGTGAGGTGTTCCTTAGATGTTAGAAATACCTGCTCTAGATGTTCTGGTACCCCAGCCCCACTGGTAAAGTTTGAGTCACACTCATCATCATCCACTATTGAGGTGTTTGATTGAACTGATTCCCGGTCTGACTGGTCCAGGTTCGACCGACTTACTTCCTGTATTAAGTGGTTTTCCTCCTGTCCATCTGTACTCACCTTGACCTCAGTGTCAATGGGGTATGCCCTTGCAATATGCAAACCCTTTTTAATGAGGCGATACCTATCTGAAGGATTCACTAAACACAGCACCGGTTCCTCACCTGCACTCCTTACCACCCTAGGTGCGAGTACCTTAAGGTTGTCCACTGGCTCTATCACATAATCCGGTAGTTCTTGATCCACGGAACACTTGACCCTTTTTACCGAGTTTGGAGGAATTACCTGTCTCTTGGCAACGGTTACCCTGGCAACAAGTGGCGCACCCCCTGAGCTACCCATGCTCAGTGTTATCTCTTGGTCATCAAAGATTATGGTTCCCTTGGGCATATTCAGCAAAGACTTACCTGTGTGGAACAGAATGTCAAAACCCAATAACATCTCTTGCTCTATTGGCGCAATGTACACATTCTCACTGTACCACTTTGAACCAATTTTAAGTCTAACTGGCCCTACAACAGAACCTTTCATTGCCATTTCCCTACCTGCGGCTAGCAGAGTAACTTCTCTCAACTTCTTTGGTGGATGTTTCAAAGCATGATATACCTTATCTGATATGATCGTGACTTCTGCTGCTGAGTCCACCACCGCAGTAACTGGCTTATCTCCAACCTGAATGGCCATGGTGAATTGAGAAGCTGACCTCAACTGGCGGACATTAACTATTTCGGGTTCAGAACCCTCGGGTACCTTGGAACCTCCCTCAACCATCTTAGGAGTGACCTGGGTCCCTGACCCCTGTCCCTCACCTGCAATGGTCGAATCATCAGGATGTGAATGCAACTTGGTCAAATTATCTGTGTCCCCAAAGTGACTACCCATACCTTTGTCCTGCCTTAATGTACTTGGTGCCTCCTTGATGTCTTCAGCTTCCCGGGTTCCTGATGAAGGGTTTATGTCTGGCTGTGGCTTTGTCCTACAAATACCATACTGACCTTCCTCCCCCTTCAGAACCCCTTGTCCCTGGCCTATTCCTGTGTGGGTCGAGGCTCGGCCCCCTCCCCCGACCCTTGCTGGTTTAACTGTTTTGTTTTCTTTTCGTTGCAGTCTCTTGCAAAGTGACCTAACCCCCCACAGACAAAACAAACTAAATCAGCAGGTGCTTGCCCCTGCCTTGGTGGTCGCGGTGGACGGGGTCTTCTACGCCCTCCACCCCTAGGTTCAAAACCATTCGATCTGATCGACTGATTGGCCAGGGGCTGCCTATTGACTGCTGGTTTACTGACTGAGGCAGATACCTGATCAAGTTTCCTCTGCATGTCTAAGCGGAAATCAGCCAGTAATTTTTCCATCGTATTAAGGGTTAATGTGGGGGCACCTCCACTCTGAGATGCCGGTGCAGGCACAGGTTGCTGCACAGCATAGACTCGCTGATCATCTGATTCCGAATCACTGATTCGAGCTCGCTCCTTCTTTTTACCATATACTGCCTGATGCACATGCTGAGACCACCTCGCATTATTAATTGCTTCCTCCATGGTTAATGGAATAATATTACTCACCTGACTTGCCACAGCCTTATCAGATAAACCTTGGCAGAAACGAGCAATTGCCTGTTGATGACAATAGCTTTCAGGAAGCTCCCTAAAAGCTCTTGCCGCCAAAGTCAAGACCCTGTCGGCCCAGTCCTCCAAAGTTTCACTCGCAGACTGGGAGGCTTGCTGAAATCGAGCTTGAGCTGTGGCTGGCAATTCCCTAGCTCCAAACCTGTGTTCCAGTTTAGTCAACAAAGTCTGATAGGTCATACCTTTTTGATCTCCCAGGACTGAATAAAAATCAGCAGCTTTACCCGTCAAACTCCATGAAAGAGCAGTAAAACATTCATCAGGCGTCCACTCAAGGGCCTTAGCACATTGATTAAATTTTTGTTTGAATGCTTCCCAATTGCCTTTCCCATCAAAATATAACCCTTTTGGAAAATTTTTAATGATGTCGGTAGACCGCTTTCTTTTCTCAGACACGGTGCGAGGTTTGTGGCGGTGAGCCCTGCTAACCGTCAGTTTACTAGCTGCCGACATATAAGAATCTTCACTGTCCGAGGACTCATCTGAACTACGACCTGTGGTGGAAAAAATGCAACTTTGTAGGTGCTATTATTTTTTTCACATGAGGGGTAGAACAACTGTCAGACAGTGGTACCCCTGGGGAACGCGCTGGTATCGACGGTAAACTTTCAAGATCATCTTCGCGCAAGTCTGCGACCAACCCGTGTTGATCCCGACGCGAGCCCTGTGATGCCGTAAACGATGCCGCCCAAGATACAAAGTCTTTCAACTTGTCCAAATCCGCACCAGACAAGTTCTCTGTGGTAGAAGAGGTACCTGGTTCAGCTTTAACCTGGACCTGCTTTGGAGAGGAAAAATGTTTCCACAATGAGTCTAAGTTAAGACCAGAGAAAACCGAGTCCTTCATTGAGCTAGAGGGCATGGTTGGGTGGAGGACAGGGTCAAAGCCCGAGGTAGAGGGCTGCCCTTCACCGTCCTCGACACCCATCACAGAGTCCGACGCCCTATTCAGTGTAAAATCTAATCGATCCCATGACTCAGCCGGCAGTGTACCCTTTGTCAGTAAATTCAACACTTTTTTGGAAATATTTCCATTACTGGCCCGGACTGAAATAATTGCACTGGCTACCTTTTCCCCTATGCCGCAGACAGACATCAGCTGCTCCTTGGTAGCAAAATTAACAGCCACTAACTCAGGCCTATTGACATCTAACATACCTGTGCCCTCGTCCACCAGAGTGTCATCCTCACCAGTAGCCATCATCAAAAATTGCCGTAAACTCACGTAATATTAAGAAACACAACTAGGAGGTCTTGAAATAATTTTATTTCCACCTATGTCAAAGCAACCCTTGTTTCGACACAAAACAAACTATTTCCACAAAGTCATGCAAACACCAGCATTGACAGGTTCCCGTTGGCACTAATATTCCAGTAAGGTGATAAGCACACTTGCCTCAAACACTCACCTTCAGTCACAAGTAGGCAAATATTAACACAGGGAGGCGGGTGGGGGTAGTTTCTGTGAAATATGGGTTTTGCACACAGAAACTAACACAAAAATCAAATCTGGGTCTAAAAAATGGCGGGGGGATACATGTCGCTGCGACACACCAAGTACTCAATGTCAAACATAAAGTAAACTTGTCAAGCACTCACCACATGAGGCTAAAATGATCCCAGAACGTCTTTGTTTACATTTGCAAACTCAAAGCGGAAGAGGAAAGTGCATCCAAAATGGCGGCTGCGCAGAAATGGCCAGGTTCGCGCAAAGTGACGAAGTTTTCCGCGAAGTTTGCAAAGTTTTTCAGGGCAAGAATCCGATCAAAATCGCCGCCGTCGATACCGTACTAGTTCCCCCGGTGCATCTGCAATATGTTACAAGTCCCGATTCCCGATAGGTCTAGGTTCACAACTCGTTATGCTTGCAGACGACCCTGGTGCTGCAAACAGTCTGCTGTCTCGCCTGAGTGAGTCGCAAGTTTGGCGTGAATTCGGGTTTTCTAAACACTTTCTGACACCATTATAGTAATTTCCTCTACAGGGGGAAACTTACCATATCTTCTTCTGTTAATCTAGCCTTGGATTAAGTCTTCTAATATAGTTTTTGGTAGAGATGTCTCCAACCACGTCTACTTCCCTGCAAGTCTGGGATAGAAGAGAAAGCGCGGGCGCGTTCGTCCCCGAGGCTAAACCAATCAGAATCCCTCAGATGGTACCCGTTCTCCTGGAACCTGCACACCGCAAACACCGGTCCACAATGACCAGTAACTGACCGCATTGTCCTGGCGGTCCTACTATTTGCCGATCACTACAGTGATTTTCAGGCTCAGGGGTATGATTTTTTTTTATATATTGACCTAGCGAACTCGGCCCATGCAACAACTTGGGAAGTTCAAGCTCATTGTAGGACATCTCGACCCTTGTCCTTGACAAACAACAAGAACACCAATAATCCTTGGTCATTTCGTCCCGCCCATCAGGGGAGCGCGGTGCTCCCATCAGGCGGAACTCAGTATCAGAATTGTTACTGGTGACACGTCAAATAACATTCATACACCAGAACTGAAACCGAGTGAACTTGAATACTGCCATAACTGGAGACCACTCCCAGGAAAACTGATTGGTAGGGCTTGAGATGTCATTTCATCTTAAGTTAATGTCTATCTATCTATTTAAAGCCCCCGCCCATAAGAACAATAATGTAAAAATAAGAACAATAATGTCGGCCCCGCCTATTGGGACTTGAAGGGATATATTGGCTGCATGATGCTTCCACGCAGAGCTGAATCCAGCCCGCACACTAGTACTGGTAAACCGCTTAGAGGATCTAAGCCTGTCCAGGAACCGCGGTGCGAGGTGGACCGTCCATGCTAATAAACCCTATTGGTTTCATTGGGCGACAGGGCTTGAGATGTCATTAATTTTCATCTCAATGTCGGGTAAAAGTCCCACAAAATTGGAAGCAACGTCTCCAAAATGACCTTTACAGTGTTGACGGGGACGTTAAACCTCAAACCAAACAAACAAAACTATCTATCTATTTATACTGCAGCAACCCCATTAAGAGGACTATAGTGCAGGTAAATTTTGTTTGTTTGTTTAATTTGAGGTTTAACATACCGGTCAACACTGTAAAGGTCATTTTGGAGACGTTGCTTCCAATTTTGTGGGACTTTTACCCGACATTGGGATGAAATGACATCTCAAATGTCACCCAATAGAAACTGATAGGGTTTATTAGCCTCACACCTCAGTTCCTGGACAGGCTTAGAACCTCTAAGGGTCGCCCCCGCCCATAGGGACTTGAAGAAATATATGGGCTGCATGATGCTTCCACGCAGAGCTGAATCCGGCCCTCACACTAGTACTGGTAAACCGCTTAGAGGATCTAAGCCTGTCCAGGAACCTGGGTGCAAGGCAGACTGTCCATGCTAATAAACCCTATTGGTTTCATTGGGCGACAGGGCTTCAGATGTCATTTCATCTCAATGTCGGGTAAAAGTCCCACAAAATTTGAAGTAACGTCTCCAAAATGACCTTTACAGTGTTAACAGGGACGTTAAACCTCAAATCAACCAACCAAGATCCCCTAAGGGGTTTACCAGTACTAGTGTGTGGGCCGGATTCAGCTCTGCATGGAAGCATCATGCAGCCCATATATTTCTTCAAGCCCCTTTTGTTTGCAATGGAGTTTAACCGCCAAATCAACACATTTTGTACCGAATTAAATCTTCCTCCTTATATATAGCACGAGTCTATTTCAAAGTTTAGGGGTATCAGGTGTTTTCTTAAAAATCTATTTTGAACTGCCTGAATGGTTTGCAAACAATGTAGGCCCTGACGAGTTTTTTTGTTTCTTTGATTTGAGGTTTAAAGTCCCCATCAACACTGTAAAGGTCATTTTGGAGACAATGCTTCCAATTTTGTGGGACTTTTACCCAACATTGAGATGGTTATGATATCTGCAGCCCAATGAAACCAATAGAGTTTAGAAGCATGGACTCTCACCACTTTGCCTGGGCAGGCTTAGATCCTCTAAGCGGTTTACCAGTACTTGTGTTCGGGTTGGTTTCAGCTCTGCGTGGAAGCATCATACAGCCCATCTACTTCAAGCCCCGATGGATGGGGCCCTGATGAGACACTGTGTTCTGCGGCATCTGACCCAGGGCTGACAGGCAGTATAATATTGTTTGGCAACTACCCGTTTTCGGGTTTCTGATACAATATGGGTTAAAAGAACAATTTCTGTTTTTAGCTTTTAAATATATTAACCTTCTCTTTTCACACTATACTTATAAACCCATTTCATCAACTCCTACACCCTTCAACACTTGGTTTGCCAGAACCCCTCTTATGTCCCTCTCGGAGGGGTTAAGAAAGAATGAAAGCACTGACTGGCTAAAATGACCTAAATGCAATACAACTTCTGCAATTTTTTTAACCATTGCATGCAACTCTGTGTTGGGTGTGTGGGGGGGGGGGGGGGGGGTGGGGTTAAATTAAGAAATGCAATTTATTTTTCTGCAGTTCATGGAAGTATGAACACAGTGGGTCCTGCAAAGTAAATGAACCCCAAAGGGGTTCATGTAAACTTTGCTAGCGACCCACTGTTGTTCATACTTTTATGAAAAGCAGAAAAATGAAGCTTTTTTTATATTTCCATTATTTTCCCCTCATCACTGAGCGAAAAAATGCTTGTAGGGCAAACGTTTAAAGCTGAAAAACCTTTACACGCTGTTTTTCTACAAAGAGCGGAGCAGCGTTGACGTCATCAATGCCTGTAGAGAACAATGGTTTAAAGTGACGTCACTAAAAATCATGTGATTCGATGTGTTCATGGAAGTATGAACGCAATTGTTTTTCTATAGGTCTACATTAGACTTTACACTGTTTATGTAAATATTCTTAAATGAACACCCCAGATCATGGAGTACACCTTCCGTTATTTTTTTAACCCGCAAAACCTCGCGTTGATGGGGCGATGATGAAAAAGATAAACATTTGTGACTACCGGCGTGGATACGCACCGAACTTGTGGAAGAAGGGTAATCACACAATTCCTCAGCATTATAAGGTATAAGATTGAATTCCGCCTATGTTAAATAAGATGCACTCAGGGGACACACAGTGTGTACCTTGTGCTGTTGCAATGGCTTACAGTTGGATATAGCACGGGTCTTGCTTGGAAACGCGACCAGCCTAAACAACTAGACAGCCGCTTAACCCTTTACCACTCAGAGATTTAGTGAATTTCGCTGATTTTCACAGGGTTGCCCCTGACAGCAACTTCAACTAGCCATTGTTTCACAATGGATGGTTTGTTTTACACCAAACTCAGTTTGAATGTTCATTGGGCAGTGGCGTTTCAAATGCAACCTTTCATGACTCGATCATTGTTGTCATGGTAAAGAGGGGGCATGTCAAAGTTGGCAAAAGTGTGTTTTCACATGAATTTTTGACCACATTTTCATTTTCACACAGCTGTCAAGGCAACAGTTAAGGTGTTTGGCACTGGCCAGTTTCACAATGTGAGGGGGCCTAGCCCCCCTTCAATCCCCCAAGAATATTTTTAGTGGGGAGGCGCGCGAAAAAACAGGTCACTTTTTTGCCCCACAAATCCTAAAGCAAAACATAACTAGCCAGGGGTAGAAATGCAGATTTTAGGTGCTTCTGGGGCTTAAAATGGGGGGGGGGGTGCAGACACGTAAAAACACGTATCTGAGTGGGAAAGGGTTAAATGAACACCCAAGATCATGGGGTACACCTTCCGTTATTTTTTTAACCCGCACAACCTCGCGTTGATGGGGCGATGATGAAAGAGATAAACATTTGTGACTACCGGCGTGGATTCGCACCAAACTTGTGGAAGAAGGGTAATCACACAATTCCTCAGCTTTAATTATAAGGTATAAGATTGAATTCCGCGTATGTTAAATAAGATGCACTCAGGGGACACACAGTGTGTACCTTGTGCTGTTGCAATGGCTTACAGTTGGCTAAACAACTAGACAGCAGGGTTTTGCAGGTAATAGTTAAAATTACAATTGCAGCTGTATAATGTACATACCAATCAAGGGGTATCCCAATGTTTCCTTTGGGTTCCAACAGGTGTAAAATCATTTGTCCCCGTGTTCTCACAGGTATATTGACATGAATCTGCAGTGTACTTACAACTTTGCATTGAAACTCTGTTGGTTTCATTGGCTGATTGGGCGAGAGGAGCTGTCGTTTCATCTCAATGTCTGGTAAAAGTCCCACAAAATCCAAAATGACCTACATGTATTCAGTGTTGAAGGGGATTTAGAACCTCAAATCAAAGAAACAAAACTTTTTTGCTCTTTCGCTATACATTTACCAAATATTAACATTTTGGTTCATGGACTGTTGGGGACTATACATGTTATGGTTTGTTGGGCACATGCACTGTTGCTAAAATTACCATATGACAAGCTCTGAGTTATCCAATGTGGGATTGGGTAGCAGTGCATAGTATGCTAACAGCACCACCTCTGTTATGCAGATTAAAACTTTCAACAATACTTAAGGTGGTTGTCAACATATCCTGCTTAATGAATCGTATCATTTGACATGTCACCAGTAACAATTCTGATTCTGATAGAACTGACCCAACCCCAGAATGCCACCAGAACCTGACAGGATACCCTGGGGATTGTATATCACTCTAGTTATGCGGCATCTGCAGCTGTTCATTACATACACTCCAGATTTGCAGCAATGTGGATGATGCCTATAGTGATCATGTAATAGATTACTGTAGAGATCTTTGATATGGGTCATGCACAGGGGATTTCCAGTAAAAGTGGCATTCATTCCTCAACTGATGCCTGTGAAACATGTTCGGATATTGAAATTAATAGCCCTGCCAAGGATCAAACCCATCACCTATACACCATCAGGACCTACCATAGTAGTGTCTGTTTATGCACCTTCTGGCTTTTAAATGCCCTCTTTAAATGCTTATTGTAACATACTGTAGCTGTAGGGACTGAGTGGTATATGTATATATGCCCATATAAGCCATTAGCCAGACAACCTTATTACAGACGGACCTGCGGGTTCAAACCGGCCCTGGTAGCTCAGTTGGTAGAGTGACCGCGCCGGGGAACGGGAGGTCACAGGTTCGATTGCGGACCGCGACATACCAAAGTCGTTAAAAATGGTACTAGCTGCTCCTCGCTTGGCACTCAGATTTACGGGGTAGAGCTAGGACTGGTTGACCCAGTGTCAGGATAATGTGAGTGGGTGTGGTATCATGTAATGTGTCTGGGATATGAAACTTCATTGAGGCAGCACTATAAAAGTGAGCAGTGAGCTCCCTGTCGCAATCAGACACCATCGTGATATGACTGAAAAATTGTTGAAAGCGACAGACACACACCTGGGGTTCAAGTTAGAAGCGAAGTCATTGTGTTTGTTACTCATATGATTTATATACAACTATGTAGAACTCATTGAAAACACTATCATGAGATAGGAGTTTGTGATTCCCCCCCCCCCCACACACACACACATTATTTCTTTATATTTATAAAATTTGAAGCCAGTGCTCTTACTACATGTACATTTTGTAAGTATCACAGTGTGCCATACAGTCATCGCCACTAATACATGAACATGTACATATTAAAGATAACTCAAGGAAGAAAGCCTGTGTAATTAACTGCCTATCACTGCATTTACTATCCTATCACCTGCGAAGGAGATACGGCCGTTTATTTTCTAAAAAATGTGCTATTAACCTTGTGATGCAAACTACTTCAACATTTCTTCATTGATTCAGTTGAAACTTTGCACATGCTTTCCTTGTGAGGTGAAGGGGTGCCTAACACAATTTTCACGTTGATCCTATCATCTGTGACGGAGTTACGGCCCTTGATTTTCTAAAAAACGCGTTTGAAAACCTTGTGATGCAAACTTCTTCCACATTTCTTCACCATTTCAGCTGAAACTTTGCACATGCATTCCTTGTGAGGTAAAGGGATGCTTAACATAATTTTCACGTTGATCCTATCATCTTCGGAGGAGTAACGGCCCTTAATTTTCTGAAAACTGTGTTCTTAAGCCTTGTTGTTCAAACTACTTCCACATTTGACTATTTTGTTAGATTTTTGCATATGCATTTGCAATGATATATAGATGTCCCTAACACAAAATTCATTCTGCTCGGATGAAGCGTTTTGGAGTTATGGCCCTTGATTTTTTAAAAAATGCATTAAAAATATTGTGGCACAAACTACCTCCACATTTCTTCACCGATTGAGCTGAAACTTTGCACATGCTTATCTTGTGAGGTGAAGTGGTGCCTAACGCAATTTTCAAGTTGATCCTTTCACATGCAACGAAGTTATGGCCCTGGATTTTCTGGAAAAACGCGTTCGAAAACCTTGTGATGCGAACAACTTCCACATTCCTTCACCGATTGAGCTGAAACATTGCACATGTATTCCTTGTGAGGTAAAGGGGTACCTAACACAATTTTCACGTGACGTCGTCGATTCTATCATCAGCTAAGGAGTTACGGCCCTTTATTTTCTGAAAAACGCAATATTAAATCTTGTGTCGCGAACTACTTCCACATTTCTTCGTCAATTTTGTTAAATTGTTGCATATGCAATTATGCATAAAATTTGCAATGATATGTAGATGTGCCTAACAGAAAATTCATTCTGCTCGGATGAAGCATTTTGGAGTTTTGTCCCTTGTTTTCCCCTCAAATTGGCTCCCAAGGGGGCATTGCTCACTTATAGTGACGGCTCTTGTTGGTTATAAAATTCTCATTCTATCATAACAGCCTATATGAGTATTGTGATCAACGAACATCACGAAAACATGTCTATATAATTCTGTACACGCATGATAACATCCAGTAAGCTTTAATAGCAATCAAATGATCATCAGTGCGGTCATTGTGATCGATAATCAATTAGTAATCACTGAACATACTTGATTTGGTCATATTTTTACCTCTTGCCATCACATCTTTCTTATCATATGTGATACATTACCGCGTGAATTAGGACAGACAGGCCTGATCAAACAATGTAGACCCAGAATGCATTGTCTCTTCAGGGTCTGCACTGTTTGCCACTTATCCAGCCATTTTAGATATAAATTGGGTTGTAAATTATACTTATCGAACAATCGATTACTACTAAATATGATAATCAGTTTAGGGGAATCTATTGATCGATTAATCGATTATTGGTGTCAGCCTTAGTAAAACTGGGGTTTACAGGGGTATACATAAATTTTCTTATTGCTGTCTGCACAGACCATCTAGTTATCCTTTGTTTGTTTGATTTAAGGTAAAACATCCTCGCAAACACTATTAAGGTCATTTTGGAGACGTTGCTTCCAGTTTTGGTGGGAATTTTACCCAACATTGAGATGAGATGACACCTCAAACCCTGCTGCCCAATTAAACTAATAGGGTTTATATGCATGGATGGTCTGACTAGCACCACTTTGCCTGGGCAGGCTTATTGAACCCTCTAAGCAGTTTACAAGTACTCCTGTGCGGTCGGTTTCAGATGGATGTTGGGGTGGGGGGGGGTCTAGTTATCCTTTATAAATGGAACTGAGGACTTCAGCAAATGCAAACAAATTTGATTTTTCTAGTCGATAAACCCCAGACAGTTTTTTTTGTGGTGCAGCTGCAATGATAATGTTTTGCTTTGATATGTACTCTGGCAAGTGATGTGCTTTTCCAAACATGTATCCTCAATATGTGGAGTGAACACCAGGAATTGGCAGCAACTACCACCAATGGTGACAAGGTGAGCTTTTGTGATCACTTTTTGTCCGTCGTCCATGCTTAAACTTTTGCTTCAAACGACATCTCCTCCTAAATCACTGATCAGATTTTGACCGAACCTCACAGGAATGATTCTTAGGTAGTCCGGTTTCAAAGTTGTTCAAATGGTTCCAGCCACAAGAGCTAAATATATATTTTTTTTTTACTTAAAACTTAAACCCAGGTCTTCGATATTTGGTATGAGGCTTCATCTAGTGAACCTCTACCAAGATTGTTCAAATTATAGCCCTGGGACCAAAAATGCCCCCGCCCCGGGAGCCTTTGGTTTTACACAGGCTTATATAGGGAAAATCTTTGTCTCTGAAACCGCTAGGTGCAGGTCTTTCATATTTGCTGTGAAGCTTCATCTAGTGGATCTCTATCAAGATTGTTAATGATTGCCCTAGGGCCAAAAATGCCCCCACCCTGGGGCCCTTTGGTTTATCATAGGGTTATAAAGGGAAAAATATTTAAATTAAAAATCTTCTCTGAAACCACAAGGCCCAGGTATTTGATATTTGGTATAAAGCTTCATCTAGAGAACCTCTACCAAGATTGTTCAAGTTATAGCCCTGAGGCTAAAATTGTCCTCGCCCTGAGGCCCAAATTGTCCTCGCCCTGAGGCCCTTTGGTTTTATGCAACAGTCATTTGTAACCACTGCCCCCATCCCACCTACAGGGATAGCAGGAAACAATAACTTTTCACTTTTCACAGCCCTACACGGTGGGTGGGGGGACCTTTAGAATGTCACAATACATGTAGCTCATTCCACTGGGGGTATATGTGCATAATATCAAAACCTGGGCCCTCACTAACCCGGCACTGCTGGGGAACATGGGGGTAACTATCCCGCACATGAGCCCCGCTTTCCCCCGCCTATCCCAGTAGGTGGTGGTGGGGTTGTGGTTACAAATAACTAGACTAGTGCATTATAAAGACTTACATTTGTATATATAAGACAAATCTCCTGTCTGGAGATCTTTTGCGTAAAAGGAGATCATAGGCAGCGGTAAAATGCCTTTAATATAGATATGGGCAACTTAAAAAAATGCAGCAAAAGTGTGACAATGGGGGTCAAATTTCAAACCAGATATATCATGATGGTTTTATCATTTTTTGGAGCAGTGAACATCAAATTTTAAGAATTTTATAGTGTTTAAAGGACAAAACCCATGATTTTTTTTTTTATTTATTTTTTTTATTAATATTTTCACCATTTTTCATTACATTTTTGCAATTCCTCAGTAAACATTAGACGTGATACTTCACCAAGATTTGAAAGAAAATGTCATTTTTTTCTTCTGTAACTTTTAGTGGGTACACATATCCACCATTCTGGCCAATTTTTTCTCAGTTCCACTTGAATATTTTTTTAGGGATTTTTTTTGCAATATTAGACCCATATTTTTTCAAAACACACCTAATAAAGTTTTTTTCACAAGAAAAGTAGGCAAGATATTTAAGAAAAATCTTATTCTTAGCAATATTAGAGGCATTTCAAAAACAAATGTAAAATTTCGTTTGATTGTGATAAATATTTATGATTTTGGGTGGCTTTCAAAAACATGTATATTTTCTATAAAAATGTTACACTTGTGACAGTTTCAGCACTGCTGTATAATGCCTAAATTTTTCATTTCTGATCAAATAAGTGTTACATTTTACTTATTTTGGTAATGAAAGGAAACAAAGATACGTCTCAGAAAGTAAGTCTCCAACTTCAACAGTACTTTTGAATAAAAAATTATAGAACAGACTATCCCTAAGTACAGAAGAAATATTTTTTTCCAGTATTTCACATAAAAAGTGTTTGAGTATATTATCTTACCAATATTTATCTATGCTATGACAATTTTGATACAGTTTTTTTGAAACTTAAAGTCTTGGGTACAATCTGCAGGCTACATTTAACAGGTACAAAATGTTACACTTGTGACACATTTCATCATTGAAGTTAAATGGCTACAATTTTAATCTGAGGAAAAAAGCTGTGACATACATAATAATTTATGGATTGAACAAAGACTAGAGAACATAGGAACAAGTTTTGTTTGTTTGATTTGAGGTTTAACGTCCCCGTCAACACTGTAAAGGTCATTTTGGAGACGTTGCTTCCAATTTTGTGGGACTTTTACCCGACATTGAGATGAAACGACATCTCAAGCCCTGTCGCCCAATGAAACCAATAGGGTTTATTAGCATGGACGGTCCGCCTCGCACCGCGGTTCCTGGACAGGCTTAGATCCTCTAAGCGGTTTACCAGTACTAGTGTGCGGGCCAGATTCAGCTCTGCGTGGAAGCATCATGCAGCCCATATATTTCTTCAAGCCCCTATGGGCGGGGGCGATATTTAATGATTTTTTTAACAGAACTTGTAAACAAACAATACTATAAAATTGTTGTCCTCTGCATATTGTATTTTTTTTTTCAGATATATCATTTTGAAACTATTGAAATATTTTGTTTTACCATCATTTAACCTTTATACCATCATTTTATAAACAATTTGTTTTAAGATCAAAGCTTTAGCTACAATTCGAAAGTAACTTTAAGCGTTACACTTGTGACAATGTTAGTTTCAAACTTTTAAAGTCTCAAGCTCAATTTCCTGGACAAAACAGTATGGCACTCATGTATATTTTGGCAAATAAGATGACTAGACTGGATAGTAAAATTAATTCTTCCACTTTAAAGTAACTTTGGAACAAGAACCAAATATATAATAAAACAGTATAATCCAACATAGACTAGATTGTTTTCAGATTTCATTCTATCAGTGTTGAAATACATTATTGTGTCAATGTAAATCTGTTGTCTTATCATTTAAAATAGTTCATTTTGAGTTCAAAATATTAATACAAATCTGGAGTGTAAAAACTGAATGTCACTTTAATGTTACACTTGTGACAAATTTAGCTTAAATACTGGTTTCATTTGATCTCCTGATCTTAATGTTTTAAAATATGATTAACATAGTCTCTGAAGTGTACACTGAATTCATTTGACTTAACTAATCATAATTGCTCTTTTGAAGGCCTCATTATCAAGATTTATTAATCAGTGACCCATATAGGGTTATAAGAAGCAAAGGCCAATATAATATATACATTTTGTTACACATCAATAAATCTTGTTACTGACACCTTCAAGTAAGTTTTGTTAAATCAATCCTTTTGGAATATCTGTCACAGTACTCTTCATTTTTCTACCAATTATTTCTTGATTGTTGAATCTCATGAGGTATAAATTTGAGCTTGATTCCTCGCACAGGGAGTAGACTCGGCGGTGAAAGCCTCTGTATTATATCGGAATGTGGGTTGGTGGAGACATCATTTTGGCTCGGCATAGTATAGACAGTGGGTGAAACTTCTTTCATAAACCGTAGTGTGACTTCACTGTCAAACTTCAACACCTATACAATAAAAAGTATCAATAGAGTTCGATAAAGAAATAGTGTCTTATTCAAATGCATCAACAAGTAGGCTGGTATAGACTATAATTTGATCATTAATAATTGAAACTGATGTGTGAAAGTGAAAATATAGTAGTAAGGGAAATACGTTTTTAATTGAAGTATTTTAGAATGCATTTTTTTATATTCTATTAATACTGGTAAAATATTTCACCATACCTTTGCTATGAACATCTTGTGGACTGTTGACCTGGTCTTGCTGGAAAGTCGTACAGCTACAAAGTCCTCCTCCTTATAGCTGAAATGTTGAATAGTAAGCTGTAAAAGCAACTGATATAGATTGTTCCTGCCTGCATGTAGCCTTTAGCATATAAATGCTTTAACACTACTTATTTTGCATTGCTTGCTTTAGTAACACACACTGTTTACAAACTCTGTCTTTTATAGCACTGCTTGCTTTCTATATATGCACCCTTTGGTTATTAATCACCCTCTGCTTAGTGCTAGCTGGCATTAGTAACACAAAGTAAGGTGAGTGGTTTGACTGATGCACTACCATATTAACCATTTAACCAGGCTCTGCAAGCATCATGCAACCTGGGGGTTCCGGCTAGTATAGAAATACTAGTTTGTATTAACTCCTCTATTTAGCGCTAACATTCCATTTACTCACCGTTGAGCTAGGCTAAAATAGTGGTGAAGGTCAGGTAGGTATCCCAGGCGAAGAAGACCATAATGACCAGGCTCAGAAGGTGCTATCAGAAGATCGGGCTCCTCAGCATGAGTGATGTGTAGCTTCACTTGTAGCATGTTTGCAAGGGATTGTATGCAAACATGGTCCGCATAGGGACCGTCTTGGGCCATTTTTTCGACATACATGTAGCTGGTGAATGGTTCAGTCAGAAATTGCTCCATTTCTGATTGCTTTGAAAAAATACAATCAACTATCTGCCATATGCTTTTAGGCCTACTGCTCATTTGTATTGGTTGCCATGGAAACCAAAATGAAAAAAAAAATAATAATTAAAAAAATCATCTCCTCAGAAACCGTATGCTCTATGAGGCTGAGAGTTTATGAAAATATTCACCATATTTGCCTTTACAGATTTTGTGTTTTTTATGAAATTCGGCTCTTTAGTTTGATTGCTATGGCAACTTAGATTTTCCATAGACTTATAATAGGGAAAATTGAAAAATGGCATTAACTACAAAGCCTTTGCAGATATTTTGACAAAACTTTCATAGAAATGGTTCTGTAGTGAACTTCTCTCAGCCATTTGCTTTTGTGTCAACCTGGGGTCCAGTAGTTTGTGCCGGGGCCATGCCCCGCCCCCAGTACTTCAAAAAATGCCTTATATCTCAGAAACCTTACAGATCCCCACCCCTAAACTGTATATATTCTTGTTCCTTATGATAAGGTGCAATAAGTGACACCAACCTGGGGATCCCCCCAGATGTGCCGGGGACATGCCCCACCTCCTCCACTTCATAAAATGCCATTTATCTCAGAAACCATTCAGATCCCCACCCGTAAACAGTATATATTCTTGTCTCTTATGATAAGATGCACTCAGTGACACCAACCTGGGGGTCCCCTGGGATGTGCCTGGGCCATACCCAACCCCTCCATTTCACAACAGGCCCAATATTCCTGAAACCTAACAGATCCCAACCCCTAAACCAAATATATTTTTGTTCCTTATGATAAGTTGCATTCAGTGACACCAACCTGGGGAACACCTGGGATGTGCCAGAGACATGCCCAACCCCCTCCACTTCGTAAAAGGTTGGCCCCCGCCCATAGGGGCTTGAAGAAATATATGGGCTGCATGATGCTTCCACACAGAGCTGAATCAGGCCCGCACACTAGTACTGGTAAACCGCTTAGAGGATCTAAGCCTGTCCAGGAACCGCAGTGTGAGGTCCATGCTAATAAACCCTATTGGTTTCATTGGGCGGCAGGGCTTGAGATGTCATTTCATCTCAATGTCGGGTAAAAGTCCCACAAAATTGGAAGCAACCTCTCCGAAATGACCTTTACAGTGTTGACGGGGATGTTTAACCTCAAATCAAACAAACAAACAAACAAAACTTCATAAAAGGCCAAATATTCAAAAACCTTACAAATCCCCACCCCTAAACCATATATATTCTTGTTCCTTATGATAAGAAGCATTAAGTGACACCAACCTGGGGGTCCCCCAAGATGTGCCGGGGACATGCCCCACCCCCTCCACTTTATAAAATGCCATTTATCTCAGAAACCATTCAGATCTCCACCCCTAAACCATATATATTCTTTTTCCTTGTGATAAGACACATTCAGTGACACCAACATAGGGTTCCCCCCACCCGCCTGTGGTGCCACGGGCCATGCCCCACCCCTTTACCTCATTAAAAGCCATATATCTCAGAAACCGGTCAGATCCCCACCCCTTAACCATATATACTCTTGTTCCTTATGATAAGATCCCACTTCATAATAGGCCATATATCTCAGAAACTATTCAAATCCCCACCACATAATCACATATATTCTTGTTCATTGTTATTAGCCACATTCAGTCACCCCATCTTGTGGGGTCTGCAGGGGCCATTTCTTTTCCATCCACTTCATAAAAGGGCCTCATATCTCAGAAACTGTTCAGCATTAGGTTGCAACAATCTTTGGCTTTTCGTGAATCCACCATGCCCGAATCCCTCTTCTGCTTAAAAGGCCTTACATCTCAGGAGCGATACATATCCCACCGCTAAACCATATATGTCTCTGTTCCTTTTCATAAGCCCCTTTTAGTGACACCAACCAGGGCTCCATTGGTTCATGCCCCAGCCTCTCTACTATATAAAACACCTAATATTCCAGATACAGTCCACATGAGTGCTCATTTGGGAATGGGGTTTGTTTGGGAGACTTTATAATTGGTAGATTAAAATCATACCATGTTAAAATACATGTCTGCCATTGGGCAGTGCCCATCTGAGCTCCGGGTTATGAAATTTGGCTCTTTGGTTTGTTTGCTATGGCAAGTTAAGAGTTTCCATTGACTTATAATGGGGAAAATTGAAAAATGACATTTATGCCTTTCAAAATATTTTGTCAAACTTACATAGAAATGTTCCTTTAATAATGTTTTTTAGGCCTATTGGTTGCCACAGATGGGAAATTGTCAGTTGTCATCTGTTGTCCTGCAACAACACATTCAAGCGACATCAGACCTCTGAAGCCACTAGGCTGATCGGGTCCAAATTTTATCTGTAGCAGGGCTTCCATGGTTAATTAAAATACTTTGCTGCCAGTCGGCAGTGCCCCTGAGCTCTGGTGAGCATAGTGGCCCATGGGCCTCTTGTTTAATATGAGTTTGGTCGCATGAACAATATGGCCACCGTGCCCATATACCTGTGAACACAGATCCGTTCAAACTTCGATGGGCTTCATTTCATCTTGACTTGAACATCGTTCAATATATCCCAACATCCTGCCAGTCAACTGCCGGACAGAAATAAGTTCAAAACACAAGGTGGTGTACATATGCACATGTCATTGCTGACTCCTACACTGTCCAATCAAAAGACATCTCAAATGTCAACCAGAAAGTGTTTGCCAACATGAAAACAATCAATTGCTTGATCTAATTTTAGAAATCTTTGTCAAACTAACTTGATGCAAAGAGATTCATTGGAAGGTACTTCATACGAACTTGAACCGTTTGTGTCCACAGGCGTATAAGGTAAAAACCCTTCAGAAATCTTCTCCGGAACCAATAGGGCCATTATCAGGTCAAATGTCCAAGAGTCTGCCATGGTAAAAAAAACCCTATAAAATCTTCTCAGAAATAAAATGGCTCCATAAGCTCTCGGCACTCAGGTGAGCGGCCCACAACCACTGGTACCCTGTTTTTTGTTGTTTTTTTTTGTATATCTGACACGGCTCAACAGTTTCCATCAGAGTTTAAAGGTTAGTGATCTGGAGCTTAGGTGAGTTTTTTTAAACAGTTTTAGATGTAAAGGACTTCACACTTGTAAATAGCTACCGTTCAAGTATACTCCAGATACTGGTAGTTGTAGACATAGAAAGTTACAGCTGGATTCCAAAACATTGCAGCACATTTTAGTCAAGTAGTGCAAGCGGACAAGAAACCAACAAGGGGGAAAAAGAACTATATGTCAACTCACTGTCTGAAATATATTTCAGTGTCTCCTCGGTCATGGAAAAAATAATTGTTAATTATGGTCATGGGATAACAGTTGTTATCGCACTGACTTCAGCTGTTAAATATTTCATGCCCTCCATCTCGACGAAAATTTCCCGTGCGGTTCTTTTTGCCCACGCTCTAAAGCGTCTCCAAAGTATGCTGCAAATGGTAAATACCGTTTGCAGCCAGTGGTTCCCGTGGCAAGCGAACAGACCCTGTGATGCACTCTGAGCAACTTTGCTAGTCCAATGGTGCTATTGGCACTCAAGATAAAACATTTGGTTATTAGACACATACTACTTTAAGTTGCATCACTTTTAAAAGACAAGGCAATGTCCAAATAATTTTCCAGTCAGAACTAAGTATTCGGCAGTTGACTTGAGGTTGCCAACTTTTGCATATCAATAATATACAGACATTTTAGTTTAGATATCCATTAGCTTCCTTGTGTAGTTTGCTATGCTCGTTTATAGGTAACACCTATTTTTTTCATATTAGATTAAACGAACCCGTCCTAAATTGATAAATGTGAATCAAAAAACCCGGCCTCGATATTAGAAGTGTTAGCTACGGCTACGGAACCCGGGAAGGGACATTTCTGTTCCATTATCTAACAGAACTGTAATTAAAAACAAAATAGAGTTGAAAGAAATACAATGTATGTCGTTTAAAAGATATATTATGTCGTTTAAACGACATATTTCTTGTTTTCTGTTCCATTCTGAAACAAAAGTAGAGTGGCATCTGAAACAATAAAATTAGAATGGAACAGAAAACAAAATACATGTATGTCGTTTAAAAGACATACTTCTTGTTTTCCTTTCCACGCTTCTTTTTCAGGGTGGAACAGAAAACAAGAACTAGATGCCCAAATGGGCCAGAATCGCCCACCTGGATTGGGCTGAACAAATATTACATTGCGTCTTGGTGGCCATTTTGTCTATAAGATCACATTGTCTTTAGCAATTCTGAATCTGCATGTTTAAATAATCTTGAAGCTTCTGATTAATTTTCTGAACAGCTTTGTCTGATTTAGGATTCAGGAAGAGATGATGTTGATGCAGAGTAGAAGTGTATAGTTTGGAAAGGCCAGTGCTATCGTATGAAACTGCATTTGGCATATTTTGTATCAAAAAAAGTAAACAAAGTAAACCAGTCAAGCGACACAAAGCTATGATGTATATGGCCGTTTGCAAAAAAAAAAAAAAAAAAAAAAAACAGTAGCGAATCTTCTTGTGGATTCGGCGAGTTTGACATATACTGACAACAGCTGAGCTGCCCCTCCCAGTAAATCTTATATGCAATTACTATACAGGGGCTTTGAAGAATTTCAAGATGGCCACCATCTGGGATATGAGAATGCAAAACTTTAGCAATTCTGAATCTCCATATCATCTAAATGTCAACCACCAATTTCAACTCAATGCAACAGACCATTCGGTAGCAGATTTTAAACGACATATTTTTGTTTTCTGATCCACTCTAATTTATCGTTTAAAATTCCACGCTACTTTTTCAGAGTGGAACAGAAAACAAGAAATATGTCGTTAAAACGACATATTTTTGTTTTTGTTCCATTCTAATTTTATTGTTTTAAATTCCACGATACTTTTTCAGGGTGGAACAGAAAACAAGAAATATGTCGTTTTGGTTTTCTGTTCCATTCTAATTTTATTGTTTTAAATTCCGTGTGGAACAGAAAAAAATGTCGTTTATACGACATATTATATCGTTTAAACGACATATTTCTTGTCTTCTTTTCCACTCTAATTTTACAATGTATTATTTTAATTTCTGTGCCGCTAGATACTGGAACAGAAATGTCCCTTCCCGGGTTCCGTAGTTAGCTTTACGTATTTAACTGCAACACGGCAGGATAAATCTAACTACATATTCCTTCAAAATAAAGGATTGTAAATACGACCAAATATCTAATTTGTGCAGTTTTGCTTCCAAACAAAGGTTTGAAGTTTTTTAAGCCCAAGTTTGAAAACTTCAAACCGGGGTTTCAAGTTCAAACCGCAGTTTGAAGATTAATTGTCCAATTTTGCCAAAGAGGATTGCAATTTGTGCTCATCGGATATTTAATCTTTTTGGTGATACCGATTTAAACTGTACTGGTTAATCGCTTATGTATAAGCTTGCCCAGAAAGTGGGTTTAGGTTTTGTTATTTTTGTTTGTGTTGTGGTTTTTACGTGCCGGCAAACACTATCTTGGTCCTTTTTGAGTCTTGCTTCCGATTTTGTGGGTTTTTTACCCGACATTGAGATGAAATGACACATCAAGCCCTACTTCCCAAGAAACCGCAAGAGTTTAATGGACAAACCGTCTTGCCACTTTTTTCCTGGGCAGGCATATAGACCCTCTAAATATATTACCAATACTCAAAAGTTTGGTAGGTTTCGGCTCTGAACGGAACCTGAGCACCATGCAATCAATTTCGCAAAGACCCGATGGGCGGGGGCGCAAATTATAGTTAGGTAAGCTGGCGGACTCGACTTGATAACACGAGGGCATCAAATAAATAGTGTGAGTTGTATAATATTTTTGACATGATGCACATAGCGTCATTCACAAAATTGAAGTTCAATCCTTCCCGCGAAATCGCATGGGAAAATGCACGTCGTGACATCATTCCACGCGTAATGGCGTCAATGACGGAAAGTGCGTTCGTGCTCAAGCGTGAATAAATTTTGCCGTATGTTAAGATTGAGTGTTTGCGCTGAAAGAAGGCGACTGGGATTTTAGTTGCACTTAGAAAAGTTAACCCAACATTTGACATTGGATTTAGCAGATGGGTGCAAAATTTCATGAGGCATCGCAAAAGTACTACTCTGGTTAGTTTCGGTTACAAATGAAGTAAACACAGAGACTGTAGCTCCGATTCTTAAAAAGATAAACGATTCACTTGTGAAATCGTAGTTCCGTTCACACTATTCTGACTGAGCGGTTAGGCATGAGAAAGATGGCGGCTAGGTGGGTCCCGCACTTTTTCGAGGCCTGAGTAGTACTGAGAAATTCTGAAACACTCGTCTTATATTCCAGACTTGAATCCACCTGACCTATTTCCAAAATTGAAGGAACCACTACAAGGAATACGCTATGACGATTTGAACAAGTCACATATACATGTATAACGGCAGGGAACTTAACAACTATGGTGCCGTTTTACTATTTATTCCCTATGTATAGATATCCATAATTTTATATGGATATCCATGAATTGAATAATTTTTGTTTGTTTGAGGTTTAAGGTCCCCGTCAACACTGTAAAGGTCATTTTGGAGACGTTGCTTCCAATTTGTGGGACTTTTACCCGACACCGAGATGAAATGACATCTCATGCCCTACCGCCAAATGAAACCAATAGGGTTTATAAGCATGGACGGTCCGACACGCACCCCTTTGCCTGGTCAGGCTTAGATCCTCTAAGTGGAATACCAGTACTCATGTGTGGGTCAGTTTCAGGTCTGCGTTTAAGCATCATGCAGTCCGTCTATTTCTTCAAGCCTCGATATCCATGAATTGAATAATTGATATCCATAATTCGAATTAAGGATATCCATAATTATTTAGGGATATCAATAATTATTAATGGATATCCATAAATCGAATTATGGATATTATTTATTAAGATCGATTTATGGATATTCATAATTCGAATTATGGATATCATTAATGTGAATTATGGATATCCATAATTCGGTCAATTTATGGATATCACTAATTCGAATACGGATATCAATAATTCGTCTGTGAAAATAAAAACAAAAAATAATGACTGAAACCATAGGCTTTTGCGGTGAATTATAGATATCTATAATTCGAAATATGAATATCATTAATTTAGACCGATATTTTAGATATCCATAAATCGATTTATGCATATCCATAATTCGCATTATGGATATCCATAAATCAGCAAAATAACAGATATCCAGAATAATATATATTTTGATTTATTGATATCCGTAATTCGAATTAGTGATAATCATAATTCGAATTATGGATATCTATAAATATTGATTAAATACAAATGCGGCACCCCAAAAGTAACGGGTGTTAAGGAATTACCACGGAGATGGGAGTAAACGATTGAATCGGCGGGAGATTATACAGAGGGGATGTAAAAACACATATGTAAGTGGAGTTGAGTGTTTGAGTTTAACGTCTCACCAACAGCCAAGGTCATACGGAGACGGAACCTCGGTTTAAAGACTCATTCGAAAGTCTGGAGAAGCCCGGGATCGATCCTGCGATCCCTGGTTTACAAAGCGATTAGCATAACCACTACACCACGGAGGCTTCTGACACATATGTAAGTACAGTTGTTCATATTTTAGAAATTAAAACAACTCAAATTTTTTATCATATGACCCTTGTTCCAAACCCATTGCATCGTGCTGAATATTGCATTGTTCGTCTTTTCTTGAGTAAGATTTGGACACTCAGCAACCGTATTTAATACCTCCAAGTTAACATGCCTATGCAAAGTGTTCTGACGTACATTTTATTGACGTGACAAGAACCCGGAGACTAAAATACCAGTCCGTTATCCAACCTTAGATTTTGTCGAGTTTTACAACTATGTAACATATAAAGACATATATTCTGATCGCCAATTTGAAAGATTTCATTCTTCATTGAACAATTCTATCTCTTAAAAGCTTTTTCTTTATCTTACACGTTTCAAAAGAAAAAGAAAAGCGATAAATTTCAAAATAGTTATATCATAATATGTTGACTACTTAGATATTTCAAACCGATACATGCGAAAAGTTCCTTAGCATTCTTTATATGTTCTTCCCCCTCACACACTTACCCGGGTCAAATGGTTGTTTTTCATGTGCTTAAGCATTTCAGTTATTTTATGCTGTCGAGCGCTCATCGTTGTTTCAACTCTGAATTTATTTTGGAGATTGAGATATGATGCGCTTATGAGTAAGGAAGCCTTCGCGTAGAGTCCCCCGAGCCCTTGCTGGTCGGGAAGGCGGTAATGCCCTTTTGTTACTTGTATGATCGTTCTTATACCGTAATGTTCCTAAGTTTTGGGACAGATAGGCCCAAGCAAACAATGCAGGCCCAGATCAGTCTGATCAGGGTCTACGATTTTTGCCATTACGTACGCACCTTTTGGAACTTTTGCTTGATAGTGAAACAAAATTGTTAAAATTAAAAAATAAAACAATTACAGCAAATCCCCAAGGTGTCCGAATTTTTAGGAATTTTACTGTAAACATAAACTTTCAATTTCTCATGAATTTTTTTTTAATGATTGACTGAAAACTAGCAGTTTTAGCCCCTAACGAGTAACAATAAACAATTATTATATACTATATAAAAACGTGGTTCAAAGGGGTAAAATTATATAGGTGTGCTTTCGTGATGTCAACCCTAGATCATTCTAATGCGCACTGACAATGTCAGTTTGTAGCAAATTAAGAAAACTTGGGGCGCGTGTGGGCCATAAATTGATCACCTGACTGAGGATGATCTTGATCTGTTACACTGTGCCAGAGTGACCATCCTAGCTATCAGATCAGAATTTTAATCTGCACATCACGTGAACAAGTCCGTAAAATGAAGACCCCCCTATACCCCACTTTATATAGAGAAAACTGGGGTTTACGGGGGTAAACATTATTCTTCTTATTTGTGCTCCAATACATAGGTTGTGGGTACTCGTTAGAACCGCCTCACTGAGGCGGTTCTAACGAGCACCCATAACCTATGTTTGCAGTAGAAATTAGCAAAATATTACGGATTTTTATCAGAAAAGTAGTCATTTTT
Organism: Lucinisca nassula; assembly: GCA_963580285.1. Classification (NCBI taxonomy): domain Eukaryota; kingdom Metazoa; phylum Mollusca; class Bivalvia; order Lucinida; family Lucinidae; genus Lucinisca; species Lucinisca nassula. Next base: position 124,374,873 of record OY757017.1, read on the forward strand.
GAAATGTGAAAAATTGCACTATGTCGCACGGGTGTGTTATCCTTATGATGCTGCCTAACATCACGAAAACACGCCTATATAATTTTGACCCCTTTGAACCCCACTTTTACATAGTAAAACTGGGGTTTACAGGGGTAAACCTTATTTTTCTTATTTCTGCTCTAAAATATAGATTGTGGGTACAAGTAAGAACCGCCTCAATGAGGCGGTTCTAACGTGTACCTACAATCTATATTTTGAGTAGAAATAAGAAAAATAACGCACTTTTTCATTTGAAATTTTCGTTTTTTAGAGGGTAAAATTCACAAGGTATTTGTATAGGCGTGTTTTCGTAATGTTTTCGAATATTTCAATTCAACTGGATACAGGAGATGATGTTGGTGCACCTTTGATAATACAAGTTGGCTGCTTTCAAAAAGCATCCAATAGGTTTGGTCTTGGCAGTCTACATTCTGATTTGAGCCAGCTGATATCATTATCCCACTTAGTGCATTTTTTGAATACAAAAAATATACTTTAATACAAAACGTGTATATAAAATTTCGAAGTCTGTGACCTTGGTATCAGGAAGGGTAGGTAGTGATGAGTATTCTGTGGTAAATTGTTTAACGCCATGACATGTATAAACTAAATGTAACTTACATATGGTTTGCACATGTATAGCACAAAACTTAACCAAACGAAAATGTAAACCGAATTTTTCAAAGGGTCATAACTCTGTTAATATTTGGTGGCATATCTTCACATCTTAGCCTTACAACATACACAATTTAGGCTTGATCGGATGAAAACTGTATAGTAGGATTTATACGGAAACGAAAAAAAAGTTTATGAACGGACGGACGGACACCAACCCCGTAACTTAATACGACCGGTTTTTTTTTGTTATTGTTGTTTTTCAAACGGGCATATGAAAAGATTTTTCCTAAGTCATCAGGCCTTCTGTAGGGCCTTGGTTATCTATTTCATTTGTTGTTAACGTCCCTGTAAACACTGTATGGGTCTTTTTGAGACATTGCTTCAAATGTTGTGGGACTTTTATTCAGTACTGAGATAAAACGGGCAGATAAAACTCCTTCTCAAGCCCTGTCACCCAATGAAACTAAATGGTTGAAATGCATGAACGGTCCGACTCGAGCCACTTTTCCTGGGCAGGCTTAGACTTTCTAGGCGATTTAACACTACTCATGGGCGGCCGGTATCAGCTCTGCGTGGAAGCATCATGCGGCCCAATCTATTTCTTCAATCCTCGATGGACGGGGGCCGATCAGACCTTGGGGCAATATATTGGACTGCATGAGCGGAAACCGACCGAACTTTGAAGTATTGCTGAACCGCCTAGGAAGATCTAAGCCTGCCCAGACAAAGTGCTGCGAATCAGACTGTATCTTAAACCTCGGCAGTTTCTTTGAGCGGTACCTCCGCAAAAACCTGAAATTTGCTGTCCTTTTGTATGTCTTTCTGGATCATAATTTAATTGTAAAAGAAACTGATTTGTAAAACGTCAAGTATTGAGTGGAAATAAAGAACACCACTCTCGGCTTATCAGATACAATAGCTCCCATCGAATGCGCCAAAAAGTCTTTTAACAATGATTCATGTATTTTATATGTTTGTAAGTATGTATATAGATATGTTTATTTGTTATAGAGGGCCGCAAGGTAGACTAGCTTATACAGCTAATTGTGTAACCCTCTCAAAATATTGTTCAAATAAATAAAATAAAAAAATAAATAAACAACTCAGTCTGTAACTGGTGGCAGGTCACTTAGTAGTCATGAAGTTTTTGAAAAGAAACTATTGCTATCTGTGCTGGGCTCAAGAACAATAAACAGCGACCCATCAACGTTATGACTTTGTTTCGCTCCCTAAATATTTTATATATTTGGAAGAGTTAGAACCTTCGACCTTGGCACTGACGTTAATTCTAGTAGCAAAGACATGAAATTGTTTTTACACACCCAGCGATCTTTAAATGTTTGGTTTTACGATCCTTTCAAGATTATTTTACTTACATCAAGCCGATCGTTAATCGGAGGTGAGTGAAAACTAGAGTACCCGATGAAAAACCTCCTGCAGAACTTCTCATTATGTGACCTGTGCCATGCTCAAACATACACCGTTGAGAGACCTAATGATTAAGAGTCAGCACGTTTATCCACTAGGCCACGGAGGCCCGTTACACCCAGCGATCTTTATAAATGAGGAAAAATAACGTTCTCTGTCTTTCCAACATTTACATATACTTATTATTGGAGCGTACCGAAAGATGTTCAGAATATATACATCAGTTCCTATTTGTGTGAAGTAAACTTTGCAAGTTTTGTTTATTTGTATTTAACGTCCCAGTCAACACTGATTTTGGGTCTTTTTGAGCATGTCAGTGTACCTATCAACGCTTTTCCTGAGCAGGCTTATCCGTAAGCGGTTTACCAGTTTAGTGCACATTCTGTCGCCAAAAACTGACCCTTGCCCTTCCTGAATCAGCGGAAGGGAGAGGATGACCATAGAAAAGATTTCATAATCTCCACGAAAGAATGTTGCCGACCCCGGTAGGTATCGAACCCGAGGCTTCCTTATTGCCAGTCAGACTGAATCCGACTGAGCTACCACAGCCAGCCACACTTTGTGAGTAGTAGTAGTTATGTTCTGTTGTTTTTCGTTTCCATGGCCCCATGGACTTACTCCATAATGGCATTGCAAGACGTAAAATTTTGCGAAAATGACTGCTACTCCTGCAAAAGTACTTTCTCTTTGGATATGTCTAAAGGGTATACTCTTAAAGGAAAGAATTTGCTCCTGGGGAGCAAATTCTCCCCTTTTAGAGTAGACCCCTTGAGAAGCAAATTCTTCCCCTTTTAGAGTAGACCCCTTTTTCAGTTGGACAGAGCCAACAGAGTAGCAACTATAAGGTCCTTAAAATCGTATTTCCATAACGAAATCATGCCTATAGACTTGTGATCCCCTTTAATATGTTCTATAAAAGGGTTATCCTTTGGAAGCAAAGAATACACCACAGAACTGAAAAATATGGTGTGCACATGTTTTCTGAGCCAGAAAAGCTAGTTTCGGCCAATTAGGCCTCATCAGTGACCCTAAGATATTTTCCAAATTCCACAATGGAATCAATAATCCCAAAGGACAAGAAAATATAATCTACACTATGATGTAGGGCAGGGAGACGTTTTACCACCGCCACACATTCCCACACACCAGTTGTAGTGAAGTTAAATACGGTAGGTGACCAATTAATTGGAACACCCTAGCAGTTCGAACACCCAAAATTATTTCGAATTTGTGGCTGAAAACTTTCTCATTTAATTCGAACTCCCAAATTTTTCAGAAATCAGAATTTTTAATACTTCGAACACACAAAAAATGCCGAAAATGCATCCAGAACAAGCATTTCGGACCGTTCCCGAGTTTATCATTGCAACATTGTACTGATCATATATGAGCTAGCGCACGAAAAAAAGAAAACTTAGCATGAAATGTGTGCGACTTCCAAAGACTCGGATTAACATGCACTCTGTAAGGCAAATGGTTTTCGCTTCTCTCACTTTGGATAGCCCTGTGGTAGTGGAAGGTTCATACCCTCACCGAATACTGATTAGACTGCGAGAAACGCAGGCTGCAAGTGCTTAGATCAACCTTGATGAGCCACAGGAGTTTCGCTTATTTATGTTGTGAAAATCCCATCGTCTGCATCAGGCTCATGCGATCAGCGAAGACTCTAATCGGATTGCATGAATGAGTACGCTAAGATGTGTCTTCGCTGGTTTCTCAACGACCTGCAAACACTGAACATGCGCACCCACAACCGGTATGCAAGGCAAAGGGTTTCACTTAGCCTTGTGACTTCGTAAGATTTAAGGGTTCAGTAAAGACTGATCACATTGCATCGATGTTCAGGCTGATTCTAGTCGGTGATGTAGCATTGTGGCCTACAAAGGCTTGGATCACCATGCATATGCAAGTGTTTTCGCTTTGCTCTCAGACTTGGAGCGTAGCTTCAGCTTTCATTATTATTTATGTGACAGTGTTACCCTTTTTCCATGTGCTGGGGCATTGATTCAATGCCTCTTTGATAGCAGAAGCGCCCCTTTAATATTAATTGAGAGTTTCCCGCCTTTTTCCACAGAACGTCTTTTAGCACGTGCGAGTAAAATTCATGGTTGTTGCATGCAAAAAGGTAGTTTAATTCAGGTTACCTGGTTGGGCTACCCTGGTTTTCTGAGGAGCAAGTGAAGATGCCCATTTATTTCACGGTGACAAGGTTTTATTGGAAGTAATTTCGGGGAACATGATTAAGAAAATAAGTCATATTCGGTGTGGTGGGAAGACTCAGGTCAGCCTGCACATTCATGCAGTCTGAATAGTCTTCGTTGTTCGTATGTGCCTACCATGGCCTCTGTGCTAATCAAAGAACAACAGGTGAAAACTATGGCCACATTGGCTAGATGCGCAGGCTAATCTGGTCCTTCGTTTGATACCTTTTTTTTTCGCCGTGCGCCGGCTTAAAACGACGGCGTGTACATTTGACCGGCCCAATCTGCTTGCGACGTTACAAACACATCCTAAGCTACCAAGTGCAAGGGTCAGTCTGTTCAGATCTCCTATCCCGAGTAAAATACTTATTGCGCATGTGCGTACAGAAAAGACTGATAAGTCTGCACAGTTGTGCAATCGGGATTGTGTCTTCAATGTTCAAGAGGTTTGAAATGTTTCATCGCGCATAAAGTGAAGCTCAAATTTGTGTATGATGTCCGCATTTTCTTTTTCTTGTTACTTGCCTATCTAAATAACATGATGGTTTTGCATCCGCACAGTCTAATCAGTCTTCACCGGACTACTTCGATGGGCATTGAATTGCTACATGCCCCCGGCTCACGCTGATTGAGACTGCTTATTAGAACAGACAACACACAAACAAGGCTGCGCAGTCTCGCCTGAGGCTTCACTATGCGCTTAAACAATATAGGTGGGGGTGGGGGGAGGGGGGGGGTGTGAAGTATCTATGCGCCTAGCTCCACTGGGTAGCTGCACGTGCGGGTTTCAACATCCCATCCCATATATACATGTAGCTGGACTTTGTCTGCTGCGGTGTAGCCGGAAGAAAAAAAATATTACAGACTATAAGGAAATTCTTTGAAAAATCCTCTTTTTCCTAGATATGGGCTACTCTTAAGAAAAGAATTTGCTCCAAACAAATCAATTTCTGTTATTCCTGAGATCACAAATTGACTCGCCCATTTTAAAGGGAATAGTGATAGTTCAATAGGTGTAAATGTCATTAATGACAATGTGTATCGCATTCAAAGACCCCCTGCACACACTGACTTATTTATAGATCAAACTTTTCTGCACTGCATAAGTGATATTTATAACTTCTAATCACGTGCGGATTGACAGGGCCACGGGGAAAAAAACGTAGTTGTATAAAATATTGAACACAGTCTGATCCAATGTATGGAATTCTTTCAGATCAAACAGTTCTAACACTGATAAATTTCCAATCTGATATTTTCTAATAATTCCAACACCCGGATCAGTATTTATTTTTTTTTTACTGTTCGAATTAATTGGCCATTTACAGTATGTGTTCTATAAAAGGGTTATCCTTTGGAAGCAATGAATACACCACAGAACTGAAAAATATGGAGTGTACATGTTTTCTGGGCCAGACTAGCTAGTTTCGGCCAATTAGGCCTCATCAGTTACCCTCAGATATTGTCAAAATTCCACAATGGAATCAATGATCCCAAAGGACAAGAAATAGTAAAGCTCGGGTTTGCAGTGGGTATACATTAATTTCCATATTCATGCTCTGAGACACTGGATTGTGGGTACTCGATAGAATCGCCTCGTCGAGGCGTTTCTGTCGACTCCCCGCAATCTATGTTTTGAGCAAAAAGGCAAGTATTCCAATTTTTCTTTTTAAAATTTCTTTTTCTTTGGGCAGAAAATGGCAATGTATTTGAATAGGTGTGTTTCGAAATACGGTAAAACTGGTAGACTAACTGCCACAACTGCCAGGTGTATCCATTTCCCTTAAGATATTTTTATTGTTGGGGTTGAAACGCTTGCTTTTCGGTATGTTTCGCTATTCAGACAGGCTGTTTCCTGTAATTGCAGTATAGTATTGCATCATCGTTTAAGCTGATTGGTTGATCGCGTCACGTGCCCCTCCATGGAACAGCTACAATCTGGTCATTATACCCGGTTTGCCCGCCTCATGGCGACCAAACCAAAAATGCGAAGATTTTTAGCTATTCTGAATCTCTATGTCCCAATGTCTCATTACGAAAATACGCCTATACAAATACATTGTAAACTTTACCGCCGAAAAAACGAAAAATTTAAGATGTAAAAAATTGTGATAGTTTCTTATTTCTGCTCAAAATATCGATTGTGCGTACACGTAAGAACCGCCTCGGCGAGGCGGTTCTAATGAGTACCCACAATCTATATTTTAGAGCAGAAATACGAAAAATAAGGTTTACCCCTGTAAACCCCAGTTTTACTATATAACAAGTAGGGTTCGAGCGGGTCAAAATAATATAGGCGGATTTTCATGATGCACACTAAGTTTCAACTAAATTTGACTGCCTTTGAGTAAGCAGATGAGGTTTTTCAAGATGGACGCCATCTTGGAATTCTGAACGGAAACATTTAACAACTTTGAATATCGATGCTCCCCGATGATGGCTCACTCTGACTCACCATTTGGGAGCAGATGTTGTTTGAAGCTTTCCAAGATGGTGGTCAGTTGGTTTCAAGAACAGAACAAGTGTAGCAAATCTGTAACTTCGTGTGACCCCAATGCTTTCCATAAAGTTTCAGCCCAGTCCAACATTCTTTTCAGGAGATGTTGTTTAAAGAATTTCAAGACGGCTGCCATTAGGACCATCGTTGATATCCCATGGAGACAATATTAGTTAATTTGATGTTTGGAAGGGAACATGTGATAACATTCCATTACTCACAGCGTTATCTGCCCAAGCTATTAGGCGAGGGGAAATATGGCTTTCAGGTGAGGAATGTGATCCCATGTTCCCCGTCAAGAATCAGATAACGAATTTGTTATACTGCAAAGCTTTTTCATGACATTTTATACATTGTTGCAATACTGTCAAAGAATTATTTTGCAGTGGACGTTGTGAGAAAGTTTTGCATGCGACATCATTGAACGGATCTATCTGCACGCGCATACTTTAAACGGTAGACGTTTTTCTGTAGTTAACATGTCCGAGTTAACATGTCCGATTTGACATGAAAGTCTACGGACTTGATATATGTGATAACCTGACATGTTGCAAATTGTAAAATGCAGTATAAACGATCCTCTGTCTCTGGTCGGGCCCATCGGAGTCTGTTGGTTTTATTTTGCTCCAGCATTTCTGTTGTTTCTTGCTGTCGAGTCCTCACCGTTGTTTCATCTCTGTGGTTGTTTGATTTTTGTGTTCACGGAGATGTTGCACTGATGAGTTAGGAGGCCTTCATGCGGACTGAACAAATTATTTGTCTTAATCGCGACGGAAGTAAGGGCGAGTATTGTGGCCACGTAAAATCGGTTTAAGCGCCCCCCCCCCCCCCCCCAGTGGAATACGTTTCCGCTCACCGTTCCAAGGCGGTTCTTCTGTCGCGGTTTATTTTTTTTGTTATGGTTTGTCTTTGGGTGTTTGTGTCGCTTATATTATTTTTATTTTGGATAGCCTTCTTTTGGCCATTTTGTGGGAAAGTAACTGTCCTTTTGGCTTTCCGCTGTTGGTGTTTCCCTTGGGGTCTGTTGCTTCATGTTTGTGTTTCTTTCCCTTTGGTGTCTCTGATGGGAGCTGTGGGTTAATTGTATCAATTCCTGATCATTGCTTCTACTTCTATTTTGATTTCAGTGCTCAGTGGGGAAATTGTAGTTACTTAAAGGCTTGAACCCGTCTAAAGCTTTAGGACCTGATGAGCTTCATCCTTGAGTCCTGAAGGAACTAGCAAATTGTTTGGTCCAGTTTTTCACAACTTTTCCAACAATCCATCGATATGGATGAAATCCCCAAGGAATGGCTTCTAGCGAACATTTACCCACTTCTCTAAAAGGCAGACAGGGCTCTTGCTCGTAATTATCGCCCGGTGTCACTGACCTGTGTTCTATATTAATTGCTTGAATACATAGTTTGCTCAAACATGTCCAACTTGGATGAACATAAACTTTTGTCAGACAGTCAACGTGCATTTAGGAAAAGGAATAGTTGCGAAACTCAGTTGAGCACGCTTATTATGATTGGGCAAAAAACTTGGACAAAGGGGGGCAGGTGAACACATTTATTCTGGACTTCGAGAAGGCTTTTGACACCCCACCTCATGAACTACTACTTAAATCCAAATTATTCTGGTATGGAATTGGGGGAAAGACTCTCAAATGGATAGATTCCTTCCTTTGAAACAGAAAACAGCGTGTTGTTGTTAATGGTGAATCTTCAGTATGGGCGCCAGTTTTATCTGGGGTCCCCTGTTCTCAGTCCGCTGCTATTCTCTCCGAACATTAATGATATTTTCACTGATACTGACTCAGAAATAAGACGGTTCGCAGACGACTGTGTTTGCTATTGGAAAATCAGAGAAACAGAGGACTCGATGAAACTTCAGAAGGATATACATGTAGATAGATTAGGATGTTGGGCACAAAAATGGTTCATGAGATTTCAGCCCGTTAAATGCAATATTATGCAGACAACTAGGCAGAGAACAAATAAAATTGAGGCTTCATAATCCTTAGAGGGAACGGTCCTCGAAAATATTATTTCCTTAAAATACCTTGGTGTGTCAATCACCCACGATTTGAGATGCAATACATCTACTAAGGCGAATAGAACACTTGGGCTCCTGAGGCTAAATCTTCATAATTGTCCTCAGGGTGTGAAGGAGACAGCATTTAAGGAACTTGTTCGCTCAATCTTGGAATATGGTAAATGCATCTGGGACCCAAGTGGAGTGGTCCTTAATAAAGAAATTGAAAAAGTTCAGACTAGAGCTGCTAGACTTGTAACAAGAAATTACTGCTTTGAAACTGGAAGCATGACTGGAGTTACAGGACAATTAAGATGGGAGTCTCTCAAGTAAGGGAGAAGAAACAGTAGGCTCAAACTCTTGTACTAAGGTCTATAGGGTGCTGCCAGCATCCAACAGATGACCTTGTTCCCCCAGCTAGGCACTGTAGAAAGCACCAATGGCGTTTCACGGTTTCAGACCCTTACTGCAAGAACTGACATTTATAAAGAATCGTTCTTCCCCCAAACCATTAGAGATTGGAATGCTGAAGGAGCTGAGGATTGTGTAGCTATGTTTACCTCTTTGGTCAGAGCCAGGAACTAACTTCCCATATCACAGGTCCTGGTCTATGAATGTGATTTGACGTGTCACCAGTAACAATTTTGATTATGATTGTGTAAATGTGATATTAGGATGAAGAATTTTATAACGGAAAAACAGTGAATAATGTAACAAATGAATAAAAATTAAAGATTTTATTGTATATATTTATTGCATTTATTTTTCCACAATGGTACAGTAAATCCAAGCTGGTGGACATCGGATTTCAGGGAAGGCAAGCACGAGAGGACAATATGTTTTTCTCACAGGGTATATGGACGATTTTTTTTTTTTTGGGGGGGGGGCGGGGGGGGGGGTTTAAGGCCCGTTCAAGATTATTTCACTCATATCAAGCTGATCGTCAATCAGAGGCGGGCGAAAACCGGAGTACACGGAGAAAAACCTCCTGACCTTTCATTGCAGAACTTGGCGCCTCACATGTGACCCGGTATATGGACGAGCTGTTCAATCAAATGGCTGCAGATTTCTTTGCAAAACAATAAAGAATGCATTATCTCACACGGGACTTTGCCCCCAATATGAGGATATGAATTACCAGATTTACCCTAACTATAGTACATGTAATAATTTGTCTGTCATTACTGACAATGAACTGTTAGTGATGCCTTAGCTCTGACTTTGCGCCATAAGCGTTTTTGCTCAGCTTCAATTTGCCTCGTATTCACTAGCAGCCCTTCTGATGAGGCCTCGCCACTTTGCTCTGTCCTGTGCTATTTGTTCCCAGGAATATTGAAGTCCTTGAGGGAGGCTTTGAAGGTGTTCTTGTAGTGATTCTTCTGACCACCATGGAAGCGTTTGCCCATATATAGTTCTCCATAGAGAATTTTCTTTGGCAAACGTTCCTCAGGCATTCTGGTAACATGGCCTGTCCATCTTAACTATGCTAATATTTCAGAAGAGTATGTACACTTTGCATCCCTGCCCTATTCAGGACTTCCGTGTCTGGGATCCTGTCTTGCCACTTAATCTTTTAAGAGTTTTCTAAGACAGCATGTATGGAAGTGGGTTGCAGCTGCGTCAAATCGAGTTAAGGCCCCCAGTGGAATTCGTTCCACTGACCGTTCCAAGGCGGTTCGGCTGTCGCTGTTTATTTTTGCTATGGTTTGTCTTTTGAGTGTGTGTTTCGCTTATATTATTTTGTTCTGGATAGCCAGTTGTCCATTTTGTGGTAAAGTAACTGTCCTTTTGGCTTTCCGTTATTGATGTGTCCATTAGAGTCTAGATATTTCATGTTTGCGTTTCTTTTGCTTTGGTGTCACCGCTGGGAGCTGTTGGTCAATTGTATCAATTCCCGATCATTGCCTCCACTTCTATTTTTGGCGTGCTGTTGGTAATCCGTCCCTGTTTCACATGCATACAAGTGCTGGCAGTACCACAACTCTGTTGACTTTCAGTTTTGTGTCAAAATAGAAGTGGAGGCAATGATCAGGAATGGATACAATTAACCCACAGCTCCCATCAGAGACACCACGGAGAAAGAAACATAAACATGAAACAACAAACCCTAATGGAAACACCAGCAGCGGAAAGCCAAAAGGACAAGCCTAATTCCACTTCTGACCCAGACACTACCACTTAATTGGCTAAATGTTGCACCAGCTTTGGCAATCCTGGTATTGACACGATTTGCAAGACTCTTGACAGTGTGCTCCAAAGGTACGCTCCTAGGTACACTTATTTACCACTTGCAATCTTTGACCTTTCACTAGGATTGAGGGCTCTTTGTAAGGCTTGTCATGTGCTGGCTGATACTACCTGTCATTTCGATGCTGATTGTGTCATTTGTGTGGTCATAGATGTCAAAGGAGTCAGACATTTGATCTATACCTTTTGCATCTTCTCTTCTGTTGGAGCAACTTTTGCCATGTCATCAGCATAGAGGAGCTCATCCATTACCTCTGCACTTTGGATTTGGCTTGGAACTTTCTGACATTGAAAAGCTTCACAACAAAGTGATACATAATAGATATATCATTGTTCCCATCCTGGAAAGCATCTGTGAGCATGGCAGATACCATCATGCTGAACAGTGTTTGGGCTAGCACACAGCCTTGCTGTGTCACAGGGAATGAATCTGAAAACTCACCCTCACTTTGGACCCTTGCAAGCGTACCATTGTGGAAATGATTCATCATTGCTATGAACTAGGTTGAACATCCAAACTTCACCATGATTTTCCAAAGCCCCTCCACACTGACTGTGCCAATGCTTTGGTAAGGTTGACAAAGGTTAGGTATAGGTCAATGTTCTGTTCCTGGCATTTCTATTGAAGCTATATCTCGCTGTAAATATCAAGTCATTTGTTCCTCTGTCTTTTCTAAACCCACATTGGCTTTCTGGTAGAAGCCCTGACTCAGCAGGTATTGAATCTGATCCTGGAGCCTTGCCAGATGCCAGAAGTTTAATTGCTTTCATTGTTTCAGTGACAGTTGGGAACTCGTCAAGCAGCAGATTACACTGTTGATAGCATGATCATTGATTAAGAACACAAAGTGCTCAGCCCATCTTTTCAAGTGAGCCTCTTTGTCAGTCAGAAGACTAGTTCCATCTGCACTGAGGAGAAGGGTGGTTCCTGAGCTCTGGGGACCATAAACTGTCTTTAGTGCATCAAATAACTACTTCATATCCTTTCTGTCTGCAAAAGACTGGATTTCATCAGCCCGAGTATTGCATATCTCCGAGTCTTGTTTGGACTGTCTTGCTTATATCTGAATAGGCAGCACCGTTTGATCAATAACCGTTTGACGCTTATGACCCTTAAAGAGGGTTGACGCATCATTAAACACAAAATCATCATCATCATCATCTGAATAGGCAGCCTTGTTAGATACTGAGCTGGTATCTGGGGTATGCCCTGTTTTTTGGTGCTTTCTTGATGTTTATGAGATACTGGATCTAGGGAATCCATTGCTGAAGAGTGAAAGGTGTCTCAGAAGACTGTCCAGTTCTTTTCTGGATCATCTGAACGGAATTCCATTGCATTTAGTCTGCTGCAGATGCCATGGATGAAGGCTTGCCTCTTACTGACTTGTTTCAGCTAAGAGACATCCGGTCTCTTGGGCACTTTCTTGCCCTGTGGTCGCCGTGCAGGCTGAAATGCAAGCCCATATTCTGTCCAGCAGTCAGCACCGCACACAGTCTTTGTCACTTTGACATCCTGTCTGTCTTTTATTCTGACTATGACCAAATCAAAGAGATGCCAGTGTTTGGAGCGAGGATGCATCTATGATTTCTTGTTGCAAGTTAGCATATGGAAGGCTGTGTTAGTGATCAGCAGTTCATGCTCTGAACACTTCTTCAAAAAGAAGAGGCCATTGCTATTGCTCTTTCCTACTCCTTAATTCCCAACCACACCTTCCCATGTTTGGTGGTCTGTGCCCCTCTCTAGCATTGAAGTCTCCCAGGATGATGAGTTTGTCTCCCCAGGATGTAGCAAAATCACAGAGTCCGAAGAATTGTGACACGAAAACTTCTTACCACACATGTTAGTTATAGAATTTGAACTAGTAGTGTACACTACCCGATGTTATGTCTAAAAAATAGGTAGATGAGTGGCAAAGAGTGTAAACCCTATGCTGCATTCTGTGGCATATCATCTGAGTCTACACAGTTTGCTCAAACCTGTTTCACAAAATACATTCGGTAAGGTACAGGCAGTTTGAGATCTGAGCCAAGAGTCCTTTAGGTGGAATGGATACACCTTCAGGGGAGAAAAATCCTGCACATGTATCACCCCACACACATACCCGTGTCAATAGGGGTTAACTCTTTAAAGAATAGAATTAGGAGCAAATTCTTTCCTTTAAGAGTCCTTAGGAGCAAATTCTTTCCTTTAAGAGTAGACCCCTATTTCTGTGGGATAGAGTTTATAGAAAAGCGAACAGGAGGTCCTTAAAGTTGTTTCTCTTTGAAAAATGGCATAAAAATCTGCCAGGTGTTCCCATTTCCCTTATGCTGCTGTTCCATAAGTTTGTACGCAACAGACTGTTTTAGAAGGTGAGTGGGGATTCATATATTTGGTATACTGTCTGCCATTTTCTACAAGTGATACAACTTCTGTGACCTGGGGCATGTTGAAAAGACAGACAAAATAGGTTAAAAGATACATCCCCTAAAGTCATATCCATTCCCCTTTCAAAACTAAATATTTTAAAGTGCTAATGGATGTATTTTCTTTATAATGGAAGTAAAATTACTTCTACATAAAAACACAATCTTATTAATTTCTGTCTTTTCGTTTATTAGCTATGGATTTATTTCCCAACCCATCATTTAAATACAATCATGTAATTATAATGACTATTATAACGCTATTACATCACGAGAATACCTGTTTTATAGCATGCAGCAAAGTCAGAGGTCAGAATGTGTATCTGTGCAGTGTGATTAGCACCATTGCTGTCAAAATTAGGTTTCGATAAATCTTAGGTTTCCCATCACGAAAATACGCCTATATAATTTTGATCCCGCTTTTATATAATAAAACTGGGGTTTTCAGGGGTAAAGCTTATTTTTCTTATTTCTGCTCTAAAACATAGATTGTGGGTCCTCGTTAGAACCGCCTCGATGAGGCGGTTCTAACAAGTACCTACAATCTATATTTTGAGAAGAAATAAGAAAAATATCACAATTTTTCATCTTAAAATTTTCGTATTTTGGCGTGTTTTCATAATGATTTAGAAAGCATTATCTCTAGAGAATAGACATGACTGTTTCATTTAACTCTTAAGTTCCTGTATTTTAAGCAAACAGTGTAGACCATGATCAGATTCAACTTTCTGCTGCATCTGATCCCAGTCTACAGTGTTTGCCTTACACAAAAGATGAGTCAGTTTCACATTTTACATATCATATGCTCCGTAAGAGGGTTATCCTTTGGAAGCAAGGAATACACCACAGAACTGGAAAACATAAAGTGTATTTTTTTTCTGGGCCAGACTAGCTAGTTTCGACCAATTAGGCCTCATCAGTGACCCTCAAACATTTTCAAAATTCCACAACGGAACCAACGATCCCAGAGGACAAGAAAGTATAAACTACACTATGATGTAAGCCTACAGCACTCTGATGTCACAAAGAAAAGATTAGCATGGCTATAATTATCTGGTACATGGATTTTGTAGAGAGCGCTATAAATAACCCATGCATGGATTTTGTACAAACTTTAACTGTGTGGTTTAACATAATTTGCCAATGCTTTCATTAATAACTTTCAGTCATTAAAAGAAAATGCACCAAAATATACCACTCAAAAACAAAGGTTGTGTGTACTAACAACTTGTTAGTACCACCTCAAAGAGGAGTTCTAACAAGCATCCATAATCTATATTACTGTAGAAACAATACCTGTATACATTATGAACTTTTATCAGATACACAACTGATCTTTTGCTACAATGGTTGGAGAGCACTAAAACAGGTTTTCTTGTGAAGCAGATCACCTAATATTGCAAAAACATAGTACTGTACTATGGTATTGCCATCCAACAAAACAGAAACTCAACCTATTTATGGAAACAAGAATCTTCTTTCTTATGGCTTGGAAAATATCCATTTCCTACTTAAGAGATGTATTATTTTTTCTGCTTACATTCTTTTAAGTTTTCCAAAACATTCATGCATTTAAACCAAACCGTGTAAACATTGACAGATGTTGCAGAATATGCAACCTTCTATGGCAGCCAGGCCCAGTTGTGTACAGACCAGTTTGTGGTCAAAATCATAATGATAACACACCCGTGCGACATAGAGCATTTTTTCACATCTCCGAAATGGCTACTTTTCTGATGAAAATCTATAAAATTTCTTATTTATACTGCAAACTTAGGTTGTGAGTGCTTGTTAGAACTGCCTCATCGAGGCGATTCTAATGAGTACCCACAACATTTGTCTTGGAGCAGAAATAAGAAAAATAATGAATACCCCTGTAAACACCACTTTTCTTGCACACCAGACAAGGAAATCCATGAGTTTACCCTGGGATAGAAATTTAGTGTCCCTCGGGATGGATTTTTCCATCCACCCCTCACACCCATATAAGATTCTTATATTCTCTATATAAAGTGGGGTTTAGATGGCTGCTCATTCCACAGACTTGCTAAACTGATGTAGTGGTCAAAATGTTATCCCGTATCTTAATGAATATTCATTTAAGGCACACCCATTTCTGTCTATCAACCAATCAAATTACTTGATGTAATTTATTGCGACAAATTCATAAACTAAATGCCAAACAGTGTAGATCCTGATCAGATGGCTTCTTCAGAATCCATCTGATCTGGATATACACTGTTTGCAAAGATAGGGGTTGCAATGAACAGCAAGATAAGGGTTAATCACTCTAGCAAGTGCAACATCTAATATTCTAGCACTATTGCCAGAAAATATGAGTAGCTTCTGCGAACTTTTTCAGCAGAAATAATACATGCACCATATTTGCCGTAATAAATATTCAAACTTTAACAGTAAGTTAGCTAACCATATCTTTTGTTTCATATTACTCGACCATGATTGGTGGTGAAATTGTTTGCTTATTGTATAGTAGTCGCAGATAAGATTGACTAGGCGGAGCTACCCTTTGCACCTGTCTTTGTAATGTTCTGTTAACAAAAAGGTAAACCAAGTCACCTGATTGTGTGAATTCAATTGTGACACAAACAAAGCTGTGGCGTACATATGGCTATTTGGTCCACTTGTAGAAAGCATGTGGAAGGCAATCTACCCAATCTTCTGGTTGACTTAGCGAATTTTCATATACTGACAACACCTGAATAGCGCTGCCAAGTCAATCTTATCTGCAACTACTATACATGTATAGATATTACATGTGATACAGTAATAAATATTTCTTTGAAAATATCCTTTCAATATTTTTCTATTCATCACTTTCAAACTTTTTTATCTGGGTTATCCAACTAATGACAGAATTGCTAATCACATGTGGGCATAAACTAGAGTACACCAAGATGCGTGTGCCTTGCCAAATTTTCTCTATACAAAGAGGATAAATAAGGGTATACGTTATTGCATGGACTTCTTAACCCTTATCTTGCTGAATATTCATTTAAGCCACACCCATTTCTGTCTGTCAACCAATCAAATTACTTGATGTAATTTATTGCTACAAATTCATAAACTGAATGCCAAACAGTGTAGATCCTGATCAGATGCCATCTATCTGGATCTACACTGTTTGCAAAGATAGGGATTATTGTGAACAGCAAGATCAGGGTTAACATGATGAAGTGTCAAAATATCACCAGGAACAAATTAGTGAGGAAGCACATGATTTGTCTGAGAGATGCCAAGCAACTAAACTGTGTAGAAAATTTGTCATATTTCTGAATATACCAACAATTACAAGTGTTTTAACCTGTATCTTGCTGTTCACGACAACCATTTTCTTTGCAAACAGTGTAGATCCAGAACAGAGGATCTACACTGTTTGACATTGAATTTATAGGAATAAATTACATCAAGTAATCTGATTGGTTCAAAGTCAGAAATGGGTGTGGCAAAAATGAATATTCAGCAAGAGAAGGGTTAATATGTTTGAGCAGATCAAATATCATCCCCTGTTACACTGAACATGAAAACAACATTACAGGCTGGTATTTCAATACTCATAGGCGTCAAAATATCACATTACGATAACACACCCATGCAAAATAGTGCATTTTTTCACATCTCCAAAATTGCCATTTTCTCATGAAAATTCGTGATAGTTTTCTTATAAATACTGCAAACATAGGTTGTGGGAGCTCGTTAGAACCGCCTCATTGAGGCGGTTCTAACGAGAAATAAGAAAAAATAAGGTATACCCCTGTAAACCCCTGTTTTACTATATAAAAGTGGGGATCAAGGGAGTCAAAATTATATAGGCGTGTTTTCTTGATGATATGCCATTCAGCTGAGTATGAATAAAAAATCAATCGCTCAGAGCCTGGATAAAAGCTATAATCTCCAGAACTTGTTTGTTTGAATTGAGGTTTAACCCTTATCTTGCTGAATATTCATTTAAGCCGAACCCATTTCTGTCTATCAACCAATCAAATTACTTGATGTAATTTATTGCTACAAATTCATAAACTGAATACCAAACATCTGATCTGGATCTACAGTTTGCAAAGATAGGGGTTGTCCTGAACAGCAAGATAAGGGTTAACATCCCCATCAACACAATTTAGGTAATTTTGGGGACTAGTTTCCAATTTTGTGGGACTTTTATCCAACAGTGAGATGAAATGACATCTCAATGAAACCAATAGCGTTTATATGTATGGAAGGTCTGACTCGCACCACTTTGCCTGGGCAGGCTTAGACCCTCTAAGCAGTTTACCAGTACCCATGTGGGGTTGGTTTCAGCTCTGCGTGGAAGCATCATGCAGCCCAATCTATTCCTCTAAGCCCTGATAGGCAGGGGCCCAATTTACAGAACTTAAATGGTTTAAAATATACACTAGTGTGAATCACTTTAAAATGATATTTTTAATGTAAAATTAATTTTAATTAATAATATACCTACCCATCACTACAATTATAGCCTTTTCACCAGACGCAGGTCTGGGACAGTCTGACACAAAAAAAATCTAGCCAGAAATGCCACCGGCATGTCCCTTTTCCCGTGACCTCCCCAGCGTCGAGTCCTGATTGGTCGCTGATGTCACATGACCTATCAGACCAATAGGCAGACGATACAGGTCACGTGACCGTGATTTTCGCGCCGAGAAGATCATTATTTCTTTCAGGAAAACAAATATTTCAGGCGGGGCTGGGAGGCGGGACATACCATTGTAGTGATGGGTAGGTATATTATTAATTAAAATTAATTTTACATTAAAAATATCATTTTAATATCAAATATAACTACCCATCACTACAATTATAGCCTGAATTCAAAGCAAGTGGAGGGTTGGATGAAAAATAAAGTTACACATACCTAACTCCTCCAACCTTGGTTGTTTATACCCCTTTTAAAAACATCCAATGATGGTAATGTAAGAGAGTATCCACCATGACTGCAAGGGATCCAAATCCAAAATTCACAAGTGGAGAAGATAAATGGACAGGAACCGGAGTCAAAATAGAAGGTTCATACCTATTCAAACAGGCTAACAAACAACCAAGGAAAATAAAATCCCAAAATAAGTGCTGCTCATAATAGATTGAGAAGCTACTAAACTACCCAAGGAATGAGTACCACTACGAATGGGAACCAAGCACCTTAGATGAAGGGATGAAAAGTAGCGTTGGAACATCCATTACGCAGTAAGAAAAAACATTCTGAAGAAAAAACGGAGTTCCAATATGCCAAAAATGTAGAAGGTTCTAACCTCATTCTGTATTCTGAATGATAATAGGGCAGAAGTGAAATTAGCATATACTGGTAGAAGCTTTATCACTTTACAAATCCACTTTGCAATCAAGGATGGTTAGAAATATATCCAAAACCCCTTGATTGAAAAGAAAAAATTCTCATGATAATCTCGAAACGTTTTAAAAATTCTAATGTATACAAAAAATTCACATTAGCCTACGATCCACGAATCCTGGAAATGACAGGACAAATAATAGTTTCAGACAAGGTTATTTATAGCCTGAAACAAAAATAGGTTGAATGAGAAGAGAAAAAGAAGTCATTGTTCTTCTCATACCTGAAAACAACCCTCTGTAATTGGCAAAGCATGACTATAACTTCTACGAACTGCAGCAAATGTCAAATGAAATACAGCTTGACTATCAAATGAATAAAAGAAGCTGAATTCACCGGATCGTAAGGTGGTTTAGAAAAGACCACAATACTCATGCAAGATTCCATTTGGATACAAAGTCCTGGAAACCTGTCGGCATAGTGAAAAACCCCTTTAATAAGCTGGTGATGGTAGGGTTTAATGAAAAAGTGTGAAGCCGACTAAAATTTTAACATGTTCGAGATTACTGATCTGTACCCTTCTCTTAGATGAAATAGAAATTGAAGGGTAGAGAACAGACAGAAAAAGAAATCCGGTAAAAAAACCTCCCTAGAGGAATTGTCTGGATTTATTTCCCTTTTTCTACACCAACTAGAAATTATCTTCCATCTTCCAGAGTAAAACTTGAGAGTGGAGATCTTTCTATATTTGAAGATACACTCGGCAGAGAAACCAGAAAAGTGTCTACCTCTGGTTTGATTCCTGACAACATCTGGATATGTAAGTAAAGCATTTCTGGATTGAAATGGAATGCTTGACCCACACCTTTTAGATATTTGATCTGGAACTACTGGAAGACGGGTTGCAAGTCTTGAGACTAGGCTCAGAATGACTAAAAAACCAAGATCTCTGAGGCCATAGGAGGCGTAATCAGAATGGCTCGGCTTTTGGACGCTTGAATTTTTACCTAGAACTAGAGGAATTCAGTTGAATGGTGTAAACGCATATGTAAAAGATTCCCCCAATCTAGAGATTTTAAATCAACTGCATGTTCCAGGTGATCTGAAACTTGAAACACAAAGGAAGTTGATTGGAGAACCCAGATGTTTGGACATTTGATTAAAAAAGGTCCAATAAAGGTTCTCTCCATTTGAGAAAACGCCCTGTAGAGAACGGATGGTGAACTGGTCTATAGGGGCGATCCCAATGACATAATCTGCCTGGAGGTGTCCGACAAGGATAGACACACCTTCCTGAAGACACCAAGTTATAATCTTCCATGTAAAAGCCAACAGGGAAGAGTAATGAGTCACTCCCTGATAAGTAGAAAAAACTACACTATTCATTTGTCTGGAGTAACAATAATGAAGGTGTTCCTCAGTTTGGAGCTATGAAGAACTGATAAACCAAGGAAATTTGTCTGAAGTTTCAGAAAGTTTATACACATATACATATATACATACATATACGCATACACAATACACACACATATATATATATATAGCCCCGCCTAATATAAGCCCCACGTTCCCTGAACAACTAATCCTTGAGGTTCAAAGTGGGAAACCAACCTGAAAGGCTGGCATGCGAACAAACAAATAGGGAATAGTCTCTAAAAGAGGAGACCCCATTTGATACTGAGGGATTCATAAATCGTAGAGAGCAATCTTGATAATGGAATTTATTGCTCCTATAGACCGTATGGTATTTCCAGTGATAATATTAGCAAAAAAAAACTGGAAAGGTCTAAGATGAGATTGTCCAGGGAAAACTGGATCCAATTACTAAGTTCTAAAAAGGGGAAACAAACCCCTGACATAAATCGAAAGTTTTTCGGGGCGTGAAAAAAAATTTGGAGAAGTATCTTTGAGGTAGAGTCAATTTCAACTTCTCGATAAAGTGTATTAAATCTAAATTCACAATAACCTGTACACGTTAGGACAAGGTATGATAAACAGTATCTGTAAAAATGATGACAAAACCCATCATCGGAACACTACACGAGATTGGGGCCTAATTCTATGATGAGAGCTGCTTAATTAATTTCCATTAAGTTGGTGAACAGGGAAAAAACATTGATCCGTTGACAAATCCAACAAAGGAAAGGCAACGGACTGATACACAAAAATTCCATCCAAGGTGAAACAAAGGTATTTGCGTAATGACCTATGGATGGAGATGTGAAGGCTAGCGACCTTTAAAACTACGGAAATCGTCCCCGAATTTGGGAAATTTGACCTGACTAATCGAGGACGAAGTTTCCATTTTGAGACGATCGACTCGCATCATCTTGTTAAGTGTGAGAAGTCGATGATGAGTCGATTTTCCCATTTTCTTCTTTTCTTTTCATTGATCCGTTGACAAATCCAACAAAGGAAAGGCAACGGACTGATACACAAAATTCCATCCAAGGTGAAACGAAGGAATTTGCGTAATGACCTATGGATGGAGATGTGAAGGTAAGCGTCCTTTAAAACTTCGGAAATCGTCCCCGAATTTGGGAGAATTGACCTGACTAATCGAGGACGAAGTTTCCATTTTGAAATGATCGACTTGCATCATCTGTGTTCAGTGTGAGAAGTCGATGATGAGTCGATTTCCCATTTTCTTCTCGACCAGAAAGATCCGCCTGTAGAAGCCTGGGGAAAGGAGAAATTTTTCTACTTACACGGCTTTCTTTTGGAGAAGAACCCTTCCTCTTCCAATAAAAAGATTTCTTTTCTTGATACTATTTACCAGAAATAGTATTTGCATGTGAGAAAGAGAAAGGATTCCTAACGAACTCAATCCAGTAACCCTTTCTCAAAACTCATAAAACTCAAAATATATTTAATAAAAGAAGCCAAGGCTTGATAGAACTGAAAAAGCTCGGCTCCTACTGGGAGAAGATGAAGAGGAGGGGAAGGAAGAAAGTCATTTGTTAGACTTGTGTCTTCCTCTATTGGGAGATTTCGTTCCAGTCCGACCTCTGGAACGAAAGGACCGTGTACCCTGATCTGAGAATGATCTATTAGTAGACGAGGACTGATTGAGATCTTCTAGTCGAGGGTGATAAGCACTAAAAAGTCATCGGAAGTAGTCGAAGAGCGTCTCTTGGTTGCGGTACCTGTACTTGATACGCTCTCCGAAGACTTCAAAAAAGACGAGTGCCCACGGTCTTGAAGCTTGATTCTGAAAACGTTGGGAAGACATGGTCCGCTTGTAGTTTTAGAATCAAGAGGCGCTGAGGCTCTAAGTTTTCATTTACTATGCTCAGTAAAAACTGAACCAGTTATCAAGAGCAGAGTTGCGCCAAACATGCAACATGGTGGTAGACAGCCATGGCATGTGAAAAAATGACCGGGAAATAAACAAAAGCATTAGAATAGCAGCTATATGGTCGGAATGCTCTTGTTTGAAGGCAAAGTGGGTAGAATTAGAATACCAGACATAATGAGAACCCACTTAATAATAGTCCTGGTAAGAAGCTCCAATGTTAGAGCGTCGAAACAGGAAGTAATGCCAATTTCCCTGACGTCATATATACAGAGACTGAATCTGGGTCGAATTTTGGAATTTCATAAGAACAAAAAATTGATGTTTTTTGTTGTTAGAACCAATGTTCCAAGTTCTTTTCACGGGTGCCCCCGGTCTTGAAGCTTGATTCTGAAAACGTTGGGAAGCCATGGTCCGCTTAAAGTTTTAGAATCAATAGGTGATGAGGCTCTAAATATGTCCTTCTCATAATCGCTAATTAGTAAGGACGAAAAAAGACCAACCTCTGAGTATTGATATATCCCCAGAGGATAATTCACTAGGCCCAGATTCAGCTCTAGGGGCAAAACACTCGAGGCTCAATTAAACTTCCCCAGTGTTAGGCCCTTTATTGTGTAACGTGCACTGAACATGCGAAATTGCCGAATCAAAATTGAGCATTCAAGGAGCCGTGCCAAAAACGATCAAGGCCGAATCGACCCAAGGCCGAACCGACCCACCGAAATAGGCCGAATCGATCCAGGTGCAAATTCGGGTCGAAAACGAACCAGGCCGAAACGACTCTGTACCGAAACGTCCCGGATTCACTTGCAATAGTCACGGTATTCCAATAAACGATGCCCAAGTCTGTATGTTTTACAAGGGAAAACAATCCAATTTAGATTATGATAACAAAAATTTATCATAATAAGAGGAAAGAAGCATATGACCAAGGTAAACTAAGTACCGAAGGTCCGGAAAGGTTACCCGATAAAAACCGGGATCGGAACCGTACCAAAATTCGTATGTAACATGGATTCGGAAAAAATTTTTGGGCATAGGTTCCCCGCACCCCGGAGTCCCCGCAATTATGAGCAGGGTCTCTACGGGGCGGTCGACGAACCTATCCTAGTCAACCCAGGCCCAAATGGGAGGAGGGGACATAGACTGGCTCATCTTGATTCGGCAAAGGTGACCCACACGAATTGGATGGATTCTGTTTAGAAGATACTATAGAAAGGCCACAAAGGGACCTGAATATTATCCATCTGCATCGTGGGATTTATAAGTGCTAAACGAAGACGGGTCTTGCACATGTTCAAAACTAAATTAATGCTGAGAATTTTTATTCAGCGATACAACGTCTTCCGATACCGGAAGTGGAAGGAACACGCACAAAAACCGTCCTCTTTTCTGGCAATTTAAGTTTCCACAACGCCGACTTCAATTAAAACATTACCAGGAATAATACGAGTCTATACCCTGGCACATAACATGAAAAGAAGTGTGGTGCTTATCAAAAACCAAAAACGGTTGATCACATGATAAACAAAACTTCCAAGTGAAAATTCAAAATGGCGGACAACCACTACACATGTAATGTCGGCAGAAACACGCGAAATAAAGTCTCTAAGAATTTCGGAATAAACAGTAAGCTTACAAAGCCTAAGTACGTTGTGGAAACTCAAGGTAAGTGCAAAATCAAAAAAGAATAAAACACTTATCCGTTTATTCATTCTTCCATGGAATGTAGTTTGACCATCCTATCCCAAGCAAGTCTGAAAAAATAATGATCTTCTCGGCGCGAAAATCACGGTCACGTGACCTGTATCGTCTGCCTATTGGTCTGATAGGTCATGTGACATCAGCGACCAATCAGGACTCGACGCTGGGGAGGTCACGGGAAAAGGGACATGCCGGTGGCATTTCTGGCTAGATTTTTTTTGTGTCAGACTGTCCCAGACCTGCGTCTGGTGAAAAGGCTATAATTGTAGTGATGGGTAGTTATATTTGATATTAAAAAAGCATTTTACAGCGTGGTGAGAAGATGGTCAACAGGTATGTTTTGTAACAAAATTAATAAAACAAAGGGAGAAAATGACAACAGTGTTTTCCATGTATAAACTCTTGTATCTCACCATTTTATGGTCTCTTTCCAATTCAATTTCACGAAGGCAGGCCTATATAATTTTGACCCCCTTGAATCCCTGTTTTATATAGTAAAACTGGGGTTTACAGGGGTAAACCTAATATTTCTTATTTCTGGTTTAGAAAATAGACTGTGGGAACTCATTAGAGCTGCCTTATCGAGGCGGTTCTAACATGCACCCACTATCTATATTTTGAGCAGGAATAAAATTTGGGGTTAAAATTTGCAATGTATTTGTACAGGCGTGTTTTCGTAATGATCTTTACATCTTAATGCATATAGAACAAAACTGGTTCAATCATAATGATTATGCTTAGAATCCAAGCACTGATACATATAGTGCATATATCTACATTTATTTGCATTTGCTAGAAATAAAGCTCAACTCTTAAAGCACCAATTCGGACAACGTTTTCATATACATTTTTCTTAATTTTCAAGATAAACCAATGCTATACAGAAAAAATTCCTATATAAAGACCATGTTTGGGACTGTTCAAAAGTGGTCTGACCACTTTTGAACAGTCCCAAAGGTGGTCCATGACCAGAGGACACTGTGGGCAGAAATCACAAAGAAAAATTAAGTGCACCCTTCAAAATAAGCTTTTTAAAGCAGAATTGGTCTTAATTTTAGATGGTCTTAATAGCTGAATTTCACTGTATATATCATATGACTTGTCTGTTTGAATTCACACAAAATATCAACCCTTAATTTGTCTGAAAAATAATAAAAATAACAACTGTCTCCTTGGCACTTTAGGGGCTG
Organism: Lucinisca nassula; assembly: GCA_963580285.1. Lineage (NCBI taxonomy): Eukaryota > Metazoa > Mollusca > Bivalvia > Lucinida > Lucinidae > Lucinisca > Lucinisca nassula. The sequence goes on from OY757017.1 coordinate 124,399,816, forward strand.
ATACACAATTGAAACAAACTAAACTTTATAAAGCGTGGAGGTATTGTAATCCCTGCTCTGGAATATTGCTAACGAGATTCTGTTAAAAAATTAGCTGGGCCCAGTTGTTCAAAGCATCTTTAGTTTAACGAGCTCATTAGTGGTGAAGTCGTTAACTGTTCTAGTAAGTACAATATCTAATAGTGGTATTTCTGCTGTAAAATGTGAGCAGCTTTTGCATTTGCAAAAGCTGCTCACATTTTTTCAGCAAAAATATTAGCATAGTTGCCAATTTAAATGATGAAAGTTTTAAGGATACATCAATTAACGACATCATTAGTTTTGAACAACTGGCTCCAGTATTGCATCTTAAGTGGTTAAGTAAAAGTTAAGGAAAAAAGATATATCATTCAGAAATGCAACTCTTTCAGAAATTTTTTAATGTCTTCCATATAAACTGGGGTCTACTCTTAACCATTATTCTGCTGAATAAATCAATTAAATAAGCCACATCCATTTCTGATTATCAACTCGTTAAACTACTTCATATGATTTACTTGTTTTTATTCACAAACTGCATGTCAAACTGTATAGATCCTGATCAGAAGCCATCTGATCTCGATCTTCACTGCTTGCAAAGACGGGGTTTGTTATGCTTAGCAGAATAAGGGTTAAAGGAAAGAAATTACTCCTCAGGGGGCCAATTATTTCCTTTTAGATTAAGCCACTACTTCAGAGGGAAAGTCAACAGAAAATTGTCACTCTTGAAAACATCAATGACAAAATATAGTCAGGTATATCAATTTTCAAAATCAATACTGCTCAGCTAACTTAATGCCATTTTTAAGAGGAGCCTACATTTTTTTAAGGCCCAGTTACACAGAGCCATCGGTGACTGATCGGTAGTTTTTTTAGCGCGACCCAATGACAACGTATTTAACACCGATATCACCTATTGGTCACCTGTTTTCCACCTATCAACTGCTATTGGGGAAAGATAAGTTTTATAGGTGAAAAATTACCGATTGGGAATTTTAAACATGTTTTACAAATAACCAATAGACAGGCTGTGTACAACCGATATCAATGATGGGCCTAAGATAAACTAGAGCTATCACTAAAGGTGATGAATACCCCCACAAAAACTGCCTTGATAGTACAACAGTGCCATTTTGCAATTTTTTCACTTGAAAGGGGCCATAACTATGTCGAAAATTGACGAATTGTAGTGGAAATCGAACTTGACCTGTATTTTATGATGTTACATCAGTGTACCAAAAATTATAAAAATCGGTGAAGCGCTTTTTGAGTTATCGTCTGGAAACCAAGTCAACAGACCGACCGACCGAACAACCGACCGACCGACAAGCTCACTCCTATATACCCCCCCAAATTTCATTTGTGGGGGTATAACAACCGATCAACTAATACTTACCACCGATATAAAAAAGATGAGAATTAAAACATGGCATTTCGTCGGTTTTGTTCGGTGGTTAATAGGGACCCAATCTGTGACTAATCGGTTGCCGCCATAGTGTCATCGGTGGGTTTTAACATTGTTTGAATAAAAGAACCGACAGCAACCTATAGCACGAGATATGCAAGCTCTTAATCACCGATATCGCCGATCGGACAAAGATAACAAAATATCTATCACCGACCATATCTGACGGAAAGTGTTTAACCACCGATGACTAGCTATCAAATACCGATTACTCAGCGATACGCCCGATTTAGCTCTGATATACAAACGATAAAAATGGACAGTATTTCAGTATTTTTTCGATAAAAACAACCTTATCACCGATCCAACCCCGTTTGAGTTGCTTTCGGCCACCTACCAGCAACCCATAAAATGATTGGTTAACCGAATTGAACACTTGTCCATCACGGATGGCCGTTTACACAGAAAACCAGAAATAAAATCACACATGACAACCGATCAAAACAGCAATTAATTTAATATAAAATGACCGATTGGGGACCGACAGTCTGTGTAACTGGGGTGTAACTTCCTTTCTGCTTCCCTATGTCAAACCTTGCCTGAAAGAAGTCCATAATAAATAAACATCTGTGAGCTACATTGTCGTCTTTCATATTTGTTTTGTACAACTGGTGTCTTTCAGATGATTTGTGTTTTCCTTAATTAGGTGGTTCTAACAAATACAGTCAAACTTCAATGGCTCGAACACCTTTGGGACCAAGAAAATCTGTTCGAAACAGGGGTAGTTCGATCCACTGAGGGTTGCTGCCAGGAAGCATGACGGGGGTAATTTTGGGACATCTTTTGGGTGTTCTATAATAAAATGAATGCTGTGTGTACTCATTAGAATCGCCTCATTGTTCAGATTCGAAAATCTCCTTAATTATCCCAAACTACTTCTTATGCAGTAGAATTCTCTGGGGACTCAAAAATGGGTTTGCCTCAGCCATGGTAAACGAGCCATCGGTGTTCGAGCCATCTAAGTTCTACTGTAGACACAATCTATGTTTTGAGCAAAAAATAAAGAAAATTATCAGTTCCAATATATAGTTGTAAATCCTACTTTATCTCATATGAAATGGGGGTGTATGGGAATTAATGTTCACAGACTTGTTTTAACATAATGATAAGTGACTGGGAGACTTTGCTCTCCAATCACAAAAGTCTCCTATGTCCAAGGAAAAAAAAGCCATGTCTGCAGAATAATGAAAACGAAAACAATGATTTTTAATTCAAGAAGAGTTGCCTTTCCAAAGGTATAACATTTTCCTGTAAATGCTGTGGAGAAAACAAAAATGCGTATTAACTTCCAAAACTTTTCTGATTAAATACAATCTTGTGAGAATACTAAAGAATAGTTGTGAGAGTTCTATGTGACATGTTTACATCTTTTGAATACAAAATAGATGAAAGACAAAAATATACAAAAGCTACACTCAAACATAACAGCCCACCATTTGTTTGTTTGTTTGACTTGAGGTTTAACGCCCCCATGAACAATGTATAGGTCATTTTTGAGACGTTGCTTCCAATTTTGTGGGACTTTTGCCCAACACGGAGATGAAATGACGTCTCAAGCCCTGACGCCCAATGAAACCAATAGGGTTGATAAGCATGGACAGTTCAACTCGCAATGCTTTGCCGGGGCAGGTGTTGATCCTATTAGCTGTTTACCACTACTGGTGTAGGGTTGGTTTCAGGTTTTCGTGGAAGCATCATGCAACCCAATCTATTTCTTCAAGCCCCCATGGGCGGGGGCCAAGCCCACCATTGCATTGAATGCTAGAGTAAAAAGGGCCATATTATGGGAAAACCTTTTTTTGCCACCTATGAACAAGAAAGGTGTAGATCAGATGGCAAATCCCTGCAATCTGATCAGCACATTTTTGTTCACTGCCTGGACAGTGCAAAAAAACAGGCCTGCACAGTACAATACCTCTTGTTGATGTAACTCATCAAGTGAACAAGTCCGTTAAATGAACATCCCCCTAAACGACACTTTTATATAGAAAAAACTGGGGTTTAAGTCGTACACATTGTTTTTCTCATTTCAGCTCCAAGACATAGGTTGTGGGTACTCGTTAGAACCACCTCAATGAGGTGGTTGTAATGAGCATCCACAACCTATGTTTGCAGTAAAAACAAGAAAAATACAAACGATTTTCCTCAGAAAATTAGCCATTTTAAGTTAAGTCGCACAGGGGTTTATTGTAATGTCAAATTTCAAGACTCTTGCTAGTCTGTATAGCTAAGCAAGCTGGGTCCAGTTGTTCAAAGCATTGTTAGCTTAACGAGCTCGTTAGTGGTCATATTGTTAACTCTTCTAGCAAGTACAATATCGTAAATTTTGGTATTTTTGCTGGAAAAATGTGAGCAGCTTTTGCATATTTGCCATATTTAATGATCAAAGTTTTAACGATACGTTAACTAACGACGTCGTTAGTTTTGAACAACTGGTTTGTGTCCTGAAACGGTCGCTAAACCCCCAAGACAGTTTACTCATGAAGGGGCTCATTTGTATGGCGGGAATACCATTACAGAAACACGCCTATACAAATACACTGTAATTTTTACTGCCTTAAAAATGTTAATTTAAGATAAGAAATTGTGATATTTTTCTTATTTCTGCTCAAAATATAGATTGTGGGTACACGTTAGAACTGCCTCATTGAGGCAGTTCTAACAAGTACCTCCAATGGGTACACGTACCTACAACCTATATTTTAGAGCAGAAATAAGAAAAATAAGGTTTACCCCTGTAAAATCCAGTTTTACTGTATGAAAGTGGGGTTCAAGGTGGTCAAAACTTTTAAGGCATGTTTGCAGGATGCACTATAACAAATCTATGTACATGGAACAGTAACTGAAGGAGAATGGCTACCTACAATATAACAATTAATTTTTTGCGTAACTACAGTAAACAATCATGAACAATGACCAAGTCATTCACAAGCAACAAAGGCATTAGTTAATATAACATTTAAACACTGAATACAGGAAAGTTTATAAATATATTTGCTGAACAAGAAAGATGTGTTTTTGAAACACAAAAATGTCACCGGTCCAAGGTAAAATTTTTCTTTCATATAGGTCACAGGTCAAAATGTTTGAATGAGTGGGAAGCCCTTGTCACCAGGAACTTACATACAATATATAAAAGCTATATCTCAAATAGATCAAAAGTTATGACCAATGTTAATATTGTCCAACCAACAAACACAAAGGGTAACAAGAGCAACACATGCGGGTGCCAATGCTCGGCTGCAAAAATTCTAAGTCAAAAAAGGGGCATAACTGTGCCAAAAATATTTTGAGGGTTACCTCACCTATTTGTATGAGTTCCCCTTTTCATAATGAACAACTAGTCCAAGTTTCAAGTAAATATGTTCAGTAATGACAGAGATATTACAAAATGTCCAAGATTTTGCATGACAACGACGCAGACGATGACGACGATGACGCAGACAACGCCAGAGCTATGACAATACCACATTGTTTTCTTCGAAAACAGCCGAGCTAAAAATGGTATGTCCCCACAATCGCTACTGAGGACATAAGAAGGTGTGTGTATTTCATGTTATATTGTTTTTACTGGAAAAATGTTAGCAGCTTTTGCAGATACAAAGGTTGCTCACATTTTTCAGCAAAAATAGCAAAATTTTAGATATTCAGTACTAGTTAGAACAGTTAACATTTCTCCCACTAACAAGCTCGTAAAGCTAACGATGCTTTGAACAACTGGACCTAAATGGAAAACCAGACTCCTGTATCACACAATCACTTAAAAGCTTGCGTGACAAAAATGGTGAAAACATCACGAAAACACGCCTATATAATTTTGACCCCCTTAAACCCCACTTTTATATAGTAAAACTGGGGTTTACAGGGGTAATCCTTATTTTTCTTATTTCTGCTCTAAAATATAGGTTGTTGGTACTCGTTAGAACTGCCTCGATGAGGCAGTTCTAACGAGTACCCACAATCTATATTTTGAGCAGAAATAAGAAAAATATATCAATTTTTCATCTTAAAATGTTCAGTTATTTCGGTGATAAAGGTTACAATGTATTTGTATAGGCGTGTTTTCGTAATGAAATGCATGTTTATGTATTGGACTTTAACCAATACATGAATGGATAGACACACACTCACACACACACACACTGTACAAAATTGTAATTTGAGCTTTTTTCATTGTCTGACTTAGGATTTAGACAGAAAACAAGTAGATAAACTTAACAAAAAGGATTTCGTCCTAATATCATATACTTCTTTATTATGTATTATTTATGAATAAAAAATTTAAGAGTAATGGGTCGAGGCATGATTTTCTATCACAGATAATTATAAAGTAATTAATCAGTTTCTGAAACTACAATATAAATTATACCTAATATAGTTCAGGCCCAGATCAGACGCCGCAGAACAGACCCCTGAAGTTCTGTCTCCATATAACCTTAGTTGTTGGTGGGTCATAAAACTCAAACACACACACACATACTCTCAATAGAGTTACTATAATAAGTATCCTGAAAGATGAACAAATTAAAATAAATATCCACTAGTTTACCAAGCATATGCCTCCAGAACATTAAACAGTGCAGACACTGAGCAGACTACTATTAACAAGTACCCTGATCATGCTGTTCACGACAACCCCCATCTTTGCAAACAGTGTAGATCCAGATCAGATGGCTTCTGAGCAGAATCTACACTGTTTGTCATTCAGTTTGCAAGTCTGAATCAACAAATTACATCAGGTAGTTTTGATTGGTTGAAATGTAAATTGATGTGGCTTAATTAATTGATGCAGCAGGATAGGGGTTAAAAAAAACACAAGCAGACATTTTCAAGTAAGAAAGTCTGTCTTTGGGGTTTGAGACCATGAAAGACAAACTTACTTACTCTCTCCTTTTATTTTACTAACTCAGATATACTATAATTCAGTCAGACTTCATCTGACTCAGCCACTGAGGCCAGCTCAAATGGGCTTGACATTTTGCTTGAACCAATTGCCTATCTGCCCATTACAAAAACCTGCCTATACAAATACATTGTAAAATTTACCGCCGAAAAAACTAAAATTTTAAGACAAAAAATTGATATTTTCTTATTTCTGCTCAAAATACAGATTTTGGGTACTCGTTAGAACTGCCTCATCAAGAGGGTTCTTAACCAGTACCCACAATCTATATTATAGAGCAAAAATAAGACAAGAGGGCCATGATGGCCCTGGATCGCTCACCTGATCCATAGTGTAACAAGTGGGCCCCGGGGAGGGCCTTTATTGGCCCCATGGCTATAATTTGCATAATCTTGAGGGACGTCTAAAAGGTGAAGTTTCATACCAAACATCCAAGACTGGAGCCTTCTGGTTTCAGACAAGAAGTTTTTCCTTATATAAGTCTATAAAACCTGTAAGCCCCAGGGCAGGGTCATTTTTGGCCCCAGGGCTATAATTTGAACAATTTTGGTAGAAATCCACAGGACGAAGCTTCATACCAAATATCAAAGATCTTGGTCTTCAGCTTTGATAAGCAGATTTTCAAAGGTTTTCCCAGTATTAGTCTATGTTAAACAAGTGGGCCCGGGGTGGGTCCATTCTTGGCCCCAGGGCTATAATTTGAACAATTTTAGAGAATGTCCACCGGATGAAGCTTCATACCAAATATTAAAGACCTTGGCCTTCTGATTTCAGACGAAGATTTTCACAGGTTTTCCCATTATAAGTCTATATAAAAACAGTGGGCACCAGGGTGGGTCATATTTGGCCCCAGGGCTATAATTTGAACAATCTTGTTAGAGGTCTACTAGACCTAGGCCTTGTGATTTGAGACGAGAAGATTTTTCAAGGTTTTCCCTATATAAGTCTATGTAAAACCAGTGGGCGCCAGGGAGGGGCCACATTTGGCCCCAGGGTTATATTTCAAACAATCTTGTGAGAAGTCCACAAGATGAAGCTTCATACAAAATATCAAAGACCTAGGCCATGCGGTTTCAGAGTAGAATGTTTTTTTCAGTTTTAGTAAAAAAATCTATGTTTGACTCCAGTGACCTAGATGTGCAATGGAGCGGAACCATTTGAACAATATTGAAAGGGGACCACCTAAGGATCATTCCTGTGAAGTTTGGTCAAAATCCCATGAGTGGTTTAGGAGGAGATGTCGTTTACAGACGCACTGACACACGACGGACGAAAAGTGATCACAAAAGCTCACCTTGTCACTATGTGACAGGTGAGCTAAAAAACAATCTTTACACCTGTAAACCCCAGTTTTTCTATATAAAAGTGGGGTTCAATGGGGCAAAAATATTTTCACCTTTTTTTTCAATAATAATAATGATCCAATTTATTCATGCCACTTTAGGGTTTACAGCAGTCTGGTCTGTATCTATACTGTTTACTGAAGGCCCTGCTTTCCCAACATTTAGGGCAAATTTATGGTATTCTTCTAAAAGCCATTGCAATCTCAGTCCTGTGCCTTCAGAAATTCTTTGTAGCCATCCTCTGTCATTAACTTTTCATCACTGACTAAGCTTTCAACCTCCTTTGGGTCTGATAATTTCAACTTGTACAGCCAACCTGAAATAGGAAAAAAAATTCATGGGTTTGCATGCGCTAAGTTGTTCAAGGCTTCATTAGCCTAATGAGCATGTTAGTGAGCAAACTGTTTACTCATCAAGCAAGGGCAATATCTAATACTCTCGTATTTTTGCTGGAAAAATGTGAGTAGCTTGCCAAAGCTACTCACATTTTTTCAGCAGAAATATTAGTACATGTATATTTAGAATATTAAACGATCAAAGTTTTAACGATATGTTAACTAACTACATCCAGTTTTGAAAAGATGGCCCCAGCTGATATGTTTCTTAACCCATTGTATGTTAGTGGACTCTTCCACTGCTATATGTTGGACAAGTCCATTTGTCATATTTAGAGGTGGCAGGAATATTTTTCCATTTTTATTCTTTTTTTGATGGATAATTCTGTTAGCCCATCATGCAGACCCTGATGATCTGGGCCTGCACTGTTTGCCATGGCACTCCTTTACGGGTTTCCCGCATGCAATGAGTTAACTAACTCTGTTCAGTTTTGAATAGTTGGGCAAAGGGCAATAACTCCAAATTAGGAAAATCAGAGTCATGGTGCATATGTTCTGCACATTGTCTCATGGTTTTCTACTTATACGTGAAGTTTCATTAAAATATCTCAAATAGTATCTAAGTTATGGAGCGGACAAAAAACTTTGAAAGAAATGGCGGACACAAAATTCAAAGTTTCAAACTCTTGACCTTCAACTGTGACCTAGACCTTCAGTCCGCATGGTTTATTTATGGGTTCTTCAGATCAGCTCACTGAGAGGGATATTTGACTGAAGTTTAATGAAAATCCTTCCAGTGGTAAAGGAGATATGGAACAGACACAAAGTTCAGCTCACTGAGGGGGATATTTGACCAGTTTAATTAAAATCCTTCAAGGGGTGAAGGAGATATGGGGACACCAAAAAAAAAAAAAACTCATGACCTTCAACTGTGACCTTGACCTTAAGTGAGCATGGTTCATTTATGGTTCTGCACATCCGCTCACTGACTGGGACATTTGACCAAGTTGAATGAAAATCCTTTGAGGGATATAGGAGATATGGAACAGACACAAAAATCAAACTCGTTGACCTTCAAGTGTGACCTTGACCTTGAGTCAGCATGGTTCATTTATGGAATTTGAATATCAGCTCACTGAAAAGGATATTCGACTAAAGTTAAATGAAAATCCTTTGAAGGGTAAAGGAGATATGGAATGGACACAAAATTCAAAGTTTCAAACTCGTGACCTTCAAATGTGACCTTGTCCTGGAGTCAGAGTGATTCATTTATGGGCTCTGCACATGAGCTCACTGAGGGGGATAATTGACCTAAGTTCAATGAAAATCCTTCTAGGGGTAAAGGAGATATGAAATGGACATGAAATTCAAAGTTTTAAACTTGTGACCTTCAAATGAGACCTTGACCTTTTGTCGGCATGGCTCATTTATGGGTTCTGCACATCAACTCCCTGAGGGCAATAATTGACCAAAGTTTAATGGGTTCTGCATATCAGCTCACTGAAAAGAATATTTACCAAAGTTTAATGAAAATCTATCAAAGGGTTCAGGAGACATGGAGCGCACAAGAATGTGTTACAGACAGAATGGATGGACAGATGGACAGACAGATAAAATATGAAAGAAATTTTTATTTTTTTGGTGGAAAAATTTTCAATATCTTTTAATAGGCGTGTTTTCGTAATGAATACCTGTATATTAACATCAATTTAGGAATATTTTACTTATCTTGAAAATGTATGATGTGTGTACTCATTAGAATCACAACAACAAGAAGATTTTATGAGTACACACAACATACTTCAGTTTATTTAAGAAATGAATGTATTTTTTAACGTTTGTTGAATGTTAAATAAATTACATCTTTTTTACTTACTTCAACATAATTCAGTTTATTTAAGACATAAATGTAATCTTTTAACCCTTATCCTGCCGAATATTAAAATTAGCCACTCTCATTTCTGACTATCAGCCAATCAGATTACATGATATAATGTTTTAGTTCAAATTCAAAAACTGAATGACAAACAGTGTAGATTCTGATCAGATAGCTTCTTCAGAAGCCATCTGATCTGGATCTACACTGTTAGCAAAGGTAGGTGTTATCGTGAACAGCAGTATAAGGGTTGACATTCATTGAATGTTAACTAAATTTTCGTTATTACTTATATTTACATTATTCTCCATCCATTGTGATACAAAACTCTGGTTTAAGGCCTAAAACTGAAACAAGAAAACAGTTTCATGAAATTTTACTAGTAACAGGGGAGGAGTGTCGTTGATGTAATACCATCACCATCATCCAAGAATTGGAGAGAATCATAGAATATTTTTGAAGTCACTGACTCATCATGTGAACAAGTCTGTGAAATGAACACCCCACTAAACCTCACTTTACATAGAGTAAACTGGGGTATACCGGGGTGTACATTATTTTTCTTATTTCTGCTTCAAGACATAGGCTGTGGCTACTTGTTAGAACCGCCTCAATGTGCAGTATAAGTAAGAAAAATAACACAAATTTTCATCAAACAAAATGCACTATGTCACACGGGTGTGTTATCGTAATGGATTATGTGAGTCAATTTGTTCATTGAACTGTCGAAAAGACTGCATCCCTTCATTTTATAACTAGAGCAGATTTCTGTAAAAGCACTGATAATGCAAATATAGAAGATAAAACCAGAATTCAGCCAAAGGCTATGTTGATCCCTTGAGAAATGAACTCTATCTTTAGGGTGAAAGTCAGAGGGGCCGCCAAAAATGACGGCTTGATAAACAAACAGATGGAAAACGAGACTCCTAAATCGCACCATGCTTACAGTGCAACAAAAATTATCCCTAAACCATCCCAGTATGCCTCTTACTGAGCATTGTACAAATAGTCCGGGATTTGAGACCAGATTTCGAAAAATTTAATGCACCCAAAAGTCTCACGCTTTATTAGTGCCGTTTCATTGAGAAAGGAGCCTAACCTATATGGCATGTGATTATTTAGCAAATCTGGTGGGGAAAAGGGGTTGAAAATTCTATGAGTTTACAGCCACCCCCATGCGGATGGTATAGTTGGATTGAGTTTAGTTATGTGTAGCTTGCGCTTACATATGAATGTTGATTTATTGCATCAGCCAAAATATTTGTCAATACTCGAAGACACCAAAATGTATGATATGACGTAATTACATCCGGTGTTATCATAAATTTTGACCATTGAAATTTGACCCAAAATTTCGGTAAATTTTACACTATTTTCGCGCTAAATAATTTTTAGTACTTTTTGAAACAATTTCTTTTTCGTCAGTATGAAGGACGGTTATTTTTGCACGTGCATATGAAACTGGATGACTCTGTTTCAATCCGGGCATGAACAAGGGACTCCGAAACCTATGGACCATTGTACCACTTTTTCCTGTTGTGTCACAGATCGTGATAAAAATTTATATTAAAACCAACATAAACTAAATTATTTTACTGGCTGGTCATAGATGTATCATAACAGGGACCGATAGATATATTTCTGAAAAGTTACTGATGGCCATTTCCTTCCGGTTTATATTTAGTGAGGGGAATATACATCACAAAGCATATTTGTCAGCGGGTGAACTGGCAAGTGATTCTCTAAACTGGTGACTTGAAACAATCAAAATTTTATGAATACATTGTATATTTCAAGAATCAGTATCCAAAGTTTCCGGTTTGTGCTGAAGGCTCTCCAAGTAACATCGACATTATTATATTTTAAACACGTAAATGTTACTGGCCACTTGAAATCTTACTGGGTACCTTATTTTCTGTTAAGTCGCACGACTAAAAATAAATTGTAGCCGAGGTTTAATGTAACGTAAAGCCATTCTTTAAACATTCTTCTATCTTCCCCTTTCCCTGAGTTGTGGTGTAACCTCTAAACGTGCATCTTAAGATGTCACCTGCACTTACTTTCTACCATTTTATTGGGCGACCTGCCTACGATAGCCTTGTCCCTCTATTCACCACTAGCTCTAAATCATCCTGTGTCTCTTGTCACACACTGACTATTCTGTTCTTCATCTCCTTTATTACTACTTTCTTTTTCTGACATTTGTCCCATATATTGATTGTTTTTGGTTTAAAGACACGTCACCCCTGGTTGGTCATTTTTGTCCTCTCTCCAGAGAAAGGGAGAAAAGTGACAGAAGAGATAGTTGAGCAGATGAAAGTAAGGGGCAGAGGAGAAATTGGAAAATGGAAAACCAGAAACAGAAGACATAACAGTTTTCCCCACGTCACTTTTGCCTCACCCAACTAACCCAATTGTCCCAAAAAGGCCTTCTATAACAAGCCATCAGGAGTTATCACATTTGAAAAACAGAGTGTATGCAATGATCAGGAATCTATACAAAATATCTCGCACCTCCCATTCAAAACACCAAGTTGAAAACGTCATGGATGGAAAGCCAGAATGACAGTTATCTCCCCACATGACCGAACGGCTATCCAAAATAAAAAAAAGGCATTAGCAATACATACATCTTAAGCACTAACAATGAAAATAATAAAACACAAAATAGATCGACGACGGGGTCAGTAAGAAGTTTTACTGGGGCCGAGGTGGGGTTGGACACTTTAATAGGTTTTAGATGGTCACACTACTCGCCCTTGATTGTCTTGGTTAAAACCGATAAGTTGTTCACTCTACATGATGGAGTTCTAGCTCAGCAGTGAACATCTCCGAGAACAGAAAATCAAACGACTAAAGAGATGAAACAACGATGAGGACTCGACAGCATGAAATAGCTAGAATTCTGCAGCAAAGGAAACCAAACAGTTAGGCTCCGGTTAACCCTACCAGAGACAGAGCATCAGACACTTACCTTCAGGCGTTCTGGCGGACATGCGTTCGTACATATGAAAGGAACTAGGCGGGCGGGTTAATTTATTTGAGGTTGAAACCTTATATGTCAGATATATTGAACAGTGAACACGGACGATGTTTGGCATAATAAATGTTACTATTCCTACGTAAATCAAGCTTCTTCTCTTCACCTTTGTCAAGAAGGGTGGGAACATTGGGTTCAACACCGACCCTCGCCTGAACTTTTCTGCATCTTCATGTAACTTGCGACCTCAATTTGCGCATGTTTGCCAAAAGATCGACCAAAACCAGAGTCATTCAATCAGCAAATAAGCTGAAGTATATCAAATCCGCAGCTGGAGAATTAGCTGCCGATATTTAAATTAAGTAGATTATCTTTTTTTTTTGCAGCAAATTAATGTTAAAAAACAAAATAAACCTCTAAAACATTTAAGTAAAATCTATCCACCAAATACCGTATAATGTTTCTTTTTTGTTCGCAGTAAAATTTCGCACACCTTCAGTCAAAAGGAGGCTTGATTGTTCAGAGGCGTAAACTCATTAAAACACGACTTTCCTTCAGTTATGAAATACTGAACCAATCTGCCAACCCTTTGAAAAAACAAAACTGAAATAGGGCCGCGCTGTTATCTTCACTGAACATTGTCGTCTTTCAGAGGTATTGCTGTCCTGGTAACTTCATACCAAACTACCACTGGTCAACAATTAATTGTTTATGAAGGTAAGCAACAAAAGATAACCAAACAAGCGCAATCAGTAAAGCAGAAAACTGTGGCTGCTGTATCATGACAACGCCAATTAGATATGGTTTACGCTTGCCATCAAGTTAACGCGACTTTTCCCTGAACACAAAATTGTAAACAAGCGGCCGATGAGAAACTACGCTCACCAGAGCTCAAGTGGGCATAAAATAACCCCCCCCACCCACACACACACACACACACCCGTGGTGGCCATTTATTTTAACAGACCATAATGGTTTAGTAGAGGCCAATCCCACGACCATTGATGCCAAATTATTTTGAAATCAACCATTGTTTTCTTTTGTTGTCGTCGCATACATTATAGTCAGCTTTGAACCATCTTAGGGCTAGAGTCCAAAATACTGCATACCAAGGCCTTGTATTTCCTGAGATGTAGAATTTAAAATCCCTTTTGGCCGTTTATTGGTGTGCCGATCACACAGATCCCTCTAACAAACTTGGATTTCTCGACCACACTGATGCAGTAGATGAAACTTGGTATCAGTTAGCCTAGTAGTTTTAGAAACAAGAGGGCCATGATGGCCCTGGATCGCTCACCTGATCCATAGTGTAACAAGTGGGCCCCAGAGAGGGCCATTATTTGCCCCAGGGCTTTAATGTGCATAATGTTGAGGGAGGTCTTAAAGGTGAAGCTTCATACAAAACATCAACAAAGGCTATAATTTGAACAATCTTGGCAAAGGTCCACTAGATGAAGCTACACATCAAATATCGAAGACCTGGGCCTTGTGGTTTCAGAGAAGAAGATTTTTTTTAAAGATATTCCCTACATAAGCCTATGCAAAACCAAATGGCCCTCGGGCTATATAAATCTATGTTAAACCAAAGGGCCCCGGGGTGGGGGCATTTGTGGCCCCAGGGCTATAATATGAACAATCTTGGTAGAGGTCCATTAGATGAAGCTTCATACCAAATTTCAAAGTCCTGGGCCTTGTGGTTTCAGAGAAGAAGATTTTTAAAGATTATCTCTATATAAGCCTATGTGAAACCTAAGGGCCCCGGGGCGGGGCCACTTTTGGCCCCAGCACTATAATTTGAATCATCTTGGTAGGGGTCCTTTAGAAGAAGCTTCATACCAAATATAAAAGACCTAGGACTTGTGGTTTCAGAGAAGAAGATTTTTAAAGATTTTCCCTATACAAGTCTATGTAAAACCAAAAGGCCCCGGAGCAGGGGCATTTTTGGCCCAAGGGCTATAATTTGATAATTTGAACAATCTTGGTAGGGGTCCACTAGATGAAGCTTCATACCAAATATCAAAGTCCTTGGCCTTGTGGTTTCAGAGAAGAAGATTTTTAAAGATTTTCCCTATATAAGCCTATGTAAAACCAAAGGGCCCTGGGCAGGGGCATTTTTTGCTCCAGCACTATAATTTGAACAATCTTGGTAGGGATCCACTAGATGAAGCTTCATACCAAATATCAAAGTCCTGGGCCTTGCGGTTTCAGAGAAGAAGATTTTTAAAGATTTTCCCTATATCGAGGCTTTAGCGCGAAACTATTCTATCTGCATTTTTCATAATTTTACAGGAGAAGGAAAAAACTGAAATTCTTTACTGCTTTGTCTTCTGTAACGATTCTGAGTGTTTGAGTTTAAAATGTGTATTGTAAACATTGTGGACAGCTTTTATTGAAAATATCTGAAAAATAAACAAAATCATCACATGGACTAGTTACGCGCTGAAATTGAACATTTACGGCCATAATGTTTAGTGCGAAACTAGTCTATCTTGGGGAAAAAGCTGGTTTGAAGCAGTTTGAAGCCAAAAAAGTGTTGCAATAAGTAGAAAGTGAATTTATAATTATGATGTAATTATTTGTTTCAGCAGAAACTTAAAAAATAGTTTTTATTCTCACATCAAATTTACAATTATACCATAGAATGACTGAGAGTTGTTAAAGACATATCAACCATTGATGATCATTTTGAATTAGGGAGAAAATGCCCTTGCATTTTACTTCTCTTGCATAAAAAATGAAGTTTAATTATAAGATTTTATTAGGAAGCATGGATATCAGTTATTCTTATCCCATCATCTATCTATAATTTTGCCCCCCCCCCCCCCCCCCCACACACACACACACACACATCGGGGCTTGAAGAAATAGATGGGCTGCATGATGCTTCAACGCAGAGCTGAAACCCACCTACACACAAGTACTGGTTAACCGCTTAGACTACTCAGGCAAAGCAGTGCGCGTCAGACCGTCCATGCTTATAAACACTATTGGTTTATTTTGATGGCAGGGCTTGAGATGTCATTTCATCTCATTGTCGGGTAAAAGTCCCACAAAATTGGAAGCAACGTCTCCAAAATGACCTTTAAAGTGTTGACGGGGACGTTAAACCTCAAATCAAACACACTATCTATAATTTCGACAGCTCCGATACTTTTGAGATAATAATCAAGGTTCTATACCATGGTACACATGTCATGTGCAAGAACCACAACTCCTTTGAGGTATGAAGATGTCACCCCTTTGAGGTATGATGATGTCACATGGTACAAAAGTAGACGAGGAGGAGAAGGCATGCAAAATGTGCAAGAACCAGAACCCCAGATGCCATAGTATTTTAGTTATCTCCCATGACAACATAACCATAGCTTCCACATACTTTGAGATATATTGATGACACTTGGTAAGATTATACTCAAGGTTAAAAAGGCATGTCATAAGCCAGAACCAAACACTGGCTGTCATGGTATTTTAGTCTGTTTCCTTGGCAATACTGTTACCTTGGCAATAGTATCTTGTGATAACTATAACTTCAATCCCTTTGATTAGTAATGGTGGTACTTGGTATAGTTGTAGGCATGTCACAAGCAGACCCATAGCTGTAAGTGCCACATTATGTTAATTATCTCCCCTGCCAGAATAGCCTTGTGGTCCCCAAAGCACTAGCACCCTTTAAAATGTTGATGATGCTTGGTACAATTGTACACCACGTTGACACAGGATGTTATGAGCAAGAGCAACAGCTCAGTGGGTGCAACTGTAATTGTGATTTCCATAACTCAAGCCCCATTTTGGGTCAGTTGTTTATCAATTGACTCAAAGTTACTAAGCACAAAATCTCTTTCAGTGCTGAAGTCCACATGACTATCACTTATTTGGGGAAACCCAGGTTATAAATAGAAAAAAGTTACACTATTCTTATCAATCTTAGGTAGAGTGTTGCATAAGGGGGTTATCAATAGAATCTGATTGGGCTTGGCAAAGAGAATGGACCAAGATGAGATGCTGCAGAACTCGGCGTCTGATCAGAAGCTACACTGTTTGCTTAAGATACTGGTATTTAAGGGTCTCTGGTTGGGCCTATCGGAGTCTAACTGTTGGTTTTCTTTTGCTCCAACATTTCAGTTATTTCTTGGAGTCCTCACAGTTGTTTTATCTCTGTGGTTGTTTGATTTTTGTTTTCTCAGAGATGTTGCACTGATAAGTTAGGAAGCCTTCATGCGGACTGAACAAATTATTTGTTTAAATAGCGACGGAAGTAAGGGTGAGGGTTGCGGTCACATACAATCAATTTAAGACCACTTACCATTCCAATGCGGTTCTTCTGTTGCGGTTTATTATGCCCCCAACTTCGAAGAAGTTGTGGGGGCATATTGGTTTTGCCCTGTTCGTCCGTCCGTCCTTCCGTCCTTACGTCCGTCCCACTTTTTACTGCATAGCATAACTTTAGAACCATGGGTGCTAGGTTTTTGAAATTTCATATATGGATTCCTCATGAAAAAATAATTGACCCGTGTTTTTTTTCTCGTCAGGATTATGCCCCTTTTTTGAGTTATGCCCCTTTGCAAAAAATACTATGAAATCTTGTAAGCAAGATATCTCAAAAACTGTTTGAGCTATTGCCCTGAAACTTTACATGCTGGTTGGGGATGATGAGTAGATGAACTGATTAACTTTTGAAAAAAATCCGAAATTTTTTTCTTGAGTTATGGCCCTTTGAAATTTTTCGCGTTTTAAGTTTGTAAGCAAGATATCTAAAAAAACTATTTGAGGTTTTTCCCCGAAACTTCACAGACTTGTCGGGGATGATGAGTAGATGAACTGATCAACTTTTGAAAAAAATCCGATTTTTTTTTCTTGAGTTATGGCCCTTAGATTTTTTTCGTGTTTTCAGCTTGTAAGCAAGATATCTCAATAATTGTTTGAGCGATTGCCCTGCAACTTTACAAGCTGGTTTGGGATGATGTGTAGGTGAACTGATTAACTGTTGAAAAAAAATCCTATATTTTTTTCTTGAGTTATGGCCCTTTGAAATTTTTCGCGTTTTAAGTTTGTAAGCAAGATATCTCAAAAACTATATGAGGTTTTTCCCCAAAACTTCACAGACTGGTTGGGTATGATGAGTAGATGAACTGATTAACTTTTGAAAAAAATCCATTTTTTTTTTCTTGAGTTATGGCCCTTTGATTTTTTTCGTGTTTTCAGCTTGTAAGCAAGATATCTCAAAAATTGTTTGAGCTATTGCCCTGAAACTTTACAGGCTGGTTGGGGATGATGAGTAGATGAACTGATTAACTTTTGAAAAAAATCCGAAATTTTTTTCTTGAGTTATGGCCCTTTGAAATTTTTCGCGTTTTGGCATATTGGTTTTGCCCTGTTCGTCCGTCCGTCCTTCCGTCCTTACGTCCGTCCCACTTTTTACTGCATAGCATAACTTTAGAACCATGGGTGCTAGGTTTTTGAAATTTCATATATGGATTCCTCATGAAAAAATAATTGACCCGTGTTTTTTTTCTCGTCAGGATTATGCCCCTTTTTTGAGTTATGCCCCTTTCACAAAAAATACTATGAAATCTTGTAAGCAAGATATCTCAAAAACTGTTTGAGCTATTGCCCTGAAACTTTACATGCTGGTTGGGGATGATGAGTAGATGAACTGATTAACTTTTGAAAAAAATACGAAATTTTTTTCTTGCATTATGGCCCTTTGAAATTTTTCGCGTTTTAAGTTTGTAAGCAAGATATCTAAAAAACTATTTGAGGTTTTTCCCCGAAACTTCACAGACTTGTCGGGGATGATGAGTAGATGAACTGATCAACTTTTGAAAAAAATCCGATTTTTTTTCTTGAGTTATGGCCCTTAGATTTTTTTCGTGTTTTCAGCTTGTAAGCAAGATATCTCAATAATTGTTTGAGCGATTGCCCTGCAACTTTACAAGCTGGTTTGGGATGATGTGTAGATGAACTGATTAACTGTTGAAAAAAAATCCTATATTTTTTTCTTGAGTTATGGCCCTTTGAAATTTTTCGCGTTTTAAGTTTGTAAGCAAGATATCTCAAAAACTATATGAGGTTTTTCCCCAAAACTTCACAGACTGGTTGGGTATGATGAGTAGATGAACTGATTAACTTTTGAAAAAAATCCAATTTTTTTTTCTTGAGTTATGGCCCTTTGATTTTTTTCGTGTTTTCAGCTTGTAAGCAAGATATCTCAAAAATTGTTTGAGCTATTGCCCTGAAACTTTACAGGCTGGTTGGGGATGATGAGTAGATGAACTGATTAACTTTTGAAAAAAATCCGAAATTTTTTTCTTGAGTTATGGCCCTTTGAAATTTTTCGCGTTTTAAGTTTGTAAGCAAGATATCTAAAAAACTATTTTAGGTTTTTCCCCGAAACTTCACAGACTGGTCAGGGATGATGAGTAGATGATTAACTACAGCTTTTCTTGTGTAATTTCAGCATTACAGCCACATAAAAACAAGATATCTCAATTACTGTTAGGGACAAGCAGTGTTAGGGTCAAGCAGTTGGGGGCATTGTGTTTCATAAACACTGGCTCTAGTTTTTGTTATAGTTTGTCTTTGAATATGTATATTGCTTACTTTTTTTTTTTGTTTTGGATAGCCAATTGGCCATTTTGTGGGAAAGTTACTCTCCTTTTGGCTTTCTGCTATTGATATTTCCATTAGGGTCTAGTCATTTCATGTTTGTGTTTCTTTCCATTTGGTGTCTCTGATGGTTAGTTGTATCGATTCCTGATCATTGCCTTCACTTCTATTTATAAGTTTCAGTTCAGGACCTTCAACCAATCAGTGCTGTCTAATTAACCCTTAAGATGCCAAGAAAAAATTGCATCTGAAAATGTTGTCTATTTATGTTGTCTGCTTAATATTCTTGCCAACTTTTCACACCTATCTTTTGCATGTAGGCAAACAAAGTGGGTACAGATCAAACTGCTCCTAGGGTAGCTGTCTGATCTTGGTCCACATTGTCTGCAACAATAACTTTTAAAGTATCCAGACAACAAAGCAGACGACAATTTTTGTGATTGGCAACTAGGGTTAAAGTTGTGTGTTCTCTGAAATCACCATTTTCCGGATGCAGCCGAAATAAGCAGGAGCCCATTGATGGACCTTATCGGGTGACTAATGGACACTATGGAACATAAACTTGTGGGCTATATTTAGATTGGAAAATCCATAGTTTGCCCCCACCCCCACCCCACCCAGCCATGCTTATACAAGCCACAGGAATTTCACTGGCTCAATGTTTATTAAATAAAGCAGTTATCCATTAACTACAGGTTCTGTGTCATTACAATATACGCACAACCTCTGCCTGTGATTTTTGTTGTCATATGATGGTTTATGTCCCCGTCAACACTATTTAGGTCATTTTGGAGATGTTAACTGCTTCCAATTTTGTGGGACTTTTACCGGACGTTTAGATAAAATGTAATCTCAAGCCCTACCACCCAAACATACCAATATACAGGCCCCGATTTGCACCACTTTGCCTGGGCAGTCTTAGACCATCTAAGCGGTTTACAAGTACTCATGTGCAGTTGGCTTCAGCTTGGCATTGAAGCACCATGCAACCCAATCTATTTCTATAAGCCCCAATGGGAGGGGTCAGTAAATACAGTAAGAAGGCAGTTAACTTGAGTGTGCAAAATATTTTAACATTTATTTTGCAAATGCGCTTCAGCATTATCAATGAAATATTGTAAATGCAGAAAGATGAATCTGTTGTGCTGGTCCTGTTTAGTATATACAAGTATACAGAAGGGCCTAGGATGAAGCTGAAAAGTCTACATTATAGAGCAGAGTAACTAACCGCCTGTTATTGTCACTACCCAGCTATCGGTTATTTTTATCAGTGCTAGCCTTCTCCATGTGTTGTCAGGGCGCTGTGTAAAAAAGTAAAATCTGGACTGAGCTAGTGTACTGGGGCATTGGCTTATCAATCGACCAAAATTACTAACTACAGAAGCTTCCCTCCTGCTATTGTCCATGTGACTGTCACTGACAAAATCCAGGTCCCAGTTATCTGTAGCAGTGCTAGTCTCCTCCTTGTGACGTCAGAGCCTTGTAAAAAGTAAAACATGGACTGGGCTCATGTACTGGGGCATTGGCAAACAGTAGATAGCTAATCAGATGACACATAACAAGGCATAGCACAGCGTCTGATGAGGTATACAGTGCTTGCTTAAAATAGTGGAATTTAAGGGTTAAACGAACAGATGCACTAGTTTCGCACTGACTGAAATCATAAAATGCAGATAAACTAGTTGGACAAATATGTGTTTTTCTCAGCAATTTGTTAGTGCACAATGGGGAAATTTGAACACATGTTGTAAAATGTAAAATACCATCAAATTATGGAAAAAAGTGTTTTTCACCAAAAATGTCACTTAGAATAGTTTCGCGCTAAAGCCTCGATATAAGCCAATGTAAAACCAAAGGGCCCCGGGGCGGGGACATTTTTGGCCTCAGCACTATAATTTGAATAATCTTGTTAGGGGTCCTTTAGATGAAGCTTCATACCAAATATAAAAGACCTAGGCCTTGTGGTTTCAGAGTAGAAGATTTTTAAAGATTTTCCCTATATAAGTCTACCTAAAACCAAAGGGCCCCGGGGCGGGGGCATTTTTGGCCCAAGGGCTATAATTTGAACAATCTTGGTAGAGGTCCATTAGATGAAGCTTCATACTAAATATCAAAGTCCTGGGCCTTGTGGTTTCAGAGAAGAAGATTTTTAAAGATTTTCCCTATATAAGCCTATGTAAAACCAAAGGGCCCCGGGGCAGGGGCATTTTTGGCCCCAGCACTATAATTTGAACAATCTTGGTAGGGGTTTACTAGATGAAGCTTCATACCAAATATCAAAGACCTGGGCCTTGTGGTTTCAGAGAAGAAGATTTTTAAAGATTTTCCCTATATAAGCCAATGTAAAACCACAGGGCTCCGTGGCGGGGGCATTTTTGGCCCCAGCACTATAATTTGAACAATCTTGGTAGGGGTCCACTAGATGAAGCATCATACCAAATATCAAAGACCTGGGCCTTGTGGTTTCAGAGAAGAAGATTTTTAAAGATTTTCCCTATATAAGCCTATGTAAAACCAAAGGGCCCCGTGGCGGGGGCATTTTTTGTCCCAGCACTATAATTTGAACAATCTTGGTAGGGGTCCACTAGATGAAGCTTCATACCAAATATCAAAGTCCTGGGCCTTGTGGTTTCAGAGAAGAAGATTTTTTAAGATTTTCCCTATATAAGCCTATGTAAAACCAAAGGGCCCCGGGGCGGGGGCATTTTTGGCCCCAGCACTAAAATTTGAACAATCTTGGTAGGGGTCCACTAGATGAAGCTTCATACCAAATATCAAAGACCTGGGCCTTGTGGTTTCAGAGAAGAAAATTTTTAAAGATTTTCCCTATATAAGCCAATGTAAAACCAAAGGGCCCCGTGGCGGGGGCATTTTTTGTCCCAGCACTATAATTTGAACAATCTTGGTAGGGATCCACTAGATGAAGCTTCATACCAAATATCAAAGTCCTGGGCCTTGTGGTTTCAGAGAAGAAGATTTTTAAAGATTTTCCCTATATAAGGCTATGTAAAACCAAAGGGCCCCGAGGCGGGGGCATTTTTGGCCCCAGCACTATAATTTGAACAATCTTGGTAGGGGTCCACTAGATGAAGCTTCATACCAAATATCAAAGACCTGGGCCTTGTGGTTTCAGAGAAGAAGATTTTTAAAGATTTTCCCTATATAAGCCAATGTAAAACCAAAGGGCCCCGTGGCGGGGGCATTTTTGGCCCCAGCACTATAATTTGAACAATCTTGGTAGGGGTCCACTAGATGAAGCTTCATACCAAATATCAAAGTCCTGGGCATTGTGGTTTCAGAGAAGAAGATTTTTAAAGATTTTCCCTATATAAGCCTATGTAAAACCAAAGGGCCCCGTGGCGGGGGCATTTTTTGTCCCAGCACTATAATTTGAACAATGTCACAGGTCAATTTTTTGTATAAATACAAAGGCAATGTCACAAAGAACCAACATGCCAAATATAAAGGCTCTACCTCAAACGGTTCTAAAGTTATGATAAAACAAAAACTAGTGTTCACAAGGTTTTTCAATGATTGACCTACTGACCTACTTTTGGACCCGACATGAGTCATATTCAAACTTGACTGAGATATTGTCATGATGATCATTCTTAGCAAATTTTATGATGATCGGATCAAACCTGTGGCCTCTAAAGTGTTCACAAGGTTTTTCTATGATTTGACCTACTGACCTACTTTTTGATACCACATGACCCATATTCGCACTTGACTGAGATATTGTCACAATGATCATTCTGAGCAAGATTGATGATGATTGGACCAAAAATGTGGCCTTTAGAGTGTTCACAAGGTTTTTCCATGATTTGACCTACTGACCTACATTTGACCCGACATGACCAATATTCAAATTTGACCGAGATATTGTCATGACAATCATTCTGAGCAAGTTTAATGATGATTGGACCATAACTGTGCCCTCTAGTGTGTTCACAAGGTTTTTCTATGATTTGACCTACTGACCTACTTTTTGACCCAACATGACCCATATTCAAACTTGACTGAGATATTGTCAGGATGATTATTCTGAGCAAGTTTGATGATGATTGGACCATAACTGTGCCCTCTAGAGTGTTCACAAGGTTTTTCTATGAATTGACCTACTGACCTACTTTTTGACCCGACATGACCCATATTCAAACTTGACCGAGATATTGTCACAATGATCATTCTGAGCAAGTTTGATGATAATTGAACCATAACTGTGCCCTCTAGAGTGTTCACAAGGACTATCTATGGTTTGACCTACTGACCTACTTTTTGACCCTACATGATCCATATTCGAACCTGACCGAGATATTGTCATGATAATTATTCTGAGCAAGTTTGATGATGATTGGACCAAAACTGTGCCCTCTAGAGTGTTCACAAGGTTTTTCTATGATTTGACCTACTGACCTACTTTTTCACCCGACATGACCCATATTCGAACTTGACCGAGATATTGTCATGATGATCATTCTGAGCAAGTTTGATGATGATTGGACCAAAACTGTGGCCTCTAGTTTGTTCACAAGAAAAAGTTTACGCACGACGGACGACGGACGACGGACGACGCACGACGACGCCGGACATCTTACGGTCACAAAAGCTCACCATGACCTTCGGTCAGGTGAGCTAAAAATAAAAAAAACTATTTAATCTTATGGCCCAGGATTATTAAGCTGATTGCAAATATCAACTATGATGTCCTAAGCTGCAACAGAACCAGAAAACCCTGTCTTTTTCCATACAAAATCCTAAGTGACCGCATGCGACCTTGACGTAAGAAAGGTCAAGGTCAACGAAATGTCATCATTTGAACAAAATCGATAGGGCCCGGGTCCCATATATTGTGTACCAAGTTTCAAGGTCATCGGTCGATTGGTTCCTGAGAAGGCGATTTTCAAAGGTTTTTACCATATATGGGCATGGCGGACATGTTGGTCATGTGACCCAGATATTCAGAATATATGTTTGTTCTTCCACCCCATGGCGGCTTCACATATAATTTGGTTCCAATTGGCCTTGTAGTTTCAGAGGAGATGTCGTTTGGAATTGTTTGGATGCTTAAATGAGAAAAAAGGGTTGGAACATTTATCTCCCCTTTTTATGTCTTTTTCCCCACTTTTTTAATTTTCTAACTCCATTTTCAAGATGCTGAGAGACCTCTAAATAAATTCGTATCATAGTTAAGTGTGAGAAAGTAAGGTGCATTAAACTCCTTAAATACGCGTGCTACGAATTTCAAATCCCCGACTAAAACCTCGGTCCCTTAAACTTTCCATATTGCAAACAACTTTTCATAGTCAAAAAAGTGTCTGAGACATTGAAGTTCACCTGTTTTTCTGAAAGAGGGGCCTGTGCAGAAGGTTTGTGCATTCAGCAACAGGCTGTGGTCTTGAAAGAAGCCTCAACTCACCACCTACCTTGACCATAAGGTTCCTGATTGATAAGAGCTGGATTTTCTGTGACTTCATTATTAACGTCTGTCACTTCACCAGATACTGGACTACATATATCACTAGCTGCCTTCACGCTTTCAAGCACACCGGCTTCACCTAAAAAGAAAACCCTAATAAGATGGGAGTAAATTTCACAAAGAAAAATCTTATTACTTGTTTTATGATATGGAACTTTGAAGTAAGTTTGAACCAACCCATTTGGTACTGGAAACCCCAAAAGAGGTAAGTGGCAAACAGTGCAGGCCCAGATCAGACGCCGCAGAATGCGGCTTCTGATCATGGTCTACACTGTTTGCAAAAAAGTTCAGCCATTTTCCAAATAAATTTTGAAGAAAACAACCTGACACCCCTTAATTTTGAAATGGACTCCTGTTTTATATAAAGAGGAAGATTCCATTGGGTACAAAAAGGGTTAAGCCCTACTCTAGGACCTGACCTTGGGGGGCTGTTGGTATGGAAATGGAAGGTCACCCCATTATATTATTATAATGATTATATTCCAAACAGATTTTTGACACTGTTTGCTGAGATGTGAACTTGAAATGTTTGTTGTAATCTACAACCCATTGTATGCTACTGGACTCTTCCATTGCTATATGTTGGAAAATAAGGTGTATCAGGCCTATTTGTTTCGTTTTTATTCTATTTTTAAGGAAAATTCTGTTAGCAAATAGTGCAGGTCCTCATCAGACGCCGCCGCAGAACGATACCACACTCTGCAGCATCTGATCTGGGCCTGCACTGTTTGCCAATATACCCCTTGAGGGGGTTCCTGCATACAATGGGTTAATGTGAGTGTGACAATTTCCGAACCCTAAGCCCACCCCTGGTCCTAACTCCAGACACTGGTGTTATGGAATAGTTTACCCTTTTGAATGATTAAATTCCAAATACAAAAAGGTAATTGCCAGTGGCTCCAGAGATACAAACTTTTAAGGTTCTCGAAAAGATAAATAGTACACCTACAAGAAAGAATTTACTAATACCGTAATGATTCGGCTATAAGACGAGGATTTTTCCCCTCCAAAATGAGCCCAAAAAAATGACCCTGTCTTATAGCCGAGGTCATGGACTGCATGCTTTTTTCCGGCAATGTCCGGCGAAGATCAGACATACGGAAAAAAGCCGATCGGTGATTTTTGAACTGATATAAATCGCCGCCCACAAACCTCCGCTATCATTTTTCTAAATGCGGTCGGTAAATGACGTCATCCGACGCCAGCACCCCCACACGTGTTTAATGTCATTGTGTGAATCTCTTTCATAAATAAAAAAAATGTTTGGAACCGGTTTTCTCGATAGCTAAACGGTTGTGAATAGAGGTGGATAGAAAACCAGCGCTTTGCACAGCTCCCAAATTATCCCCAGAAGCTCCGAACAACAGCGTTTGACTTTTCCCACCCAGCGTCTGCTATTTGGCGCCAAAACATAACCATTTATGAGATCGATCCCCGGCCGCGCCATACCAAAGGCGTGAAAAATGGTACTAGGAGCTCCCTTGGCTGACGCTCGCATTATCAGGGGTAGTCCTAGGAAGATAAATGAAGGCAGGTAAGTATTTGCTAGAGGATACTTTGTTTGTCGCAATAAAAGCTCTACAGAGCTTATGTTATTTGTTTCGAATATGCGACGTTAAATAAAGCTTCTTTATCTTTATCTTTTTATCGTAGAAAAGTCCGTTTTTTGTGCAAACATCTACCGTTAGATGTAGCTAATTGAGGAGCGATTAAATCATTTTCACATTGATTGGGGATTAAATTTTATGACTGGAGGATAAACGCCAATTAGAGACATAACTTGACCATATTTTCACACCTTATCGACACGCACCGCAGGGTGGCAATTTTATGACAGGGATTAACAATAATGTCATACTTGAACCGTAATAAATACACAGATGGTTTGTATCTGAATTGACAGTGCAGCAATTTTTGCGATTTACTTGCTGATCTAGTTTTACCGCATTTAAGGACACCAAAAGACTGACAGTTGTAGACGATTTTTTTTGCACTTGCCCGACTGTGTGTCATAAGGTCAAAGTGCACCTGCCCGGCGCGATTTTGGTCTTGTCCCAGGCGGCTGGGAAATGGATTTGTCAGCCCCTGTCGTCTATTAGATAGAAGTCTGGGTAGCTATCTAGCTTCGGGCCGACAGCGATACGACGTATCTACCCGACGTTCGCCCGCTATTTTGTGCTAGCTGGGGCGTTGGTTCTGAATACCGGTACTCTTACATGAAAGAATTTGTTCCACGAGAGAATACAAGAATCTTACATGAGTGGACAGAAAACCATTCCGAGGTTCATTTTTTGGCAACGTGAGGCTTGCTGAGTGATGCCTGACCCTGATCCCGTGATCCCGAGGGATGGATTTTTCTGTCTACCCTGCACACCCATGTAAGATTCCTTTTCTTGCATACATATTTGTATGTACCTTTTATTTCTGAGAGCGGACTTTTAATAATGCAGTCTCTTCGAAGTCCACCATATTTTGATGACCAAAATGTGGCGTTTTTGACATCATTGTACGTGCTGTGACGTCAACCTTAACAATGGGATACATGACATCCTTTTCAAACACGCCAAAATTCGTGATTTTTTATCCTATCCCTGGGCAGAACCAGTGATAAGTCCATGATTTCCTTATCTCATGTGCAAGAAAATTCCGTGCTTAACCCTATTTGTACCAGATGGAATCTTCCTCCTTATATATGGCAGGAGTCCATTCCAAAATTTAGGGGTGACAGGTTGTTTTATCTTTAAAATTTATTTGGAAAATAGCTGAACTTTTTGCAAATAGTGTAGGCCCTAATCAGATGCCGTGTTCTGCGGCGTCTGATCAGGGCCAGCACTGTTTGCCAGGGTAGCCGTTTTGGGGTTTCCGGTACAAAATGGGTTTAAGAAATGAAACCCTTCTGATAAACTGATTTTGAAAGAACTTGCCTCCTTTGGAAATATCTGTTTTGCTTAACCAGCCAATCATAACATTTGCAGTCATCATTTTCATTTTTATTGTTCTAATTTTTCAGAGAAAACAAGGTTTGACATTTGATCAGGATACCAAGTCCGTGAAATGAACACCCCTGTAAACCCCACTTTATATCTATAGAGAAAACGGCTCGGGGGGGGGGTATTCATTATTTTTCCTATTTCTGCTCGTAGACGTAGGTTGTAGGTACTCGTTAGACGAGAATCCACAACTTATGTTTGGAGCATAAATAAGAAAATATCACACATTTTCAGCAGAAAATTACCATCTCGGATATATGAAAGAATGCACCATCTCACATGGGTGTGTTATCGTAAAGAGATGTGAACCATCTGAAATTTCAAGCCTTATTTTATCTTAACCCTTTTTGTACCAAACGGAACCTTCCATATTATATATAGCAGGTGTCCATTTCAGTGACAGGTTGTGTTTTTCTTCAAAATTTATTTGAAAAATGGCTAGACATTTTGCAAACAGAGAAGCCCTGATCAGATGCCGCATTCTGTGGTGTCTGCATTTTGGGCCTGCACTGCTTTCCGAATACCTGTTTTGGGGTTTCTGGTACAAAATGGGTTAAAACAATTTGCCTGCTCTAAAACACTAGAGAAAGCGACCAGTGGGTCACGTATACCCCCAGCCAGCGCCACGCTCTGATATATCATTTGAGCTTGATTGTAACATGAATGAAGAAGTCAAGAAGCTATAAGAATCTATAAATGTTCTTGTAAAAGCTAAACCAAAAATTAAATTTCTAAATGGACCAAGGGAGTGAGGGCATCAAAGTAACTGAAGGGGTGGGGGCATCAATGTTACTGAAGCAGCAGGGTGGGGTATGCATCAATGAAATCTTTGGACTCTAGGCAAACTGGATGCAAGTATCAATTGAATTTGTCTTAGTGTTTAGAAAATACAGGCATCTATAAACTTTGTCATAAAACTTTAACCAAATGTAAAATTTTTAAGTCTGTGACCTTGAGGACAAGATGACCTTGGGTGGGGGAAGGGACATACATGACAAAATCTTTGGACTGGTATGCAACACTGATGCAAGTATCAACTGAATTTGACTTTGAGTGTAGCGCATACAGGCATCTATAAACTTTGTCATAAAACTTTAACCAAAAGCAAAATTTCTAAGTCTGTGACTTGACCTCAAGGTCACTGTAGGAGGTGCGACATGCATCAATGAAATCTTTAGATCAGTAAGTATCAACTAAATCTATCAAAGGGTTCAGAAGATATAATCTCTTAGAAACTTTGATGCAAAACTTTAACAAGAGGGGCATGATGGCCCTGGATCACTCACCTGTTCCATAGAGTAACAAGTGGGCCCCGGGGAGGGCCATTATTGAACCCAGGGCTATAATGTGCATAATGTTGAGGGAGGTCTAAAAAGGGGTGAAGCTTCATACAAAATGTCAACAAAGGCTATAATTTGAAAAATCTTGGCAAAGGTCCACTAGATGAAGCTACACACCAAATATCAAAGACCTGGGCCTTGCGGTTTCAGAGAATATTTTTTAAAGATATTCCTTACATAAGCCTATGTAAAACCAAATTAACCCCCGGGCGGGGGCGTTTTTGGCCTCAGGGCTACAATTTAAACAATCTAAATAGAGGTCCACCAGATGAAGCTTCACACCAAATATCAAAGACCTGGGCCTTGCTTTTTCAGAGAAGAAGATTTTCAAAGATTATCTCTATATAAGTATATGTAAAACCAAAGGGCCCCGGGGCCGGGGCATTTGTGGCCAGAGTGCTATAATTTAAACAATCTTGGTAGAGGGCCACTAGATGAAGCTCCATACCAAATATCAAAGACATGGGCCTTGCAGTTTCAGAGAAGAAGATTTTTAAAGATTTCTCTCTTTTTTTTATATATATATTGTTACAGATAATTCATTACTTATCTCTTAATTATTTTATTGTTATCTCTTCAGCTATTTCTGCATGTATATATTTGCTAGTATTGAGTAAATAACCACACAAGAACAAAACAATAAATTTTCACTGTTTAATAATTTCATGATCTTACTAAAATTTTATTGGTAGCAAAATAATGGCCTAACTTGTCCTTTTAACTAAACAATAATTTCAAGCAACCACATGACAACCCCAAAACAAAGACCAAGATGAAAAGACGAAAGCCCAAAGCTCAAAGACCACGCACCCACATTCTCACCCTTTATATACCAACCAAGGAATGGACTATCAATACTCATAGTAGCAAGAATTTAGCGAAATACCTTGACCAAATATGGTGGTTGGATACAAAATTAGCATGATTATGCTTTGCTCTTGCTATAAGCCATTCCAAATCCAATCATAATCGATTCCAAAGCGAATCATAATGATTAAAACTGGATTTTGGCTTCAGCATACAGACATTTGAATTCAATGGATATTTAATTTATGAATCTCATGGAATTGTTGCTTAAGACGAACCGTAACACTATATATAAGTCTATGTAAAACCAAAGGGTTTCGGGGCGGGGGCATTTTAAGATATTCCTTACATAAGCCTATGTAAAACCAAATTAACCCCCGGGCGGGGGGATTTTTGGTCTCAGAGCTATAATTTGAACAATCTTGGTAGAGGTCCACTAGATGAGGCTTCATACCAAATATCAATGCCCTAGGCCTTTTGATTTCAGAGGAGAAGATTTTTAAAGATTTTCCCTACATTAATCTATGTAAAACCAAAGGGCCCCAGAGCCGGGGCATTTTTGGCCCAAGGGCTATAATTTGAACGATCTTGGTAGAGGTCTACAAGATGAAGCTTCATACCAAACATAAAGACCTGGGCCTTGCAGTTTCAGAGAAGAAGATTTTTAAAGATTTACCCCATATAAGCCTATGTAAAACCAAAGGGCTCCGGGGCCCCAGCACTATAATTTGAACGACCTTGGTAGGGGTCCATAAGGGAAGCTTCCTACCAAATAGCAAAGACCTGGGCCTTGCGGTTTCAGGGAAGAAGATTTTTAAAGATTAAAGTGTGTGTGTGTGTGTGTGGGGGGGGGGGGGGGGCATTTTTGGCCCCAGCACTGTAATTTGAACAATCTTGGTAGGGGTCCACTAGATGAAGCTTCATACCAAATAGCAAAGACCTGGGCCTTGCGGTTTCAGAGAAGAAGATTTTTAAAGATTTTCCCTATATAAGCCCATGTAAAACCAAAGGGCCCCGAGGCGGGGGCATTTTTGGCCCCAGCATTGCAATTTGAACAATCTTGGTAGGGGTCCACTAGATGAAGCTTCATATAAAATATCAAAGACCTGGGCCTTGTGGTTTCAGAGAAGAAGATTTTTTAAGTTTTCGGCAATATAGCAAATAGCAAACATTGGCCATGCGATTTCAGAGAAGATTTTAAAAGATTTTCCCTATATAAGCCCATTTAAAACCAAAGGGCCCCGGGCGGGGCATTTTTGGCCCCAGCACTGTAATTTGAACAATCTTGGTAGGGTCCACTAGATGAAACTTCATACCAAATATCAAAGACCTGGGCTTGGGATTTCTGAGAAGGAGATTTTTAAAGATTTTCCCTATATAAGCCAATGTAAAACCAAAGGGGCCGAGGGCGGGAGCATTTTTGGCCCCAGCATTATAATTTGAACAAGCTTGGTAGGGGTCCACTAGATGAATCTTCATATAAAATATCAAAGACCTGGGCCTTGTGGTTTCAGAGAAGAAGATTTTTTAAGTTTTCGGCAAAAAAAATCTATTTTTGGCTCCTGTGACCTAGATGTGCAAAAGACCGGAACCATTTGAACAACTTTGAAAGGGGACCACCTAAGGATCATCCTGTGAAGTCTGGTCAAAATCCGATTAGTGGTTTAGGGGGAGATGTCTTTTGAAGAAATTGTTTACGCACACATGCACTGACGACGGACGAAAAGTGATCACCAAAGCTCACCTTGTCACTACGTGACAAGGTGAGCTAACAAAAATGTAAATGGAAGGACAGCTGTCCGGACAGACAGGCGAACACATGGACGGATGGACGAAGATAGCACGAAAACATTATACCCCCATAGCATACTTCGTATGCCGGGGGTATAAATAGCATACTTCATATGCTGGGGGTATAAAAATATTGTCTTTGGTGCTTCAGGAATAAAAGAGATGCAAATAGCATCACTGTTCATCTAGAAGGAAAAGGGACTTACCCCCAGCTTCTAGGATTTGTCCTTTGTCTGGTAACTCTATAAATACTAAATCTCCTAGTTTTTCCTGAAATGTTCAAAAGGATACCAGATGGCAAAATCTTTTCAACCCTTATCTTTTACCACTCTCTAGCCTAATTCAGCATATGATTTGTTTGTTGGTTTGTTTTTAGGTTGAACTTCCCAGTCAACACTTTTCAGGTCATTTTGGAGAATTCTGTTGGACTTTGACCTGACATTGAGATGAATTGACATCCCAAGCCCAGCCCTTCAATTAAACCAATAGGGTTTATATGCATGGACAGTCAGCCCCCGCCCATAGGGGCTTGAAGAAATATATGGGCTGCATTATGCTTCCACACAGAGCTGAATCTTGCCCACACACTAGTACTGCTAAACCGCTTAGTGGATATAAGCCTGTCCAGGAACCGCAGTGCGAGGCGGACCGTCCATGCTAATAAACTCTATTGGTTTCATTGGGAGACAGGGCTTGAGATGTCATTTCATCTCAATGTCGGGTAAAAGTCCCACAAAATTGGAACCAATGTCTCCAAAATGACCTTTACAGTGTTGACGGGGACGTTAAACCACAAATCAAACAAACAAAATGCATGGACAGCACAACCCGCATCACTCCTGAGCATGCTTAGAACCTCTATGTGGTTTACCAGTACTCATGTGTGGTTGGTTTCAGCTCTGCTTGGAAGCATCCTGCAGCCCAGTCTTTTTCTTCTGGCCCCAATGGGCAGGGGCCGAATTCAGTAGATGACAAATTGATGATATAATTTTCTTACTTTTCCCAGAAAATGAGGTTTTGACATTTCATACCAATTGTCCCCATTTAATTTGTGACATTTCTTGCAGAGATAGTTTGCATGAAGTGTCAAAATCTGTTTTCTGGGAAAAATAAGAAAAGGACCATCAGTTAACAAGTCTGTGTAATGAATACCCCTCTAAACCCATCTTTATATAGAGAAAACTGGGGTTAACAGTGGTTATACATTATTTTTTTATATCTGTTCCTTGACATATGTTGTGGGTACTCTTTAGAACCGCCTCAATGAGGCATTTCTAATGAGCACCCTCAACCTATGTTGGGAGTAAAAATAAGAAAATATCACAAGTTTTGATCAGAAATTAACTGTTTTTGAGATATGAAAGATAACACAGTGACACACGATTGCGCTATTGTAATGTTTAAAATGAAATGAGGTGTGTTGAAATTTTTACCCAGAGTTCTTAGCATGAAACCACTCATCAAAACTCAAAAGATATAATTTACAAATACTTCAGTTGTTTTCTTATTCTTTTGTGAGACAATCAAGCACAACATTTAATGTGAACCTTCTGGTGGAAAACAATTCACCTGAAATGACACCCTTATTTTCTCTGAAATGTGAAACTAGAATACGGTCCAAAGTCTATGTCCTGCCTGTGGGGTGCAAGTTAATAAAATGTAAGGTCAAGGTCAAATATGGATGTTTGCATTTAACTTGCCATCCCCAGACACAAGTTTGTACCAAGTATCATTAATGAAGCTCTTATAGTTGTTGAGAAATTAACTTGACCATTAGGGTGAGCACTTGGGTGGTTGCAATATTTTTCAAAGTCACTGAACAATGAAATGTATGTCAAGGTCAAACATGGATGCTTGCATAAAAACTGCAATGCCTAGATCCAAGTTGGTACCAAGTATAATGTAGTTCTGTGAACCATGAAATGTAAGTCAATGTCAAATATGGAATGCTTGTATTAACCCATTTAGTACCAGAAACTCCAAAACGGGCAGCCTGGCAAACAGTGCAGGCCCAGATCAGACGCCGCAGAATGCGGCGTCTGATCAGGGCCTCCACTGTTTGCTAAAAGTTTAGCCACTTTCAGAATAAATTTTGAAAACACAACCTGACACCCCTAAATTTTGAAGTGGACTCCTGCTATATATAAAAAGGAAGATTCCATTTGGTACAAAAAGGGTTAAAGTTGCCACCACTAGATGCAAATTTCAATGAAGCTCTTATAGTTTTTGAGAAATGGACTTGATAATTAGTGCAATTCCTAGAGTAGTAGCAAATGTTGACAATTTGACACATGGTCAGACTCCTATATCCTGCCAAGCTTAAATCAGGTGTGACAAACCACTAAATGCTGCCTGCAATGCAATTTTGCTAGACATTTTAGGGCTCATTACCAAAACACACCTATACAAATACATTGTAAATTTTACCACCAAAAAGCGACAATTTTAAGCCGAAGAACTGTTACATTTTTCTTATTTCTGTCCATAATATAGACTGTGCGTACAGGTTAGAACGGCCTCATCCAGGTGTTTCTAATGACTCCCCAGAATCCATATTTTAAAGCAGAAATAAGAAAAACTAGAACTGTCAAAGGATCTGACTATAGCCCCGCTATAGCGCTATCAGAAAAGAAAAATACAAGAAAAAAATGTTTTCAGCTTTCAGTCTCTTATTAAAGGTGGTAAAAAGGCAATCCAGAGTTATGGTTCATGTGCTCTGTACATCATCTCATGGTGCTTTACATTTGTGTGAAGTTTCATGACAATATCTCAAACGGTTTTTGCGTTATGGAGCGGAAAAGGTTAAAATTGCCATTTTTCAATGTTCAAAGGGCAGTAACTCAAAAAGTAGGCAATCCAGAGTTATGGTTCATGTGCTCTGCACATCGTCTTATAGTGCTTTACACTTGTGTGAAGTTTCATGGAAACACCTCAAACGGTTTTTGAGTTATGGAGCGGACAAGGTTAAAATTGCCATTTTTCAATATTCAAAGGGCAATAACTCCAAAAGTAGGCAATCCCGAGTTATTGTTCATGTGCTCTGCACATCATCTCATAGTGCTTTACACTTGTGTGAAGTTTCATGAAAATACCTCGAATGGTTTTTGAGTTATGATGAATAACAGAATTACGGAATCACAGGAGGACAAGGCAAATCCAATATAGCCCCCACTTTTTCAAAGCAGGGCTATAATAAGGTTTACCCTTTCCTATTTAAAAGTGGGGTTCAAGGGGTAAAAATTAAATACTATGTTTTTGTGATGTTAATAAAAATAGTATAGTAATCTAATGAAAAAATTGTGCTTGAGGTATACCGTAATACTCCTAAGTAATGGGACAG
The DNA here is from genome assembly GCA_963580285.1 of Lucinisca nassula. Classification (NCBI taxonomy): domain Eukaryota; kingdom Metazoa; phylum Mollusca; class Bivalvia; order Lucinida; family Lucinidae; genus Lucinisca; species Lucinisca nassula. Next base: position 124,435,089 of record OY757017.1, read on the forward strand.
GCAGGCCTAAGCAAACAGTGTAGACCCAGGTCAGACTGATCTACACTGTTTGTCATTCCATTTGCACTTTTTGGACTGGATTGTGAAACAAATTTGTTGAAATTTTAGGAGAAAAAGGAAGTTCTCAAAGTGTCAAATTTTTATGATTTTTATGGCAATAGTGATATTACTTGTACTGAGATAGCATAATTTAAGTACTTAGGAAAACTAGAGCTGTCGCATGACAGCATAGCTCGCCAGTTTCCTGACTTCAAGATATAAGGTAAAATTGATGAAATATAGGTCACACTCACCTAGATATATTTGAGATCAATAATCAGGTCACATGGAACATATATTCCAGATATTACATTTCAGAATCAAATTGTGTCTGAATTATAAGGCAAAATCATTGAACCATGCAAATAGGTCACAAGGACCTAGATATATTTCTATGTCAATCATCGGGTCACATGGAACTAATCATCTAGGTGATACATTTCTCCATCAAATAGTATTCAAGATAATAAGCAAAATCACTGAACAATGAAATATAGGTCTCACTGACCTAGATATAATTCAAGCTCAATCATGGGGTCACATGGAATAAATAATCCAGGTATGACATTTCTCCATAAAATAGTGTTCAAGATAATAGGCAAAATCACTGAACCATGAAATATAGGTCACACTGACCTGGATATATTTTGCGGTCAATTATCGGGTCACATGGAACTAATAATCCAGGTATGACATTTCTCTATCAAATAGTATCCAAGATAATAGGCAAAATCACTGAACCATGAAATATAGGTCATACTGACCTAGACATATTTTGAGGTCAATTATCAGGTCACATGGAACTAGTAATCCAGGTTTGACATTTCTACATCAAATAGTATTCGAGATAACAGGCAAAATCGCTGAACCATGAAATATAGGTCACAGTGACCTAGACATATTTTGAGGTCAATCCTGGAGTCACATGGAGCTAATATCCCAGGTATGACATTTCTCCAACAAATAGACTTCAAGATATAAGGCAAAATCACTGGACCTTGAAATGTAGGTCACCATGACCTTCACCCTTTTACACTTGAACCAATGTCACTTGATTGGCTGATGTATAACCAGTTGTGTCTATAACTTGTTAGTATAATGGAAAGGTATACAACAAATTACAAAGGTGTCCTGGATTTTGACCCCTAGCCCCACCCCATCCCCACTCCCAGGCATAAACCCAGGGGTGTGTTGTTTTGGAATCTCAGAAGACACTCCCAGGTATCCAAGTTGTAAATATGAATGCTTTGTGATGAGTGACTGTTGAAATATAAGCATTTCAAAACCTTTAACAGAATTACAAAGGTGTTCTAGGTTTTGACCCCTAGCCCCATCCCCGGGCATGAACCCAGGGGTCTGTTCTCTTTGAACATCAGATGACCCTCCCAGGTACTTAAGTTCCAAATATGAGTTGTCAGTGATGAGTGACTGTTAAGATATAAGCATCTGAAAAACTTTAACACAGTGTGACGGGAACGCAAACGCCAACCGAGGTGACAACAATAGCTCTCCATGAACTTCGTACAGGCGAGCTTATTATGAGGAATGCCGGTTATGAAAACAGTAACTATAGTTTAATTAGTATTTCTCTGTATTTAAGTAAGTGTAACAACATGGAAATACTAAAGCACAAAATATTGTTCCCACAAAATTGTTCCCAATATTAATGTAAAAAATATCCAAACTACTCATAGATATCCAGTCAATATGTAAGATAGGCAGATCCTTTATTGAATAAATGTCCTTTAACTATAAACGCGGCAAAGTCCAGTGTAACATAAAATGTCAGCGCTGGGTCTCGACTAGAAAAATACTACAGGCACAAACTAGAGCTGTCAGTGAAACTGACTAGGGCCCCAGCAGCGCTATCAGAGGAGTAGGAAACAAGAGGACCAAGCTAGCTTGGTCCTGTATCGCTCACCTGAGCTAACAGATTCAAAGTTAAAGGAAGTGCCAACCTTTACTGAAGGCTTTATGGGAGGACATGGTGATGACAGGGTAAGCATTTTCTGAAAATCAATTAAAATGTAACTCTATGATAAACAGGCTGACCTCACCGGTTTTCAAACTCATTCAAGCTTTTATTCCTGACTTGCTAAGAAGATCCGATCTAAACTGAAGTGGCTATGGTGATGACAAGTTAAAAAAAAAAACTAGAATCGCGCAGTCGATGGCACGCCATCGCATATCCCCACGCTTTTTTAAAGATACCCCACTATATAAGTTCTCAATTGCAACTCCCACCCAATCTTAAGAATTCCGAAAGTGTCATGCACTCCTCAGACCAAAGACCTATCAGTTCCCAAAGTTTTATGTCTTATCTGAAACGGCGTAGGAGGAGTTATCCGGTAATCGTTAAAAAGGGGTTATGGGGGTGAAAATCCAAGTTTTTGACCTCTGGTGACCTCAAACCTGATTTTTTACCCCGGGGCACCCCACACCCTGGCCTGGCCCCTAGGGGTAGGATCAAAATTCTGAAAGTGTCATGCACTCCTCAGACCAAAGACCTATCAGTTCCCAAAGTTTCATGTTTCTATCTGAAACGGCATAGGAGGAGTTATCCGGTAATCGTTAAAAAGGGGGTTATGGGGGTGAAAATCCAAGTTTTTGACCTGTGGTGACCTCAAACTTGACCCTGGGGGTCAAATTTTGATTGTTATGTATTCTACTCATTATGCTGTTCGATTTGATATGTCACACGACCAGGTTCTGAAAACTTTGATTTTTTACCCCCGGGGCACCCCATCCCCTGGCCTGGCCCCTAGGGGTAAGATCAAAATTCCGAAAGTGTCATGCACTCCTCAGACCAAAGACCTATCAGTTCCCAAAGTTTCATGTTTCTATCTGAAACGGCGTAGGAGGAGTTATCCGGTAATCGTTAAAAAGGGGGTTATAGGGCTGAAAATCCAAGTTTTTGACCTCTGGTGACCTCAAACCTGACCCTAGGAGTCAGATTTTGATTGTTATGTATTCTACTCATTATGCCGTTCAATTTGATATGTCACACGACCAGGTTCTGAAAACTTTGATTTTTTACCGCAGGGGCACCCCACCCCCTGGCCTGGCCCCTAGGGGTAGGATCAAAATTCCGAAAGTGTCATGCACTCCTCAGACCAAAGACCTATCAGTTCCCAAAGTTTTAAGTTTCTAGCTGTAAAAGTGTGGGAAGAGTTGTCCGGTAAGACGGACGGACGGACGTACGGACGACGGAGACAATTACAATATCCCCACTTTTTCTTCGAAAAGCGTGGGGATAAAAAAGGTTTCAAACTCCTCCAAGCTTTCTGCCTGACTTCCTTGTTTGTAAGTTTCATGAAGATCCGTTCAAAACTAAAGGGGCAGCAGTGATGACAATGTCCAAAATAGGCATTTTCAGCAATCAAAGGCACGTCACTCTATGATAAATGTGCCGACTTGGCCGGTATTCGAACTCACCTGAAGTTTTATTCCCAGCCACCTTACATGTAAGTTTCAGAAAGATCCGATCAGACTTGGCCAGTATTCAAACTCACCCAAGATTTTATTCCCAGCCACCTCACATGTAAGTTTCAGAAAGATCCGATCAAAACTAAAGGGGCTACGGTGATGACAAGGTCAAAATTTGGCATTTTTAGCAATCAAAGGGATGTTACTCTAAAATAAATGAGCCGACTTGGCCAGTTTTCTAACTCATCCGAGGTTTCATCCCCAGCCACCTTACATATAAGTTTCAGAAAAATCCGATCAAAACTGAAGGGGCTACGGTAATGACAAGGTCAAAAATCAACATTTTCAGCCATCAAAGGGACATAACTCTACGATAAATGGACTGACTTGGCCTGTTTTCGAACTAATCCAAGATTTTATCCCCAGCCACCTTACTAGGGCTGACTATCGATGCCAATTTTGACTATCGTGATAGTATTGCTATCGTGGAAACTACTATCACGATACTATCACTATCGTGGCATACTATCACGATACTATCGTGATACTATCGGGAACACTTATAAATGATTCATAGATGTTATATCACTCACATAAAATGGCTAAGAGTGACAGAACGAGTTAGGAAAATTCCAATGGCCTAAAATTGTATGTTAATTGTGTTTCAATATCAGCATTCATTCCCTCGGGGCTATTCCAGAAAAAACATCATGGGGAGACGGCTCTTTATATATATCCCCACCACCGCCTAAAAATAGTTTGCTGTTTCCAGTATATATGCCTGTAGGTGATGGTTATCATAGCTTTAATACCTTTGCGGTGTTTCAGATTTTCTGCTTGTGAAAACTGACACATGCTGATTGCTGATCGTTCTTCGATTCTTTGTTGTTTGCCGCCTGTGTTAAACTAATCTGTGGATTTAGTTAATTAGGTAACCCGATTATTACATAGTATTACGTAATCACAGCACGCTATTTTAGCACCTCTTTAAGGGCGACATGAATCTAACAAACTGCATTAAAACTTGAACTTACATATTTTTTATTTGAAGTTCGCATCAAAAGCTAGACTATCAAAATAGAAGTAAAGCAATTATCAAGTCGGTTTTTTCATTTAGCAATATGTACAGGGCTTGACCTAGGCTCTTTGACTCTGTGGACATTTAGTCCTTGCACAAAAGACAGCTAAGACAAGCAGCAATAATAAAACAAAGTTTTCATGTAATGAAATTTGGCCGTTTCGACGTTATTTTTTCTGGAATATCCCTCTATTATAATACAAAGACAACCAAAAATAGAATCAGAAAGACCCACGAAAAATAAAAACGCCAATTTGTCCCAGGTTGTCCAGTGTCCACCATCAAAACGTCCAGAATCACCTTAAGAAAGTACTTGATAGATGGAGACCTAAGGCCTCGCGCTGCACGTTTTTCCCCCTACAGGATGACGACAGGAAAATAAAACTTTGTCTGCTTAAATATTCCCCCAAGAATTCAATCCCAATCGGTCAGGCCAGCCGACTGATGACATCATCATTGATGCATTTGTGCATACTTGCCGACTTATCTGAGTCTATCATGTACTCGCATGCACATTCTGTGCATTTTTCGAGTGATGCATTTCTAATGAGACCACAAAAGTACGGTTTAATAGTATGGTCCTTATGCGCAAAAAGAGTCACATATACAACAAGTTAAACTGCATTATACCGTCATTTATTACGCATTTATTTACCTATATGAATAAGTCAGCACACAGCAAAAACAAACATTTCTTCATACAAAAGATCAGCTTGTGCATCTTGCAAATGTCTTCGAAACTGAACAGGGAAATGGCGTTTGTCCCAGAAGTTATACTACGCAAGGATAGTACAAACATCAAACTGATCTGAGCCTTCACATGTCGCACAGGTTTCACTGTCATGTTTTCAAAAAGTTGCATGCAACAAACGCGTGATCAAACTATCATTGACGTTTTGTCATTGAAAAACGCGGGAAAATTTCTGACTGCCTCAACTGCACGTGCAAAAATGACGGCGGGAAATTCATCGCCGCGAGAAATTTACCACACGGCAAAAAACTATGATACACATGTGCGACCAGCGAAGACTCAGATCATCATGCACATATGTGAAGGCTTATCAGTGTGTCCTGATTACAGCTGAATGGATTTCCTAAGCAAAAATACTTGCGTAATTACACAACAGTACAGGTATATTTTCAAAGTATATTCAAGAAAAATACAAAAACAATCGAAACTATCGATAGTTGAGTGAACTATCGGCGATAGCTATCGATAGTCCTAAGTACTATCGATGCATTGCTATCGAGGCAGTCCCTATCGCGATGCATCGAACTATCGATGCATCGTTACACCCCTACACCTTACATATAAGTTTCAGAAAGATCCGATCAAAACTGAAGGGGCTATGGTGATGACAAGGTCAAAAATCGGCATTTTCAGCAATCAAAGGGACGTAAATCAATGATAAATGGGCCAACTTGGCCAGTATTCATCCTCATCCTAGGTTTTATCTCCAGTCACCTTACATATAGGTTTCAGAAAGATTCGATCAAAACTGAAGGGGCTGCGGTGATGACAAGGTAAAAAATCTACATTTTCAGCCATTAAAGGGACATAACTATATAGTTAATGGGGCAACTTGGCCGGTTTTCGAACTCATCCGAGGTTTTATCCCCAGCCACCTTACATATAAGTTTCAGAAAGATCCGATCAAAACTGAAGGGGCTACAGAGTTGACAAGGTCAAAAATCAACATTTTCAGCAATCAAAGGGACCTAACTTATGATAAATAGGCCACCTTTGCCGGTATGCGAACTCATCTGAGGCTTTATCCCCAGCCACCTTGCATATAAGTTTCAGAAAGATCTGATCAAAACTGAAAGGGCTATGGTGATGACAAGGTCAAAAATCGGCTTTTCAGCAATCAAAGGGACGTTACTCTGTGATAAATGGACCAACTTGGCTGGTTTTCGAACTTCATCCATGATTTTATCCCCAGCCACTTTACATATAAGTTTCAGAAAGATTCGATCAAAACTGAAAGGGCTACAGTGATGACATGGTCAAAAATCAGCATTTTCAGCAATCAAAGGGACGTTACTCTACGACAAAAGGGCCGACTTGGTCTGTTTTCGAACTCATCCGAGATTTTATCCACAGCCACCTTACATATAAGTTTCAGAAAGATCCGATCAAAACTGAAGGGGCTACGGTGATGACAAGGTCAAAAATCGGCATTTTCAGCAATCAAAGGGACGTAACTCTATGACAAATCGGCGGACTTGGCCAGTTTTCGAACTCATCCGAGGTTTTATCCCCAGCCACATAACATATAAGTTTTAGAAAGATCCGATCAAAACTGAAGGGGCTACGGTGATGACAAGGTCGAATATTGGCATTTTCAGCAATCAAAGGGACGTAACTCTATGATAAATGGGCCGACTTGGCCGGTTTTCGAACTCATCCGAGTTTTTATCCCCAGTCACCTTATATATAAGTTTCAGAAAGGTCCGATCAAAACTGAAGGCGCTACGGTGATGACAAGCATTTTCCCATAGTAAGTCTATGGGACCTTGTGGTTGCCATAGGAACCAAAGTTTTAGAGCGATTTCAAAAAAAAGTTTATGTCATCAATGCCCCACCAGAGGCATGCTACAGATGAGAAATGATTGAGATCAGCCTGCAGGATACAGAGATATAGCTGCTCAAAAGTGTGGACGGACGGACGACCCACTATACTATAAGCTCCCCTGGAGCCTTCGGCCCAGGTGAGCTAAAAATTTGTGGACGGACAGACAGACGGATGGACAGAGTGATTACTATAGGGCACCCACACTTTCAGTGTGGGGCCCTAATAAGAATGGAATTACATCACATTCTGTGGCATCTGATCTGGGCCTGCACTGTTTGCAATTAACGCATCTTGGGGTTTCTGGTACAATGGGTTAATAATATCCAAAACAAAAGAAAATTTTTATCAAATGGTTAAGCTGTACACCAATTTGGTTATGTGATGAGAACTTATTGTTATCAGGTCACCATAAGTAACCCTAATCCTACTAAATTACTTAATTTAGCCAGACCTATTTCAGACTATCTATCAATAAAATTACTGGATATAATGAATTCATTCAGACTTGCGAACTGAAGCTGATGAGAAGCCATATGATTGGGGTCTACACTTTGCAAAGGTAGTGGATGTCATGATCAGCAAGTAGGGCTGGCTAATCGGAGCTGAAAAGATAATCGATTATCAGTCCCGTCGTTGCGATCTATAATCGATTAGTAAGGGTTTTGTCATAATTTTACCTGTCTGGCTTTCTGTCTGAGCATGACTATTACCATATGTTGCACACCATATGTAGATTTGAACAGACAGGCCTGAGCAAACAGTGTAGACCCAGATGAGATGCCGCAGAATACGGCGTCTCATCAGGGTCTGCACTGTTTGCCACTCATCCAGCTATTTTAGGCATAACTTTGGATAGGGGGTAGTAAATTGTACCTATCAAGTAATCGGTTAAAAGCAAATCGGAAATGATAATCATTTTGGGGGAATTTATCGATCGATTAATCGATTATACAATTAATCATGTCAGCCTTATCAGCAAGATAAGGGTAAATGAAAAAATTATTTTGATTTTATCATAAAAAGTTCATACTTGTGCATAGTCTGTTATTCCCACAGTTCCTACATCCTGTCCTTCTGGAATGTCCACCCATTCATGTGTGTCTGCATAATATTTATCTGAAAAAAAAAAAAAAAAAAAAAAAAAAAATAAAACTGCAAGCACTGCATGATGCCCCGCCACTACAATCACATCAAGTAAGTGCCATATCACAGTGAAAAAGGAATTCAAAGTAAGGATGCATTACGCTTTCCCTTAATAAAGTTGACAGGAATACATGACTGAGATAACTATTCTCAATGTTCAAAGAGCCATTGCTCCAAAAGAAAGTAAACTAGAATACTGTCGATGGTGCGCCATCGCAAATCCCCGCGCTTTCTACAGAGGGGCCAAGTACCGAAAAACCCTCACCCTGGTCCCTAATTTGCAGGGCTTCCATTAACTCCCAAATTCAGGAAGTCCCGGACTTCCTACCCTTGAAATCTGGAAGTCCCACTGGAAAATTCAGGAAGTCCCAATTATGAAGCAAGGTGTTTGCGGATCGTAAAAATGTTTTGGTGAAGAAATATATTTTATTTAATCTATGAATCTCTTGTTTGCATTTTTAATCACCTGTATATTGTTTTAGATGGCTAGTAAAGTGTGGATAGGTAAACTGACAGGCTCAAAAATGACTTGAATAGTGTTGAATAATATGGCCATTTTGTGGGAAAGTAACTGTCCTTATGGCCTTCCTTTGTTTAGGTTTCCATTATGGTCTGGTCTCTTAATGTTTGTATTTCTTTCCCTTTGGTGTCTTTGATGGGTGGAGTAAGTTAATTGTATCGATTCCTGATCTTTGTTTTACTTCTACTTTGAATAGTGTTGACTGGGCCGTTAAACTCAAAACAATCAAGCAAAGCTCTGTGAGGAAGTTAAAACTACTCATAACTATGTGACATACATGCGGTCAGTGCAGTGCAGAGGAGTGCATACAAAAAAAAGAAAAATATTTTTGCTTGGCCTGTATAAATATTATAACTTTCCAAGTAAAACTCCCTTCCCCACCCCAAAAAATAAATAAATAAATAAATAAAAAGTAAAGAAAACAATCGCATTACCCATCCCCATATATGCCTAATGGCCCACTATGGGGTCATTAGCAAACCGTGTAGACCCAGATCAGACGCCACAGAACTTAGCGTCTGATCTGTCTACACTGTTTGTAGAACTTAACACAAATAAAACAAACCTGACACCCATTGTCATATATGGATTAAAAAGAAATAAAGAAAAACTCTTTTGTAAAAGATTTTTGCCAAACTTTACAAAACATACGCTTCGAGTCTTCACTGTACTCTATAAACCCTCGGAACTGCTTCAGACAAACTTGCAGAAACATGTGCAACTTTGTTCAATTGGAGCAGACTTAGAGTCAGCGGTAGTTTTTTTTTTTTTTTTTTTTGCTTTTTTTTGCTGACAGACAGATCAGACTGCAGCTCGGACCCCGACCAACCGGCCGGGTCACATTCGCCGGTTTTACGTATTTTCGGGGCGCCAAAATCCAACAGCGATCGCGGCGACATTTTGCGATTTTATAAATTATTTTCGTCATTTCACCTAGTGAACACCTGCTATTTACTCAAGAAAAAAATGCGTATCTATCTTTGAAACTACATGTATTGTCACACTTTGCATCGCTTACGATAATCTCACTTCCAAACACCTAAATTACGACCCGCTTTAATTTAAACAGTAACAAGTTCACAGGATTAAAAAAATACTTATCGTCAATGAGATATTTAGTTTATCCTCAACAACTAATCCGTTTAATTATATGCTGCATATAATGCAAACACCGAGCAATCACCTCGTTACGTTTTTCACACACCGATGACTAGGGGTGTAACGATGCATCGATAGTTCGATGCATCGCGATAGGGACTGCCTCGATAGCAATGCATCGATAGTACTTAGGACTATCGATAGCTATCGCCGATAGTTCACTCAACTATCGATAGTTTCGATTGTTTTTGTATTTTTCTTGAATATACTTTGAAAATATACCTGTACTGTTGTGTAATTACGCAAGTATTTTTGCTTAGGAAATCCATTCAGCTGTAATCAGGACACACTGATAAGCCTTCACATATGTGCATGATGATCTGAGTCTTCGCTGGTCGCACATGTGTATCATAGTTTTTTGCTGTGTGGTAAATTTCTCGCGGCGATGAATTTCCCGCCGTCATTTTTGCACGTGCAGTTCAGGCAGTCAGAAATTTTCCCGCGTTTTTCAATGACAAAACGTCAATGATAGTTTGATCACGCGTTTGTTGCATGCAACTTTTTGAAAACATGACAGTGAAACCTGTGCGACATGTGAAGGCTCAGATCAGTTTGATGTTTGTACTATCCTTGCGTAGTATAACTTCTGGGACAAACGCCATTTCCCTGTTCAGTTTCGAAGACATTTGCAAGATGCACAAGCTGATCTTTTGTATGAAGAAATGTTTGTTTTTGCTGTGTGCTGACTTATTCATATAGGTAAATAAATGCGTAATAAATGACGGTATAATGCAGTTTAACTTGTTGTATATGTGACTCTTTTTGCGCATAAGGACCATACTATTAAACCGTACTTTTGTGGTCTCATTAGAAATGCATCACTCGAAAAATGCACAGAATGTGCATGCGAGTACATGATAGACTCAGATAAGTCGGCAAGTATGCACAAATGCATCAATGATGATGTCATCAGTCGGCTGGCCTGACCGATTGGGATTGAATTCTTGGGGGAATATTTAAGCAGACAAAGTTTTATTTTCCTGTCGTCATCCTGTAGGGGGAAAAACGTGCAGCGCGAGGCCTTAGGTCTCCATCTATCAAGTACTTTCTTAAGGTGATTCTGGACGTTTTGATGGTGGACACTGGACAACCTGGGACAAATTGGCGTTTTTATTTTTCGTGGGTCTTTCTGATTCTATTTTTGGTTGTCTTTGTATTATAATAGAGGGATATTCCAGAAAAAATAACGTCGAAACGGCCAAATTTCATTACATGAAAACTTTGTTTTATTATTGCTGCTTGTCTTAGCTGTCTTTTGTGCAAGGACTAAATGTCCACAGAGTCAAAGAGCCTAGGTCAAGCCCTGTACATATTGCTAAATGAAAAAACCGACTTGATAATTGCTTTACTTCTATTTTGATAGTCTAGCTTTTGATGCGAACTTCAAATAAAAAATATGTAAGTTCAAGTTTTAATGCAGTTTGTTAGATTCATGTCGCCCTTAAAGAGGTGCTAAAATAGCGTGCTGTGATTACGTAATACTATGTAATAATCGGGTTACCTAATTAACTAAATCCACAGATTAGTTTAACACAGGCGGCAAACATCAAAGAATCGAAGAACGATCAGCAATCAGCATGTGTCAGTTTTCACAAGCAGAAAATCTGAAACACTGCAAAGGTATTAAAGCTATGATAACCATCACCTACAGGCATATATACTGGAAACAGCAAACTATTTTTAGGCGGTGGTGGGGATATATATAAAGAGCCGTCTCCCCATGATGTTTTTTCTGGAATAGCCCCGAGGGAATGAATGCTGATATTGAAACACAATTAACATACAATTTTAGGCCATTGGAATTTTCCTAACTCGTTCTGTCACTCTTAGCCATTTTATGTGAGTGATATAACATCTATGAATCATTTATAAGTGTTCCCGATAGTATCACGATAGTATCGTGATAGTATGCCACGATAGTGATAGTATCGTGATAGTAGTTTCCACGATAGCAATACTATCACGATAGTCAAAATTGGCATCGATAGTCAGCCCTACCGATGACGATCAATTTGTTTGATTTGAGGTTTAACGTCCCCGTCAACACTGTAAAGGTCATTTTGGAGACGTTGCTTCCAATTTTGTGGGACTTTTACCCGACATTGAGATGAAATGACATCTCAAGCCCTGTCGCCCAATGAAACCAATAGGGTTTATTAGCATGGACGGTCCTCCTCGCACCGCGGTTCCTGGACAGGCTTAGATCCTCTAAGCTGTTTACCAGTACTAGTGTGCGGGCCAGATTCAGCTCTGCGTGGAAGCATCGTGCAGCCCATATATTTCTTCAAGCCCCTATGGGCGGGGGCGTGGCGATGACGATCAAAGGTGTGCCGACGCAAAGGTGTGCCGACGCACGTGATTCTGACTGTCAATATAATACCACGCAGGCAGAAAATGGGACGTCCTTAGTACTCAATAAACACAGAAAGCGGTAGTAGCTAAGAAGGCGGAGCAAACTTTTTACAAACCGCTAAAAGTGGGCGGGTTTATACGTCTCGGTAAAGATTTTTGGCCGTACAGAGAAATTTTCGGGAGTCCGCGGGACGCCTTTGATGTTTAATTTGGGCATCCGGAAGCGATTTCAGGACGTAATATACGCCGTACGCCCGCCTAACGGACCCCAGGGTCAAAATATTACCTGTATTATATTCTACTAATCATGCCCTTTAATTTGCTATGCCACATGACTATGTTCCAAAAAACTTAAATTTTGGCCCTTTGACCCCTCCCCCAGGGCCCCAATCTGTCCCCAGGGTCAAAATTTTACTTGTATAGTATTCTACTAATCACTCCCTTCAATTTGTTATTCCATTTGACTATTTCGGTAAAATTTGAATTTTGACCCCCTGACCCCCCCCCCCGACCTCTTGGGCATGACCCAGGGGTCGCAGCCAAAATCCCGTTCAATATGTGTTACATATATCATTAATCATTACTTATGCAAAGTTTGGTTTCAAAATCTATAAAATTGACTTTGAAATTGAATTTAATTGATATTTGACCCCTCCCAGGGTTCGCGCTAGCGGTCGCCAAATGCGAAAAGAAAATAAATCTGGCGCAAATCTGAGTCATTTGGCGAAAACTAGTGGCGTAAAAAAAGTCCCATCCCGTTTATTGCTGACTTAAGCCGTCCGTTACTGGCACGTGTATTTCACACCTCTCCACTCAGAAATTAACACCTTTGACTATTGATCAAATTAGAATAATTGGAGATTGTTTATTATCGACACGCGCCAACAATTTAGCTCCGCCTTCTTGTTATAAAAAGCTGCAGCTAGGTTGAATATCAACCAATGGGTGAAAAATATTATTTCTGTCCCGCATGGCGTAATGGTATACCCGGCTTTAAATCTAATCACCCGATTGACTTTGTGGTCAAGGTTGATCAATAAAGAAATGGGCGACAAAGACGTAAATTGCAGAAGTTAATTGCTGCACAACAAGCGTAACGGTAATTATCGTCAACTCTTGGGCAGTCATCCTTAATTGTTTTTTTCAATACAAATCAGCTCTTGTTTGACCTCAAGTGGTTACACTCTTTTGAAATGCCCATATTATATAAATGTGGGCTTGAATATTCAGAAATATGAGGGGGCTAATTCAGAATATAAAAATAAATGTTGTCCTTTTCTTTCTATCTTTTGTTGCTGCGATCGGTCGTTCCCTATTTTGTTTGTTTTAAAAATCATGGCGCGAAATAAATTAGTTTGGTAGCCTTTTTTTCTCTATCATTCCATCTCTTAAACTTACTTGTTTGCGATAAAACTTGATCGCTTTATTAAATCCCAAATGTTTCCTGATTCGCATTGGAAATTCATGCTTTGCGATGATATATCAAATGGCTAATCAAACACGCCCTTTATGCCTGTTTAGGTTGTTTCCCTTTGAATAATGTGATCATCTGATCAACCAAAATGGCAGCCTCCATGGCTTATGTTAGAGCAAAAACAAAAGCATTTAAGCAAGGTTTCTTTGCATTTTCTGGAGAGAAGGTATTGCCGCTGGAAATCGGAAAACTTGAGCTAACTAACCGATTTGGGTCTATGGATTTTGTTTAGCTATCTGTCGGTGCATTGTTTGAAGTGTGGCTGTGTTGGTTTGATCGAAAAACCTGGGGTCGTAAGGTGCATCTACTCTTGGACAATGCACCATTACACACACTCATAAAGGCCTGTGCTTTTAAGCTTTAAACATTTAAGTGCCAAGGAAAATTATAGAGCAAAAAATGACAATCTTTTTTTACCCATGTTCAACATTTTGCGAAGAAGTTTCTACAACTGGCTCAGGTTTTAAAATTTTGGCACAAAAAAAAATAGATTGGCGAAAGTGCTGGCAAAAGAAAAAAAATCCTAGCGCGAACCCTGCCTCCCCAAGGCCCCTGGGGACGGGACCAAAAATAAATGTGACGTTGCATGCCCTCATCACGTAAGGAAGCTGTGTACCAAATTTGGTTACATTCCGAGTCCCAGTGGTTAAGGAGGAGATAGCGTGACGGACAGAGGCGTTCACAATATCCATGAAAGCTTTTTTTAAAAGCGTGGGGATAAAAAGTCTTACCTAACGAGTAAACATACAAAGTTTGGGATAAATATGTTTAAAAATGACTGCTATTGAATTCTGAAGAAATAGGACCAAAATTTGACCTTTTGATCCCTCCCCAGGGCCCCTGGTTGACCGTAGGGATTTGATTTTGCTTGTATATTGTTGTACTCTTTATCCCCTTCACTTTGATATACTACATGACTATGTTCTGAAAAACTTTCTTTTTTCACCGCTTTTGACCCCCCCCCCCACCCCAAGTCCCACCCCAGGGCATGATGTAGAAGACAACGAAAAAGCTGTTCAATATGTTAAAGAGACTTGCCTACTGAGTAAACATACAAAGTTTGGGATAAAAATCTTAAAAACAGCCTTCATATAAGCAACTCCCATACCAAATTTGGTTGGATTCCACCCAAGGGTTAAGGAGGAGATAGCCGGACGGACAGAGGCAAATTTGACCTTTTGACCCCTCCCAAGGGCCCCTGGGGTCGGGACCAAAAATAAACGTGCTCTTGCGCAAGCCATTCATATAAGCAACTCACATACCAAATTTGGTTGGATTCCACCCAAGGGTTAAGGAGGAGATAGCCGACAGACAGACGGAGGGAGGCAAATTTGACCCCTCCCCAGGGCCCCTGGCGTCTGGACCTAAAATAAACATGCTCTTGCGCAAGCCATTCATATAAGCAACTCACATACCAAATTTGGTTGGATTCCACCCAAGGGTTAAGGAGGAGATAGCCAGACGGACAGAGGCAAATTTGACCCCTCCTCAGGGCCCCTGGGGTCGGGACCAAAAATAAACGTGCTCTTGCGCAAGCCAGTCATATAAGCAACTCACATACCAAATTTGGTTGGATTCCACCCAAGGGTTAAGGAGGAGATAGCTGGACGGAGGCGATAACAATATCATCACTTCTTAGCAAAACGTGGGGATAATAATGAGTGTCATGTATGTACAAATTTGAAAGCACAACTATGGCTGTATAGAATGCTGCTTTTCTGATCTGGGTTTACATTATATTTGCTGTTATTCTAATAATACATGATTTTAATGATGTTGCATCATTTGGGTAGAATAAATCAGAGTAACTACATGTTTTTTTAGGGTGGGGTTTACTGGGGTATACCATCATTTCCCTAAAATTTCTACCAAACGTAAGATTGTGGGTGCTTCATAGAAACACATCAGTGAAATGTACATATTTGGAATGAAGTTATTAAAAATAAATGTATTTATCAGAAAAAGAGAGTTTGGGAGCCATGAACGTACAGTTATTCACATGGATGTGTAGCCTGATAATAAGAAAGTTTGTCGGTGTTCTATGCGCTATCGAGATCAGAACTCCAACTTTTTATGTGGGAATCCAACTTTTCATAAGGAAGGATTCCTGGAATCCTGAATTCAAAATCCTAGTGAGAGCTCTGTGAGCTACCTATGTTCGGATACCAAACTTTATTGTCACTGCCGGGAATCAAATCGCGGGTCCCTGCATCAGAGACCTGTAAATAGCTATTACATACCTAAGGGGTGTAAATGAGTGTGTTTGCTCAAAAGGCAATGCCTTTATTTCATATTATATGGTGCTTTAAGGAGCTTCTGTGAGCATTTTTAATAGCAAACAGAAAGGGGGAGTTGTTTGTTTTGATGTTTAACGTCCCCCTCAACACTGTAAAGATCATTTTGGAGACGTTGCTTCCAATTTTGTGGGACTTTTACCCGATATTGAGATGAAATGACATCTCAAGCCCTGCCGCCCAATGAAACCAATAGGGTTTATAACTATGGACAGGCCAACTCGCACCGCTTTGCCTGGGCAGACTTAGCTCTTCTAAGCTGTTTACCAGTACTCATATGCGGGTCAGTTTCAGCTCTGCATTGAAGCATCATGCAGCCCATATTTTTCTTCAAGCCCTGATGGCCGCGGCCGCAAAGGGGGGGATTGAACCCGGGACCTCTAGCATCAGAGGCAAGTGCACTAACCACTGAGCTATCATGCTTATTGTTCTAGTTATTGCACGTCCATTACGGTTAGTAAACACACCCTTTTTTTGTTTGACAGCATCAAAATTTTTCAGCCTCGATAAGTGTGTCTCTTAAGGACTATGAAAATGTCTTCCAGGCACGTGGGCTAAAATTCATGGGTGTTAGCATGTTGACATATTTCTAGAAAAACAACCAATGATGTTCCAAATTAAAAGAATAAATATAAAACATGCATTTTAAAAAATGTATTTTTGTTGTTGGAAGAAAAAATAAATATTCACTTTGTAAGAAAATTACATTTAAAAATGGTCCATTTTTGAACGTATGTTTCTCCATCGTCCTTCATTAGAAACATACCATTTTTACACCAAAATATACTTTAGTGTGTGTACTAGCAACGACGAGACGTGATTTTTCCAAAAACTGGCATTATAACATTATATCCATGCCGATAGAACCCCTATCAACATGTAGAGTTCACTATACATTGTCATCCATGTACACAGTATGACGCACGGATTAAATTTAGCACTGGGGTAAATGAGCGTAGCGGTAATAAAAATTCTGTCAAATCGTTATTATGGCTTTTGGACAAATCAAACAATTTTCCCCTCTTGTATTTATTAAATGCATAATAATATTTACCAACTTAACGGAAGAATAAAGGAAATCATGATCTAGGCATAAAAATATTTAGAATAAAATCCGTTGTGCAGGATATTTTTACCCACGATTAGCATGTTTATACCCCTGTTTTACCTGGAGAATTTACCAACCATGTATACAGTAATGGCTGTCAAAATGACCGTTCGATGGGTGTTTAAAAGAATGGATATATTGTTATTGTGGAAGTTTTTGGAAAAACTACTTCTCGTCCTTGCTAGGACATGGAATATACTTTAGGATAATGTAAAAACTGAATGTTTCCGAGGAAGGACAATGGAGAAACCGATGTTCAAAAATTGACCATTTTGAAAGGTAATTTTCTAATAAAGTAATTTATTATTATTTCTTCTAAAAACAGAAATACACTTTTTAATAAGCATATTTTATGATTATTCATATAATTTGGAACATTATGAGTTGCTTTTCTAGAAACTTGTCGACATTATAAACGACAGTAAAGGAGCAGTCTCTATAAGGCTGTTTTCATGGCCACAACCGATTTCCTTTAAACTTTGTAGCTTCAAATTGGTACATATTGACTGTCTAATTGTGAATTTTTAGACTCTTTGGTCCACTGGTTTTTGCTGTATACACTATTAAAGTGGGTGGGGTAATATCACCCCATCAAGGGTATACCAACAAAAATGCTATTATTTTTGTTCAAAGTGCATGACTGGAGGCGATGTTTGCCGTATGCTTACTACCCTTTTAGGCATAACAGCCGGTGATAACAGTCTTATAATATCAAACAAGAGAAGAGTTTATACGCGCTTGTAAGTTGTACCCAAATATCAGTAATTTTTATTCCCAAACTTTACGAAAAACCACAACACCTTTACAGTTTTCAACTTATTTCAAAGATCTTTCATTAATATAATGTTGATGTAATAGTCATTCTAAGTATATGTCAGAATTATTGTTAGTTCATAAAACTTAATGAGTTACCTGCCCCTGAAATTGGATTTTACCCATTTTTTAAATCGGAGTGCATTTATCCGTTTGTAGTTCTCACAACTTCATTTGAAAGTGAATAAACCGATTCCATGCAAATATTATTAAATAGATGTGGACAAAGAAGTCATTTGATTTAATAGTGCATGCTAGTATTTCTTTTTTTTTTGGTTATTTATGAACTCTTAATTTCCAGGTGCAAATGGAACATTTGTCAACTGTCAAACATTTTTGACCACCAAAGCAGGCTTTGCTCATGTTGTGGAACCTCATTCTAGACTGATACTGTGCTGAAATATAAGCCTGTATGGTCTCACGACATGTTTAAGAATTTATTAATTTACTGATCCTCCTCTGAATCGCTAGATGTACTCCATGTGTTAACAGCAGCATCATAAACAAAATCAATATGTTCCCGGCTTGGTTTTGCTTCCCTATTTTCTGTTTTGTTCTGGTAATATCCCAAATACCAGAGAACAGAAGCCACATGTGCGCAACATCCCACGGTACGAGCTCCACTTCTGCACCCACAATACCATCCAGTGATTGGGTTCAGTCCTTGAGTATATTCAACCCTCATGTTATATGTTTTATTAGACGTGTGGTGATAACGTATCTGTGCTTTTAGAACACCATCTTCTTCTTTGTGTGCCATTATCTCATATGATCCATTGTCGTAAAAATGTTCATCTGTGTAGGATTTGGCTTGTTTCAGCTGGTATATACCAAGTTTCAAATCACTGAGTTCATCCACAGTCATCTCTGGGAAATGCTCAAGTTTCTCATCATCGATCTTTTTCCAAATAACCAGTTTTTTATCCCAGCCATTTTTTATCGCGCCTGCTATTAGCATGGCGCGATATAGGCGCCCGGTTTTCCGTCCGTCCGTTCGTCAAGGCGTCAACATTTGCGACCACCCTTGCGTTCACCCTAATGGTCAAGTTTATTTCTAAAGACCTATAAGAGCTTCATTAATGATACTTGGTACAAACTTGTATCTGGGGATGACAACTTAAATGCAAGCATCCATATTTGACCTTGACCTACATTTCATGGTTCACTGACTTTGTAAAACATTGCGACCACCCTAGCTTTCACCCTAATGGTCAAGTTTATTTCTCAAGAATTATAAGAGCTTTATTAATGATACTTGGTACAAACTTGGATCTTGGGATGGTAACTTAAATACAAGCATCCGTATTTAACCTTGACCTATATTTCATGGTTCACTGACTTTGTAAAATATTGCGGCCACCCTAATGGTCAAGTTTATTTCTCAAGATTTATAAGAGCTTCATTAATGATATTTGGTGCAAACTTGGATGGCAATTTAAACGCAAGCATCCATATTTGACCTTGACCTAAATTTCATGGTTCACTGACTTTGTAAAATATTGTGACCACCCTAGCGTTCACCGTAATGGTTAAGTTCATTTCTCAAGAATTATTAGAGCTTCATTAATGATACTTAGTACAAGCTTGCATTTGAGAATGGGATCTTTTGAGCAAGCATCTATGTTTGACCTTGACCTACATATCATGGTTCGATGACTTTGCGCCCCCACAGGCGGAATTCTTGTTACAACCTTATCCTGCAGCTTATTTGGAGTTTTTGATAGGGCCATCATTCTTCTAGCAATTACTTTGTCTGAATCTTTGCTTGTTACCAAAGGTGGTCTTAATGCATTGCACAATGAGCAAACAATCCTTACATTGTCGCCAACATATGGTATTTGACTATTGGGCATTGTGTTGCTAAGGGCTTTCCACTTTTTAATTCTCCCATTAGCTGATTAGACAACCCATCTCACCTTTGTAACTAGCCTTGACTCATTCACCTCTTCAGTCGTATGTTGCTTCTGAGATTTGTTTAGGAAGTGAGGCATATGAGAATTGATTCCAAAATCCCTTAGTATATCTATAGCATCCCTGAAGCTGCGGTCTACAATGAGAACATCATCTTCAAACCAGTCAGTAATATTTTCTGCATTAGTCTTTAACATATGTTGGGTAATCTTAGCATCTGTGTTTTTCCCATCTGCAAGATATGGTCCCATCACAGTCAAAATGTAGCCATCAATGGCCACAAGCATCATAGGTTTCAGCAAAGGCTGTCCTTTATGTACGGAATAAGAAATGAGTAGTTTCCACTCTTCTCAATATATATGTATGTTCCATCAGCCACTGCGATTGCAACATCAGAATTTGAATCCCCAAATGGGACATTTGCAATAGTTGATGTATGATTCAGGGATGTTAGAGAAATACTAAAGGGTTATGAAATCAATTCTCATATGCTTCACTTCCTAACCAAATCTCAGAAGCAATATACGACTGAAGAGGCGAATGATTCAAGGCTAGGTACAAGGTGAGATAGGTTGTCGAATCAGCTAATGGGAGAATTACAAAGTGGAAGGCCTTAGAAACATAATATCCAATAGTAAAATACCATATGTTGGCGACTATGTAAGAATTGTTTGCTCGTTTTACAATGTGTTTAGACCACAAGGACTAAACCCAATCACTGGATGGTACTGTTGGTGAAGAAGTGGTGCTTGTACCGTGGGATGTTGTGCTCATGTGCTTGCTAGCATGCACTATTAAATCAAATGACTTCTTTGTCCACATCTATCCAATTATATTTGCATGGAATCGGTTTATTCACTTCCAAATGAAGTTGTGAGTACTACAAACGGATAAATGCACTCTGATTTTTAAAAAAATGGGTAAAATCCAATTTCAGGGGCAGGTAACTCATTAAGTTTTATGAACTAACAATAATTCTGACATATACCTAGAATGACTATTACATCAACATTATATTTATGAAAGATCTTTGAAATAAGTTGAAAACTGTAAAGGTGTTGTGGTTTTTCGTAAAGTTGGGGAATAAAAATTACTAATATTTGGGTACAACGTACAAGCGCGTATAAACTCTTCTCTTGTTTGATATTTATAAGACTGTTATCACCGGCTGTTATGCCTAAAAGGGTAGTAAGCATACGACAAACATCGCCTTCAGTCATGCACTTTGAACAAAAATAATAGCATTTTTGTTGGTATACCCTTGATGGGGTGACATTACCCCACCCACTTTAATAGTGTATACAGCAAAAACCAGTGGACCAAAGAGTCTAAAAATTCACCATTAGACAGCCAATATGTACCAATTTGAAGCTACAAAGTTTAAAGGGAATCGGTTGTGGCCATGAAAATAGCCTTATAGAGACTGCTCCTTTAGTTCACGTGTCTGGTTGACATTTGCATATACCTTAAGGATCCAAAAGACTTTGGGGCTTGAACCCTAACAAAAAAGTACTGGTCAGAATTGAATTGTTACTGGTTACACGTCAAAAGACATTCATACACCAGGACCTGTGATGTGGGAAGTTTGTCCCTAGCTCTAACCAAAGAGGTAAATTTAGCTACACAGAAAGTCCTGCTCTTAATGCTCAGATGTGAGGGAGTAGCAGAAATAGGAGAAAAAAGAAAATAAAATAAGACAAACACTATTTTGAGGTGTAGCTCCAGATCAGACGGCTCCCATCTTATCAGGATCTACACCGTCACTCCGGTGCGTAAATTTACCGGAAAGGATCTGATTACCGGAAAGGACCCATACTTTTCTATTTTTTCCTATTTTTATTATTTTTCTTTATCTTTTTTATTCCTTGCTAGTTAATTCTTAAATAAATATTAAATAGCTATCATGTTGCCAGTCCATGAATACTGATCAAGTTGTTTCATTGCAAGATATGATCACTCACAATTATTTTTAGGTATATAATGGTCCTAATATTACACCACTTCATTCCAGCTGAAAATGTCTTCGTTTGCTTTATTTGGGGATAGTTACGTTCAGAGACATTTAAAACAAAATGTCATACACAAACTAACAGATGACGCTGTAACAAAGTCCGACAGAAATATAATCATTAACCGTATATTTGGCACAAATGGTATCGTTGATGCAGACGACACAATTTGTTTCGATGAAAAATGCAATGAATTTGAACAACAGCTAAAAACAAAACTTAACGAACCGGCGCGACAGGAAAAAATAAGCATAGACTGGACCAATAATAATTCGGAATCCATTAACCATGTCCTAAAGCAGGGCACAGATTGGAAGAAAAAACCACTGACGGACCTAGTTCGTTGCATTGAAGAAATTGTCGACGGACAATACAAAGACCTTCGGGGTACCCTCATAGGGACTGGTGAATTCAGACTTTCAGAAACCCACAAACATTTCCAAATTTCAAAAACTGAATGGGTATCAAAAAATGCTGATCAGAGAAGTAAGTTGTATAATCGCTTCAGAAAATTTGCTGTTAAGGATAAAAAGTATGTAACTTCTACGGACGGACAGAACATTGTAGTCGCGCCAAAAACTCTAGGGAAAAAACCAAAACAAGTTGACCGAAGACAGTGACACTTCCCAAGAAAGCCAAAAAAGTAGTCTCTAGTGACGACGAAAATTAACGTGAACTACATTACCTTGGTGTCATCTGACGTTACATCGACGTTGCTACGACGTCGTTAAATTAAAGAAAAGGAAAGTAGAAAAGAAAGCTGGCGCGCACGCCGTTCGTCGACGTTGAGGAGCCCTGCTTAGGGTAGGAGCGGTCAATTTCCTTTTCTTTTTTCCTATTCCTTAATTTTTCTCACTGTTATAACCTAATAATGTTTAATGTTTCTGTTTTTCTTTTGAATGGAATAGAATCTTAGCAATGTCGTATCAATGTCAATGCTACGTCGTGATGTACTGACGTTACATAGACGTTGCTACGACGTCGTTAAATTAAAGAAAAGGAAAGTAGAAAAGAAAGCTGGCGCGCACGCCGTTCCTCGACGAATAGGGTAGTAGTGGTCAGTTTACTTTTCTTTTTCTTCATTTTTTTTTCATAAAAAAATTTCCGGATTTTGTATCTTCACCGGCCAATGTATTTCCAATAAGAATATGTCGTATCAATGTCTGTGTAAAGCCCTGGCGTTACATTGACGTTGATGGGACGTTTCTTAGACGTCGTGAATGGAGGAAAAAAAACCGGCGTGCACGCCGTATTTCAATGTTGAGAGGCCCGCACAGGGTCAGACCTGAAAAGAAGAATAAGGAAGTTACAATGTGCATACTGCTATATACATGTAAATACATATGAGCCGGCACATGAATAAATCTACAATAAGATGAAACAAGAGGACCAAGCTAGCTTGGTCCTGTATCGCTCACCTGAGCTAACAGATTCAAAGTTTAAGGAAGTGCCAACCTTTACTGAAGGCTTTATGGGAGGACATGGTGATGACAGGGTATGCATTTTCTGAAAATCAAGTAGAATTTAACTCTATGATAAACAGGCTGACCTCACCGGTTTTCAAACTCATTCAAGCTTTTATTCCTGACTTGCTAAGAAGATCCTATCTAAACTGAAGTGGCTATGGTGATGACAAGTTCAAAAACAAGAGTTTTCAAACTCCTCCAAGCTTTCTGCCTGACTTCCTTGTTTGTAAGTTTCATGAAAATCCGTTCAAAACTAAAGGGGCAGCAGTGATAATAATGTCGAAAATAGGCATTTTCAGCAATCAAAGGCACTTCACTCTATGATAAATGTGCCGACTTGGCCGGTATTCGAACTCACCTGAGGTTTTATTCCCAGCCACCTTACATGTAAGTTTCAGAAAGATCCAATCAGACTTGGCCAGTATTCAAACTCATCCAAGATTTTATTCCCAGCCACCTCACATATAAGTTTCAGAAAGATCCGATCAAAACTGAAGGGGCTACGGTGATGACAAGGTCAAAATTTGGCATTTTTAGCAATCAAAGGGATGTTACTCTAAAATAAATGAACCGACTTGGCCAGTTTTCGAACTCATCTGAGGTTTCATCCCCAGCCACCTTACATATAAGTTTCAGAAAAATCCGATCAAAACTGAAGGGGCTACAGTAATGACAAGGTCAAAAATCAACATTTTCAGCCATCAAAGGGACAGAACTCTACGATAAATGGGCTGACTTGGCCTGTTTTCGAACTCATCCAAGATTTTATCCCCAGCCACCTTACATATAAGTTTCAGAAAGATCCGATCAAAACTGAAGGGGCTATGGTGATGACAAGGTCAAAAATCGGCATTTTCAACAATCAAAGGGACGGTAAATCAATGATAAATGGGCCATCTTGGCCGGTATTCAAACTCATCCTAGGTTTTATCTCCAGTCACCTTACATATAGGTTTCAGAAAGATTTGATCAAAACTGAAGGGGCTACGGTGATGACAAGGTAAAAAATCGACATTTTCAGCCATCAAAGGGACATAACTATATAGTTAATGGGGCAACTTGGCCGGTTTTCGAACTCATCCGAGGTTTTATCACCAGCCACCTTACATATAAGTTTCAGAAAGATCCGATCAAAACTGAAGGGGCTACAGTGTGGACAAGGTAAAAAATCAACATTTTCAGCAATCAAAGGGACCTAACTCTATGATAAATAGGCCACCTTTGCCGGTATGCGAACTCATCCGAGGCTTTATCCCCAGCCACCTTGCATATAAGTTTCAGAAAGATCCGATCAAAACTGAAGGGGCTACGGTGATGACAAGGTCAAAAATCGGCATTTTCAGCAATCAAAGGGACGTAACTCTATGATAAATCAGCGGACTTGGCCGGTTTTTGAACTCATCCGAGGTTTTATCCCCAGCCACATTACATATAAGTTTCAGAAAGATCCGATCAAAACTGAAGGGGCTACGGTGATGACACGGTCGAAAATGGGCATTTTCAGCAATCAAAGGGACGTAACTCTATGATAAATGGGCCGACTTGGCCGGTTTTCGAACTCATCCGAGTTTTTATCCCCAGTCACCTTACATATAAGTTTCAGAAAGATCCGATCAAAACTGAAGGCGCTACGGTGATGACAAGCATTTTCCCATAGTAAGTCTATGGGACCTTGTGGTTGCCATAGGAACCAAAGTTTTAGAGCGATTTCAAAAAAAAGTTTATGTCATCAATGCCCCACCAGAGGCATGCTACAGGTGAGAAATGATTGAGATCAGCCTGCAGGATACAGAGATATAGCTGCTCAAAAGTGTGGACGGACGACGGACGGACGACGGACGACCCACTATACTATAAGCTCCCCTGGAGCCTTCGGCCCAGGTGAGCTAAAAACCTACAATAACACCAGTGCGACGAGTAAAGACCCGTTGATCGTATTCTATAATAGGTACATGCGATCAGTGAATACTCTGATCAGACTGCGCGAATGCGCAGGCTGATCTGAGTCTTTGTTGGCCGCTCAATCCTTTTCGTGGATTTTTTTCATGCACTGGCTTGTATAT
This sequence comes from Lucinisca nassula, assembly GCA_963580285.1. Lineage (NCBI taxonomy): Eukaryota > Metazoa > Mollusca > Bivalvia > Lucinida > Lucinidae > Lucinisca > Lucinisca nassula. Next base: position 124,460,519 of record OY757017.1, read on the forward strand.
AACAATTTCTGTTGTTCATTAAAAATGAATAATGAATATGTGTTCCTATTTACTTATTGTCTTACGAAATGTGCGCCGTCGCCCTCCGAAGATTGAAGATATAGATTTACTGCATATTATGCAGACGCAGAGCTGCAAAACCACAAATGAGTACTGGTCAGCCAAGTCAACACTTTAAAGGTCATTTTAAAAAACTGAATACGTGATCCAAATGACTTAAGTTTGACACACTAAGAGCGCCCCCACCCACCGGGAATTGAAGAAATATAAGGACTGCATGATGTTCTAACGCAGAGCAGAGTTACAAGGACATGAAAACTGGTAAGCCCAGTCAACATTATTAAGGTCATTGAAAACTGAAAACATGTTACAAATGATGACACAAATGCGCCCCCGCCCCAGGGTTTGATTAAATATTGGGACTGCATGAAGTTCTTACACAGAGCTCAGGCTAAAACATACATTAGTACCGGTAAGCCCAGTCAATACTGTAAAGGTAATGTCGCGGCCGGTCAGTCTTGCGATCCACTTTTCTGGAGACAGAAACTGAAAGCTGCCCTTTCATGACTGGGTGAAACGAAGGGAATGGCTGGTTATTGAAATAATTACTCAGAGTTTAACAGCCCATTCGAACAATATTACGGTCATGTCAACCAGTTCAGTTGACCTATCCACACCTTTCCAGGGCCTGTGTATGCGTATGTGGTTATGTAGCGTAAAGTCTGTCGCCAGAAGCTGACAACTGCACTTCTTGGTCTAAATTAAAACAGTAAATAATATTTCATGGTCAAACTAGCAAATAGGTATAGATGCATAATATGTATCAGAATCAGAATCAGAATTGTTACTGGTGACACGTCAAATGACATTCATACACCAGGACCTGTGATATGGGAAGTTAGTCCCTAGCTCTAACCAAAGAAGTAAACTTAGCTACACAATCCTCAGCACCTTCAGCCGTCAAAATAATAGAATCGTGAAGGGCATTCCAATCTCTAATGGTTCGGGGGAAAAACGATTCTTTATAAATATCCGTTCTTGCAGTAAGGGTCTGAAACGTCATTGAATGGTGCTTTCTACAGTGCCTAGCCGAGGGAACAAGGTCATCTGTTGGAATGCTGGCAGCACCCTTAAGACCTTTGTATAAGAGTATGAGCCTACTGTCTCTTCTCCTTTTCTTGAGAGACTCCCATCTTAATTTTCCTAGAATTCCAGTCATGCTCCCAGTTTCAAAGCAATAACTTCCAGTTACAAATCTAGCAGCTCTATTCTGAACTTTTTCAATTCCTTCATTAAGGACCACTCCGCTTGGGTCCCAGATGCAACTACCATATTCCAAGATTGGGCGAACAAGTCCCCTGTATGCTGTCTCTATCACATCCTGAGGACACTGATGAAGATTTCGCCTCAGGAAACCAAGTGTTCTATTCGCCTTTGTACACATATTGCTAATGTGTGTATTCCACCTCAAATCGTGAGTGATTGTCACACCAAGGTATTTAATGGAATTCACATTTTCGAGGACCGTTCCCTCTAAGGTGTAAGAAGCCTCAACTTTATTTGATCTCTTCCTTGTTACCTGCATAATATTGCATTTAGCTGGTTGAAATCTCATGCCCCATTTTCTGGCCCAACATCCTAATCTATCTATGTCAGCCTGAAGTTTCAGTGAGTCATCTGTATCTCTAATTTCCCGGTAACAAACACAGTCATCTGCGAACAGTCTTATTTCTGAGTCAATGTCAGTGGAAATATCATTGATGTACAGGGAGAACAATAGAGGACCAAGAACAGTCCCTTGTGGGACTCCAGACAAAACTGGCGCCAGTACTGAAGATTCACCATTGACAACAACACGCTGTTTTCTGTAGCAAAGGAAGGAATCTATTCATTTAAGAGTCTTCCCACCAATTCCATAACCAAATAATTTGGATTTAAGTAGTTCATGAGGAGGGGTGTCAAAAGCCTTCTCAAAGTCCAGAATAAATGTGTCCACCTGCCCCCCTTTGTCCAGGATTTTTGCCCAATCATTAATAACCGTGCTCAACTGGGTTTCGCAACTATGCCTTTTCCTAAATGCATGTTGTCTCTCTGATTTCAAAAATCAACTTTTTTATGAGAAAAACCAAAAAAAAACATGTAGTATGTGGTTAACGATGAAAGCAGTGTAATTAGGGTGCATACAATAAAAAATATCATGAAATAGGGAGGAAACTGGGTAGAAACAGGTCCTTCTGGTAATCAGGTCCTTTCTGGTCCTTTCCGGTAAATTTACGCACCCCCGTCACTCAGTTTGTGACAGGTAACCTGATACCCAACCATATTAGTATTTCCACTGCTGAGGTGGAAACTTTATGTGACAATAACATAAAAGCATTGAATGATAGTTTCAGTCCTCCCAGTGACGAGGAAGAGGACTGGCACAATGAAACTACAGATACAACTCCTCAGGATAATTCCAACTCAACACAAGATGACTCACATGAATTAGAGACTCCTGATATCTTTGAGGAGGTAATAAACTTGAGGAAGTCCAATGTTAAAAGGCCTATCATTGGCCATTTGAACATAAACAGTATAAGGTATAAATTCCATGAGCTAAGACCAATATTTGATCAGAACTTAGCAGATATATTCTGTATCTCAGAAACAAAAATAGACAAGACTTTTAATGACAACATCTTTACTGTAGACGGTTACAAATTACAAAGGCGTGATCGCAACAGTCATGGCGGAGGTCTGATGTGTCTGTATCGTGCTGAGTTACCAATCAAACGCAGAAATGATCTTGAGTGCGATATGTTGGAAACTATTTGCCTTGAGTTTGTTCTCTGTAAAAGAAAATGGGCAATATTGTACATATACAGACCACCTGCCATGCCTGATGGAGATTTTGAACCCAAACTGTCCAATTTACTGGAAACTATCTTCATGAAATTTGACCATGTACTAATTATTGGAGACTGTAACTACAATATGCTTGATCAGTCCAAATGTAAAACTATGGTGTCTATTATGGACAATTTTAACTTAACTAACATGGTGAAAAAACCTACCTGTTATAAGAATATTGCAAATCCTTCCATTGTAGATATAATTTTAACTAATTCAGCTTCTTTTCTATGTAACTCAACTGTTCTAAACTGCAGCATAAGTGACTGCCATAGTATGATATTTACCTGTATTAGAGAGCAATGTAATCCTACCACTAAAAAAAGAGTAAATTTCAGGAGTTACAAAAATTTTGATGATGAAGTTTTTAACAAGGAATTGAGCACAGTGCCTTTTCAAATAGCTCACTGTTTTGATGATTTAGATGATATTTACTGGGCCCATAACAAACTTTTTACCGATATTTTAGATGAACACGCCCCAATTAAACACAAATATCCAAAAAAAGCCCCACCACCTTACATGAACTCTAAATACAGGAAAATAATATACCAAACAAGGCAAGAACACAACAGATATATTAAATATAGAAATAAGGAAAATTGGGAGGTATTCAGGAAACTTAGAAATCAGAAAACCAAAATTAAAAGGGAATCTATAAAAGTATATTTTTTGGAAAGATGTGGTGGTGGCCCTAAATCTAAGGATTTTTGGCCCACCATAAAGCCTTTTCTATCACAAAAATCTCTTCAGAAAAATTCCAGCGACATTATTCTAATGCAAAATGATACCTTGGTCTCTAACCAGCCTGAAGTTTGTACTCTATTAAATGATTTTTATATAAACATAGCTAAAAATATTGGAATTGACAGTCATACACAAGTAAATGAAGAACACCCAAGTGTCATACAGATCAAGCACCACAAACACACAGACACCACTTTTAGCTTCACACAGACTACCCCAGACATAATACAGAAACATCTTTATAACCTGAACCCTAAAAAAGCAACTGGAAATGACAACATCCCACCTAAAATCTTAAAATGTTCAGCAAAGGTCATCTCTGTACCTGTCTGCAACTTGATAAACACCATGATCAACACCAATAATTTCCCTACACCACTGAAAATGGCTCAAGTAACACCTGTTTTCAAAAAAGATGATCCCTTCACTATGAAAAATTATAGACCTGTCAGTATATTAAACACTATGTCAAAAATCTTTGAGAGAATCTTAAACGACCAGCTCAGCTTTTACTTCAGCAACATTTTTGATGATTTTTTAGGTGCTTTTAGGGCCGGATATGGTTGTCAGACGACTCTTCTGCGCCTAGCTGAGGATTGGAAGATAGCTCTGGACAAGAACGAGCATGTTGCTGCCATACTAATGGACCTGTCCAAGGCATTTGACTGCCTGCCTCATGATCTAATTATCCTCAAGCTGGGTGCATATGGGCTGTCTGGCGATGCATGCTCCCTCATCAAGAACTATCTCTCAAATAGAAAACAAATGGTTAAGATAGGGCAGTACCACAGCGATTGGCTTGAAACTTTGAAAGGAGTCCCACAGGGTTCCATTCTAGGTCCTATAATATTCAACATTTTTATGAACGACATTTTTTACTTCATCAAAGAATCTAAACTTTATAATTATGCAGATGATAATACTCTTTCTTTTAATCACACAGATTTGGATGTTTTAAAAAGTACTTTAGAAAATGAGAGCAAAATTTTAATAAACTGGTTCAGTATAAACCAGATGCAAGCTAATCCTGATAAGTTTCAAGCAATTGCTGTGGGAAAAAGCACTCATGAACAATTAACACAATTCAACTTAGACAATGTAAATATATCTTGTGAGAACAGTGTAAAATTACTGGGGGTGGATGTAGATTTTATGCTAAATTTTGATCAGCAGGTTACACGCGTATGCAAGAAAGCCGCTAACCAGTTAAATGTACTTTTAAGACTTAGAAAATTTCTTAATGCTGACAGTATGCTCTTAATTTTTAAATCATTTGTTAGATCTAACTTCAATTATTGTCCACTTGTATGGCACTTCTGCTCAAAAACTAATACTGAAAGATTAGAAAAACTCCAACACAGGGGTCTTAGGATTGTTTTTAATGATTTCAATGCCAGTTATGAAACTTTACTAGAGCAAGCCAATATGACAACTCTTCATCTTTCAAGAATCAAAATCATAGCTAGAGAATCTTTTAAATGTTTACATAGTTTATCACCTGTTTGTATCACTGACCTAGTTAATTTTAAAAATTCCAATTATTCTTTTAGATACCAGAATACAGCAGAAGTTCCAAGGGTTCGTACAGTGGCTTATGGTAAGCGTTCTTTCAGGTTTGAGGCAGCACAGGTGTGGAACGGCCTGCCGAATGACTTGAGGATTGTAGAAAACTACAAGGATTTCTGTAGGTTGCTTCGTACCTGGACCGGCTCAAGCTGTAAATGTGCAATGTGTTTGTAAACCTGCTTCTTGTATGTTATAACTATGTGCTAGTTGTGTTTTGTAGTGCTCGTCTTAATTTGAACCTGCTTCTTGTATGTTATAACTATGTGCTAGTTGTGTTTTGTAGTGCTCGTCCTAAATTGTCATCGCGAAAGCATGCCTGCTTTTTTTTTTTTTTTTAACCCCCAGAGCCCCGCCTCTGAACGCGGGGCTGGGGTGTTATATGCTATCTGTTGCCCTTATTACTGGTTGGCATAAACTGTGGGTGCTCGTTGGAGCCGCCTCAATGAGGCGGTTCTATTGAGTATCAACAAACAAAGAAGGAGAAAAAAAAAAATTTTTTTTTTTTGCATAAACTGCGGGTGCTCGTTGGAGCCGCCTCAACGAGGCGGTTCTACTGAGTATCATCATTTTTTTTTTTAACTGCATATATCTAATGTCAAATTTGTTTTAAAATCCCAGTAGGCGTGATTTCGGGATGACATGTGTACTTTGTTCTCTATGTGCATGCCAAGCTTCCTTTATGTTTGTATTGCTTGTTTTTCAATTGTGCTGTTCTAAATTGCATGCCAGTTCAATTACCCTTCCTGTGTGGGGATGCTGTCGGTCCTGTGTCAAATCCTATATATAGCCCAATCTGACAATTCATGTGATTCTATTAGCATTCACATTCTCAAATTTCTAATCCTTTTATTAAGGGGGGTGGGACGGCAGACAGGCCCCACTGCAGCCCCTATTTCAGTATTTTATGTCATTTATCCCAGTTTGCTTGCTGTGCTTGTTAGTTTTATTATTATTATTACTATTATTTTATTACTTTGTAGCCCTATATTGTATTTTGATTATCATTTCTTTATGCATATAATCATTAACTGTGCCTATCCATTTAATGTGCTTATTTTAGAACTCCCCCTATATAGATTATCTTATAGTTTAACAAGGTTTAGCTATCATAATTATATATATAACATTATTTTAATCATGTGTTTCTCTTACAGGCTGTTGTGTTAAATAGTTACGTTGTTTGTTAACCTAGTCGGTAAATAGCTCCTAGCTAATGTTCTCTCGTTATGTAAAAAACCGACTCAAAATAAAGATTCTTGTATCTTGTATCTTGTAGGTAATCAGCTGATCGAAGGACGAAACGTACTCGGGCGAAACCGGAGGCTGATTAGTTATTCAAAGTTACTACGAAAGATGTAACAATACCAATGCATACCTAAAAGTGTAGAAGATGTATTGATTAATCTTTGATTAATTTTTCGAAGCTGACACGGCTTTTTATTGGCGTTTATTTTACGTAAGCCTAAGAGAACGGTTCGTCGTAGGACACAGGAAGCCATATTGGGCAAGAAACGGAGCGCATGCGTGTGCTGTCCAGTGATACGGTTACCGTGCCTATCTTAGCCTGCTCGATGCCAAGGCGACGTTCAATGTTGTCTCTCGTAATAGCTTAATTAAGGAAACTATTCACCATTGGAATAGATGGTCAGTGTTGGAATCTGATATATCAGTTGCACCAAATGCAACCAGCTGTGTGAAGTAGAAAGGGTCCTTATTCAGTATGTTCAACAATGAGCAGGGTGTCCGCCAGGGCGGGATACTCGATCAGCACTGACTTTTACAAGGTGTACAATAACCCACTGCTTGGGTGGATATGTGATGCTGGCATCGGTGGAACCATAGGGAATATAATATGTGGAGCTCCTACTGTGGCTGACGATATGACTATGATGAGTGATACAGAGCGTGGACTGCATGAAATGGTCAATATGGGACTGGACTATAGCCAGATGGAGTTGTACTTACTCCAGCCAACTAAAAGCGTAGTGCTAACGGCTCACCCCAGCAGGTCCAAAACCTCTAAGGACTGAGTACAAATGGAAGCTTGGTGCTGATAGAATACCTGTAGTGGAGAACACTACTCATATAGAAGTGCTCCGATCTCAGTACCTCCAAGATCCAGCTGTGTTTGATAATAATGTCAAACAATCAAGACGAGCTATGTACAGTCTTATGCCGGCTGGCCTCCATGGGGCGAATGGCCTAGATCTGATGTCAGCAATACATGTCTTCTATATCTATGTACTAATGTACGGGCTAGAAGTTTCTATTCCAAGAGGGAAAAATCTAGAGACCCTAGAAGTCTTCCTTAGAACCTGTATCAAGCAATTGTTAACATTGCCAAAGAGTACCTCATCCCCAGCAATCTACATACTTTCGGGCATACTTCCGGTAGAAGCAACCATGCACAAACGGGCCCTCATTATGTATGGAGGAATTTGTCCGTCTGCTGATGAAACAGTTGAGATGATATTAGCATATAGGCAGCTGAGTGTCAAGACTGACAGCAGTAACAGCTGGTATATTGACATTAAAAACATCTTATTGAAGTATAGTATTCCATCTGCACTGGAATTGCTCAATAAACCACGCCCGAAACTCACCTGGAAACACCAAGTCCGTAACGCGGTTCATACCTATTGAAAAACCAAGATATTAGAACAAGCAAGACTCTACGGTTCACTTTGATTCTTGAATTTGTATGGTGTTGTCCCTGGCAAATGTCACCCGATATTACAAGCGGTTTCTAGAGAGGCAAGAGACGCATACAGGTTGAGGGTTCGACTGAAGGTAGCAACTGGAACATACATCCTCCAGACCAACAGAGCAGCGTTTAGCAATTATGCCAGTGGCTCGGAATGTTTGCTGTGCGGTGAGGCTGATGAAACAATACAGCACTTCTTATTGGAGTGCAAGGCCTTGAACGACGTACGCCATCCACTTGTACGAGATATAACTCACAACGTGGTGAAGCTCTGTCAAGATGAGGGGATCCAGGAATCCGGGATCGAGCTGGTGAACATTGTGGTGGACTGTAGTATCTTGCTGAATGTGTCCTGTTTAATTGGTATAGACGATATAAAGACTTCTGGTCGCTCAATGTTTGTGTTTATTTCTTTTTGGTGTCTTTGATGGGTGGAGTAAGTTAATTGTATCGATTCCTGATCTTTGCTATCAGAAACTTGAACTTTGTACTCAACCTGTGAAGGAAAAGAAAAGAGGCAAAAGTACTAACATTTCCCGAGTAGCTAGAGTCTGATGCATCTCCCCGGGTTGATATGTGTAAATAGATTTTCCAGTTTTGGGATATCGGTCCATACTCGATGGTAGTGTTCGAGGTGCTCCTATGAAGGAGGAAGTTACCACGATACAAGATACAAGTGGGATTTGGATATTCTGCGCCCGAGTCGTTTCGCCCCCAAACCATTTTCTCCCATTGCCGTTTCGTACTCAAGTCGTTTCCTCCATGGTCGTTTCCCTCCTAGTCGTTTCGCATCCCTGGTCGTTTCGTCCCCTGGTCGTTTCGCCCACTTTCCAAGGTAAAACTAATTTCTACTGTTGAAATTTTATTTCATCTTTTTTTTTTTAATTTGAAAGTTTATTCCCAATTCTACATTCCTTGTTTCTTCATCTCCATTATTTCTTCCAGCTAAGTATAGGTATATACATACACAACGTTTTTTAAGCTGTGATGTACTATCGCCCCATCTCTCATCCTTCTAGCAATCTTTACATCACCCCAATTTCAATTTTAAGTGTTTTTGACAAATAAGACTTTTTTATCATAGTACTCTAATCAACACCTGTCCTGCTGAATGAACTTAATCAATCACACCCACACCCGACCACCAGTCAATCAATCTGCTACAATATATTTCTTTAATTCATAGAATCACCTGACCATCAGTATTGATTCAGACCGGGTGATGTAAAAGCCCACTGATAAAGAGGTCGGGTTTGTTGGGGTCAGCAGGGCAAAAATCCTAAAAATTATGTCTGTAGGACCCACTGCATTCTTTGTAAATTTTAACAAATGTGTTTTACGATCCTGCAAGATGCCTAAAATGTGAGACAGGAGTGGCAAACAGTGAAGACCACAATCAGACTACACCTTCAGGGAATAGTCTGATCCGGGTCTGCACCATCTGTTAGGCCTGTCTTTCCCAATACCAGGATCATTGCGGTACATGCTGTATCTAAATAAACTATTTTCAGTTTAATATCATATGTTTGTTAATTAACTCTAATGAAGATGTTTTTATTCTGGCATGTGTTGCAAAACTTCTCCAAATACGTACCTGTGATGCGTTAATGCTGTGATGTTTATAAGCTGAATTTCAGAAAATAACTACTACTGTGCTAATTAAAATTCATGTTCTGATGCAAGAAGGTGGAATAAAAATATATCTTTTTCTGACTTAGAAAGATTATGTTGTCTCTTCCAGTACCTAATATTAGACTAACCATTTGTGGGGAATTTATTCTGCGTTTTATGAAGTTTGGAAATATATTTCTCATTTTGGTATTTTCGTTTTATTTGTGGAAAATCTTGTTTTATAAATAAAATACTAAGCTATCAAGAGTGTGTAATTTAATAAGTTATTATTTTGTTGTTTAGAAAACAAAACATTTTTTATGGTTAATTGAAAAGTTATACTGGCTTGAATTCTCAATTAATTCTGAAGAGCTAGCCAGAATGGCCCAATGGCCCTATATCGTTCACCTGTGTACCAGAAAATCATAAGTGTAGGAGACCACTTGACATTGCTACATACTAAATATCTGAGCTCTGGGCCTTATGGCTTTGGGGAAGATTTTTGATTTTTTTCCAGTATAAGTCCATAGGTCAATTTTGACCCAAAGGGCATGGTTGGCAGAATTTATGTAGGCGACCATTTTATGTTGCTATATACTATATATCTAAGGTCCGTACTTCATGGTTTCAGAGAAGAAGATTTTTAAAGCTTTTTTTCCATTATAAGTTTATTGGAGTTAAGAAGCCACAGGATTTGGCAATTTTGAACCCCAGGGGCAAGACTCAGACAGGATTCATGTAGGCAACAACTCCATGTTGCTACATGCTAAATACCTCAGCTCTGGGCCTTATTGTTTCACAGAAGAATATTTTTCAAGTTTTTTTTTTTCCATTTTAAGATTTTTGTCCGTTTTAAGTCCATCCATGGTAGGTAATGGGCCATGGATGTGGCCCATTCTGGACAAAGGGGCATGATTGGCAGATTTGATGTAGGTGACCTGGGCCCTGTGGTTCCAGGGAAGAAGATTTTTGGAAGCTTTTTTTCCATTAGGAGTCTATGGGAGCTAAGGGGCCCCGGGGCGTGGCCCATTTGGACCCCAGGGGCATGATTGGCATGATTTATGGAGGTGACCACTTACCGTTGCTACATGCTAAATATCTAAGCTCTGGGCCCTATGTTTTCAGAGAAGAAGATTTTGAAGCTTTTTTCTATTAGGAGTCTATGGGAGCTAAGGGGCCCTGGGGCGTGGCCACTTTGGACCCCAGGGGCATGATTGGCAGGATTTATATAGGTGACCACTTGCCGTTGCTACCTGCTAAATATCTAACCTCTGGGTCCTGTGGTTTCAGAGGAGAAGATTTTTGAAGCTTTTTTCCATTAGGAGTCTATGGGAGCTAAGGGGCTCCGGGACGTGGCCCATTTGGACCCAAGGGGCATGATTGGCAGGATTTATGTAGGTGACCACTTGCCGTTGCTATATGCTAAATATCTAAGCTCTGGGCCCTGTTGTTTCAGAGAAGAAGATTTTTGAAGCTTTTTTCCATTAGGAGTCTATGGGAGTTAAGGGGCCCCAGGGCGGGGCACATTTGGACCCCAGGGGCATGGTTGTCATGATTTATGTAGATGACCACTTGCCGTTGTTACATGCTAAATATCGGAGCTCTGGGCCCTGTGGTTTCAGAGAAGAAGATTTTGAAGCTTTTTTTTCCATTAAGAGTCTATGGGAGCTAAGGGGCCCCAGGGCGTGGCCCATTTGGACCCCAGGGGCATGGTTGGCAGGATTTATGTAGATGACCACTTGCCGTTGCTACATGCTAAATATCTAAGCTCTGGGCCCTATGTTTTCAGAGAAGAAGATTTTGAAGCTTTTTTCTATTAGGAGTCTATGGGAGCTAAGGGGCCCTGGGGCGTGGCCACTTTGGACCCCAGGGGCATGATTGGCAGGATTTATATAGGTGACCACTTGCCGTTGCTACCTGCTAAATATCTAACCTCTGGGTCCTGTGGTTTCAGAGGAGAAGATTTTTGAAGCTTTTTTCCATTAGGAGTCTATGGGAGCTAAGGGGCTCCGGGACGTGGCCCATTTGGACCCAAGGGGCATGATTGGCAGGATTTATGTAGGTGACCACTTGCCGTTGCTATATGCTAAATATCTAAGCTCTGGGCCCTGTTGTTTCAGAGAAGAAGATTTTTGAAGCTTTTTTTCCATTAGGAGTCTATGGGAGTTAAGGGGCCCCAGGGCGTGACCCATTTGGACCCCAGGGGCATGATTGGCATGATTTATGGAGGTGACCACTTACCGTTGCTACATGCTAAATATCTAAGCTCTGGGCCCTATGTTTTCAGAGAAGAAGATTTTGAAGCTTTTTTTCTATTAGGAGTCTATGGGAGCTAAGGGGCCCTGGGGCGTGGCCACTTTGGACCCCAGGGGCATGATTAGCAGGATTTTTAGGAGGCCTTCATGCGGACTGAACAAATTATTTGTCTAAATCGCGACGGAAGTAAGGGCGAGGATTGTGGCCCCCAGGGGCATGATTGGCAGGATTTATGTAGGTGAACACTTGCCGTTGCTATATGCTAAACATCTAAGCTCTTGACCCTGATATCTAAGCTTTCAGAGAAGAAGATTTTGAAGCTTTTTTCCATTAGGAGTCTATGGGAGCTATGGGGCCCTGGGGCGTGGCCACTTTGGACCCCAGGGGCATGATTGGCAGGATTTATGTAGGTGACCACTAGCCATTGCTACATGCTAAATATCTCAGGTCTGGGCCCTGTGGTTTCAGAGAAGAAGCTTTTTGGAGCTTTTTTCCATTGTGAGTCTATAGGAACTAAGGGGCCCTGGGGCGTGGCCCGTTTGGACCCTAGGGGCATGATTGGCAGGAATTTTGTAGGTAACCACTTGCCGTTGCTACATTGTAAATATCTAAGCTCTGGGCCCTGTGGTTTCAGAGAAGAAGATTTTTTAAATTTTTCCCATTATAAGTCTATGGGAGCTATATGTTGCCATGGCAACCAGAATTCCAATCTGATTAGCCCAAAAACCTTAAGCAGCCTTTCCCCCTACCTGATGATGCTTCACATGAAATTTGATCAAGATTGGCCATGTGGTATTAGAGATATACTTATTTGAAATTGTTTACGGACGCACGGACGGACGCACGCACGACGGACGACGGACAAAAAGTTATCACAAAAGCTCACCTTGTCACTACGTACAGGTGAGCTAATAAAAAAGCAAATGTATAATTGTTTCCGTTTCTGGGTTGCAAAAGGAGCATCTGTCATTTTCAACTTTATTGAACGAATTTAGATATGGCTAATGATTTCATTACCGTTATCCTTCCTTGCAATGTAATTTTTCTTCTTGACCAATTTTTAATAATATTTTTCCACCTTTTTGAGTACATCGGTTGCGTTTTGGTCCCATATGCCGAAAACCTCTGCAGTAAAAGTCACACCTAATATTTTAAAAGGTCCCTGGTTCCAGTCTAAATAATTTTCTTGGCATAACTTACGATTTGATCTTGACATTGACCCAATCCATATTGCTCTTGCTTTTTTTCTTCGTTTATTTTCAGTCCAGACATAGAGTAAAATGTTTTTAGTTTAATTAATGTATTTGTAAAGAGATATTTCTGAGCCATCTAAAAATAAAAAAAATATGTGTCGTCTGCATATTGATTCAATTTATACTCTTTGTTTTCTATAGCAATGTCATCTATAAGATTGTCTTTTCTAATCATATGACTTAATACCTCAGCACAGAGAAGAAAATATATGAAGATATAGGATCTCCTTGTCTACATCCTCTTTGTAATCCAAAATACTCTGTCATGTGACCATTTTGTAAAATACATGACTCAGAGCCGGTTTGAAAAAATCTTATCCAATGTTGAAAAGAAGGTCCAAAATTAAAATAATTGAGTGTTTTGTGTATAAATTTCCAGGATACTGAATCAAAAGCTTGTTTGAAATCAATAGAGAGTATTAAGCCAGGTAGTTGTTGTTGTTTTGTCTAAAAAAATGTCAAGGATTAGTCGTATATTTTCTCCTATAAATCTCCCAGAAATAAATCCTTATGATCGTCATGTATAAGTTTGTATAAAATAGTTTTAAGACGCGAGGCGATAACGCTAGAAGCTAACTTATAGATAACATTAAGTAGCGAAATGGGTGTCCAGTTCTTCAGATCAAAAGGTGATTTGTTTGGTTTTGGCAGACAAGTAGTAATACCTTGTTTTGGGGGTAATTGATAAGGAGCCCGTTCTATATCCATAGTTTAGTGACTTTAATATGAAGATTTTTAAATCAGTGCAAAAAAAAAAAATAAATGAAAAATTGAAAAATTCTGCAGTGTATCCGTCATTTCCTGAAGGTTTTGAATTTTTCATATTTTTCATTGCATCTGCAAGCTCTGTACATTTTATTTCTCCTTCCAGTAATGCAGCCTCATTTTCAGTTAGTTCATAATGATTTTCTCCCAGCTTGGATTCAATTGGAGTGTCATCTATCTGATTATTCTCGCTATACAGGTGTTTGAAATATGTTTTCTGACTATCCAAGATTTCTTCTGTATTTAAACATTCTTGACCATTGTCCTCTATTATTTTAGTTATCACTTTATTTGTAAAATTTCTCTTTTCGAGATTCAAAAAGTATCCGGAAAGCCTTTCTCATCATGTAAGTTTCGAAATATATCAATTTAGTTGTCTTCTTCTATAAGTTTTAAGTAGAAGTAAAACAAAGATCAGGAATTGATACAATTAACTTACTCCACCCATCAAAGACACCAAAGGGAAAGAAACAAAAACATTAAGCGACCAGACCATAATGGAAACCTAAACAAAGGAAGGCCATAAGGACAGTTACTTTCCCACAAAATGACCATTTGGCCATCCAAAATAAACAAAACACAAGTGATACACACGGTAAGTAACAAGCAACACTATAAATAAACCGCCACAGAAGAACCGCCTTGGAACGGTCAGTGGAATGATTTCCACTGGGGGGCTTAAATCGATTTTACGTGGCCACAATCCTCGCCCTTACTTCCGTCGCGATTTAGACAAATAATTTATTCAGTCCGCATGAAGGCCTCCTAACTCATCAGTGCAACATCTCCGTGAACACAAAAATCAAAGAACCACAGAGGTGAGACAACGGTGAGGACTCGACAGCAAGAAACCACTGAAATGCTGGAGCAAAAGAAAACCAACAGTTAGACTCCGATGGGCCCGACCAGAGACAGAGCATCAGGCACCAACCAACATTACCTTGAATTAGATCTCTCTATTTCTCGATAAGCCTTTACGTTGAAGCCGTCATAGAATCTGAGGCCTGACCCACCGGCGTGCAATTAAAGAGGGAAGCAAAGTTGCCAACCGTGAATGGGTTAACTACCATGCATGCAGTCTGTCGTATAACATCCATGTTGTACCCAATCTTTTTATATCGAATAATGATTTTACGAAAGTTGGTGCTGAAGTCAAGGCGGTTATATATTTTTCTGAATTTATATACTAAGTCACCATAAAATTCGGGTTCCGATAGACCTTGTTGCAGAAGAGATTTAAGTCCAATATTGAATTTTGAAATTAAATCAGAATGGCGTCTATAAAATTTTGAAAAGGCTTTGCGTAGTTTATGGTACCGATAACCTTGATTAAGGAGTTTAGCCGTTAATAATTTATTACGAGTGTTTAAGTCAGTTACATGACTACACACTCTAGCAAATCGAATTAATTGCGAAATATAAACGCCATAGGATGGCACACGAGGAACATCACCATCCAAAAAAGGAAAATTTACAATCTCAAAATCAAAGTCATCGCGTTTATCATAAATTTTGCACGAAACAAATCCATCTACAATAGATAGATGTAAATCCAAAAACGGGGCCTCGGTATCAGAAGAATTTGCTTTATTTAACTGAAGTTCTGGGGGGTAAATCTGACTGATCAAACCATCGAAATAGGTATTATCAATATTTAATAAATCATCTTAATATCTAGAAGTGGAGCTAAAAGCTTCAATAATTTCAGATTGGTTATCAATGGAAAGCGACAACATGAAGTCTCTTTCATAACAATACAAGAACAGATCAGCCACAAGAGGTGCGCAATTCGTATCCATCGGAATACCCACAATTTGTCTAAATAACTTAGTACCGAATCGAATATAAATATTGTCAAGTAGAAAGGTGAGGGCATCACACACTTTCTGACATGACCAAAGTGTATAATTCTTATGCTCTTTAGAAGTGAAAAATGCATTTCTGACATTAAATGCAAGATAGAGAGAATCTTCTCTGTGAAAAGCCCATTCAATTAAATCATTACGCTTTTCTTTTATAAGATTATGAGGAAGTGTAGTGTAAAGGGTGGAAAAATCGTAAGTAGACAGACTTGAAGCACGAAAATGTCTGGATTTCAATTTATTTAAAAAGTAGAAGTAAAACAAAGATCAGGAATTGATACAATTAACTTACTCCACCCATAAAAGACACCAAAGGGAAACCTCATTCGAATTTTTTATAGACCAAAACAGATTTCTTCCTGATCTTTCAAAGTAGAAGTAAAACTTTATCACAATATTTAATTACATGCGTTTTAATAGCAGTAAGACAGGAAGTTAATAATTTAGAAAGTTCAGTGGTAGTGCAGGAGCTAGAATTTGCAATAAACCGTGCTTTGTAAGGTCTTTTATGAAGTTTTGGTAACCAGTATAGCGTAGGAAGCTTGTCTTGGCCTTCGTTAACACACACAGCAAACTTGTTGGCTGAAAACTTCTGCTCTTGCTCTCGGACTATTTATATTCCGATAATTTTCGGTATCCATACCAGGATTCAGAACTAGATTCCAGTCACCGCAAATTACGACAGTTTCATTTCCAAAATATAATATTTTTTTGTTTGAATTTATTTTAGAAATTTGGCCTATCTTCCTTTGGTCCATACATGCTTGCTAGAGTTATTTTCTTTGTGAGGATTTTTAATTCCGTTATTATGAAATTACCGTCTGGATCAGTTTCAATTCGTCCTAGGTCACAAGAAAAGTTATTATTTATCAAAACCATGACACCTCTGCTGGCATTTATGCCATCTTTAGTGCCCAAGACAAGATTATAGCCCCATTCTGATTTTACAAAGGTGTTCATGTTTTTGTCAATATGCACATCCTGTAAGCATGCTATATTGTATTTTTTGAACGAATGTACTGAAACAGGTCTCTCCTTTTTTGCATATTTTCAGACCTCGACAATTTTGGGAAAAGACAGTTATCAAATTAACCATACTTATTGTTCGAAGTAAGCCACACTGAATCCGTATTTTTTTACATTTATGAAGAAGTCACGCACGACAATACCAGACAACAGTTTAAACAATGAAACAACAAAAATATAAGACAAAAAAATTGTGGCATAATGCACACAAATAACAGAAATTTTAGCTCTTGAAATGCTTGCAATTATTTAAATTGCAGTATGTTAAATACTATATGGAATTTATACCTGTTATCAAAGTACATAGTACGCCATAATATATGCTTGCCACTAAAGAAAAGGTCCTGTATAATCAATAATCTTTCCAATGGGCAGATGCAGCCATCCTGCAGTGCCGGTCTAAGCTGCAAGTGTATTGTTTAGTTTATATGTACTACTCACAGTATCTTTACTTTACTGGTGTCCACTTGATGATCACTGATTTGAACGAAATCCAGGCTATAGTTATTAATAGCCATGCTGGTCTTATCATAATCAGGTCATAGTGTTGTGTACATAGGGTCCGGAGTCTCCGGACTGGCCCTATGTGTTGAGTTTAACAAACAACATATACCCGGATCAGATGCCACAAAGTGTGTTATCCGTTAAGGGTCCACACTGTTTTCTTAAGATACAGGAGTTCATGTGTTAAAACGAAAACATCCCGATTCCCTTTTCTGGCCAATCTCCCCAGTCTACCCTCGTTTACAATTAACTCATCAGTGCTGTCAGTGCTTTGATAAGATAAAGGACTAGATTTGTGTGCCAAGTCTAGAGTGATTCAAACTCGAGTAATACATGGTTGATGTAAATTCTTAACCTGGAGTCCATCAATAAAGCACACATAGTAGATGGACTGATATACATTTATATATAATTTTTAACTCCTGTCCTGCTGAAAATTGCTACCCCTACAATTTAAAAAAGCCAAGATCGAGTTTAGCTGCCATCTGATCAGGAACTTCAACTTTGCCACTCAGCCAGCAACCCAAAGTGAAAACACAAAATCAAGCAACCTGATTTGCTGTCAGTCGAAAAGGGTGTGGCAATGTTTTATTCAGAACGACAACAGTTACCTTTTTCAACTGAATGGCATTATATAGCACTATATATAGCAATAAGTACATTTCAAATTTTGAAGGTGTCTGGCTGAGTTTCAGTAAAGAATTAGAGTGGTTAGTCGGTCTGCAAATAGTGAAGGCCCCAGTAGAAAGTAGAAGTAAAGCAAAGATCAGGAATCGATACAATTAACTTACTCCACCCACCAAAGACACCAAAGAGACACAAACATTAAGCGACCAGACCATAATGGAAACCTAAACAAAGGAAGGCCATAAGGACAGTTACTTTCCCACAAAATGGCCATATGGCCATCCAAAATAAAAAGACACAAGTGATACACACAGTAAGTAACAAACAACAACATAAATAAATCGCCACAGAAGAACCGCCTTGGAACGGTCAGTGGAAAGATTTCCACTGGGGGGCTAAAATCGGTTTTACGTGGCCACAATCCTCGCCCTTACTTCCGTCGCGATTTAGACAAATAATTTGTTCAGTCCGCATGAAGGCCTCCTAACTCATCAGTGCAACATCTCCGTGAACACAAATAATCAAAGAACCACAGAGGTGAGACAACGGTGAGGACTCGAAAGCAAGAAACCACTGAAATGCTGGAGCAAAAGAAAACCAACAGTTAGATTCCGATGGGCCCGACCAGAGACAGAGCATCAGGCACCAACCAACATTACCTTGAATTAGATCTCTCTAATTCTCAATAAGCCTTTACGTTGGAACCGTCATAGAATCTGAGGCCTGACCCACCGGCGTGCAATTAAAGAGGAAAGCAAAGTTACCAACCGTGATTGGGTTAACTACCATGCATGCAGTCTGTCTTATAATATCCATGTTGTACCCAATCTTTTTATATCGAAGAAAGATTTTACGAAATTGGGTGCTAAAGTCATTGCGGTTATATATTTTTCTGAATTTATGTACTAAGTCACCATAAAATTTGGGTTCCGATAGACCTTGTTGCAGAAGAGATTTAAGTCCAATATTGAATTTTGAAATTAAATCAGAATTGCGTCTATAAAATTTTGAAAAGGCTTTGCGTAGTTTATGGTACCGATAACCCTGATTAAGGAGTTTAGCCGTTAATAATTTATTACGAGTGTTGAAGTCAGTAACATGACTACACACTCTAGCAAATCGAATTAATTGCGAAATATAAACGCCATAGGATGGCGCACGAGGAACATCACCATCCAAAAAAGGAAAATTTACAATCTCAAAATCAAAGTCATCGCGTTTATCATAAATTTTGCACGAAACAAACCCATCTACAATATAAAAATGTCAATCCAAAAAACGGGGCCTCGGTATCAGAAGAATTTGCTTTATTTAACTGAAGTTCTGGGGGGTAAATCTGACTGATCAAACCATCGAAATAGGTATTATCAATATTTAATAAATCATCTAAATATCTAGAAGTGGAGCTAAAATCTTCAATAATTTCAGATTGTTTATCAATGGAAAGCGACATCATGAAGTCTCTTTCGTAACAATACAAGAATAGATCAGCCACATGAGGTGCGCAATTCGTATCCATCGGAATGCCCACAATTTGTCTAAATTACTTAGTACCGAATCTAATATAAATATTGTCAAGTAGAAAGGTGAGGGCATCACACACTTTCTGACATGACCAAAGTGTATAATTCGTTTGCTCTTTAGAAGGGAAAAATGCATTTCTGACATAACATGCAAGATAGAGAGAATCTTCTCTGTGAAAAGCCCATTCAATTAAATCATTAAGCTTTTCTTTTATAAGATTATGAGGAAGTGTAGTGTAAAGAGTGGAAAAATCGTAAGTAGACAAACTTGAAGCATGAAAATGTCTGGATTTCAATTTATTTAAAACCTCATTCGAATTTTTTATAAACCAAAACAGATTTCTTCCTGATCTTTCAAAGACTTTATCACACTATTTAATCACATACGTTTTAATAGCAGTAAGACAGGAAGTTAATAATTTAGAAAGTTCAGCGGTAGTGCAAGAGCTAGAATTTGCAATAAACCGTTCTTTGAAAGGTCTTTTATGAAGTTTTGGTACCAGTCTTTTATGAAGTTTTGGTACCCAGAACCCCACATTATGTGGTGCCTAATCCGGGTCCACACCGTATGCAAGTGTCCTGTTTGAAGCGGATCAACCGAAAAAAACTCATACTGATAATTAGGCAAGCTTCAAATTACATGTCTGAATATGGCATAAGTCCCAGTGAATACCCTAGGTTTCTTTAGTTCGTTTATGATTTATGATTTGAGCCGCCTCATAAGAAAACTGGTCTTCGGGATTCGCAACCAGGCAATTGATACAGACTAAGCGCACCCAGCCACACAGGCCAGCAACAGTCCCAAAGTCCGGGACGCAATGAACACACAGGTGCAAAACCGACAGCGTGTATGCGCAGACCAATATTCACCTCTGTCATTTGCAAATGACATTAGACAGGTTTTTCCATGATGTTGCTCATTTTAGATAATAATGCATATTATTTTTGAATGATACACATTCACACACTTTCACTCAGTGGTATCCAGAAAGAGAAAGTTCCAATTTATGTTTCAGATTAATCTGCAGTTTAGTTTTTCAACTTCTATTCATCTTTAACAGGACAGAGGTGAGAAGAGGACCATTCCTATCAAGATTGAATGAAATTGTTCCAGGGGTATAGGCGGCCCCCGCCCATCGGGGCTTAAAGAAATATATGGGCTGCATGATGCTTCCACGCAGAGCTGAATCCGACCCACATACGAGTACTGGTAAACCGCTTAGAGGATCACAGCCTGCCCACGCAAATCGGTGTGTGTCGGACCGTCCATGCTTATAAACCCTATTGGTTTCATTGGGCGACAGGGCTTGAGATGTCATTTCATCTCAATGTCGGGTAAAAGTCCCACAAAATTGGAAGCAACGTCTCCAAAATGATCTTTACAGTGTTGACGGGGACGTTAAACCTCAAATCAAACAAACAAAACAAATCCAGGGGTATAGGAGGTGTTGACTTTAAGTATTTTTTTTCTATTTTTAGATCTGACGGCCATGTCGTTCATCAGACCAGAATTATTTTAGCTATTCTGGTAGGCAGTATTTCTGTTAAGTTTAAGCTTAATTTGCCCAAGGGTGTAGGAGTTAGCATTTAAAGCAAATTGTTGACGGTTTTCTATTTTTAACTCTGGCGGCAATTTTGCTCATTGGAGCGAAATAGCTTTAGCTTTAGCAAGTTTGTTAAAGGGTCACCTATGCAACATTCATATAACGCTTAAATGAAATTGGCTCAGGGGTTTAGGTGAAGTAGTTGTTTAAAGATTTTTCTATGTTTAGCTCTGGTGGCCATCTTGTTCATCGGTGTGGAACGAGTTAAGCTCTCTTAGTAGAGGGTCACATAAACAACATTCCTATGAATTTTGAATCAATTTGGCGTTGTGGTATGGGAGGAGTAGTCATTTAAATATTTTATATTTTTAGCTCTGGCGGCCATCTTTCCAGCTAGCAAAGACAAATTTTAGAACGTTTCAAAAAACGTTAAAAACAGGGTTTATGAACGTTTAAATAACGTTTATATGGATTTTTTACGTCGCACGGGCGTTTTTGAAAAACGTTCATTAAACGTTCAAAAACGTTTTCCCACCAACAGCTAAGGTCATACGGAGACAGGACCTGATTATGAAGACTTATCCGAAAGTCTGATAAGTATTTTAATAATAATAAGTGTTAACTATAATCATGATAATTATAGCAAAACATATTAATTTGCCAGTATTAAAGGTTTTTAGCTAATTACGGCGAATACAGTACGTGTATATAATCTTTAAACATGGGACTCATAACAAAGACAGTGTTCAATACTGTCATTAACCCATTATTAACCTGAAAACCAAAAATGGGTAATTGGCAAACAGTGAGGGACCAGATCAGATGTCGCAAAGCACGTCGTCTGATCATGGCCTACACAGTTTGCCATTTTCAAAATAAATTTTGAAGAAAACACAATCTGACACCTCTAAATTTTTAAATGGACTCCTGCTCTATATAAGGAGGAAGATTCCATTTGGTACAAAAAGGGTCAATGCATCATCTTTACTGAGAACATAAATAGTACCACTTCATTTCACATTAAAATTAGCCTTTTAACAACTTAAAGACCATTCCAACTTCATATTGTAGACTTTTGGTTTGTATTGAAGTTTAACGGCCCAACACTAGTTTAGGTCATTTTTAAGCCGGTCAGTTTACCTATCCACATGGGCAGGCTAGGTAAGCGGTGAACCAGTACGGTGCACATTCTTTCACCATAAACTCACAACTTATTGAATCAGTGGAAGAGGAAAAGATTTCATGATCAATCTCTACGAAAGAATGTTGCAGACCCCAGCAGGTATTAAACCCGCGTCCCCCTGATCACCAGTCAGACGCGCATCCGACTTAGCTACCGAGTTGGGCTAATATGCAATAACCCAAAATTTATGAAAATTACTCATTTTCTTCATTCTCATAAGTTCCTTGATTTCACGATCATCACATTATGATTTGTAAACATTATTTTTTGTGGTAATTGCACTAACTATTATTGCTGGTTTATTTTGCATCAGAAACTTTGCATTCAATTAACAGTATTTCAATAGATGTCTTTACAGAAGAATAAAATAAAGTCATATTTGACAATTAAATGTTTGTTTGATTTGATGTTTAACGTCCCCGTCAACAAAGTAAAGGTCTTTTGGAGACGTTGCTTCCAATTTGGTGGGACTTTTACCCGACATTGAGATGAAATGACAGCTCAAGCCCTGTCGCCCAATAAAACCAATAGGATTTATAAACATGGACGGTCCGACACCCCTACTGCTTTGCCTGGGCAGGCTTAGATCCTCTAAGCGGTTTTATATTACCAGTACTCGTGTGCGGGTCGGTTTCAGCTCTGCGTGGAAGCATCATGCAGCCCATCTATTTCTTCAAGCCCCGATGGGCGGGGGCCGAGACAATTTAATGTAGCACATAGCTTTGTTTTCTGTTGCAAAAATCAGTTCTTATGGTGGTTTGGTTAAAAGTGGACATTTCAAAGCTACAGATAAGAAGGAGTAACAATGATTTTCCTTAAAATTTTCCTTTGGAAAATACATCTTGTGGTTAATTGTAACATTTGATTAAATTTAGCAGTTCAAACAGTTAACTACATTATATCTTTATTTTAAAAATAATAAAATATATTGTAAATTTATGTCTGCACACTGGACGTGTGGGGGACACATTGTTATGTCCCCCATCGGAGGGGAGGGGGACATATTGTTATGTCCCCCCACCGGAGGGGAGGGGGACATATTGTTTTTGGTGCGGATCCCAATTGCGTTGGCGTCATAGTCGGCGTAGCCTGTTTGAAGCAAAATATCTCCTGAACCTATGAATGGATTTTGACCAAACTTGCATTGACACATCACTATGATAGTGGAAAACAGTCCTTAGGTCATGATGACCTTCACCTCATTTTCAAGGTAACAGCGACCCAAAAACCGTCATTTTTGGGTCAAAAATGGCTTACTGCACGCTATCTCATTAACATATTGAATAATTTTTTATTCAAACTTGATATAATATATCATTACAACAAACCGCAGATTTGATTAAATTTTGGTGACGTTGACCTCCTTTTCAAGGTCACAGCGACCAAAAAAAAGTCATTTTTTGGCCAAAAATGGCTTGTCTGCACTCTATATCATTAACGAATTGAGTAATTTTAGTCAAACTTAATACAATATATCAGTACAACAAACCGCAGATGTGATTAGATTTTGGTGACCTTGACCTCATTTTGAAGGTCACAGCGACCGAAAGATAGTCATATTTGGCCCAAAAATGGCTTGTCTGCACTCTATCTTATTAATGAATCGAGTAATTTTAGTCAGCAATATAGCATTACAACGTACCGCAGATTTTGTTAGATTTTGGTGACATTGACCTTATTTTCAAGGTCACAGCGACCCAAAAACAGTCATTTTTGAGCCAAAAATGGCTTGTTTGCACTGTATCTCATTAACAAATTGACTGATTTTAGTCAAACGTGGTACAATATTGTAGCCCTCCGACCCTTTGCTCAGCTTTGTTAGAGATACGTCAGGAGGTCAGGATTTGCTTTGGCCGAGCTATCGCTGTCAAAGGAGTCGGAACATTACATGAAAAACCAGGATTCCATTATCCATCCTGATTTGTTGTGGGTTCGGGCAAGGGACATGGTAGACTCAAGATTAATTTACACTCAACAGATTTTTAATGGACAAGCATAGGATTTAAACAACGATTTTTACAAGATATTTAAATTAAGAAACTCACATTAACTATGTGCAACATTAATTTATTTCTCGATAGAACTCATACAACAATAATTTCGGACGAGATATAATAAAAACTGGACAATTTCTGACACGTTCTCCCAAATTTCCTTGTGCAAGGAATTCTCTTAAGTTAAAAAGCTTTAACCACGACTCGCTGGACGATTCTCCAGTTCTCAGAGTCCGTAATCATCGCTTAATACCAGAAATGAAGTTAAGGGATGAAATCCGGGGTATGTCCCGAAATTCGGGTAAACCGGTCAAAATCTGGGAAAGCTTCCAAAATCTGGGAAAGCTTCCAAAATCTGGGAAAGCTTTATAAAAACTGGGAAAATCATCAAACACAGAGACTTATCACACTGGTATGTTCCATAGGAACCCTCTCCAGGTCTATTCTCCACTCTGAAATCCGGGAAATAAGTTTTGCCCGATTTTCTATACCTCTCTCATGGTGCTTTTCCCAATTTTCTCGACCTTGCCACTTGAACAGTCTGGCTACTGGTGCCGAACGCTGCGTTGCACCGGGTATTTATACTCTCTGGGTTGCTAGGTTGGGGGCACGTGCATTCTATTCTATCCAAGGTAATACCTTAGGAGAACCACTCCGATTGGTCGGCTTGCCATCTATGAACCAATCGAAGCGGTCGTTCCTAAAAGGAAATTCAACATGGCGGCGGGAGAACTTTACAGAATTGTAAACAGTAGAAAAACTTGGATTTTAACTTATAACACTCTTTTTAAAAGGTAATTATTGTCCAGAGACATTGTTTATGTATTGCCTCAATTGTCTGTTCAGCCGATACATGCCTTAATGGGCACAATTACTTGTACGGATCGTAAACAACAGAAATGACAGACGGTGCAATTTGTCAACATTGAATCCCTTTGTCGTACGGATGAAATGAGAGAAACTAGCCTGAGTGTGCAACACATTCGACTGATTCCACACTCAGAGTCAAGTTAACTCTACTTGCAGGGTACTATAGTGATCCAGACATTCAGGCTTTATACTTCCTGAACAATACTGATGGGGGCTGATATGTTACACTACCCCCACCCTAGAAAAAAAATTGGTCCCCAATTAAAATTAAAGCTAAATTAAGCCACCAATCAGTTTGTATCACTTAACCAAAATATGTTCCGTATATTAATGTTCTGTCATTTTTGTGTCATGTTCCATACACTAAGGAATGCAGCATAATCAGGACCTTCAGCTTTCTAAAAGTTGGTAGCACCAATTTTCAGAAAGCGTGAGGGGTGTCTGTACCAAAATGGGGGAACCCAAACACTGTATATTACTTGAAGTTATTGAGAACTGTAGTTTTTTGGGGAAACTGCACTGTGATTTATCACTTGGATAATGTTGCATTCCTTACATATGTAGTCATTGTTTTTTTTTTTCTTCAACAGGCATGCCATGAAGAATAGAGTCCTTCACGATTAATTTTGTTTGGCAACCCTACAGGCAACACAAGAATCTGTATAGCCAGTACTAGATTGCAGTTAATGAACCACAAATTCACCAATGCCTTCAATAGGAATAAATCATTTTATTCTGTGTATACTTGTGCCAGCACCACCGCTGCTAATACAAGTATACACTCCTAGAAATGGGATAAACAATGGTGAATCTATAGTTCGGGAAGATCATAAATAGTAATCAATTCTGTGTTTACATACAGAATCACGGCATCGTTTCATTGTTCATATTTATGTGAATAAACATCTAAACGTAGTTTCATAGTTTCTTATTTTAAGTTAGTTCGATCTGTTTATAACTTCATAAAGCTCTTATTAAAGAGTCCACATGTGTTAGCTCTTGTTCAGAGTCATATATATGCCTATTTTGTAATTAATTTTCACACTTTCTTGCATTATGCGCAAGTAAAAGTTGCCTAGTTAATTTAAATTTACTTTAAAGTACTTTAAAGTTTACCTGTATATAGACAGTATTTAGAAACAACTGTTTATTATCACCTAGAAGACCAAAAGCACACCATTTTGGTCACCATCGTCCTTGTTTATTTACAGCTGACATCTTCAACTTTGGAACCGTTTTCCTGAAAGGCTGACATCTATAGCCATGGAACAGTTTTCGTTAAAGGCTGACTTTTTCAGCCATTGAACCAATTTCATTAAAGGCTGACATCTTCAGCCATGGATCAGTTTTCCTTAAAGGCTGACATCTTCAGCCATGGATCAGTTTTCCTTAAAGGCTGACCTCTTCAGCCATGGATCAGTCTCAGTACAGTATAGTACTTGTAGTGTTTTCTCTACGTCGGTGTTCGAAGTACATACGTCTCTCCTGTAGGTGTTTTGTACAGAAGAGGAGATGTAATCAAATATAGCCCTGAGCATTGCTTTCCCTTCTTCACCATTTATGCAGTTGTAATCTTTGTTTGTGGATTTTCCTGTGCATCTCTTTCTCAGCAGGAGGATGTGCATCTTTTTCTCAACAGGAGGATAACCCAAGCCATGCAATACCAGTCAGTTTTGTAATCTTTGATTGTGAATTTTTCTGAGCATTTTTTTTTTAACGGTGTTTGGGGGAAGGGTTCATGGAGCTTTAGATATGTATAGATGTATCAGAATATAGGTATCCTTAAGGTTTATTAGGTATTATATCCTCTCTATTATTATTGTTCTCACCCTCACCATTGTCCATACTTGGGTTAGAGACTGACATGTCCCCCACCGTCACTGTCACAATTTCATCCATTCATCAACACTCAAACTTATGCTGTTTTACATTCAAATTATTTCTTTTTGCGTTAAGTAAACTTGGGACATGATTAAAAGATACAGCTACTGCCTTGAAAATGTAAATGATTGTAAACTAATTTGTGCCCTTTACATTCATACTACCTTTCATTTACAGTCAAACCCACTCACTCTCTTTTTTTGTGTGTGTTTTTTTTTTACACTCCCTGTCACTCATCCAGTCCAACTTCTCCTCTCAGCTTCCTGTCTATCATGTTTATTAATCTCTCGCACTCAAAAAATTTCGCTTCCACTCGTAAATTCAATAACTGCTCAATATTTCGGGGTAGGACTTCGCCAGTTCGGATAAAGTTCAACATATGTGTAAAGGCCTGGGGGTCACGGTCAAAAAATACATGTTATTTACGGGGGTCATAGGGGAGTTTTTTGAAAGCATCCGTGAGAGGAGACTTGGGACTTAGGTAAGTGTCCTCTCACAAGTGTAGAATTTGGTCCCACCCACATCTAATGTTATCCGGCTGGTTTGATCCATATGGATTTGCTCAAGTTTTTTATGGGTGGGGGAGGGGATCTTAATATTTTTTCGTTTTGGTTTTGTTGTCTTTTCTTCCACTTCACTTTCCCTATTTTCTTTCTCCTCTTTCTCTCGGTTCTCCTTTTCCTTCTTTTCTTTCTCTTCTTTTCCCTTTCTTTCTTTTTCTTCTTTTTCCTTTCTGTCCTTTTCTTTCCTTTCCTTCTCCTCTCTTTCTTTGCGTTCTCTCTCCTCTTCTTCTTTCTTTTCTTTATTCTTCTTTTCCTTCACTTCTTTCTCTTTTCGTTCATTCTCCTCTTTCTCTTTTTTCTCTCTTTCTATCTTTTCTTTCTCTTCCCTCTCTTTTCGTTCTTTCTCCTCTTTTTCTCTCTTCTCTTTTTCTTTTCTTTCCTTCTCTTTCCGTTCTCTCTCCTCTTTCTCCTTCTTCTCCTTCTCTTTTTTCTCTTTCTCCATCTTTTCTTTCTCTTCCCTCTCCTTTTGTTGTTTTTCCTCTTTTTCTCTCTTCTCTTCCCCCTTTTTTTCCTTCTCTTTTCGTTCTTTCTCCTCTTTCTCTTTTTTTTTCTTTCTCCTTCTTTTCCTTCTCTTTTCGTTCTTGCTCCTCTTTCTCTTTTTTCTCTCTCTCCCTATCTTTTTCTTCTCTCTCTTTTCGCTCTTTTTCTCTTTGCTCTATCTCTTTCCTTTCTTTCTCTTTTCTATCATTCTCCTCTTTTTCCTTTCTTTCTTTTTCTTCTCTCTCCTTTAGTTCTTTTTCTCTCCGCTCTCTTTCTTTCCTTTCTTTCTCCTTTCTGTCATTCTCCTCTTTCTCTTGTTTTTCTTTCTCCTCTCTCTCCTCGCATAATACGGGCTCTGGGCATCCCGTCATTTCTTCATAGTCGTTGAACTCCAACTCTATTTCTGTTAGCCTCTCCTCTTCACTCAATATCGGCGACATGCCGGGATTTGAGTGAAAAGGAGAGCGGCCCAGAGTTAAGGCAGTAGCTATTGCCGACATAGTAGAAGAAGATGAAGAAGAAGAGGTAGAGGTGGAGGAGGAAGTAGAGCAGACGGTGGAGGTTGAGGAGGCGGATAATCTCCTGCATTTTCCTTGATAGGGTAGGGAGGGCCTTGTTCGCTTCCTCTGAATGAAATCAGAGGTCAGATCTTCTGGAGGAGCGTTCAAGGGTCTCCCTAACCTACTATTGAAGCCAAACGGTTGATTAAGATTGGGTTTATAACCCCGCCTCTCAACCACCAGATTCTTTTTGGCATTCGCCATGAACATTTCAAGTGCCCTTTGAGCCACTTCCCCTTTGTCACCCGTAGCGGTAGCAATAAGTAAATAATCGCCTGGCTTGGCATTGCAGGCATGGGGATTGTCGTTCCTCCTGTAGAGTTTTTTACAGACGGTACACTTGTACTGAAATCCTGCATGTTGTTCCCGCAGGTGGGTTATGCATTTGGCCTTGGTGTTAAAAGGCAGATCTTCACAGATCCTACAGTAGTAGTTGATTATCTGGAATAGAAAGAAGGACACGTCTCACTTTCAACGTTACTGCCTGAACCAGACTGGCAGATCCCTTCCAGTATATTTTCTTAGCCGGTCATGATGTACGACGCGTGGCTTATGCCTCGGCGATTCTTGAACTCGATATAGGATATCAGATATTTTCGTTATCACTTTAAAAGGACCTTTCCAAGGTCTCTGCAATTTCGGGTTTAAACCTATTTTTCGAACCGGGTCGTACAACCAGACTGCCTCACTGACTTCGAACTCTCTCATATTGGTTTTGAGGTCATATTGTCTTTTCATAGCTTCGCTCGAAATCTGCATTCTTCTTCTTGCAAACTCATGCACCTCATATAGCCTATCTCTCAACTGGCTAGCATACTGACTTCCATGTAACCGCCCTGCCTCTTCCCTTTCAGGCTCACCGAATATCAAGTCAATAGGTAATCGGGGTTCTCTACCAAATACCATCATACTTGGACTTATTTTAATTGATTCATGAACCGAAGATCTATAGGCCATCATCACTAAAGGAACATATTGATCCCAATCTCTTTGGTGTTCTGAAACAAAGGCCGACAACATGTTAATAATGGTTCGATTGGCCCTTTCTATCATTCCATCGGACTGGGGTCTTGCCTTAGTAGTCCTAGTTTTCTTAATCCCTAGAATCTGACAGACTTCCTGAAATAATAGGCTTTCGAAGGAAGCACCTTGGTCAGTATGAATGAAAACTGGGGTGCCAAACCTACAGATGATATTATCTATAAGCGCTCTTGCAACCGTTTTCGCCTCAAGATTCTCCAGTGGTATGGCTTCAGTCCATTTCGTGAAATAATCACCAATGACC
Source organism: Lucinisca nassula (assembly GCA_963580285.1). NCBI lineage: Eukaryota > Metazoa > Mollusca > Bivalvia > Lucinida > Lucinidae > Lucinisca > Lucinisca nassula. Next base: position 124,490,215 of record OY757017.1, read on the forward strand.
ATTAGATATCTTTTCGGGGCATTGCCATTCATAGGGGTCGTCCGGGGAAGAGGACCCATAAAATCTATGGCTATTCTTTCCCAGGGTAAACCAACGTTATACTGCTTCATTGGGGCTTTACCTTTTCTTTGAGGTACTTTCTTTGATCCACAGATCTCACATTCTCTACACCAATCCTCTACATCACCCTTTAAACCATACCAAAAGAATCTATCTTTTACCTTGTACAAACTTTTTGAAATACCAAGATGGGCACCAGCAGTACTATCGTGCAAATGACAAAGAATGAATCTTCGTAGAGATCTAGGAACAACCAAAAGGTACTTTATCTCTTTCCCATTAAAGTTTTCCCACCTCCTATATATCACTCCGTCTCGCAAATACAGAAGTTCCCACATATGCCAATAGTATTTCATTTCCAAACCCTGGTCAGCTATTTCACTCCACTCTGGCTTCTTTCCACTCTCTTTCCAGTCGTGCAACTTTTTCAACACTTGATCTGCTAACTGTAACTCTCTCATCTTAACAGAATCAAAGTTTTCCCAGTCTATATCTACTTCTTCAGTACTTTCTTTCCTACGCATGTGGCTATTACTATTTTTACCTAAACTGGTTTCGGAACCAGGACTGTCGGGGTTATCGTCACTGGAAGTTCCAGGTTTAGGCTCAGAGTTTTCTATTCCTTCGTTTCTACTAACCTTACCACAAACACCGAAAGATTGATTTCTATTATCTGTTGCTGCACTATCAACTTCTCTAATTTTCCCTATTTTCTTAGCTCTATTTCCATCCATTGAGCCTCTCTTAAGCCTCCCTGACTCACTTCTTAATCTTTTGTCAGGAGGAACCCTCTGTTCACTAATCAGACAAGACATCTTTCCAGACATCTTTATTACCTCTACTCCTTTCTCTATGTAGCTAACTATACTGGTCCAAATAGTGGGAACCGAAGCCACAGCTATTGCCAGAATACAACTCAAAATATGTACTAAGTAAAATCCTAATACTTTACTGGAAGTAACCAACGAACTACCAGTCTGCCTAATCCTATCAACAGAGACCATTTCTTGATCATATTCCACCTGTTCTCCAGAGAACTTGCTCTCTACCCGTTCACAATATTTACAGTTTACTTCTACACAGGGCCTCCTTGACAAAGCGTCACAGTTGCTATGTAGTCTCCCTGCTCTATGCTGAATAGAAAAATCATAGGCAGATAAGAACGTCAACATTCTAGCTAACTGTCCATCCAAGATTTTAAAATTCAACAACCAACGAAGACTACCATGGTCAGATCGAACTGTGAATCTATTTCCATAAAGATAATGATGGAAGTGTTGTATGGAATTTACTACGGCCAGCAGTTCCCTGCGAGTGACACAGTAGTTTCTTTCAGCTCTCGAAAAACATCTGCTAAAATAACAGATAACCTTCTCCTCCCCATTCTGAATCTGGGACAACACGGCCCCCTGTCCAACATTAGAAGCATCACAGTCTAAAACAAAGGGATCAGTTTCAGTGGGGAAAGCGAGGATAGTGGCCCTGCATAATGTATCCTTTATCATCTGAAAAGACTTCTCACATTCCTCGGTCCATTCAAAGTTTTTATTCTTTTCAGCAAGCTGATGAATAGGCTTTGCAATTGTAGCAAATTGGTAAACATATGACCGATAATAACTTGCCAAAGATATAAAACTTTTTGCTTCCTTAGCAGTTTTTGGGGTGGGCCAATTTTTAACAGCTCGGATCTTATCAGGAGAAGTTCCTACACCATTTTCATTGATTGTATGTCCGAGAAAAGTTACCTCTTTCTGAAATAAGTGGCATTTCTTGGGGTTTAGTTTTAGATTAGCTTTTCTCAGCCTCTCAAAGACCATTTCTAAGTTAATAAATTGCTCATCGAAAGTCTTTGAATGACAGATAATATCGTCCAAGTACAAGACGACTACTTTCCAAAGAAGGCCAGAAAATACCATCTGCATAAGCCTAGTAAAGGTAGAAGGAGAGTTGCAGAGACCAAAAGCTAGCTTCCGCCATTGCCATTGCTCACCCCCAGGTATAGAGAATGCAGTTAGATGTCTATTTTCTTCAGCAATGTCGACCTGCCAATAACCATTTTTCATATCGAGGCAGGACCACCATTTTGATCCTGACAAAGCGTCAAGACTGTCATCAATTCTAGGAAGGGCTTGACAGTCCTTAACAGTCACCTCATTAAGACCACGAAAGTCACAACAAATCCTAATAGAATTATCAGGTTTAGTGACCATAACAACAGGAGCATTCCAAGCACTCTGGGGACACTTCTCTATGATACCATCTTTTACCATTTTCTGAATCTCTTGCTCAGCGATTTTTCGTTTTGCAAAGGGTATTCTATAAGGGATCTTTTTCACGGGTTTGGCATTTTGTACATCTATATGATGTTCAATTAACGTAGTATGCCCTATGTCACTGGAGTTTTTAGAGAAAATATCCTGATGTTTAATCAGGAATTGCTGTAATCTAGTTTTCTGTGACATGTCTAAGTTAATGGATGATCTATCAAATAAAGGTACCAGATGTTCAGGCAAATCAGTGGGGGTATCACTGCTTTCATTAACTTGAGACTGTCGAGATAAATTACCATTATCACTGTCTACCGACTCTACAGGCAGCAGAACTGCCGTTACCGTGTCTTTATTTACCATAATTGGTTCATTGCTAAAATTAGCCAGTCGTAGGGGAATGTTTCCAAGTTTGGGGTCTACCAAAACCTTCGCTACCATTACACCAGTTTTCTGCACAAAGTTATTAGACGGTTCTACTATGCCTAATCTACTCCTGTCCAGATTATCCAGGGGTTTTCCATGCACAGTTTCAGCCATTTTCCTCATTTCGCTCGAACATTTATCAGTCTCAGAGGTCTCGCTTAGTGACCCAACGTTCTTACTACGCTGTCTATCAGCTATTCGTTGCGCTTCCATTTTCACGGCTAAAGTTTCGGCTTCCTGAATGCTTTTAGGACTGCATTCTCGCAATCTCAGTCTCATTTCCGAATCTAGCAAAGAATCAATAAAATGATCTAGTGCCAAAGTGTCTATCAAATCTGAGCTTGCGCCCGGATAAGACTGTCTGGTTAGTTTTTTAACGTTTTGAGCCAATTCGGGAATGGTTTCCCCCCTTTGCCTCATTCTATTTTTAAGTTGTGCTCGGTACACTTCAGCTCTATTTACAGTTCCGAACCTGCACTGTAAGGCGGACACCAAGCTTGAAAAGTTGCGCCTGTGTTCCGAGTCTACTTCGCTTAGTAAAGACCGTGCACTACCCGTCAAACTGCTTGCCAAATGTAGAGCTTTGGTCTCGCTACTCCACTGATTTATTTCTGCTACTATATTGAATTGAGTAAGATACTCGTCAATGTCGGACTGACCATCATACAATTGCGGTTTCACCCTCGTGTGCGGATTCTCGTGCGACCTTACATGCAAACTTGCACTCTCACCATGACCCATAACATTATTTGGTCTACTGGACCCAGAAACCGGGAAACGTGAATCGCTCCCTCTTCTATTATTTGTATTTCTGTTATCTATTTTATGCACATGGCTTTGCAACTCACTCAGTTTCTTATTAAACCTGTCTAACCTACTCTCCAGTGTCTCACTCAAAGACGACATCGTATTTTTCACATCATTAGCCAGCGATGTAATTTGCGTGTAAATATCACGATCAGGGCTAGAATGTCTAGAATTTCGGTCTATACTGCTATTCCTGGAAGGAATCTGCTCAGTTTCGGTGTCTCGTTCTACCATGTCATGTGAGGAATGGCCTTGTTCCATTTTTTTTTTTTTTTTCACTACAGATCGTTTTAAAGAAAAAGTGCCCCAAAAATCGGAAGGTTATGGGACCTTAGGCCTATATGCGGAACAAAAATTCTGTCAGGACGAGAAGGAAAAAATATGTATCGCACTTCTGTGACACCAAATGTAGCCCTCCGACCCTTTGCTCAGCTTTGTTAGAGATACGTCAGGAGGTCAGGATTTGCTTTGGCCGAGCTATCGCTGTCAAAGGAGTCGGAACATTACATGAAAAACCAGGATTCCATTATCCATCCTGATTTGTTGTGGGTTCGGGCAAGGGACATGGTAGACTCAAGATTAATTTACACTCAACAGATTTTTAATGGACAAGCATAGGATTTAAACAACGATTTTTACAAGATATTTAAATTAAGAAACTCACATTAACTATGTGCAACATTAATTTAGTTCTCGATAGAACTCATACAACAATAATTTCGGACGAGATATAATAAAAACTGGACAATTTCTGACACGTTCTCCCAAATTTCCTTGTGCAAGGAATTCTCTTAAGTTAAAAAGCTTTAACCACGACTCGCTGGACGATTCTCCAGTTCTCAGAGTCCGTAATCATCGCTTAATACCAGAAATGAAGTTAAGGGATGAAATCCGGGGTATGTCCCGAAATTCGGGTAAACCGGTCAAAATCTGGGAAAGCTTCCAAAATCTGGGAAAGCTTCCAAAATCTGGGAAAGCTTTATAAAAACTGGGAAAATCATCAAACACAGAGACTTATCACACTGGTATGTTCCATAGGAACCCTCTCCAGGTCTATTCTCCACTCTGAAATCCGGGAAATAAGTTTTGCCCGATTTTCTATACCTCTCTCATGGTGCTTTTCCCAATTTTCTCGACCTTGCCACTTGAACAGTCTGGCTACTGGTGCCGAACGCTGCGTTGCACCGGGTATTTATACTCTCTGGGTTGCTAGGTTGGGGGCACGTGCATTCTATTCTATCCAAGGTAATACCTTAGGAGAACCACTCCGATTGGTCGGCTTGCCATCTATGAACCAATCGAAGCGGTCGTTCCTAAAAGGAAATTCAACATGGCGGCGGGAGAACTTTACAGAATTGTAAACAGTAGAAAAACTTGGATTTTAACTTATAACACTCTTTTTAAAAGGTAATTATTGTCCAAAGACATTGTTTATGTATTGCCTCAATTGTCTGTTCAGCCGATACATGCCTTAATGGGCACAATTACTTGTACGGATCGTAAACAACAGAAATGACAGACGGTGCAATTTGTCAACATTGAATCCCTTTGTCGTACGGATGAAATGAGAGAAACTAGCCTGAGTGTGCAACACATTCGACTGATTCCACACTCAGAGTCAAGTTAACTCTACTTGCAGGGTACTATAGTGATCCAGACATTCAGGCTTTATACTTCCTGAACAATACTGATGGGGGCTGATATGTTACAATATATCATATACAACATGCCACAGATTTGATTAGATTATGTTGACCTTGACCCCATTTGGAAGGTCAAAGCGACTCAAAACAGTCATTTTTGGGCCAAAATGGCTTGTCTGCACTCTATCTGATTAACGAATTGACCAATTTTTGTCAAACTTGGTACAATATATCATTACCACAAACCGCATATTTGCTTATATTGTGGTGACCTTGACCTAATTTTCCCCAAAACAGTCAATTTGGGGCCAAAAATGGCTTGTCTGCACTCTATTTCATTAACGAATTGACTGATTTTCGTCAAACTTTGTACAATATATCATTACAAAAACCGTCAATTTGGTTAGATTTTGGTGACCTTGACCATTTTACAAAGTCACAGCCCCAAAGACAGTCAATTTTGGGCGAATTATGGCTTGTCAGCACTCTACCTCATTAATGAATAGATTAATTATAGTCAAACTTGGTACAATATATCAATACAACATACCACAGACTTGATTAGATTTTTGTGACCTTGACCTTTTTTGACAGGCATGAGACTTTTCAGTCTTTTGGCAGATTTTAGACTGTTTGGGTTTTAAAATGTATTTTTCATAGTTTTGATTGAAAGTTGCAAAATGACATTAATTTTTTGGAAGGGGTGATTGAGATTTCAGACTTTTTTTTCACTCAGATTTCTGATTTTCTTTCTGCATACCTCCAGTGTTGTGCCTAATTTAAACTTGTCTGCACCCTATCTCATGAACAAATTGATGGACTTTGATGAAACCTGTTAAATCATATTGCCCCCGTCCATCGGGGCTTGAAGAAATAGATGGGCTGCATGATGCTTTCACGCAGAGCTGAAACCGACCGCACACGAGGACTGCTAAGAACTTAGAGGATCTAAGCTTAACCAGGCAAAGCGGTGCGAGTCGGCCTGTCCATGAGTATAAACCCTATTGGTTTCATTAGGCAACATGGCTTGAGATGCCATTTCATCTCAATGTCAGGTAAAAGTCCCCAAAAATTGGAAGCAACGTCTCCAAAATGGCCTATACAATGTTGACGGGGACGTTAAACTTCTAATCAAACAAACAACTTATTTTTTTTTTTAATTTCAATCCCCAAAAGAATCATATGCTTATGATAAACATCATTTTCAAGATCATAGATTCCCAACACCTGTCTATTTGTGCAAAAATGAATACTTTTCTGCACAAAGTCTGATTTAAGAAATGATGTATATTGGTTAAACTTGGTACTATTTCTAGTTATAGCCTGCCAAATTTTATTACATTTTTGCGTCATGACGTTTTTGGTTTCTTTAATGACAAACTTTTTTTGCTTCTTGGCATATTATATTTTGTTGACATTTACCTATTTATTAAAGTAAAAAGTGCGTTTAACTTATATTTATGATATGGGAAAATTGTTTTCCTCTGAAAACATTTCAGGTTATACTTCATAATCCTCCTTTTCTCGAGCTTTGGTTGTTAACCTATTTTGTTCCAGAAACCCCAATGTGGGAATTCGGCAAACAGTTCAGGCCCATATCAGACAGGGCAGAATGCGGCATCGGCATCTGATTAGGGCCTACACTGTTGGCAAAAGGTTGAGCAATTTTCCAAATAAATTTGGAAGAAATACAGAACACGTCACACGCAAATGTTGAAATGAATTCATGCTACATATAAGGAGGAAGATTCAATATGGTACCAAATGGGTTAATTTTATTTTCTTCAAAGTCAATTATGTAACCAAATTCATTGTGAGGAGACTCCAAATTCAAAGAGATAAATGCTCTATTCTTCTACGGTTGGGGAGACATCATCAAAATTTAAGTATCAGAGAAGCAGCCAAAGTATTTCTGGATATCGTGTTGTAAATATTGAGAACTTAAAGAGCCATGTTGTACAAATCACAACACAATCATGCCTTTGTGTGCAGGCACAGCAACTAGCCGCTGAAGGAAAAGACCCAATAATATGAAAGTGTAAGAAAAATAAAAGTGGATTGTTTAGTGTACTGATGGCAATATGTCAAGAATGCCATGAACAGTTTATTCTTGAAACAAGCAATAAACAACATAATGGGTGGCATGATATAAATGTTAGAGCGGTTGGGGGAACAGTGGCAAGTGGTGGAGGTTGTTCTGACTTGAATGAAATGCTTGGAACAATAGATAAGCCATCAATGAGTGGAATTGTTCACATGCATTGAAGAAAAAAAAAATGGGGAATGGTGGTACAGTGTTTTAAAGGACGAGATGGCTAAAGCGGGAGCAGAAGAGAGAAGAATAGCAATCCAGAAAGGTGTATTCCACCAGGGTGTCCAAGCAATAACTGTGATATGTGATGGGGTGGTCTAAATGAGCTCATAAACATACTAACAATGCTTTTGGTGGTGTTGGTGTCATTTTTGGTACAGAAACCAATCAATTATTGTATATTGGTGTCAGAAATACATACAGCCAGGTTTGCCGTAGAGCAGAAAATGCAGGTGTAGAAGTCAAGGCCCATGACTGTTTTCAGAACTGGAAAAATTGCTCTCCGTCAATGGAAGCTGACAGTATACTTTCTGGATTTTTAGAGGCTGAAGGAACACATGGTGTCAGATATTTAAAAATAATTGCGGATGGAGACAGTTCTGTGTTTTCTACTCTGCAAAAGGAAATTCCGGTATGGGACAAAGATATTTCTAAACTTGAGTGTGCAAACCATGCGTGTATATGTTTGAGGGCTAGTTTAGAAAAGAGAAGCCTGATTACAAAGGTAAAGGCAAACTTACAAAAATTACAAGATGTGCAATTAAAATGCGTCCCCCCAAAAAAAAAAATCGAAAAAAAAAGACATTATTAATTTTGTATACCATATATTTGGATATCATGAAAACTGCAGTGACTTTTGCCAAAAGAGACCAATGAATCATTATAAAAGTAATTCTGATGACAATCCAGTGGAAGTAGATGACAGTAATGACTCTTTGGACAATATATTTGAAACGCAAAGTGAGTTTTGGAAACTTCCATCTGAAGAAGATTTCGTGATGTCCCTTTCTGCTAAAAGCCAGTCTGAAATGATTAAAGATTTTCGCTCCACTTCTAGATATTTGGATGATTCATTAAATATTGATAATACCTATTTTGATGGTTTGATCAGTCAAATTCAACCCCCAGAACTTCAGTTGAATAAAGCAAATTCTTCTGATACCGAGGCCCCGTTTCTGGATTTACATCTATCAATTGTAGATGGGTTTGTTCCTTGCAAAATTTATGATAAACGCGATGATTTTGATTTTGAAATTGTAAAGTTTCCTGTTTTGGGTGGTGATGTTCCTCGTGCGCCATCCTATGGCTTTTATTTCGCAATTAATTCAATTTGCTAGAGTGTGTAGTCATGTAACTGACTTCAACACTCGTAATAAATTGTTAACGGCTAAACTTCTAAATCAGGGTTATCGGTACCATAAACTGCGAAAAGCCTTTTAAATATTTTATAGACATCATTCTGATTTAATTTCAAAATTCAATATTGGACTTAAATCTATTCTGCAACAAGGTCTATCGGAACCCGAATTTTATGGTGACTTAGTATATAAATTCAGAAAAATATATAACCGCAATGACTTCAGCACCCAATTTCGTAAAATCTTTCTTCGATATAAAAAGATTGGGTACAACATAAATGTTATACGACAAACAACATGCATGGTAGTTAAACCAATAACGGTTGACAACTTCGCTTCCGTCTTTAATTGTACGCCGGTGGGTCAGGTCTCAGATTCTATGGCGGCTCCAACGTAAAGACTATGTTGGTTGGACCTGATGCTCTGTCTCTGGTCGGGTCTAACTGTTGGTTTTCTTTTGGTCCAGCATTTCAGTTGCTTCTTGTTGTCGAGTCCTCACCGTTGTTTCATGTGGTTGTGTTCACGGAGATGTTGCACTGATCAGTTAGGAGGCCTTCATACGGACTGAACGAATTAGTTGTGTTAATCGCGACGGAAGTAAGGGTGAGGATTGTGGCTACGTAAAATCGATTTAAGCCCCCCCCAGTGGATTTCGTTTCCGCTGACCGTTCAAAGGTGGTTCTTCTGTCGCGGTTTATTTTTGTTATGGTTTGTTTTTGTGTTTTTGTGTCGCGTATATTATTTTAATTTGGATAGGCTATTGGCCATTTTGTGGGAAAGTAACTGTACTATTGGCTTTCCGCTACTGAGGTTTCCATTAGGGTCTGTTGTTTCGTGTTCGTGTTTCTTTCCATTTGGTGTCTCTGATGGGAGCTGTGGGTTAATGGTATCGATTCCTGATCATTGCCTCCACTTCTATTTTTGGAAAAGTTAATATATGCTTGCAAAAATAACTGTTCAAAGACAGAGCTTAAGCAATTGATAGATGATGTTCTTGTGATTTTAAATAGGGTTGCTGTCAAAAGCGAACTATTGATCTGAAACGTTACCACTAATTTAGCAGAAAGCTGGATGGCAATAAGATCAAAAGTTGATGGAAGCAAGGTGATAAATAGATGTCGTCGAGGTTCATGGTACACTAGGTTCTATGGAGGGGCGTTAAAAAAGAACTTCGGAACACCATGGTCGCCTCTGACGTTCCAAACAGTGGCAGGAACTCAGGTTGGCATTTATTTTCATCTTTCTTCCAAAAAGCAGAATCGGAGATTAATAGCATCAACAAAGTACAAAGCTAAATCGGAAAGTAAAACAATAAGGCAAAAAAGAAACCTAGAAGATATGAAACAGAGTTCCTCCAAAAAGCCAAGCATGATTATGGAAGCTATTTGGATGACACTCCAGATCTTTCAAAGGAAAGGAAAGGCTCCACGAACTTTGTCAAGAATTCCCCAAAAAGTCAGTTTGTAAGACACGGCAAGAGATAGAACACATTGAACAAAATTCAGTTGAAGATTAAATATCAGAAATGCCTCTGTGTCACTAAACTTGGTATAATTACGCCTTAATTGAACAGTCAAATAGTGAACTTTGGAGGAAGGAAAGACATTTAAGACGAGTTCCAATTCTGGAAAAGTTTTGCTGCGAAGGGCCAAAAAATTTCAACATCAATAGTAGAAAGAATGCTGTACTCCAAATTTTAAGGAAATCTACACACCATAAGAGGTTTAACACAAGAAAGCAACACCATTATAGAATATTAAAATCAACATAGCAATACCAAAGTGACTAAAACTGGCTTAAGAATATGCAGTTCATACCCTTTCCTTGGTGCATCCACTGATGGGTTAGTTAGTGTAAAAGATGACAATAATACTGCGCTTATAGAAATCATAACGTTTTGCAAACTAACACCTTTATGATAAAAGAAGCAGCCATAAAAATCCCAAATTTCTGCCTACATAAAAGGAACAACAAACTAAGTAAGTAAGTAAGTGTTTTAGTTTTACGTCCCACCAACAGCTAAGGTCATACGGAGACGGGACCTCGGTTTAAAGACTCATCCGAAAGTCTGTAACAACAAACTACATTTAAAAACAAAAGCATGACATTTTCTATCAGATTCAATGACAACTTAATACTTTTGAAAAAGACTGGTTTGTTTGAGGCGAACAAACCCCTACGATATATTCACTGAAAGGAGACAGAAATATCTGGGAAAATGAAATGGTTCCTAAACTGGAACAAATTTTTAGGAAATTTCTGCTCCCAGAAGTAGCCCTTCCAAGATATGGAACATGTTCTGGAGTCCGAAAACCAGTTGTATCATGGGTAAGTAATTTTTATTATGTCTAACTATAGGCTGTAGATAAGTGTGACTATTTGATAATACGATTTTTGGATATTACATAAAGCATGTAATCCAATTAGAACTACTGCCTCAAGGAGGCAGTTCAAATGGGATGGGACAATCTGTTTCTACTGTAAGTCACATGTACTTTGAAAAAAAAATAACATAGTGCGCTGGTTAACTGCTTTGACCTGCATAGCATGTTTAGGATTATGTTTAGGAGTAAAAGTGAAGAGCTAAACCTGACATTAATTGAAGGAAGCTGAGGATTAAACTGCAAAAGAAGCAGACATAAAACATATGCATCCATTTTAAAAGTTATTGTGTTAGTTTTAACCATTTATAGCCGGGGACATATAACTCATTTTCAAAAATTTAATTAGTCGGCGGTTCGAAAGGATAAACTTACCTGTAATGGATAGACCAAAGTCTAAACTTTGGCATTCTGGGTGTTGTCACATTTGTAAGTCGGGACAAGGTCTTCAAAACGGACCCTTTTGCTAACCATCCGAATTATGTAAAAAATGTTCAAAACATAACAGCGCTTTTTTTTCAAAACTTTAGGAAATCCTATAAAATCTGTCCATGTCCCGTAATTTGGAATACATTGAGCCAATGTTCACTGCAGTTTATGTCATTTAATATCAAACCATATTCTTTAAAATAATGTCTGAAAATGAACCCTCAGAATGGTAAAAAAGTATGCATTGATTTTTCTGAGGGGAAATAAACATTGGATCTAAATGATATTTTTTGATGTCAGATAAAGGATCTATATATCTGTAATTGAAAAATGGTGCGAATACGTTGAGTAATTCTTTTGAAAAATGAAATTTAGTAAGCATACCCCAATTACTGGTTACAGTGCCGTGGGCGGCTTGATATTTAAAGTCACAGGTGTATGAAATAAACATCCCGGTAAATAAACAGCGTGTATTAGTAATGTCATAAATGCAGAGCTACGACTCGATATAATGTAGTACCGTAAAGGCCCAAAAATTGAAAGTATCAATTAAATCTAGGTTATGTCATTAATACTACGCTACAAACTGTAAAAAAAAATAAAAAACATCAAAACAATTATAGGTGTGCACGTGGGAATCGGTGTTGGAGTATATTCCAACATTAAAGTTTTGTAATCTGCTGAAGCAAGGTAGTTTCTGCAAGCCTAGGAAACGCATTATATTGTAAATACCCAATGTCGTTTGTCGTCTTGTCACACTAGACTGTAATACGACATGCAAATACTGTACTTTGTAGGCACCCCTATGTTAGTCTTCTTGTCTAGTTGGGTACGTTAACTAAATATTTTTGGCCTATATTGTGGGCGTGTTTTTTTTTTTTTCTTTTGTCTCATCTATCGGATTTTTTTTAAACAAACGAGTCAATACATGAATGAATGTAGGATGTTCAGGTCAACATTTCCTTACATGCAAATGTTTTACCGAAAAGGCAAATCAAATTTTGATAGAATGTATCTGCCTCATTGTTGATTGTTAACATACCGAGTCGTAGCCCGCCCAGAATCACTAGCCTAACCTTAAGTGTTAGTAATTTACTACATAATATTATGTGAAACTACAAAGAATTAAGTAATGGTATGCTCTTCCAACACCTTTGGTAGTCCGTTGCCAAATAAAAAGAGGCGCAAAAGTATTAACTGGACGAGATGTATCAAATGTCAAACAAACAGTGATGAAAAACTTACAGACGTTCTGAATGAAAATATATAATTGAAATGATTTCAGCACCTAATTTCGTAAAATCATTCTTTGATATAAAAAAGATTAGGTACAACATAAATGTTACACGACAGACTACATGCATGGTAGTTAACCCAATCACGAGTGACAGCTTTGCTTCCCTCTTTAACTGCACGCCGGTGGGTCAGGCCTCAGATTCTATGACGGTTCCAGCGTAAAGGTTTACTGAGAATTAGAGAGAATCTAATTTAATGTAATGTTGGTTGGCGCCTGATGCTCTGTCTCTGGTTGGGCCCATCGGAGTCTAACCGTTTGTTTTACTTTTTCTCCAGCAATTCAGTGGTTTCTTGCTATCGAGTCCTCACCATTCGTTCATCTCTGTGGTTGTTTGATTTTTGTGTTCTCGGAGATGTTGCACTGATGAGTTAGGAGGCCTTCATGCGGACTGAGCAAATAATTTGTCTAAATCGCGACGAAAGTAAGGGCCGAGGATTGCGGCCGCGTAAAATCGATTTAAGCCCATTAGTGGAATTCGTTTCACTGACCGTTCCAAGGCGGTTCTTCTGCCGAGGTTTATTGGTGTTATGGTTTGTCTTTGAGTGTGTGTATTGCTGATATTCTTTGCTTTGGATAGCCAATTGGCCATTTTGTGGGAAAGTGACTGTCCGTTTGGAATTCCGCTATAAGTGTTTCTATTAGGGTCTAGTTATTTCATGTTTGTGTTTCTTTCCCTTTGGTATCTTTGATGGGAGCTGTGGGTTAATTGTATCGATTCCTGATCATTGCCTTCACTTCTGTTTTATCTTCTTAAGGGTTTTTCCTTGGGGATATAAGGAGGCTTGTGTGCCATCATTTTATGAAACAATGTGACACAATATAAAGCAGTCCAACAATTATACCTCTATTTCAGACATAGAATTTGTTAGGGTAAGAGCGTACGCATTTACGAATTACTAGCAGTTTTCAATCTGTAGATATTAATTTCTTGTCCGACCTTATGTATTTTGTTAAACACACTGATATGAATACGAGGACTGTTCAAATATGAATGCAAGTAGAACGTTTTCTCATGCACTAATGTGAAAATCACCTGGAAATAAATATTACAGCGTAGAAAAACATTTTACCTATACATTGATACCAAACCTGTTAAATTCCGTGCACTTTAGCCATGTATATCGTTCGATAAACACTGTCTACCTTTGTATACTAATACAAAACATGGTTGGAAGAAGGCCAGAGTACGCCGTTGAAATGCTGTCCTATATTAAGAATCGTTGTATTCTTGGTATACGGTGCGAAGACATTTTTGATGAAATATGTTCGGTTTATGGGCATAATGAAATGTCTTTTCCGACAGTTTTTCGTTGGTGTAAGAAATTCAGCTGTGGGCTAGGCTCAACAGAAAATGCACCACAGTTTTGTCTGGAGTCCCGCAAGGGACCGTTCTTGGTCCACTTTTGTTCCCCCTGTAAATAAATGATATTTCCACTGACATTGACTCAGAAATAAGACTGTTCGCAGATGACTGTGTTTGTTACCGGATGATTAGAGATACAGATGACTCAGTGAAACTTCAGGCTGACATAGATAGATTAGGATGTTGGGCCCGAAAATGGGACATGGAATTTCAGCCAGTTAAATGCAATATTATGCAGATAACTAAGAAGAGATCTAATAAAGTTGAGGCTTCTTACACCTTAGAGGGAACGGTCCTCGAGAATGTGGACTCCATTAAATACCTTGGAGTGACAATCTCACACAACTTGAGATGGAATACTCATATTAGCAACATGTGTAATAAGGCAAATAGAACGCTTGGTTTCCTGAGGCGAAATCTTCATCAGTGCCCCCAGGATGTTAAAGAGGCAGCATATAAAGGTCTTGTTCGCCCAATATTGAAATATGGCAGTTGTATCTGGGACCCTAGTGGAGTGGTCCTTAACGAGAAATTGAGAAAGTTCACAATAGAGCTGCTAGATTTGTAACAGGCAATTACTGCTTTGAAACTGGGAGCATGACTGGAATACTTGGAAAATTAAAATGGGAGTCTCAAGAAAAGGAGAAAAGACAGTAGGCTCATCCTATTATACAAAGGTCTATTGGGTGCTGCCAGCATTCCAACAGATGACCTTGTTCCCCCAGCTAGACACTGTAGAATTCGCCATTCGTTGGCGTTTCCGACCCTTACTGCAAGAACTGACATTTATAAAGAGTCGTTCTTCCCCAGAACCATTAGAGATTGGAATGCCCTTCCCGATTTGATTATTTCGACAGCTGAAGGTGCTGATGATTGTGTAGCTAAATTTACCTCTTTGGTTAGAGCTAGGGACTAACTTCCCACAACACAGGTCCTGGTGTATGAATGTCTTTTGACGTGTCACCAGTAACAATTCTGATTCTGATGATTGTCGGCCGAAAAGAGCAACATCTGCCAAGATGGTTGCTAGAGTGAAAGAAATAGTTGCTACCGATGCATGATACACCACTAGGCAAATAGCTAGTATGGTTGGCATCCCATTAGGAGCAGCTCATACAATTCTGAAACGGGATTTGAAAATGAGAAAGATCTGTGCTAGATGGATTCCCCATCTCTTGACAGATGAGCAGAAAAAGACACGCGTTCAGTGCGCCAAGAAGTTGCTTAAAAAGTTTCAAAATTACAATACACGGTCTTTCGCTAATGTCGTCACAGGTGACGAGACATGGGTTCAATTTTTTAGCCAAAATGAAAGATTCAGCACAAAATATGGGCACCAAAGTATTGCAAAAGACAATGCATTGCAAAGCGGACCATGAGCGTCAAGAAGGTAATGTATGCCATATTCTTTTCAAGTCAGGGCCCAGCTATTCAGGTTGCTGTGCCTAAAGGCAAATCTATAAATGCGAAGTTTTACAAGAATAAAGTTCTTCGAACATTGAATATTTCAAAGAACGAAGACCCGCAAATGGTTTGGCCAATGTCAGATTGCTACATGACAATGCGTCATCGCACAAGGCGTTCATTGTGCAAGACTATCTGAAGCAGAAAAAGGTTGTTGAGCTCCCTCATCCCCCGTATTCCCCTGACCTTGCCCCGTGTGACTTTTTTTGTTCCCGCGGCTGAAAAAATACCTTTCTGGTCGAAATTTTGTACAGCGCAAACCCCTCGGTTCTGCAATATTCCAGTGCCTTCAAAGTATACCTCGAAAAGACTACCAAAATGCATTCAATGATTGGATCAGAAGACTGAAAGTTTGTATATCTGTTAAAGGGTAAAACTTTGAGGGAACAAAATAAATTTTTCATCGAAATCTATCACGGAATCATTTTTATGTGCTTAGTTGCATTCATATTTGAACAGTCCCTGTATCTCTATATATCAGACATTTCATTTATTTTTTTATAATTTCATTATATAAGCTGTAATGCTTAATATAGTTTATGTCCTCCAAATCTGTTTTATTATGATGATGACACCTTTTTTCAGGGAAAAGTAGGATTTTATATTGTAAAGTGTATGGACTGCCAAAAAGGTATGTTTTGGGTGCATTGTTCCCATTATTTCTTTATCAAACTGATATAAAAATATGTTCACAACCTTTCTACAACATTTTATAATAACATTTATTCTCTTTGCACCCTAAAGGTACAATTGGTTTACTGTGTTATGACTTTTGCGATAAATGCTATTTATTGGGTACTGAGTTATCTGCCTTAATTTCAACAACTTGTCCCCACTTTTAGATGCGAGAACACCCTGAATCTAAACAGGTAAACATTATTCTTTGATATAGAGGTATTTATATCCTCACGAATCGATGGCTAATTAAAAAGTATTTCTAGAGGGTTTCTGAGATATATGTCCCCGACTATTATATTAGCTCACCTGAGCCGAAGGCTCATGTGAGGTATTAGTATGCCAATGGTCCGGCGTCCGTCGTCCGTTCACATTTTCAACTAAGTATATCTTTAAATCCAGTCGGCCAATCATGATTAAATTTCATGAGAAGCATTATCAGGTTGGGGGAAAAGATGCATTATGTTTTGGGGCAGATCAGATGGAAACTCTTGTTGCCATGGCAACATATAGCTCCCATAGACTTACAATGGGAAAAACTTAAAAACTCTTCTTCTCTGAAACCACTAGGCCCAGAGCTTACATATGAAGCATGTAGCAATGTCAAGTGGTCCCCTACATAAAAAATTGTGCCAATCATGCCCCTGGGGTCTAAACTGGCCACGCTGCGGGGTCCCTTAGCCCCCATAGACTTATAATGAAAAAAAAAAAAGCTTTAAAAATCTTCTTTTCTGAAACCGCTAGGCACAGAGCTTACATATTAAGCATGTAGCAATGTCAAGTGGTCCTCTACATAATTGTGCCAATCATGTCCCTTAGGTCTTAACTGGCCACTCCCCGGGGCCCTTTAGCCCCCGTAGACTTATAATAGAAAAAAAAAGCTTAAAAATTTTCTTCTATGAAACCACTAGGCCCAGAGCTTACATATTAAGCATGTAGCAATGTCAAGTGGTACCCTTCATAAATTGTGCAACTCATGCCCCTGGGGTCTAAACTGGCCACGCACAGGGGCCCATAACCCCCATAGATTTATAATGAAAAAAAAAAAAAGCTTAAAAATCTTCTTCTCTGAAACCACTAGGCCCAAGCTTACATATTAAGCATGTAGCTATGCCAAGGGGACCCCTACAAAAATTGTGCCATCCTTGCCTGGGGTCTAAACTGGCCACTACCCGGGCCCCTTACCCCCCATAGACTTATAATGAAAGAAAAAAAAAGCTTAACCATTCTTCTTCTCTGAAACCACTAGGTCCAGGGCATATATATTAAGCATGTATCAATGTCAAGTGGTCCCCTACATAAATTGTGCCAATCATGCCTCTGGGATCTAAACTGGCCACGTCCCCGGGCCCCTTAGCCCCCATTGACTTATAATAAAAAAAAAACTTAAAAAATGTTCTTCTCTCAAACCACTAGGCCCAGAGCTTACATATTAAGCGTGTAGCAATGTCAAGTGGTCCCCTACATAAATTGTGCCAATCATGCCCCTGGGGCCTAAACTGGCCACTACCCCGGGGTCCCTTAGCCCCCATAGACTTATAATGGAAAGAAAAGCTTAAAAATCTTCTTCTCTGAAACCGCTAGTATTATAAGCTCACCTGAGCCGAAGGCTCATGTGAGGGATTAGTATGCCAATGGTCCGGCGTCCGTTCATATTTTCAAATAATATATCTTTAAAGCCACTTGGCCAATCATGATTAAATTTCATGAGAAGCATTACCCGGTTGGGTGAAAAGATGCAGTATGTTTATCGGCAATTCAGATTGAAACTGGTGTTGCCATGGCAACATATAGCTCCAATAGACTTACAATGGGAAAATCTTAAAAAAAACTTCTTCTCTGTAACCACTAGGCACAGAGCTTACATATTAAGCATGTAGCAATGTCAAGTGGTCCCCTACATAAAATTGTGCCAATTGTGCCCCTTGGGTCTAAACTGGCCACGCCCTGGGGCCCCTTAGCCCCCACAGACTTATAATGGAAAAGAAAAAACTTCAAAATCTTCTTCTCTGAAACCACTAGGCCCAGAGCTAATATATTAAGCATGTAGCAATGTCAAGTGCTCCCCTACATTAATCCTACCAAACATGCTCCTAGGGTCCAAATTGACAAAACAGTGTCCCATTAGGAAGAACTTCAAAAAAAAATTATGCTCAAAGACCATGAGACAAACTAAAATGTTCCTCATGTGAGCGGTTAGGCTCATTGAGCCTCTTGTAGATTTTTTTTGGCAAATAGTGAAGTCCCTGATCAGATGCCCAAGTATTGTGTGTGTGATTAGGACCTGCACTATTTGCACATGTCCCATTTAGAGACTTCCCATCATAACATGATTAATGCATATACCATTGTGATTTAGGCAAATAATCTGTTCAGTCGGCACGAAGGCTTCCTAACTCACCATTGCAATATTTCTGTGAACACAAAAATCAAACAACCATAAAGATAAAACAACGGCGAGGACTACACAGCAAGAAACAACTGAAATGCTGGAGCCAAAGAAACCGACAGTTACTCTTCCATTGGCCCAATCAGAGACAAGAGCAAGCCAGTAAACCTCAGATGGGCAATCTAAAAAAAGACTCTGGTTCTCACGTAAATACACAGAAGCCTTTTGTGTACATTAGAGGAAGAAGAAATCAGCTTATCCCTGTTTGTTGGATGAGGCGAAGTATTTGAGTACCATGCATGAGAGGCCCCCGCCAATCGGGACTTGAAGGAATAAATGGGCTGCATGGTGTTCCACGCAGGCAGAGCTGAAACTTACCGAACACGAGAAATGGTAAACCGCTTGATCTAAGCCTGCCCAGGCAAAGCGGTGCGAGTCGGTCCATGCTTATAAACCCTATTGGTATCATTGGGGACAGGGTTTTTTAATTTTTATCTTTGAGCTCATCCCATGAACCCAGTTTGTCAGATAAAAAATTATCTATGTTCATGCACATGTGCATAGCCTGACCAATATTTGTACCAAGTTTGGTTGCCATAGGCAATAAAAAGAACAACAAGAAGTTGCATCCATAAGGTTTTTGACAGACGGAAGGCATGTGGACAAACACCCATGACAGTTATAATAAACCTTTTATTAAAAGAAAAAACGGCTGTAAGAAAAGAGTTTCTAGCTGAACATGACATCTACTATCTGTGCAAACATTGTAGAACCCGATCAGATGCCGTATGAACTAGATCGCTGATCAGGATTTACACTGTCATGCAGTTTGTGAATTGAAGGAAACTATTTTATCAAATAAATTCATTTGTTAACAATCAGAAAGTGTTGAGGCTTAATTAATTTATTCAGCAGGAAAAGCCAAGGATTAATATTTTCGACTACATGTTATTTGGCCTCCAAGACATGAGGTGTCTGCGCTCATTAGAATCATAGGTTTGAGACCTAAGAAGCACCGACAGCCTATATTTTCAGTACTTATAATGAGAATGTCACACTATCTAATTAAAAAAAAATACCATAGTAATGAAATGAATCATCATAAAAACAAGCCTATATAATTTGGATCACCTTGAACCCCAGTTTCATGTAGTAAAACTGTGGTTTTCAGGGGTAAACCTTACATTTATAATTTCTGCTCCAAAATTAAGATTGTTTGTACTCGTTAGAACTGCCTCAATAAGAATAAGGCGGTTCAAAGAATGAGGCGGTTCTAACGTGTGCCCACAGTTGATATTTTGAGCAGAAATAAGAAAAATATTGCAATTTTTCATGTTACACTTTTTTGCGCCGGTGAATTTTTCAATGTATTTGTATAGGTGTGTTTTCTTCACAATACATAGCAAAATGTCCCACAGATGTGTTAACGTAATAACGGCCACGTCTATCGCGGCTTGAAGAAATAGATGGGCTGCATGAAGCTTCCAGGCAGGGCTTAAATTGACCGCACATGAGTACTGGTAAATCGCGTAGAGGATCTAAGCCTGTCCAGGCAAGCGGTGCGAGCTGGACCATCCATGCTTATAAGCCCTATTGTTTTCATTGGTCAAAAGGGCTTGAGATGTCATTTCATCTCAATGTCGGGTAAAAGTCCCACAAAATTGGAAGCAACGTCTCCAAAATGACCTATACAGTGTTGACTGCGATGTTTAACCTCAAATCAAACAAATCAAAGTTATCTTAATAAAATGATAAATATTTCTTTATATATTGATTTGTTTATTCGTTTGAATTTAGGTTTAACGTCACCCTCAACACTACCTACGTCATTTTGGATACGCCAGTTCCAATTTTCTGGGACTTTTACCCGATATTGAAATGAAATGACATCTCAAGCCCTGCTGCGCACTGAAACCAAAAGGCTTATATGCATCGGATGCTCTGACTCACAGCACTTTGCCTGTGTAGACTCAGGCCTTCTAAACGGTTTACCAGTACTCATGTGGGCTCAGTTTCAGCTCTGCGTGGAAGCACCATGCGGCCCAATCTATTTCTCCAAGCACCGTTGGGCGGGGTTGATTCATATATTGGTCGATTGATAATGATTGTTTTACTTTATTTCAGTTTTACCCATCTGCTAAGCATTGCTCCTTTGCTTTAGGAAAACCTGTGAAAAGTTCAAAAGCAGACACTTCAAAGCTGACCACATCCAAGACCCCCCCCCCCCCCCCCAGATAGCCCAAAACCTGGGCTCTCAAAGTTGAAGGATAAACTGCATAAGCTGACCGAAGCTTAAGATGAGCAAATAAAACATTTAATAAAGACAGCCTTCACGGGCATGAGTCTTAAATGTTAGCTTTCACGGACATGGGTTCCACGAACAAAATAATATGTATCATTCACTCTTGCTACTAATGATATATAATCAGCATATATGTATCTGCCATTTAACGTGTAAAATTATTTATTGCAGCCATGGGTGTGTCGCTTTTCCAGTAAGGTGTTTCGGAGCCGTTCCGGTCTGAGTGACCATGAAAGTAGTCACAGTGAGAAATCCCAGTACAGATGCTGTAGGAACTTTTTCTTAAGCAGTGCAAAATATAAGTGAAGGTAATGATCAGGAATCGATACATTTACCCCGCATCTCTCATCAGAGACACCGAAGGGAAAGAAACACGAACAAGGAATAACTAAACCCTAATGAAAACATCACAGGCGGTAAGCCAAGAGGACAACATGACCAAATGACTAACCAAAATAAAAAGATATAAGCAATACATACATGCAAATACGAACTGAAACAATAGTAAACTCCGACAGAAGAACCACATTGGAACGGTCAGAAAAGAAGTATTTCGCGGGTTGGAGTGGGGGAAGCTTAAATAGATTATATCTGGCCATAATCCTCGCCCTTGGTTCTGTCGTAGTTTAGGTTAATTAATTTGTTCAGTCCGCGTGAAGGCCTTCTAACTAGTTAGTGCTACATCTCCGAGAAAATAAAAATCAAACGATATGTAAAACAACAATAGGTTACGAGGGCGAGTGTATGAAAAAAAAAAATAACATCAAAAAACAAAAACGAAAAAAAAAAAAAAAAAAAAAAAAACAAAAAAAAAAAACAACAACAACAACAACAACAACAAAAAACAACAACAGCCTAACTTATTTCTGGGTCAGATCGATCTCTTCTTTTTCAATGTAATTGCCGTCTAGAATGATATACTTGGACCAACGCTGTTCCAGTGCCATCAGTGAAATATTCACTAGGAGTTAAGTAAAGTAGAAGTAAAACAAAGATCAGGAATCGATACAATTAACTTACTCCACCCATCAAAGACACCAAAGGGAAAGAAACACAAACATTAAGCGACCAGACCATAATGGAAACCTAAACAAAGGAAGGCCATAAGGACAGTTACTTTCCCACAAAATGGCCATATGGCCATCCAAAATAAAAAGACACAAGTGATGCACACAGTAAGTAACAAACAACACCATAAATAAACCGTCACAGAAGTCAGGAGAATAGGCTGGGTGCAGGTTTAGCTCGTACACATATGGTTTTTGCAAGTGTGGACTTTTGCATTGTCCTGTTGAAGCAAAATCCTTTAGAGAGTTTATCAAGTTTGTTTTTCACGGATCACAGCTCTCAGTTGGCCGAACTAATTCGATTAGTGATTATACTTTTTCTTCGCTAGAAAGTCTAAAATAATAACGCCTTGTGCGTCCCAAAATACAGTTGCCATCACTTTGCCACTTTGAGCGATTTCGAGTTTATTATCTGGCTCATAATTGACCTAGGTCTCATCTACAGTCACCAGGTATGAAAGACAACCATCTTCCTTTTACTAAAACTGCTTCAACAATGCGCTGCATACTGATGCTCTGGTTGCCATTAGCTCTGTATAAGTTTGGGACTCAACCGTCTGTTAGCTTGTGCATACCCAAGTGATCATGTAAAATTGTTGAAACGCTACCATGTGAAATGTGTAATGCATTCGCTATTTCTTCCATCTGCTGAAAGTTCTGAGGATTGTGTAGCTAAGTTTACCTGTTTGGTTAGAGCTAGGGACTAACTTCCCATTGTATCACAGGTCCTGGTGTATGAATGTCATTTGAAGTGCCACCAGTACAATCCTGATTCCTGACTGTATGCACAAGTTATATTCTGGGTTAGGGAATTCAAACGAAGTAAGACGTCTCTAGAAGACGAAACCAGGTCTGGATGTGTAACAAAGTCCGGGATCTGGTGTACTCTTATAGGCGAATTCAGGTAAACTCTCCAAAGGGATTCTGATCCCACAGTAAAATGCAATTGCTATTGTGCGGAATGTGTACGAGCTTAAAGTGCACAGAGCCTATGGAACAGCGTTTACCCAAGTGCATTATTCTAGGGGGCAATTACACCGACAAAGAAGAGATCGATCTGACCCAGAAATAAGCTAGGCTGTTTTTTTTTTTCATAGACACGCCCTCGTAATATATTATTGTTTTACACAATGTTTGACTTTTGTATCATGTTGTTTATATTCGACCAAAAAGTTTCTAGCCCCGCCCATTAGTGCTTGAACAAAAGGGCTGCATGGTGATTCAATGCAAATGAAACAGACCGCAAATAATTACTGGTGAATCGCTTATGTCTAAGCCTGCCCAGGTAAAGTGCGAGTTGGACCGACCGTACATATAAGCCCTACTGGTTTCGTTGGAAGGCAGGGCTTTGTATTCAATGACCCAAAATGACGTTTAACATCGACAAACAATAAATAAAATTCATATGTCTATGTCTATAGCTACACCTAATTGGCATAAAGCAAACACGCCTATACAAAAACATTGACAACTTTATCGAAATTTTAAGATGAAACAAATGTGATATTTTTCTTTTTTCTGCTTAAAATATAGATTGTGGGCACTCGTTAGAACCGCCTCGTCGATGCGGTTCTAACGAGTACCCACAATCTAAATTATAGAGCAGAAATAAGAAAAATAAAGTTTATCCCTGTAAACCCCAGTTTTACTATATAAAAGTGGGATTCAAGGGGGTCAGAATTATATAGGCGTGTTTTTGTGATGACAGGCGTAGTTCACCTTTTAGCACCTTGCATTTAAATTATAAGAAATCCTACCTGAAGGTTATATATAGGGCTTAGCAAATACATAATAAACGGTTAACCAGTTTTTAACACTGCGCTAAGTATGAAATGTGAGAGTACGGATTTTAAACAACCTTGGAAAACAAAAAGCAAAAGATAAAAAGCAAACAAACAATATATATATATACAGGCGAGAGCCACACTCCAATCAATTGTCTGAGGTTGGCAGATAACGCGATCTTTAATCCAATAATGTTTCAAACATGACATGAGAACGGGATTTGTTATGTCTGGTTAAATGACAACATGTCAAAAGTACAAAAAGTAATGGCTAGTCTGCTCTGCTCTTTCAAATGGATGCACGGTCAACGGATATAAGTGCTTATATATCTCGCCTTATATTAAAACTAGGGACTTCTCCAGACTTTCAGATAAGTCTTTAATTCGAGGTCGCGTTTCCATATGAACTTATCTGTTGGTGCGATGTACAACACGCACACACGGACGCATTCACGAAGGGCAGCTACGTCGGTACGATCGAGCTCTTGCGATCAACAAAGGTGCATATCAGCCTGCACGAAGCTTTTCGGAATCTTGGCGTCCGTTGCTTGGATGGTGCTATACTGAACCGAAAAAGAAACGCAACTTTTTTTTAATCCAAAAGATTTTCATGCAACCATCAGGTTGACTGAAAAATCATTTTGCGATTTACTTTCATACGTTTTGAACTTTCTTATGCAAAAAAACATTAGGGCGATATCTATACAGTTCAAAGCTCCACCTGGCAATTCGTTGTTTTCAACATTTCCTCGTGCAGAACATTAAATGTATACAGTAACATCAATACATTGGTATATTGTATTACCTGGAGTTTAGGTTTCAAAACTCCGGTAAAATTTCTTTGCGGAATATGGTACGTTTGACGCAAGATCAACGTAACGTAGCGGTCCAAATGCTTCTACGTGGGAACGTAGCGGTCCAAATGCTTCTACGTGGGACGTCTGAAGCTGTCATCGCCAGGGACTTCCAAGTGTGTAAATCGACGATACCTCGCTTGTACCAGCGTCTACGTGAAACGGGAACGACAAATGACAGGCCCAGAAGTGGACGTCCACGCGTCACGACACGTCGACAGGACCGATACATCCGTCTAACCCACCTTCGTAATCGGTTCCGTACAGCCGTCGAGACGGGTCAGGTGACACCAGGAACGCACAAAAATCGAATAAGTGCAGATACTGTCAGGAATCGCCTTCGAGAGTTTGGCTTTCGCCTTCGTCGTCCGTACGTTGGTATGCCATTAACACCACGACGACGTCAGGTTAGAATGGCGTGGCTCACACAACATAGGCCAAACCTGTTTCCCCTTCGTCAGTGGCGTAACGTAATGTTTTCTGCCTAGTTCAGGTACTTGTTGTACAGAGCTGACGGCCGTCAACGTGTGTATAGGCGTGACGGAGAGCGTTAACGTGGCAATTGTTTGGTTAAACGTGATCAATTTGGAGGCGGTTGGTTGATGGTGTGGGCTGGCATATCTTATGGTCATAGAACGCCCTGGTATTCATTGATGAATCTTTGACGGCTCAGCGTTACGTTGACGTCGTTTTTACGACCGGTAGTTGTTCCATATGTACGGCAGCACAACGTTACGTTTCAACAGGATAACGCGCTCGGGCGCTTGTAGCAAGGCTCAGCATGGCGTTTCTTCAGCTAAACAACGTTGACGTGATGCAGTGGCCTCCGTATAGTCTAGATCTCTCTCCTATAGAACATTTGTGGGACGTCTTGGATAGGCGCGTACGTAACCGCCCCTAACCGCCAACAAGGCGTAAAGCCTTGCGTCTCGCGAACATACAGGAGTGGAATGCTATTCCCCAGGCAGAGATCAATCGTTTAATCCTGTCCATGACCAGGCGTGTACGTGCAGGACTGAATGCAAACGGAGGACATTCTTGGTATTAACTGCTTATATTTTGAACTTGTGAAATGACTACCTCTATGACAAAACGGATTTGGGTTCCAAACATTCTCACTGGAAATTGAACTCTCTATGGTAGTTACATTCAGGAATGATTATATTATTGCGTGATTAAATCGATTAACTGTGTCGATTCCTGATCATTGCCTTCACTTCAATTGTGGGTTGCAAGCTTCACGCGAGAAGTCATGCGCCTAACCCTATTGACTGGCCATGCATGCACATTTGAGTACCATGCTGTAAAAATGGTAAACA
The DNA here is from genome assembly GCA_963580285.1 of Lucinisca nassula. NCBI lineage: Eukaryota > Metazoa > Mollusca > Bivalvia > Lucinida > Lucinidae > Lucinisca > Lucinisca nassula. Next base: position 124,516,192 of record OY757017.1, read on the forward strand.
GTAGACAATCAACGTTGATTTTACGTTGAATCAAGGTTGACTTTGCGAAAACAAGCCTATTTAAATATATATTAAATTTTACCACCCAAAATGAAAATTTTCTGATGAAAAAAAACAACAACAAGCAAACGGTTTTTGTCTTGTTCCTGTTCAAATATAGATTGTGGATACAAAATAGGACGGCCTCGATGAGGTGGTTCCATTGAGTACCCAACATCAATGTTTCTGAGCAGCATTAATAAAACGTTATCCATGTAAACCCCAAATTGATCACCTAAAAGATGTGTGGGGGGTTCAAGGTGGTCAGAATTATATAGACGTGTTTTTATGATGTGTGCCTGCTGTGTCCTTTATCATGGGTGGGCTCAAGAAGTACGTGTATCGTCGCGATGTCATATGCACGTTGTATGCACATAGATGCAAGACATCGAGTTTGCTGCGACTCTGTTTAAACGTCACTTGCCCAGTGAGATATCAATGTCCGCCGACATGATTTACAACGTCGAGAAACAAACTCCGTGGTGGCTACCATTTATGCTTACGTCTCAAATTCGGAAGTGTGTTCGAAACCGATTTATAATCGGAAAACAGGTACATGTATTCCATTTCCTTCTGAAATACATTCCAATGAAGAAATCTGACACGTAGCGCAGTAGGTGGCACATGGATTTCTCTTTCTTTAGCTACCTTCTTTATCTATGTGCTTCCCAAGCCTCTGGCCGCAGGCCAACAGGGCATGAAGGAAAAGATGGGCTGCATGATGCTTCCACGCATAGCTGAAACCGACCTTGCACGAGTACTGATAGACCGCTTAGAGGATCTAAGCCTGCCCAGGCAAAGCGATGCGAGTTGGTCCGTCTTTGCTTTTAAACCCCATTGGTTTCATTGGGCGACAGTGCTTGAGAAGTCATTTCATCTCAATGTCGGGTGAAAGTCCTGCTTGAAGAAAAGTTGTGATCAAAGGTTCGCTTTGAATCACTTTCGTCGCTTACTACACCAATCCCGTTGACAGCAGCAGAAAATACCTCGTTGGAGATTTTGAAGAGAAGAAATAATAGAAAGACGGCGTGCATGGAGTTACAGTTATGAGTAAAGTGTGATAACTTCCTCGGAAGATCTTTCCCATTACAAACGCACTTGACATGCATATTTTATCTAAATTATAGCTACTGGGGTGTTCGTTTTCCGACAGTCTTGTCTCAATGGGGTCAAATTGTTTATTGATATTTTTACAATCTCATGTTGGAAACTTATTCAGGAATTGCAAAGCTCATCACTAGTCTATTGTCCCATAAAATTTCAATTGTTGATTTTTATGGCATACGTGTAGTCTTGCCACTGCTATTATAAGCTTTCAAAAGCTATTATAATATATCATAAAATGCATTTTGTTCTTCGTATGGACAGCCATTTATAAATTGATATCTTAAGAGCTAAACATATAAGATACCAAACTCGCCTCTATTTATGATTGAATTTTTCTCCACTAAGACGATAGATACTGTATTACACTGCCGTGTAAGTCAAAAGGAACACCGATGGAAATATTCCATTTAATTGCAGTCATGGGGGGCAATTCACAAATTACTAATCATAATACAAGTGGTTGTCAATTTAAGGCTGACACAATCGGATAATCGATTAATTAATCGATAAATTCCACTAAAATGATTATCTTTACTGATTTGATAATAATCAATTCTTTGCTAAATATAATTTACTACCCAGTGTTGTGTCTAAAAGAGCTGGATGAGTGGTGAACAAAGCAGACCCTGATGAGACGCCGCGTTCTGTGGCGTCACATTCGGGTCTACACTGTTTGCTCTGGCCTGTCTGTCCTAATAAATACGATACTGTATAACATATGATAAGAGTCAAAACCAGAAAGGTAAAATTATGACCAAATCTTGACAGGACGGATAATCAATTATCATTTCAATATGTTCTAGAAAGGGTTATCCTTTAGAAGCAAGGAATACATCACAGAACCGGAAAATATGGAGTGTACATGTTTTCTGGGCCAGACTAGCTAGTTTCGGCCATTTAGGCCTCATCAGTGACCCTCAAATATTTTCAAAAATTCCACAATGGAGCCAATGATCCCAAAAGACAAGAAAATATAAACTACATCTGTCGGCGAAAGTCCAAAATTTTCCAAATTCTACTAATGGGCAATATAATAATAAAACTCTGATTTGCCAGCCCTAGTTGTCATTTTTGGATCAAAATTAGAATCCAAAATATGGTAAATGTAATGTTAACTCCCTACATAACCTGATTAACCTGTAGAACAGTTCGTCATCCGTTTCAACGTAGTTTGCAGGTAAAACCCCAGCCGGTCGTCTTACTCAATTATATTGCCCATTAGTAGGACTTGAAAAATTTTGGACTTTCGCCGACAGATTAGTCTTTTAGAAAAACGATTATTTGTATCAATTACCAGTACCATTTTTTGGTTTTTGTTTTTCGGATCTTTCAAGATTTTTTCTTCATATCGAGCCGATCGTATATCAGAGGTGGGCGAAATCTGCCCTTTAAATTTTACTAGAATTGTTTTGTTTGTTTGACTTAGGTTTAACGTCCCAGTCAAACACTATTCAGGACATTTTTGATACTTTGCTTGCAATTCTGTCATGCTCAACCGCCAAATGAAATCCTTAAGGCTTATATAAATTGGTCGGTCCGACTCGCACCGCTTTGCCTTGGCCGACTTAGTCCCAAGGGCTTAACCAGTACTCGTGTGCGGTCAGTTTCAGCTCTGTGTGGAAGCACCATGCAACCATATCCATTTCTTCAAACCTCGATGGGCAGGGCTGATTATCTAAACCAAATTATCTAAGTCAAAATTCATAAGAATGATAGCCTCCACGATAAAGTAGGGAGAATCCATGGTGAAATAGTTTCCAAGGGTAAATGTTTGGTAGCTTCCACGCCGGAATCAATCTGGGTAGTTTCCACGGACCAAATGACCAAATTGAATACTTTCTAACTCCCAGAATATAAAATTCAATCGAATACAAATATGAAATAACAATGAGGAATTGAACGCATGAAATAACTGAAATGCTGGAGCAGAAGAAAACGAATAATGAACTCCGGTTTGGCCACACCAGACGAAGCATCAGGCACCAACTGACACATCAAATACATATACAGGGAAACTTCGTTAGCTCGAATACGGATAATTCGTTCATTATGGCTGATTCGAAATCAATATTGGTTCCCTAGAGATTTGTTCCTTTGCCTTCAGATATCGAACGTGCGTTTAGGTTAATTTATGGATGTTTGTTTGATTTTATCTTGAAAAGGTATATTGAATGTACTTATGAGAATTGCCATTTTGTGGATTCGAATGGGTACAGACAACATTCAAGCGGTGATAGCAATGAGATAACAAACTGCAAAGACAAAGAAAAAGACACCCGAAAAAGGTAAATTTCCAAAAGGCATCACATACAACTCGAACAACGCTAGACCCAAACCCTTAGAATGATATATTTTGTTGCTTTCTTTACCTGTTCATTTTCGTTGTTCAGTCTCAAAACGCATTTCGCAAGGTAAGTTTCAATTCTCCGAAGGTTCACTTGGCGTTTTCCGTATATCCAGTCATTTTCCGTACTTTGTACGTGGTGGATCTAGTCACAAACTCGTGGAGGATGTTATCTCCCATCACCGCATTCAAAGGTCATGCCTGTGATTAAACCACACCCTGTCCGTATGATCTTGAGATGCTAAGATTTTGCCTTCTGCAAAGATTGCCATGTCTATCAGAATAAAGTGCCTCTTAGTTTAAGCGTACCAGACTAAATAAATAAAACAATACATAAATAAATTATTAAATAAGTAAATGAATAAATAAATAAATAGATTCAAAATTGGTTTTCGGTGCTCAGCAATGCCGAACTCTGAATTTCCTGGTAAATTTTACAGTTTCTTGGACTTGATCGCGTCATGTGCATGATTCGGTACTGAAAGGAAACTTTAGGACTTATGTTTCTCGATCCCTTATTTTTTTTTTTTTTTTTTTTTTGTTTTTTTTTTTTTTTTTTGGTTTGGGTTTTACGGCCCTTTCAAGATTATTTCACTCATATCGAGCCGATCGTTAATCATAGGTGGGCGAAAACCGGAGTACCCGGAGAAAAACCACCTGACCTTCCGTTGCAGAACTTGGCGTCTCACACGTGACCCGAGCGAGGCTCGAACCCACGGCGGTGAGAGACCTAATGACTAAGAGTCAGCGCTCTTATCCATTAGGCCACGGAGGCCCGTTCTCGATCCCTTAGCGTGTATAATCTACTGGAAGGAAAAGCCGGATTGTATTAATTCAAGTTTGAATAGCATAATCGAGTCTTCATATTCAACGTGGAAAACTACCATGCTTTCTAATTCAACTTGCGTCCTTAGTAGATAACTTTTATTTTGTTTTTGACTCTTTTAAACAACCAAAGACGACTTTTGGTCGGCGCCAGAGGGATAGAGATGGATAATTTATTATTATTCATCCAGGCGAAGCTTGTGTCGATTATAACTTTCGGCTGGGTTGTATTAAATAGGTATTTGGTACAAAATCGTAATTGTCCAGGGAAGATAACAGTCACATTTCTGAAACTTTGTCCCGGGTGTGGATAATAAAACTAGCTAAATAATTTCTCCATTTGAAGGTATTGGGGAACGAAATGGAACACGTGTTTTCCGAATATAAATGGTAATTGAAAACACATCCGAATTTGTGACGTAAGCACAAATGTTAGCTACCACTGAGTTTGATTCCCGACAGTGTGGGACAAAGTTTCAGATATGTGACTGTTGTCTACCGCGGCCAGAGATCGCTCACTTGTATGAGGCTGATCCGACCCCGCGCATCGGGGCTTGAATAGATCGGCTGCCTGATGCTTCCACGCTGAAACCGACCCGACCACACACGATTACTGGTAAACCGCTTAGAGGAGCTAAGCCTGCCGGGGCAAAGCGGTGCGAGTTGGACCGCCCATGCTTATTAACCCTATTGGTTCCATTAGGCGATAGTGCTTGAGATGTCATTTCATCTCGATGTCGGGTATAAGTCACACAAAATTGAAAGCAGGGTCTCCAAAATGACATATACAGTGTTAACGGGGACGTTAAACCTCAAATCAATCAATCAGCTCAATGTATGAGGCTGGTCATGCTACAGCAAAACCTATTGTGTAGTAGAGGAATAAAACGCAGACCACATTTGAAAGCAAACACGTGAAGGTGAAGCGGAATAAAGGGACGGCGTGTATATTTTGACATAAAACTCGTCTACCGTGGCTTAGTGGGTAAGCATATTGCCTCTTAATCATCAGGTTTTCACCGCTTTGCGTACTTTTCACATGTGAGACGCCAAGTTCTGGAACTGAAGGTCAGAGGGGTTTTCTCCGTGTACATCGGTTTTTGCGCTATCGGTACCCGACAAAGGGTGCTGCACGCGTTTAGAATGGCCAAGTTATGGGACCTCAAGGACCTCAAAGTTGCCATCAGGGAAACAGAAAAAAGTTAAAAACAGAGACTAACTCATCCAAAACATTCACTGCAGAACATATATGGACATTTTTTAAGAAATTCGATGTAAAATGCAAGAATTTTGGTGTTCACAAGTCACATTTGGCATACTAGCAACATGTTTTCAGCCATCTCGGAAACATGAAGTCAGAGAAAAAAAGAACATCTTTAAACGCATCCGACACAATACTGGCATACAATGGAAGCGAAGGGCTTGACCAGGAATCGATATTCCTGTAGACTTGCATGGTAGTTAACCCAATCACGGCTGACAACTTTGCTTCCCGCTTTAATTGCACGCCGGTGGGTCAGCCATCAGATTCTATGACGGTTCCATTGTAAAGGCTAATTGAGAATTAGATAGATCTAATGCAAGGTAATGTTGGCCGGTGTTTGATGCTCTATCTCTGGTCGGGCCCATCGGAGTCTAACTGTTGGTTTTCTTTTGCTCCAGCATTTCAGTGGTTTCTTGCTGTCGACTCCTCACCGTTGTTTCATCTCTGTGGTTGTTTGATTATTTGTGATCACGGAGATGTTGCACTGATGAGTTAGGAGGCCTTCATGCGGACTTAAAAATTATTTGTCTAAATCGCGACGGAAATAAGGGCGAGGATTGTGGCCACGTAAAATCGATTTAAGCCCCCAGTGGAATTCGTTTCCGCTTACCGTTCCAAGGCGGTTGTTCTGTCGCGATTTATTTTTGTTATGCTTTGTCTTTGGGTGTTTGTGTCGCTTGTGTTATTTTATTTTGGCTAGCCTATTGGCCATTTTCTGGGAAAGTAACTGTCCTTTTGGCTTTCCGCTGTTGGTGTTTCCATTAGGTCTGTTGATGCATGTGTTTCTTTCCCTTTGGTGTCTCTGATGGGAGCTATGGGTTGATTTTGTCGATTCCTGATCATTGCTTCCACTTCTATTTTGGTCCAAGGCGGTTCTTCTCTCGTCGTTTAATTTTGGAATGGTTTACCTTTGAGTGTGTGTTCCGCTTATTTTGTTTTGGATAGCCAATTGGCCACTTTGTGGGAAAGTAACTGTCCTTTTGGCTTACCATATTGATGTTTCTATTTGGGGCTAGTAATTTAATGTTTGTTTTTTCCTTTGGTGTCTCTGACGGGAGGTGTGGGTCAATTGTATCGACGCCTGATCATGGCTTCTCTTCTATTTTGTATCTATTTAAAGACTTGTATCTAATTTTGAAAGAATCTGACAAAATGCATTGTTTATAAAATATTTAGCACAACATAAATGCTATACGACGGACTGCAATAAGGTAGTTAACCCAATTAAGGTGGAGAATTTTGCTTCCGTCTTTAACTGCACACCAGGGGATCGGGCCTCAGTCTCTATAACGGTTCCGGCCTTATAACATACTTTTAGGAAAAGTCGATTGGTGCCTGATGCTTTGCCTCTAGTCGGGCACACCGGAGTCCAAGTGTTGGTTTTATTTTATTTTGCTGCAGCATTTCAGTTTTTTTTTTTCATGTTCGCGAGTAATTATCGTTATTTCATCCCCGTATTCGTATGACTTTTATATTCTCGGAGATGTTGCCCTGATGAGCTGGACACCCCTTCATTCGGACTGAACAAATTATTTGTCTATACCACGACAAAACTAAATCTCCACGTCTTCCCAATGCTTCCTGCCAAATTTCATCATTGTCTGACCACCCGTACGGGGAAAGATGTCGTTTGAAGGTTTTAAATATGACTACCATAACGGCCATCTTGGATATCAGAATGGAATGACTTTCGCATCTCTGAATCTCAATGTCACCGCTATGTCACCTTTATACTTTTCGCTAAGTCCGTCGCCATGTCTGGGATGAAAACAATGTCGTTTAAAGAATCTCAAGATGGCTGCCACGGCGGCCATTTTAGATATCGGAAGGCAACCAATTTAGCGATTTATAGTATCCATGTCGTCCAAATGCGACCCATCAAGTGTCAGTTCAATCTGACATGGTTCTAGTTGTCGAAAATGTGAAAAGTTTACACGACAGACGAAAAAAGGACAGCAAACCACCGCATAAGCTGACCGAAGCTTAAGATGAGAAAACAAAACATTTAATAAAGACAGTCTTCACGGACATGAGTCTTATTGTTAGCTTTGACGGATATGAGTGCTAAATATTAGTTTCCACGGACATGAATTCAAAACGTTAGCTTCCACGGACATGGGTTCCACGAACAAAATACATCTGTTATTCACTATTGCTACTAATGATATTTAATCAGCATATATTTATCTGCCATTTTTACGTGTAATTACAGCCATGGGTGTGTCGCTTTTCCAGTAAGGTGTTTCGGAGCCGTTCCGGTCTGAGTGACCATGGAAGGAGTCACAGTGAGAAATCCCAGTACAGATGCTGCCGGAATTTTTTTCTTTAGCAGTGCAAACTATAAGTGAAGGCAATGATCAGGAATCGATACATTTACCCCACACCTCTCATTACCATTACGTAAACACGCCTATACAAATACATTGCCACCTTTATCGCCGGGAAAATGAAAATTTTATGATGAAAAATTGTGATATTTTTCTTATTTCTGCTCAAAATATTGATTATGGGCACTCGTTAGAACCGCCTTATCGAGGCGGTTCTAACGAGTAATCACAATCTATATTTTAGAACAGAAATAAGAAAAATAAGGTATACCCCCGGAAACCCCAGTTGTACTATATAAAAGTGGGGCTTAAGGGGGTCAAAATTATATAGGCGTGTTTTCTTGATGGACACCGAAGGGAAAGAACCACGAACAAGAAATAACTAAATCCTAAGGAAAACATCACAGGCGGTAAACCAAGGGGACACTTACTTTCCCACATATTGACCAAACGGCAATCCATAATAAAAATATAAGCAATTCATACATGCAATCACGAACTGTAACAACAGAAGAACCACCTTGGAACGCTCGGAAAAGAATTATTTCACTGGGTGGAGGGGGTGGGGATGCTTAAATCGATTTTACCTGGCCACGATCCTCGAATTGGTTCTGTCATGGTTTAGGTCAATTAATTTGTTCAGTCCGGGTGAAGGTCTTCTAACTAATTAGTTCTACACCTCCGAGAAAATAAAAATCAAACGATATGTAAAACAACAATAAGTTACGAGGGCTAGACTATGACAAAAAAAAGCAAAAATACAAAAAAACAAAACAAAAAAAAAAAACAACAACAAAAATAAAAAAAATAACAAAAACAGCGTAACTTATTTCTGGTTCAGATCGATCTCTTCGTTGTCGATGCAATTGCCGTCTAGAATGATACACTTGGACCAACGCTGTTCCAGTGCTGGGAGCAAAGTCCGGAGAATAGGCTGGGTGCAGTTTAAGCTCGTACACATACCGCGCATCAGCAACCATTGCAATTTTGCAAGTGTGGGCTTTTGCATTGTCCTGTTGAAGTAGAATCCCTTTAGAGAGTTTACCACGTTTGTTTTTCACGGATCACAGCTCTCGGTTGGCCGAACTAATTTGCATAATACGCACCTTTGATTGTACTTTTCTTTGCTAGAACGTTTTACATAATAACGCCTTGTGCGTCCCAAAATACAATTGCCACCACCTTGCCACTTTGAGCGACTTTGAGTTTATTCTCTGGTTCATAATAATAGACCTAGGTCTCGTCTACAGTCACCAGGTGTGAAAGAAAACCATCTTCCTTTTACCTAAACTGCTTCAAGAATGCATACTGATGCTCTGGTTGCCTATAGCTCGTCGCTAAGGGTTTTTAGATCCAACCGTCTGTCAGCTGGTGCATACCCAAGCGATCATGTAAAATTGCTGAAACGCTACCATGTGAAATGTGTAATGCATTCGCTATTTCTTCCACCTGCTGAAAGTTCTGAGGATTGTATAGCTAAGTTTACCTGTTTGGTTAGAGCTAGGGACTAACTTCCCATTGTATCACAGGTCCTGGTGTATGAATGTCATTTGAAGTGCCACCAGTACAATCCTGATTCCTGACTGTATGCACAAGTTATATTCTGGGTTAGAGAAAATCAAACGAAGTAAGACGTCTGTAGAAGACGAAACCAGGTTTGGATGTGTAACAAAGTCCGGGATCTGGTGTACTCTGATAGGCAAATTAAGGTAAACTCTCCGAAGGGATTCTGAACCCACAGTAAAATGCAATTGCTATTGTGCGGAATGTGTACGAGCTTAAAGTGCACAGAGCCTATTCTCCGGACTTAGCTCCTAGTGACTATATCCTATTTCTAAACTTGAAAAGAGTGTGTCGGAGACAAGAGCCATGGCTTCTTCAGTTCTGGGCTGATGGCACTGGAACAACGTTGGTCCAAGTGCATTATTCTGGAGGGCAATTACATCGGGAATGAAGAGATCGATCTGACCCAGAAATAAGCTAGGCTGTTTGTTTTTCATAGACTGGCCCTCGTAAACTATTGTTGTTTTACACAATGTTTGACTTTTGTTATATGCTGTTTATATTCGACCATAAAGTTTCTAGCCCCGTCCATCGATGCTTGGACAAACGATTGGGCTGCATGGTGCTTCCATGCAAATGGAACACACCGCAAATAATTTCTGGTATATCGCTTATGTCTAAGCCTACCCAGGTAAAGTGCGAGTTAGACCGACCATACATATAAGCCCTACTGGTTTCGTTGGAAGGCAGGGCTTTGTATTCCATGACCCAAAATGACGTTCAACATCGACAAGCAATAAATAAAATCCATATGTCTATGTCTATTGTCTATGTCTATAGCTACACCTCATTGGCATTACGCAAACATGCCTATACAAATACATTGTCACCTTAATCGCAATTTTTAGATGAAAAATTATGATACTATTCTTATTTCTGCTCAAAATATAGATTGACGGCACTCTTTAGAACCGCCTCGTCGATGCAGTTCTTACGAGTACCCACAATCTATATTTTAGAGCAGAAATAAGAAAAATAAAGTTTACCCCTGTAAACCCCAGTTTTACTGTATAAAAGTCGGATTCAAGGGGGTCAGAATTATATATGCGTTTGAATATGTGTTTTTGTGATGACAGTGGTAGTTCACCTTATAGCACCTTGCATTTAAATGATAAGATTTCCTACCTGAAGGTTGAATATACAGGGCTAAGCAAATACATAATAAAGGGTAAACCAGTTTTTAACACTGCGCTAAGTATGAAATGTGAGATTACGGATTTTAAACAAACTTGGAAAACAAATACCAAAAACAAAAAACAAAAACATAATATACAGGCGAGAACCACAGTCCAATCAATTGTCTGAGGTTGGCAGATAACGCGATCTTTAATCCAATAATGTTTCAAACATGACATGAGAACGGAATTTGTTATGTCTGGTTAAACGACAACATGTCAAAAGTACAAAAAGTAATGGCTAGTCTGCCCTGCTCTATCAAATGGATGCATGGTCATCGGATATAAGCGCTTATATATCTCGCCTTATATTAAAACTAGGGACTTCTCCAGACTTTCAGATAAGTCTTTAATTCGAGGTCGCGTTTCCATATGGACCCCGTCAAGTGATTTTGGTACTTATCGCCTATGCGAGCAGCGAAGGTTCAGGCGAGCCTGCGCATCCGCGCAGTCTCGCCAGAACCTTCGCTGCTCGCTCATACAATCAAAGAATCAAGAGGAACCTTCAGACAGAAAGCCATATCCCTGGCCCCTCTGAATGGCTGGGCATGCGCAGTTAAAATTTGTCATGACGGAATGCTCGAAGACACAAATTCGCTTGGCGGGGCTCATATGAACTTATCTGTTGGTGGGATGTAAAACACGCACACACGGACGCACACACGAAGGGCAGCTACGTCGGTACGATCGAGCTCTTGCGATCAACAAAGGTGCATATCAGCCTGCACGAAGCTTTTCGGAGTCTTGGCGTCCGTTGCTTGGATAGTGCTATACTGAACCGAAAAAGAAACGCAACTTTTTTAACCCAAAAGATTTTCATGCAACCATCAGGTTGACTGAAAAATTATTTTGCGATTTACTTTCATACTTTTTGAACTTTCTTATGCGAAAACATTTGGGCGAAATCTTTACAGTTTAACGCTCCACTTGGCAATTCGTTGTTTTCAACAATTCCTCGTGCAGTACATTAAATGTATACACTATACAGTAACCTCATCATATTGGTATATTGTGTTACCTGGAGTTTAGGTTTCAAAAATCTGGTAAATTTTCTCTATGGAATATGGTACTTTTGACGCAAGATCAACGTAACGTAGCGGTCCCAATGCTTCTACGTCGGAACGTAGCGGTACAAATGCTTCTACGTGGGACGTCTCAGGCTGTCATCGCCAGGAACTTCCAAGTGAGTAAATCGACGATAACTCCCTTGTACCAGCGTCTAAATGAAACGGGAACGACAAATGACAGGCCCAGAAGTGGACGTCAACGCGTCACGACACGTCGACAGGACCGAGACATCCGTCTAACCCACCTTCGTAATCGGTTCCGTACAGCCGTCGAGACGTTTCAGGTGACACCAGGAACGCACAACAATCGAATAAGTGCAGATACTGTCAGGAATCGCCTTCGAGAGTTTGGCTTACGTCCTCGTCGTCCGTATGTTAGTATGCAATTAACACCACGACGACGTCAGGTTAGAATGGCGTGGCTCACACAACATAGGCCAAACCTGTTTTCCCTCCGTCAGTGGCGTAACGTTATGTTTTCTGACGAGTTCAGGTACTTGTTGTACAGAGCTGACGACCGTCAACGTGTGTAATGGCGTGACGGAGAGCGTTATCGTGACAATTGTTTGGTTGAACGTGATCGATTTGGAGGCGGTGGGTTGATGGTGTAGGCTGGCATATCTTATGGTCATAGAACGCCCTGGTATGAATCTTTGACGGCTCAGCGTTACGTTGACGTCGTTTTACGACCGGTAGTTGTTCCATATGTACGACAGCACAACGTTACGTTTCAACAAGATAACGCTCATGCACATGTAGCAAGGCTCAGCATGGCGTTTCTTCAGCAAAACAACGTTGACGTGATGCACTGGCCTCCGTATAGTCCTGATCTCTCTCCTATAGAACATTTTTGGATCGTCTTCGATAGGCGCGTACGTAACCGCCCCCAGCCGCCAACAACGCATCAAGCCTTGCGTCTCGCGCACTTACAGGAGTGGAATGCTATTCCCCAGGCAGAGATCAGTCATTTAATCCTGTCCATGACCAGGCGTGTGCGTGCAGGACTGAATGCAAACGGAGGGCATACTCGCTATTAACTGCTTATATTTTGAACTTTTGAAATGACTACCTCTATGACAAAACGGAATTACTGTTCAAAACATTCTCATAGGAAATTGAACTTTCTATGGTAGTTGCATTCAGGAATGATTATGTTATTGCATCATTAAATCGATTAACTGTGTCGATTCCTGATCATTGCCTTCATTTCTATTTTGGGCTGCAAGCTTCACGCGAGAAGTCATGCGCCTAACCCTATTGACTGGTCATGCATGCACATTTGAGGACCATGCTGTAAAAATGGTAAACATTAGACAATCAACGTTGATTTAACGTTGAATCAAGGTTGTCTTTGCGAAAACAAGCCTATCTATTTAAATATGTATTAAAGTTTTACCAACCAAAATGAAAATTTTCTGATGAAAAAAAAAATCGATTTTTGTCTAGTTCCTGTTCAAATATAGATTGTGGATACAAAATAGGACGGCCTCGATGAGGTGGTTTCATTGAGTACCCACTATCAATGTTTCTGAGCAGCATTAATAAAAAGTTATCCATGTAAACGCCAAATTGATCACCTAAAAGGTGTGTGGGGGTTCAAGATGGTCAGAATTATATAGACGTGTTTTTATGATGTGTGCCTGCTGTATCCTATATCATGGGTGGGCTCAAGAAGTACGTGTATCGTCGCGACGTCATATGCACGTTGTATGCACATAGATGCAAGACATCGAGTTTGATGCGTCTCTGTTTAAATGCCACTTGCCCAGTGAGATATCAATGTCCGCCGACATGATTTACACTGTCGAGAAACAAACTCCGTGGGGGCTACCATTTATGCTTACGTCTCAAATTCGGAAATGTGTTCGAAACACATTTATGATCGTAAAACAGGTACATGTATTCTATTTTCTTCTGAAATACATTCCAATGGAGAAATGTGACACGTAACGCAGTAGGTGGCGCATGGATTTCTCTTTCTTCAGCTACTGTCTTTATCTATGTGCTTCCTAAGCCTCTGGCCGCAGGCCAACAGGGCATGAAGGAATAGATGGGCTGCATGATGCTTCCACGCATTGCTGAAACCGACCGTACACGAGTACTGGTAGACCGCTAAGAGGATCTAAGCCTGCTCAGGCAAAGCGATGCGAGTTGGTCCGTCTATGCTTTTAAACCCCATTAGTTTCATTGGGCGACAGTGCTTGAGAAGTCGTTTCATCTCAATGTCGGGTAAAAGTCCTGCTTGAAGAAAAGTTGTGATCAAAGGTTCGCTTTGAATCACTTTTGTCGCTTACCTACACCAATCCCGTTGACAACAACAGAAAATACCTCGTCGGAGTTTTTGAAGAGAAGAAATAATCGAAAGACGGCGTGCATGGAGTTACGGTTATGAGTAAAGTGTGATAACTTCCTCGGAAGATTTTTCCCATTACAAGCGCATTTGACATGCATATTTTATCTAAATATTAGCTACTGGGGTGTTCGTTTTCCGACAGTGTTGTCTCAATGGGATCAACTTGTTTATTGATATTTTTACAATCACATGTTGGAAACTTATTTAAGAATTGCAAAGCTCATCACTAGTCTATTGTCCAATAAATTTCAATTGTTGATTTTTATGGCATACGTGTAGTCTTGCTTCTGCTATTATTAGCTTTCAAAAGCTATTACAATATATCATAAAATGCATTTTGTTATTCTAACGGACAGCCATTGATAAACTGATATCTTAAGAGCTAAACATGTAAGATACCAAAATCGCCTCCATTTATGATTGAATTTTTCTCCACTAAGACGATAGATACTGAATTACATCGCCGTGTAGGTCAAAAGGAACACCGATGGAAATATTCCATTTAATTGCAGTCATGGGGGCAATTCTAATTACTAATCATAATACAAGTGGTTGTCAATTTAAGGCTGACACAATGGGATACTCAATTAATTAATCGATAAATTCCACTAAAATGATTATCTTTACTGATTTGATAATAATCAATTCTTTGATAAATATAGTTTACTACCCAGTGTTGTGTCTAAAATAGCTGGATGAGTGGTGAACAAAGCAGACCCTGATTAGACGCCGCGTTCTGTGGCGTCACACCGGGGTCTACACTGCTTGCTCAGGCCTGTCTGTCCTAATAAATACGATACTGTATAATATATGATAAGAGTCAAAACCAGAAAGCTAAAATTATGACCAAATCTTGACAGGACTGATAATCAATTATCATTTCAACTCTGATTTGCCAGTCCTAGTTGTCATTTTTTGGATCAAAATTAAAATCCAAAATATGGTAAATGTAATATTAACTCCCTACATAATCTGATTAACCTGTAGAACAGTTCGTCATCCGTTTTAACGTAGTTTCAACGTAGTTTGCAGGTAAAACCCCAGCCGGCCGTCTTACTCAATTATATTGCCCATTAGTAGGACTTGACAAATTTTGGACTTTCGCCGACAGATTAGTGTTTTAGAACAACGATTATTTGTATCAATTATCAGTACCATTTTTTGGTTTTGGTTTTTCGGATCTTTCAAGATTTTTTCCTCATATCGAGCCGATCGTATATCAGAGGTGGACGAAATCTGCCCTTTAAATTTTACTAGAATTGTTTTGTTTGTTTGACTTAGGTTTAACGTCCCAGTCAAACACTATCCAGGTCAGTTTGGATACTTTGCTTGCAATTCTGTCAAGCCAAACCGCCAAATGAAATCCTTAAGTCTTATATAAATTGGTCGGTCCGACTCGCACCGTTTTGCATTGGCCCACTTAGTCCCAAGTGGTTAACCAGTCCTCGTGTGCGGTCAGTTTCAGCTCTGTGTAGAAGCACCGTGCAACCATATCTATTTCACAAGCCTCGATGGACAGGGCTGATTATCTAAACCAAATTATCTAAGTCAAAATTCATAAGAATGATAGCTTCCACGATAAAGTAGGGAGAATCCATGGTGAAATAGCTTCCAAGGATTAATGTTTGGTAGCTTCCACGCCGCAATCAATATGGGTCGCTTCCACGGGCCAAATGACCAAATTGAATACTTTCTTTATCCGAGAATATAAAAGTCAAACGAATACAAATATGAAACCAGTGCTTCAACTGAAGTGCACGACCCGCCGGATGCTTTTACCTTTATGAGTGTTACCATATATGGGTATGGCGGCCATTTTGGTCATGTGACCTGGACCTAAAACGGTTCCCCCAATAAATGCGCATTATCTTAAGGAGCAAAAATATATCTTATAATTTAGTACTGTAATCTGAATCGTTTGCAGGATAAAATGCATTCTCACTTTTCCAATCCAAAAGCATATGTGTCAAAGTTTGACCTAGGCACAAAGAAGGTCAAGGTCAACCCAGGGTTACTATTTTAGCAATTTATGATGGGCCTACGTCCCATATGCTATTTATCAAGTTTCGTGGATTTGTTTGATTTGAGGTTTAACGTCCCCGTCAACACTGTAAAGGTCATTTTGGAGACGTTGCTTCCAATTTTGTGGGACTTTTACCCGGCATTGAGATGAAATGACATCTCAAGCCCTGTCGCCCAATGAAACCAATAGGGTTTATTAGCATGGACGGTCCGCCTCGCACCGCGGTTCCTGGACAGGCTTAGATCCTCTAAGCGGTTTACCAGTACTAGTGTGCGGGCCGGATTCAGCTCTGCGTGGAAGCATCATGCAGCCCATATATTTCTTCAAGCCCCTATGGGCGGGGGCGGTCAAGTTTCGTGGAAGTCTGCCCAGTGGTTCTGGAGAAGACTATTTTGAAGGGTTTTTACCATATATGGCTTGGCGGCCATTTTGGTCATGTGACCTGAACCCCATGAGCAAATTTTGGTTTCCCACATCCCATAGAGGCTCCATATGAAATTTGTCTTCAATCGGCTCAACGGTTTCCGAGGAGAAGCGGTTCGAAAATTTTCACATTTTTCGCTTCGGCGAGGCTATACTAAATGGAATGTAATATTTTGCAAGTTCATTGGTTAGATCTCATTTATATCTATCAGTATGCCAAAAATTGTTTAAATATTCCAAGCGGTTAAGTCACTATCACCAATTTTCACAAACGGGTTACGAGCGGACAGACAGACAGACCATATATGGCTTGGTGGCCATTTTGGTTATGTGACCTGGATTCCATGAGCAAATTTTGGTTTCCTCCATCCCATAGAGGCTCCATATGAAATTTGACTTCAATCGGCTCAACGGTTTCCGAGGAGAAGCAGTTCGAAAATGTTCACCTTTTTCGCCTCGGCGAGGCTATACTAAATGGAATGTAATATTTCGCAAGTTCATTGGTTAGATCCCATTGATATCTTTCAGTATGCCAAAAATTGTTTAAATATTCCAAGCGGTTAAGTCACTATCACCAATTTTCACAAACGGGTTACGTACGGACAGACAGACCATAGATGACTTGACGGCCATTATGCTCATGTGACCTGAACCCCATGAGCAAATTTTGGTTTCCCCCATCCCATAGAGGCTCCATATGAAATTTGACTTCAATCGGCGCAACGGTTTCCGAGGAGAAGCAGTTCGAAAATTTTCACATTTTTTCGCCTCAGCGAGGCTATACTAAATGGAGTGTAATATTTCGCAAGTTCATTGGTTAGATCTTATTGATATCTATCAGTATGCAAAAATGTTTAAATATTCCAAGCGGTTAAGTCAATATCACCAATTTTCACAAACGGGTTACGGACGGACAGACAGACAGACCATATATGGCTTGGCGGCCATTTTGGTCATGTGACCTGAACCATGAGCAAAAATTGGTTTCCCCCATCCCATACAGGCTCCATATGGAATTTGACTTCAATCGGCTCAACGGTTTCCGAGGAGAAGCAGTTCGAAAATGTTCACATTTTTCGCCTCGGCGAGGCTATACTCAATGGAATGTAATATTTCGC